>CM035837.1:340730936-341330936 GCA_020510985.1 Pholidichthys leucotaenia | reverse complement strand
TTCAAGTTCACTATGTTTAGATGACTGTTACTCAGAGGCCGGAGCACTTAGAGAGATTATGACTGTTTTGCCAAAAATTCAAAGTGTTTTCTTTTAAATGAGACCAACCCCATGAAGATGCTGCAAAGGGTTGAAGAACAGCTTTCGATTTACTTTGGGCACGTTAGTTTTTGGCGTTTTTAGGGAAATTGACCGGAGTGCAAGGGGTTAAGGGGAAGAATATTTATTTTAACATTAGTGCTTTTATCTTATCTAGTGCCTTTCATTTTGCTTTATAATGTAACTGGATTGCCAGATGTCATTTTTGATTATGAATGGTACTGGCAGATAGGAAAATCTAAGAAGATCTGCATGCCTAGAAGCTGCCATTAAATAACTTTTATTGATAGCACCATTTTGGGCGACCTGCTCTTCCTCAGACTCCTATCACAATAAAATAAAACAGTCACCATCTTAAATACCCACAATCCCATTGTAAATTATTATGTGATTGAAATCACTTCAAATATTGACAGACTGAGAAACTTAAATAAAACAGGGTTACAAAAATAATTTTTTTGTAAGTTGGCTGTGTTTTTTCAACTGATTTAAGACAATTTTGCACCGCTGAATCCGAAAATGACATCTGTTCCTCTCGATCCGGTGCTAAGTAAAAACCTGTACTTACTTAGTACTTACTTAGTACCGGTACTGTGCATGTACTTACCTTTATATAAAGGTAAGTACATGTAAATTTAATGTTACCTCATCATTGTTCAAAATTCAGAGAATTTCAAGACATAAAAAAGAATTTTGCATCATATAAAGCGAAAATACCCATACCTGTAAACAAAAACATATAAAACAACATGTGGCCATAATTCAAAAAGTTGACCTGATTGAGCAAAACCAATGTGATTTTTGCATTCAGCACATCAAAATTGTCCTAAATCAGCTAAAAAAAACTTAGACAATAAATTTGGTGTTGACCAGTGTAATTATCTAAAGGAGGATATAAAGGAACGTTCAAACAATAGCCATAAATATGATTATATCCCCTGCAAAAATCATCTCAAAGTTGAAATATATTAAAAAAAATAGTAGCCCACAAAATTAGTCATAATTCAAATACACAAAATACATATCAACATCAATAAATGTCAATAGCTAATCCAAAATATTCCCCTTTATTAAAGTATCACATATATTTAAAGTATCATAAATAGTTATTTAAAAACTGTCAACCAAGAGGATTCGGGTTATTAAAAACCATCATAGCCATCAATGTATCAATGCCAGCATGTATCAAAAAATCTCACAGGTGACACATTCGTAGATGGATTTGTTCAACAAATAACCTTAAGCCTGCCCCCGTCTCCCTGTACATTTAGATTTGGAGATCAGTTTGATTTAATGCACATAGTTCTTTGTTAAATTTTAATTTGGAAGGAGATTTTTTTTTAACAGCTCTCTGTTGTTACTGCTGAGCTAGTTTGTAATGATCATATATCCCCTATCTCCTTCTCAGTAAAATAAATAAAATAATTAATTAAAATAACAAAAATAACAAAAAAAACACTACCTGCTTGTTGACACTGAAATAAATGGAAAGCAAAGTTTATTTCTCTGATTTTCTGAGCAGTGGGCACAAAAAGTGTACAAGTGACTGATGTTTTATACTTCTTAGCCCCCAGCCATTACCATCAGCAGCTGGCACTGGTTGTATTCATTGGAAAGCTTAACTTTATTTTACTCAAGGCACAAACCTATGAACAGAGAGTATAAATTGATTTATTGGAAATTTAGACACTCTCACAGACATATTTATTGTGAGTTTTATTTAAAAGTGGGCATGAGAAGACCATCAGCACACAGATGAACACCTCACTAGGTTTAGCAGCACTATCTAGTGGTTAATTAACATGCTTTATTTCTCCTCTTGGCATAAAACAACGCAGGAATATGTAGCCGTTGATGAATTGTTATTATCCCTGCTGGGTGAGTGGTAGTGCTGTAACATTGTCGCAGGACGGGCCAATAGAACAGCATCCACAGTGCTGGCAAACTGTGGTAAACCTTGTGCTTGTGTGTGGGAGGGATGAGCTGGGAATGCACCAAGTAGTGTTTGAGGCTGGTCATGCAGTTATGGCTTTGAGTTCTTCCTTGAAAATATTGCATTGCTGTATAATGAGTCAGTGTTCAAGAATACTTTTTCCTCCCATTTACCAGATTAATAATATGTTTGGTTTTATCATTTATTATTATTATTATTATTATTATTATTATTATTATTATTATTATTATTATTATTATTATGCAGAAATGGTCAGCACTCAAAATATGACATTTCAAATTAGGGCTGTGCGATATGACCAAAATTTCATATCACAATATAAGTAATCTTATTTGACGATGACGATGTATATAATGATATACATTTTCTGTAAATTCTATTGTTTATATATGGCAACCAATAAAAAGGACCATCGCTTTTTCTACATTCTAAATTACATACTGAAAAAAATCAATTGTACAAATTCATCTATCATTAATTTTATGCACTTTTTTCACTCTAAATTTTGCAGTGTTGTAATGAAATTGTTTTTAATGTGCATTTGAGATGACTTCAACTTTATTCTTTATCGATACTGGACTAATTAAAAATAATTAGAAATCAAGTTACATTAAAAGCCAGTTTGTTCCTCCAACACGGTTTAATTAATTTATTATTTATTTATTTAGTGTGTATGTGGCCATTGTCACGCACTTTTGCAGCTTTAGTAATGTTTTTTTCAGACAAAATTAAGAAACTTGGCAGTGATTTAAATCAGAACGATGGTCTGATACACGATAATGTTTCCTGTTAGCGACAAGTTAGCATCGTCATTTAGCATTTGCCGTCTTATAATTAGAGAGAGATGGTGTTAACATGATTCATCTCCAATTAAAACGAGGTTAGAGGACTATCCTCTCTGACACAGCACGGTGGGAAAAAGTCTAACATTTCTGGCTGGCACAGAAGTAGCGGCTCCACAGAAGTAGCAGCAAAACATTAAGTTGCAGTTAGCTGCAGTGGCGCACCTGGCGCACTGTGGAGGAGAGGCAGGGCGGTGACAAGCAGAAACGGGTATGTCTCTTAAATCCCGATATAAACGATACAGTTTTATATGAAACGGTTGACGTTTTGTATCGTGTTACCAATAGTATATCGCCATATCGCACAGCCTATTTCAAATCTTTATTGTAATAGTGTAGACTTACTTTTTTGTGTGTACTTTTGTCTGTACTATGTTGGCATGCTTCACTGTAAGAAGCACCATTCTGGTACTGCTAAGCAATCTGACCATAAATCATCAGCCCTTTCAGGTCACTTTTTTTCTTCCTTTCTTCTCCCTTATAGTTCATTGACAAGGCTCGTAATTAAGCAACACACACAGCACAGCACAGTGTGGTATCATATAACTGCAGTGTGTAGTAAATGTGCATAATAGAATAGGCCTATCATCATTTCATGCACAAATTAAACATTGTCCAGTGCTGACGTCAATGCGTTTACATGCCATGTGGGTCACGGGACTCACAATGGCATCCTTCGCTTGTCTATTATGGTTGTCCATCTTGGCAAAAAACAAAACAAAACAACAACAACAACTGTTGAGCTGACACAACGAGGCGTCAGAGGCTAACAGCAACTTACATTCAGGCATCTATGTGTTAATTTTCAGGCACTTTGCTTGCTTTTTCTTGGCATCTTCAGATGAAGCAAGGAGTCATCACGTACTATGTGAACGGAGACCATATTTCTTTTCATTACAAGCCATTTTACTTTTCCTGCAGTATTCTGCTGCTTCCAAACAGCACTAAAAGTGCGCGGGCACGTCTTAAAGGAGAAGTACACAAAAAGCTCTCTATACACACGCATACAAACAGGGAGAAGGTGTCATGACTCGCCGCTCATCAGCGGCGCCAGCCGTGCGCACACCTGCTCCTTGTCAGCGGCGAGGTATTTAATCCACTCTGCCCTGGGCTTCGGCCTGAAGCCGTCTCTCAACTTCGGCCCCTTTGCTACTACGGATCTCAAACCTACTAGCGAAGATTATTTGGGTAAGCTCCCCTTACCTCTCTCCTCTAGCCTTCCCCTGTGCACAGGTGGACATTCCCGGCGGCGGACTTCCTCATCTCGCCGCTGACTCTATGCTGCTGCCACAGGTACTGCAGGTCGCTGTCTCCCGGGCCTCGCCCTTGTCGATGCCAGCCACCTGTCATAACCAAGTAAGCCAGCTAACCATCATAACTCCCTGTATTGGTGTGGTGCCCGTTACCCTTCTCCCTCTGCTCTCTCCCATAGGGTTGTCCGGCTGTACGGCTTCCTGCCCCCGTGCCTGACGCAGATGCCACCACCAATACATTCTTATTCCACAGACACGCAGCCACACACACCCCTGTTGTTAATAAAGCTGTTAAATCTATCCTGAGCCTGCGTGTGTGTCTCCTGAGCCGTGCATTATGTCAGTACGGCTTCAGCAGAGCGGCTCAGCAGACAGCGGGCTCACACGCCGTCTTTCCACCCTTGAGGCTCGGGTGGATTTAATAGCCCATCAGCAACAGGTGATATTAAATCAGTTAATTGTTATTACTAACTGATTAGACCGCTTGGACCCCTAGCAGCCGTTCCCCTCGGCTCGTCCGGGTGGCGCAGCTCCTGCGGCTCCGGTGGCTGTCCAGCTCGCTCCGGGTGCGCCAACACGGCTCACACCAATCCCCACTCCTGCTCGCTTTAGCGGTAAGCTGGGTGGAGCTCGGGGTTTTATTATGCAGTGTGAGTCCGTGTTTCTTCGCGTCCTCGGACTCAGACCATAGCAGAATTGGCTACATTGGTAATCTCCTAGAGGGCCGTGCGCTTACCTGGGCTTACGCCATTATGGTGAAGCCCAGCTACGCCACCCTCACCTATGGCCAATTCGTGCAACAATTTCTGGAAGTGTTCGATCATTCGCGTTTGGACAGTGTCCAGGTCGACCGCCTTCTCGGACTCCAACAGGAGAGCCGATCGGCGGCCGACTACGCGATTGACTTCTGGGTTACCGCGGAGGAGGTTGGCTGGGAAGAGCGTGCGCTCTGCGGCATCTTCCTCCGCAGCCTAAATTCTGGTCTGAGGGATGAGCTGGCCGGCCGGGATACCCCGGAGACGCTGGCGGAGCTGATTTCTCTTACCATCAGTTTGGATAACAGGCTGCGTGAGCGCGCCTCTGAGCGGAAGCAGTCTTCTCGCTCACGGGGCGCCTCTGCACGCCTGCCCCAAGCTCGCCACCTGGCGTTGCCGCCACCGGAGGCCTCCGGGGAGTCGGAACCGATGGTGACGGGCCGGACAAAGCTCCCCCTGGCGGAGAAACAGCGCCGCCGTGACCTGGGCCTCTGCATGTATTGCAGGGGTAGCCAGCACACGGTGGAGCATTGTCCGGAGAAGCCAAACGAGGTGGTCCGCAAGTCACTGTAGGGGGCCTCACGGACACTAATCGGTTAAATCCCCTCACACATTTGACGCTGCCCATCCGCTTCTGTCACAACCTCACTGGGCACCTCACACATGCACTGGTGGATTCAGGCGCGGAGGGTAGCTTTATTTCACAGAGCCTGGCAACCCGACTGGGCATCCATTGTCACCCCCTCGACTCTCCTCTCACCCTGGTCAATCTCTCCCGGGTTTCCCTGGGAAAAGTAACTCACCGAACATCTCCCGTCCCGGTGATCATCTCTGGAAACCACCGGGAGGATATCTCTTTCTACATCCTGCCCACTTCGGTAACTCCTGTCATCCTCGGATATCCCTGGCTCCGCCTCCACAACCCCGCCTTGGACTGGAAGACTGGGAAGGTGTCAGCATGGAGCACTTTCTGTATGGGCACCTGTCTCCAATCTGCTGCCTGCGCCCCGTCCTCACCTCCCACAGCTCAGGACACTGCGCCCCCGGATCTCACCCTTGTGCCCTCAGAGTTCCACGACCTGGGCGCTGTTTTCAGCAAGTCCAAGGCGATGTCTCTGCCTCCTCACCGGCCCTACGACTGTGCCATTAACATCCGCCAGGGGGCGCCCCTACCTTCAGGATGCCTCTATAGCCTGTCAGCGCCAGAGAAGGAGGCCATGAACAGCTACTTGAAGGAGTCGCTCAGTGCTGGGATCATCCGACCATCTTCCTCTCCTTTAGGCGCAGGGTTCTTCTTCGTGGGAAAGAAGGACGGTTCCCTTCGTCCTTGCATCGACTATCGAGCGCTCAATGACATCACGGAGAAGGACCGGTACACCCTGCCTCTCATGGATACCGCCTTCCACTCCCTCCAGGGGGCGACCTGGTTTACTAAGCTGGATCTCCACAGCGCTTACCACCTCGTCCGGATCCGGGAGGGAGATGAGTGGAAGACAGCCTTCCGCACCCCTAACGGTCATTTTGAATACCTTGTGATGCCGTTTGGGTTGACCAACGCTCCAGCCGTCTTCCAGCGCCTCATCAATGACGTCCTCCGGGATTTCATCGGCCTGTTTGTATTCGTCTACCTGGACGACATCCTCATCTTCTCCAGGTCCAAGGATGAACACCGGGTCCACGTGAGGCGGGTCCTGCAGAGACTGCTGGAGAACCGTCTGTATGTCAAGGCGGAAAAATGTGATTTCTACGCCAAAACGACTTCCTTCCTAGGGTTCGTCATCTCCCATGACCAGGTGCTTCCGGACCCAGCGAAGATCAAAGCGGTGGTGGATTGGCCCACACCTACCTCTAGGAAACAGGTTCAGCAATTCATCGGGTTCGCCAATTTCTACCGCCGCTTTGTCCCAAACTTTGGAGCCATCGTCGGGCCCCTGACCCGCCTCACCTCCCCTAAGACCCCGTTCCGGTGGACCGAAGAGGCCGCCTTCCAGGCGCTGAAGACGGAGTTTTCCTCCTCCCGGGTCCTCAGCCAGGTCAATCCCGCGCTGCAGTGTATTGTGGAGGTGGATGCTTCGGACACGGGGGTGGGGGCGGTGCTGTCCCAGCGGTCTCCAGCCAACGGAGTCAAACGAACCTGCGCCTTCTTCTCTCGGCGCCTGTCCCCGGCGGAGCGTAATTACGATGTGGGGGACAGAGAGCTTCTTGCCATCAAGCTTGCCCTTCAAGAATGGCGTCATTGGCTGGAGGGGGCAGCCTTGCCTTTTGTGGTCCTAACAGACCACAAGAACCTGGAGTATCTAAGATCTGCCAAGCGTCTGAACGCCCGCCAGACGCGCTGGTCCCTGTTCTTTGCAAGGTTTAAATTCAGCATCACTTACAGGCCTGGCTCCAAGAACGGCCTGCCCGACGCCCTCTCCAGGCAATTTGCCCCGGAGGCCACAGAAGACCCTGTTCACACCATCCTGCCCAGGTCGTGCGTCGTGGGGGCTGTTTCGTGGGACATAGAAGACAAGATCCGGAAGGCGCAGGAGTCGTTACCGGACCCTGGCGGCGGACCGGAGGGGAGGCTCTTCGTGCCATCTGCCGTCCGGGGGGACGTTATACACTGGCTCCACACCTCTAAGCTCACCTGCCATCCTGGAGCTTCACGGGTGATTGACCTCCTCCAGCGATCCTTTTGGTGGCCAGGCCTGCGGAAGGATGCCGCCCGTTACGCCCGGGCCTGCCCCGTCTGCGCCACCAGTAAGTCAGGTAACGCTCCCCCTGCGGGTCTGCTCCAGCCCCTGCCCGTCCCTGGCAGGCCCTGGTCGCACATCGCCCTAGACTTCGTCACCGGGCTCCCTGTCTCCAACAACTTTGACACAGTTCTGACCATCGTTGACCGTTTTTCCAAGGCCGCCCACTTTGTGCCCCTACGTGGACTTCCCTCAGCCTTGGAGACGGCGGACCTCCTCATCCAACATGTGGTCAGACTGCATGGAATCCCGGTCGACGTGGTCTCCGACCGTGGCCCCCAGTTCTCTTCGGACATCTGGAGGTCCTTTTGTAACGCTCTGGGAGCCAAAGTAAGCCTCACCTCCGGCCATCACCCCCAGTCTAATGGGCAGTGTGAGCGGACTAACCAGGAGCTGGAGGCTGCGCTCCGCTGCGTCACTTCTTCCAAACCCACATCCTGGAGTTCTCACCTCGCCTGGGTGGAGTACGCCCACAACACCTCTTGCTCCTCTGCCATCGGGATGTCGCCCTTTAAAGCATCCTTGGGTTATGATCCACCTCTATTCCCCGCGCAGGAGGGCGAGTTGGCTGTTCCCTCTGTCCAGGCACACCTTAGGCGGTGTCGCTCCCTTTGGTCCACGGCGCGTAATGCGCTTTTACGCACGGCGGAGCGCAATAAGTCCACGGCGGACCGACACAGGAGACCTGCACCTGCCTACCAGGTGAGACAACAAGTTTGGGTATCCGCACAGGACGTTAACCTAAAGGGTGAGAGGAGAAAGCTGGCCCAACGGTTCATCGGCCCTTATCCCATAACCAGGATTATCAACCCGGTGGCTGTGTGTTTGGCTATTCCCTCCTCCCTCCGCATCCATCCCACCTTCCACGTCTCCAAAATCAAACCGGTGGTCTCTGACCCCCTCTGCCCTCCACCTGCGGCGCACCCCGCTCCCCGGATGATTGGTGGCCATCCGGCCTGGACCGTCACTGAGATCTTGGACGCCCGACGCCGGGGTCGCGGATTGCAGTACTTGGTGGATTGGGAGGGCTATGGACCCGAGTGGAGACAGTGAGTGCCTTCCTCGCTGGTGTTGGACCGGTCTCTCATCTCTGAGTTTCATCGAGCGCACCCGGAGAAACCATCGCCAGGAGGCGCTGCTAGAGGGGGGAGTACTGTCATGACTCGCCGCTCATTAGCGGCGCCAGCCGCGTGCACACCTGCTCCTCGTCAGCGGCGAGGTATTTAATCCACTCTGCCCTGGGCTTCGGCCTGAAGCTGTCTCTCAACTTCGGCCCCTTTGCTACTACGGATCTCAAACCTACTAGCGAAGATTATTTGGGTAAGCTCCCCTTACCTCTCTCCTCTAGCCTTCCCCTGTGCACAGGTGGACATTCCCGGCGGCGGACTTCCTCATCTCGCCGCTGACTCTACGCTGCTGCCACAGGTACTGCAGGTCGCTGTCTCCCGGGCCTCGCCCTTGTCGATGCCAGCCACCTGTCATAACCAAGTAAGCCAGCTAACCATCATAACTCCCTGTATTGGTGTGGTGCCCGTTACCCTTCTCCCTCTGCTCTCTCCCATAGGGTTGTCCGGCTGTACGGCTTCCTGCCCTGACGCAGACGCCACCACCAATACATTCTTATTCCACAGACACGCAGCCACACACACCCCTGTTGTTAATAAAGCTGTTAAATCTATCCTGAGCCTGCGTGTCTGTCTCCTGAGCCGTGCATTATGTCAGAAGGGAAGACCGAAAAATTCAAAAAACCCTGGAACAAAAAAATTTAATTGGTTTTCACCCCAGTTTTCAGTTCTGTTCAGTTAATCGCCCAGCCCTATATTCTGGTATGTAGGGCTGGGTGTTAAAGGGCGTTAAGGGGTTAAAAATGTCCCACTTTTAACCCCTTAACATTCTGATGTCCAGCCCTTGGGACATTTTACATTGGCTAGACATTGGTTGGAACAGTACGGGTAAGACATTTATGCTTCTCCAGTATGAATGTTTTATAATTTTTAAGGTATTTATGTTTTTGTACTTTAAAAATATGATGGGAGTTAATGGACAGGTTACCTCTCAGTAGCATCATCACAGGAATGCTGTTGTCCTATTTTGAAACTATTTCAATATAACACTTTGGAAAGCTTTAACCATGCTGGCATTTGTGGTTTTGTCTGTGTTATTCTACTTGTTGCTTTACGTCTTAGATCCACAACAAACAGACATGACTAAGAGGGATTTGCTTGGGCTTTTGTTACGCCTGGCCTCTCTGAACCGCTATGTGATTATCTCATAAGATAGACCGGCTCAGGAGACTACTTCACAACACAGACGTATGAAACCCTTTACTCTGTTAATTTAGAAAATCTCTTTTACCAAGTCAAGTCTAATTTGTCAGTGAAATGGACTTGAACAGCTATCAAGGACACAGAAAGAAATGATCAAACATGTGAAACAAGTAAATAAATCAAAACTTTCCAGAATGGAAAAAAACCCCCAATAATTCACGTTCTTTGTTTCCTTTGATATCGGGTAGTGTGTAGTCTCATGCTTGATTTTACAAATCTATCGACATTGTATATGCATACCTGGCTTTTAACCTGGAACTGAACCTGCATTTATAGGCTGTTGCTGATAATAGAACAACCTATTTATTAATTACTATCTTTTATAATGTGGCACCCTAGCTAACCGTCTTGGCAAGAGGGCTGACAAGATGTGTCAGTTGCAAGCCTTTGCCAGCGTGGTGCCTCTGTCATTAATGGTAATTATCCCTGGAGTTATTTGGAGCCACGTTATCTGACCATGATCCAAATATGTCATGAGTATTTTAGCTGAGAGCCGTCAGTAGAAGAGAACAGTAGAAGAGTGGTAGATTAGGTGTTCTGAGAGCTTCTGACCTTGAGTGCAGCCCGCTACTGCAGGGAACCCATTCCCGGGGCCGTTAGATCAAGTGACTAAGCTGGGAGGTGTGGGATTACGTTTTGCTCAACTTGGTCCTTCTGTTGATGTTAGCACTTCTCTGAATGGAGCAGACATTGCTGAGGACAGGCGACACAGTGCTGAATTGAGACCACTGGCCAGCTTTAGTGCCCTGGGGTGTGTGTGGGGGTCTCCCTAATGTGTGTCATTGCAGACAGAGCTTTGTCCCAGCTTGTAAGACTTCCTTCAGCTGAGTCTTAGTAACTAATGAATCATATCACCAATTCCATGTTTTGTTGTACCTATGTTTTTACATAGAACATTTCACCCTGTCCACATAAAAGCTGATTTCAATTACCTAGCAGCTGTCTGTTCTCTGTCTGAGCTCCGGGGGGCAGACATCAGCTGGTTGACCTAAAATCTTCTCCTCCTCTCAGCTACTTGCTGATATGAACCCATCAAGGCTGCCCACATGGACAGTGGAATGAAGCCAAGAGGAGCTGACTGCCCTCTCTTTGTTCACAAAGAAGTCATAGGATATATCTTTCTCTTGCAGTCACGCCTCCAACTGCCCTCGGACCTGGTGTGTAGGGTGCTACATTCTTATATATAGAAAAAAGGTCGACCCGACATCTCTGACCTCTTCGTCCCAGCCCCAGCTGTGCGTCAGCCGCAGGAACTCCACTCCATCCCACTCAGTCTGATCACTGATGTCAACTGTGTAAAAAATATTTTTCTAAAACCGAAAAGCTACTTTCACTCATAAAAAAACCCTGTTTGTCCATTTGTGGATTTCCACACAATGTTCTCAGTGTTTCTCCTGCTCTCATACTGCATATCCACTGAAGGACAGTTGAAAGAAAAAAGTTTTCACATACTTTTCTGTGCTTTTTTCTCCATCAAATCATGTTCTTACTGAAGTCCTTTTAGATGTTGAGTTCCAGCTGACCATTCCTACAGTGAGTCAGTAAAATAGGTATAAATTTTTTTCAGTCATCACTCAAACCTGCAGGGTGAGTGGCTGACTGGTTTTGAAATATCACCTTAAAATTCTTGTTTGTCACTTCTCGTCGTACACAGCTCTCATTGAACACAAAGGTGCTGATATATTGTTTGTTTTATTCTGAAATCACATGCTGGCCATTTTTTTCTGACAGAGTAATTTACTTGATATTTTATTTATTAATTCATTTTTTTTAAAATTGACAGTATTTAGGGATTTACATTTTTTTCCTGAATTAATTATATACCTAGTAGGAGGAGACAGTAAATGGAGAAGCAAGAAAACTATAATCTTACAGTTTGGCCATCATTTTTTTCAGCATATTTAAGGACTGGATTTAAAGGTGCAGTGTGTAATAGTTAACACAATCTAGCCGTCAGATTTCAAAGTGCAAATATTTTCCATTATATTGGTCATTACTCCCTTCTAAAACACCCAGGATAACCTACAGAAGTCATTTGTGCAATTAGAGTTTCACATATAAACTTGGACTGTCAAGTGTGTGTGTATATTGAAGAACGGACCCAAACGCCAGTTTGTGAATATTTATTGAGAGCTGAACACCAACTACAGTTCACAAAACAAAAATAATAAAGCCCAAAACAGAACGGGCAAAACAAGGTAAACAGGGCAGGATTTAAACTAAAGACAGACAGGCAGGGCAGACAGAAGCGTGAGCTCACGCCAAAACTGACGAGGATGCCGTGTCCCGGTCTGGGGCCACGTCCTTAAATAAACTAGGTGAAATGACATAATTAAACACAGGTGTGGACAATGAACAGAACAGGGCAAAATCAGGCTTTGCAGAAAAGGAAACTGAAGATGCTGTCAAAATAAAGCCAAACCAAAACAGGAGATCATGACAGGAATAACCACAAGCAAACATAAACATGACTATGATAACAATAATACCAATAAACTACACTAAGAGGAAAACCAACATAGAAATGAATATACAAGACAGAACAATAATAATGACAACCCAGGACAATAATGATAATAATAAACAAGACTAAGGGGAGGATCATAACCAACAGAGAAATAAATAGCAAATACTAAGGAACATAAGCAGGGACATGATAATGATGAAGAAACTCAAAATGCAAGACAGAATAATAATAATAATGACAACCAAGGACTAGAAATAAGGCAGAGACAAATATAGAACAGAGATCATAATGATAACAACAGTAAGACATATAAAACCCAACTCAAAGCGAGGACATGGGCTCGGTCACAGAGCCCAGACAACCTTTCACTCTCACATTCATATCTACAGACAATTAGAATCCCAGTTAATGACAGTTAACTTAATACGCATGTCTTTGGACTGTGGGAGGAAACCGGAGTATCCCCCGAAAACCCATACAGACATGAGAAGAACATGCAAACTCCACACAGACAGGCCCCAGCTTGCCAGCTATTGGGTTCAACCCCAGGACCTTTCTGCTGTGAGGCAACAGCTCAAACCACTTCCTCATGGAGCTGCCCACTGTTTATCAAATTATAAAGTAAATATGGTAACGCTAAATCACAATAAAATAAAATCTTAATGCATAGAATAAAAAATGACCATGTAATTAGTTCAAACGAAGCAAGTGTAATATTTATCACTGTTTTGTCACACTGCAGATTATATATTGCTCTTTTCAAAGGACTGAGAAATGTTGTAATATACTGTATAGTACAGTGTGATCATGAATCCAGTTTAAGTGCAATTGCCAAACTCAATAGAAACAAGCGATATGTTAATACAAATGGTGATTCAAACAAATAGAAAGCAGAAATGGGACCGACTCACTACCCAAATGTAGGTAGAGTTCACCAGTGATCTGTGGCTCCGTCACTTTAACAGGTGGCAGACGTCCTTACATAGTATATGCAAAAGACAACTGAAGTAATAAACTCATTCCATGTATAACACAAAGTAATGAATTTATGATAAAAGTCATAAATTGACTCAAAAAATTACTATAAACAAGACTCAAACACAAGAGAAAAAACTTCACACTTTCAAGAGAAAGATGCAAACGGACAAGTAAAAGTGAGAAGTTATATTTTGAAGTTAGAAGCCAAAGTAGATAGTGAGCGCAAAAGCCAATGTAAAGCTCTAACAGAAAGTAATCAGTGTTGGCAGCTGCGGCAAGGAGAGAGTTCTTTAGATAAGCAGAGGCTCTGTCCCAGGGTGAAATTTAGCCTTATGTCATGAGAGGCAAGCAATCCTATGAGAGCACATTAGACTATTTCAGAAAGGTCGCTCATTGTAAATCCTTTCATCTCGTCCTGCTCTACCTCTAGACCGAGCTCCATCCTCGTTTTTACCCAAACCACTGAGAGTTGAACCTGGACACAATCCAATGTTTTCTGAATTGAGGACTATGCAGGGGATCACAGAAGTATTTGGGGGAACAAGTTAACACCAACAGGGTTAAGGAGAATTGCAGATAAGAGAAGACAATACTAAATCTTACACAATGGTCTATAAAGACCCAGTGGAGATGCTGGTAAGCAGTGCTGTGTTTCTAGGATTTTGTCCATTTGGCAACCTGTGCAACAGATCTGTGGACTAATTGGAGTCTGTCCAGATGCTTTACTGGGAAGACTAATAAGGATTTTGTTACAGTAATACAAATTTGAGGTAGCAATTGTGTAGCTGATGGTCTTTGCCATTGGGTTTTTTGGGGTGGCTGTTATCAGAAGATGGACTTCAGGTGGTAGATCAGGTTGGTTGATGGAATTTGTATGCCGACAGGTTTCAAACTTATAAAGAGAAGTTAACAGGAGTTGTCATGAAACAGAATCACTAATCCTGTGTAATGTGTAGCTCAATGGCAAAAGCAAGACTTCCATTCTGCTAGTCAAGACATTTTCCAAAGTCGGTCTCTCGACTTAAAATACTCAGTTTTGTTCAGCTCAGGGTGTTTGCCACACGAAGGAGCTACTCAATCCCTCAGAATGCAATGTACAATTACCTGCATTTTAATCACACATGAGCAATCGAACATGGCATGGATCGTGAGCTAGGGAGCTGCCAGCTTAAACACTTTTTAACAACTAAATTGATTCCATTGAATATTTGAGCTCTGACATACAGCTTTGGTGATTAGTGTTAAAGGATGTAGTGGATGTGTGAAAATGGCTTATGTGATGCAGACAAAGCAGAAGAATTTTTGTTAGGGAGGATAGGTTTAACCTTCTGAGGTCTATACCATCACCAATGATAAAAAGGACCCTGACCCTTAAGATTATGCTGTATTGTACTGTACTATGATGTAATATTATTTGGAATTATGGAAATTTAGAAATCTGGGGTGAAAGAATCTGGTCATTTTAACTAAAAAAGGTTTAAATGAAAGGCTGTTTCCCCACATAGCTAGAGGTTATGATTAAGACCATGACCTAAAAGGCCTTGGACCTCAGATGGTTCAGTTTTGGTCAAAACTATTAAAGAGCCTGTAGAGATGCTCACAGATGGCAATGTGTTTCCTTGTGACTATGTGAGAATCTTGGCAAGAAAAGTAGTTACCGAAGTGTTGAGCATTGGTGTAGCCCATGGTTGATGGGGAGAGTATGGATCTAGATTTACAATCGTTATCAAAATGCTCCCCATTGAAAAGATAAGACTGAAATCTGTGAAAGGTAATGGCAAGTCACAGTCACACTAGTAAGAGAGACACCGTGTCAGACGGTGTCAGAAACAGTTGAGAAGTCAAGCAGAAACAGCCTCCTAATGAGACTTGAATCAGCTGCAGCAAAGTGGTTGCTTGTGACCTTAACTTAACAGGGTGTGACTATGATTTTGGTTGAACATACATACAGTGCCGTGTTTGGCAGTTTATTGGTGAAGAGGTTTTTTAAAGTAAAAAGATAACCCCTCTTTTTGATAAGTATAAATCATTATACTAACAGTTACTGTACTTATCGACTAAGATTACCACTGATTTGAGTAGATTTGTAATTTGTAACTCCTTCAGTTTGTATCATAAGAAGGGAGTTCTTATGAAGTCATGTTCGAAGATACAGCATCAGAAATCATTGGCATTCTTATTGCCGTCAACCCTGCGGGCCTTGTGTGAGTAGCTCACCATATTTTCACTATGACTGCCTTACGAGGTGTCTGCTGATGTGGATTGCCATGCTCCCCTTGGGCATAGTTGCACAAGTGGTACCTTTTTGATCTTTGTAGTGAGATTTTTTTTTTTAATGTTAGTCTATCGCCTGCAGAAGTAGGGAATCACGTGGACCATAAAGTTCTTGTTGCAATATCTGTTAAAAACACTGCTGTAACAACACTTCCCTCCTCAGACATTTAATGTATCCCCAATATGATAAAGGCCTCTGTCAGTTCTGTAAATTATAAGATTAATTTTTGAGGGAAGCTACTGTAATTTTGCTCAGAATAGAATAGATTAAAAATAGCTAGATCAGAAGACAACAAATGTCAAGAATCTTTGTGACTGGCTTAAATCCTGGGTAGATCTCCAGCACATATTCTGTGCAAATTCCTGATGTAGATGTTAACCAGAGCAACCAGGAACATATACTGTATTTTTGCAATATAAATAAATATTAAACAATCGTTTTACTTGTCTAACTTAGACGTTCGTCGTACTCTTTGAATGTGTAACAAATATTTGATGCTGTATTACAGATTACTTTTTTGCCATGATTAGAGCAATATAGGGTACAATCTAAAGAATTAGTAATGTCCTAATTTAAGACCAGATACATTAAAGTGGCCCCCTGAGACTTGTTCACTGAGATTAGCTCCAGTTCACTTTGGAAGGCTTGCTTATTCAAGAGGCAGAAATTCACTTACATTATTTCAATTTTTTATGTATATGATACCCTATGTACAGTATTTGCACCTTTTGTGGATACTCCATCCATCCATCTTCTACCGCTTATTTCTTTTTGGGTTGCGGGGGTGGGGGGTGGGGGGCACTGGAGCCTATTCCAGCATCTTTGGGCGAGAGGCTGGGTACAACCTGGACAGATCGTCAGTCCATCGAAGGGCCAACACAAAGAGACAGGCAACCATTCACTCTGACATTCATGCCTAAGGACAATTTAGAATCTCCAGTTGATGCCAATTAACCTAACCTGCATGCCTTTGGCCTGTGGGAGGAAACCAGAGTACCTGGAGTAAACCCACGCAGACACAGGGAGAACATGCAAACTCCACACAGAAGGGTCGGGGGGGGATCGAACCCGTGACTTTCTTGCTGTGCTGCCACAGTGCTAACCACTGTTCCATTGAGCTCGTGGATACTGTGAATCAGATTTCTGTTATAGCTGTAATGCAAACCCCACCATAGTTAAAGCAGTACTCATGCGACCACCAGAGTGGTGGATCAGTTGGTAGAGCATCCGCCCCACACCCGGGAGGCTGGGGTTCAAATCCTGGCCGGGTCATGCTGAAGACCATATAAAAAAGTGGAACTTCCTGCCGTCCAGCTTGGTGCTCAGCAATAATGGAACAGAGGAGGGAAATTTGTGGCAGCGCCTTGCATGGCATCAACCTCTCTGATTCTGTATCTGTGTGTGATTAACATTGTAGATAAAAGAAACATGATTGGCTGTATGGATTTGAATGACAATAAAGATGGCTTATCCTTATGCCTCAAGACATTTCATTGATTATTCTGGATTGGCCATACAGTGGTGTGAAAAAGTGTTTTCCCCCTTCCTTATTTCTCATTTTTTTGTATGTCACACTTAAATGTTTCAGATTATCAAACTAATTTAAATACTAGACAAAGATAACGCAAGTAAACACAAAATGCAGTTTTTAAATGGAGGTGTTTATTATTAAGGGTAAAAAAAATCCAAACCTACATGGCCCTGTGTGAAAAAGTGATTGCCCCCCTCCCCCGTTAAAACATAAATTAACTGTGGTTTATCACATCTTTGAAAAGCTGAGTTTAATTTCTCTAACCACACCCAAGCCTGATTACTCCCACACCTGTTATCAATTAAGAATTCACTTAAATAGGACCTGCCTGACAAAGTGAAGTAGACCAAAAGATCCTCAAAAGCTAGATATCACGCTGCGATCCAGAGAAATTCAGGAACAAATGAGAAACAAATTAATTGAGCTCTATCAGTCTGGAAAAGATTATAAAGCCATTTTTAAAGCTTTGGGGTTCCAGCGAACCACAGTGAGAGCCATTATCCACAAATGGCGAAAACATGGAACAGTGGTGAACCTTCCCAGGAGTGGCCGGCCAACCAAAATTACCCCAAGAGTGCAGCGACAACTCATCCAAGAGGTCACAAAAGACCCCACAACAACAACCAAAGAACTGCAGGCCTCACTTTTCTCAGTTAAGGTCAGTGTTCATGACTCCACCATAAGAAAGAGACTGGGCAGAAATGGCCTGTATGGCAGAGTTCCAAGACAAGAACCACTGCTGAACAAAAAGAACATAAAGGCTCGTCTCAGTTTTACCAGAAAACATTTTGATGATCCCCAAGACTTCTGGGAAAATACTCTGTGGACTGACAAGACAAAAGGTGAACTTTTTGGAAGGTGTTTGTCCCATTACATCCGGCATAAAAGTAACACAGCATTTCAGAAAAGGAACATCATACCAACAGTAAAATATGGTGGTGGTAGTGTGATGGTCTGGGCCTGTTTTGCTGCTTCAGGACCTGGAAGAGTTGCTGTGGTAAATGGAACCATGAATTCTGCTGTCTCCCAAAAAATCCTGAAGGAGAATGTCCAGCCATCTGTCTGTGACCTCAAGCTGAGGCGCACTTAGGTTCTGCAGCAGGACAATGATTCAAAACACACCAGAAAGTCCACCTCTGAATGGCTTAAGAGAAAAGCAAAATGAAGACTGTGGAGTGGCCTAATCAAAGTCCTGACCTGAATCCGATTGAGATGCTGTGGCATGACCTTAAAAAGGCGGTTCATGCTCGAAAACCCTGCAATGTGGCCGAATTACAACAATTCTGCAAAGATGAGTGGGCCAAAATTCCTCCATAGCGCTGTAAAAGACTCATTGCCAGTTATCGCAAATGCTGGATTGCAGTTGTCGCTGCTAAGGGTGGCCCAACCAGTTATTAGGTTTAGGGGGCAATCACTTTTTCACACAGGACCATGTAGGTTTGGATTTTTTTTTTCCCATAATAATAAACACCTTCATTTAAAAACTGCATTTTGTGTTTACTTGTTATCTTTGTCTAATATTTAAATCTGATTGATGATCTGAAACATTTAAGTGTGACAAACATACAAAAAAATGAGAAATCAGGAAGGGGGCAAAGACTTTTTCACACCACTGTACATGTCTGCAGCCCATAGAGTAGAGGGAAAATCTATGTATATATACATTTTCTCGTATCTTAAGGACCAGAGGTTTGGATTTTGTGTGTTTTTTGTATCTGCATTGAACAAATAGGCTTAATGCACACATACAACAACACACATGCACACACACACACACATAGCAGCAACAACAACTACAACTGATTGGACAACAAATATCTTTGCTTCATTGTTCACTAACATTTACTCCCTGGTTCATTTATTTTCCTGTCAAACATGGTCTGTTGCACCAGGCATTTTTTTTCTTTTTTTTCTTCCATCACTTCTTTCTTTCTCCTACATCACCTTTTAATCTCAACTGTGTTCATCTCATTCATGTTGTTGCACAACCACTGAGTTGTGTATACAATGCCTATACCTTATGTCAGCAATGCTTAGAGGTTACATTGTGTTATTAGGATTCCTAATGGAAAAGAAGGAATTAAAAAAATTACATATTTCTTGAGATTATAGGAAAAAATTAAAATATCAAAACTGAAACATCTTATATTAAATTGGGCTTTTGATCACCCACTTTACAAATACAGTAGGAGGTCAAGGAAAGCATTTAAGCATATGGTAAATTAAAAAAAAGTGTAACTTCCTTTAATCAAAATTGTATTCTGGGTTGATCTGCAGCTGTGGTGATAGTTCTGATGATTGTGGAAAAGTATGATTTTAAAGGTTAAAATAAAGTTTTTTCAATTAGTTTTGTACTTACTGGATCTTCATTTATTTTATTTTTCTGCAAAAATGGTCATAATATGCCACTATGTTTTTAAAATACCATAATAAAGCATTCACACGTACCATACCATGCCTTGTCATGCCATACCATACCTTATAGTACTATACCTCATTTCCCTGGTGGGAAAAAAAAACAGCCAGTTCTTTGGAACAATCACATGAAGTTTGACAGTTTTCCTGAATTGGACAATTTTTTCAACCCAGATTTAAATCCACTACCATACCATACCATACCATGCCATACCAGCACATTCAGTTAGTATTACTGAAGCAAGTTTGTCACTGTCAATTCATCATCTCAGTGGTTGTCCTTAAACCTAAACCAAGTCCTTGATTAAAACCAATGAAAATTGTAGTGTCCCAAAATACTTGTAGTTCAGTACTGAGCTAATGACAACACAATCAGACATTAAAAAAGGAAACTAAATTAAAAAGTAAAAGGTACTAACAGGAAGCAAAAGTAGTTCCCTGACTGGAGACCCTCCTATTTATGCCACAGCCAAGTCTCAGAAACCTTTTTTTGCAGTCTGGACATATTGTGCCTAACAGGGAAACACAGCCATTGTATTCAAAATTAGAAAAGCACTCAGAGAGTGCATACCTCCACCAAGGCTCCTTCCGTCCCTCATGGATCACTTCCAAAATGTAATGGGTTCGTGTGTAGGCCACGAACCATTTCTGGCAAAAATTGCATCAAAGTCTATCAAGTAGTTTCGGAAGATTCTTGCTAGCACACTGTGAGAAGATAAGAGCCTTGGCAGAGGTATGTGTTCTCGGATCATTACCAAAATGTAATTAGTTCCTCTCTAGCCCAAGGACCACCTCTGGTGAGAATTTCAACCAAATCCATCCAGCAGTTTTTGTGTAATCCTGCTCCAGAAATACAAACAAGGTACTTGGTGGAGGTATGCACTCTCAGATTATCACCAAACTTTAATGGGTTCATCCTTGGCCCAAGGGCTATCTCTTGTGAAAATTTCAATCCGTACAGTAGTTTTTGCATAATCCCGCTAACATCCTGCTAACCGGAGTGGTGGTCTAGAGTCTAGAGCATCCGCCCCACAACCGGGAGGTTGGGGTTCAAGTCCCAGCCGGGTCATACCAAAGACCATATAAAAATGGTACTTCCCACCTTCTAGCTTGGTGCGCAGCATAATAGAATGGGGGAAGGAAAAATTGTTTGTGGGGGCGGCTTGCATGGCAGCGGCCCCTCTGATTCTAGATGTGATTAACATTGTAGATAGGAGAAACATAATTTTGTTCTACTGTACATGATTGGCTGTATGGACTGAATGACAATGAAAGTTGGCTTCTTCTACCAAACAAACCACCCTGAAAACATAACCTTCTTGGTGGAGGTAAAAATGACGGGGAAAAAAAATCCATTCAACTCTCTTAAAAATAAACCTTTAGAATTCCTTCAAGGACATCACCGCTAGAAATTGCACAACCAGGTTTTTAAATAAACTTTATTCATCATCAGCACGTTCAGCTTAATTCACAGTGAAATTTACCTTTCACAACATGAACTAAACTAATAAATGGGGAAAATAATCATTGAAAAGATGCATTATATACAATAAAATGTCAAGCAAATGCTTTTCACTGTCAAACAGATATCAATATTTTTTTCAGGTTATAATTACATTCAAAACTGAGTTAGTTAAATAACCACTAAAATTAAAGAGAAAATATTTCATCTCATCACAAAATGCATTTACAGACACACACAAACACACAAACTTGTACTACCCTCAGTAACTGCAGAGTAAAAATCACACTTCTTTGAGAAAAATAGGCCAACACTAGATAACCAGGCAATGGAACTAATCCAAGAGTACCGCTAGGGAAGGAAGAGCAGAAGTGAAGAGAGAAAGAGAAAGGGGAGGGATGAAGGTAGGACTGCCGGGGAAAGGAGAGACACACGAGACCAAAGAGGGACTCAAACACACTCTCACACAACAACGTACACACATAGATGGAGGATACTAAAGCTAGTAGAACTAAGTCCCTCTGCGGTTGGTAGTTTTGTCCTTCTGTCTATGTCTTATTGTATTCTAGATAATACTCTAAGCTTCTTCGACTTGTCACCAGCACATCAGAAAGTTCAGAACAGTTTTCGCATTATGATAACAGTTGAACAGGCTGGGAAACTCAAACGAATATGCATTCATGATTTTTGCCATATAAGCATGCTTGATCTTTTGCTGCCATATCATTGTATTTTTTCATGTAGGCTTAACAGGACACTCAGCTGAAGCTCTCTTTAAAGATTCATTTAAAAAGAACTGGCAAATATATTCTAATACATTTATTCCTTTAACTTAATCCACTGCTGTGTGCATGAATGCTCCCTATAATCCAGACATTGAATTTTTCAAAAATGGCAGTTTATGCAGCTTCATTTTTTCACTTATACATTATATTTATGTTTACTTTTGTGTTATATGCATTAGTTTTGCATTTGTTTATTTTATTTTATTACTCTATTGTGATTCAGTCAGCATTGTCACAATCGCTATAGAGAGTTATACATTTGGGAATGCAGTGACTTACTGTCATGTTTTTCTGAGACAGAGACTTGAATGCAGAGTAGGAGACAGTAATTGAGGCAAAAGAGTTATCGCTTTTATTGAACAAAGTGAGTAATAGGTGATTGGAGCCTGCACTGTTGGGGTTTAGCCTGCAGGGGACAGGAGATGGAGAATGTGAGTGAGAGGTGTTCAGTGATGATAAGTATAATTGTAAATTAGGATTTGGTAGTCACTTACAGGCAGGGGGCTGGCAAGGGATGGCAGACCAGAGATGTATAGTTCACAAGGGGAGCCAAAGAGAGAGTCCAGGTAAGCATAGTTTGTTTGCAGGAGTTTTGGATCCAACAGCTGTGCTTCCCCATACAGAGAGCAGGGGTTATGATCCCTGAAGCTGAGAGGTGGATTTTGCTGGTGAGCTTACTTGTTCTCTGGAACAGAGAGTGGACCTGTCATGACCTGCGGTGAGCGAGCACACACACACACCATCACTAATCATCTCCTACTTGCTTCAGCTGCACAGCAGCCAGGCTCCACCCTACTTAAGGGATGAACTGGCACCATTTCCCTGTGGGATTGTCTCGACGCTACAGCCTTCTTGCCACGAGTTCACCTGCTGCCCGTCACCTGTTCCTTCACCTTTGTCCACATGTGTGCATGCTCCAGCTCACTCACAGCCCTGCCTCTGCCCTGTTCACCAACACTACAGCATCACGCAATCCAGCTTTGCATGTGACTCACCTTGTTGCCTCGTGGAAACCCTCTGCCCTTTTTCCCACCAGCCTCTGGCTCCGGACTGCCGTCAGCTCCTCACTCCCAGCGCCGCTTCAGCCCTGTCATCGTCCTGCCTGCAGCCTCAGCCTCCTTCCCCGGCTCCCCACCTGCAACATACATGTAATTATAACTCGCTTCTTAGTATATCAGAACCATCACTTCCTACCCTCCTCGCCATAGCATTAACCTCTCCCCTCTCTTCTCCCCGCAGAGCACCAGTCCCAGCTATCACCATTATCCAGCTTGTAAATAAAGATATTCACCTTGCACCTTACCTGTTGGTCTGTTGTGATTTCTACTCCTTTGGTCCTGCTTTGTTGAAACATGTCATTACAATCCCACCAAACTCAGGACCCAGCAGGAATCAAACCAGGGCCTCCGCTAGAACAAGTCACTACCCTTGAGGCCAAGATTGACCTATTAGCCCATCAATCATCAGTCACTTTACACCAATTTAGCCAACTAGTTAATTAATATCATCGCGTCCAATCCCTCAGCCTCTCCTGCTGGGTCCGTGTCTGCCGGCCAAGCCCTTTCCATCCCCACTTCTGCTCGCTATAGTGGGAGGGTGGGGGTTGTAAAGGGTTCCTCCTGCAGTGTCAGCTTGTTTTTCAAAGAACCCCAGCCGACTTTCCTACTGATCAAAATAAGGTCAGCTACAGTACATTGTCACGCTCCTAGATAGCCTCGCCCTTGAATGGGCGCAGGCTTTTATTTCCGGTTCCGATTTATCTGGCCTCTGTTACCATGAATTCACCCATGAGTTCGAGAAGGTTTTTGGCCACTCTGACCGGGAGGGAGATACAGTATCTCCAGCCGCCTACTGGGCTATAAACAGGGCGCCCAAACGGTAGCAGATTGTTCTGTCCGCTTCTGCATCCTCGATGCTGAGTCCAGGTGGAATGACGTATCACTCAGGGGTGCTTTTACGTAGGGATTAAATTCCATCCTCCGGGACAAGTTAGCAACTTGGGATGAGCAACCTCCACTTGACACGCTAATTTATTACCCTTGCGTTCGGCTGGACAATCACCTTTGTGAGCGTGCACACAGGCAAGCACGCTCCACCGCAGCTACTCCTCCTTGTGCTGTGTTTTCAGCTCCTCGCATTTCTTCACCTTCCCCATACTCCTCACTGGAGATGGCAGAATCCAGACAGCTCAGCTTCACCCAGCTTTCACCCACTGAACGTCAGCACAGGAGGGATGCAAGGTTGTGTTTTTACGGTGGTGGTTCCAGGCACTTTTTGGCTGAATACCCAGAGCGTTCAAGGACTCCACCTGCCAGTCACAGTGGGAGGACTGACAGGGGAAGTGTCAACACCAGAAGCTCCGCTAAGATTTACCTTGCCCACGTTAATTCAGGACAGTTCTGTGGAACATTCCACCTCTTCTCTAACTGACTCAGGAGCTGAGCAAAATTTTATTTTTAGTGATTTAGTTTCCAAACTTCAGATTCCCACAATTGAGGTGCCTTTGACAACCCCTGTAGTATCACTCTGGTTCTAGGTTTGCCACCATCACTAGGAGGACCACCCCCGTTTCTATCACTGTATCTGGCAACCACCAAGAACATCTCCAACTCCTTGTATTACCTATCTGCTCTTCTGAAATTATTTTAGGGTTCCCCTGGCTGAGGATGCATAACCCCTTCACTGATTGGGCCCTGGATAAAGTTAACTCCTGGAGTAATCTTTGCTTGTCTTCCTGCCTCTGTTCAGCTCCTTGGTCACCCAAGCTACCATCACGTCCAGGCTCTGAGGCTCTCCCTGACCTATCATTAGTGCCTAAGGAATTCCATGATCTTGCCCCTGTATTCAGTAAAACTAAAGCCTTGTCCCTACCGCCACACAGGCAGTATGACTGTGCCATTAACCTCCAGCAGGGGGCATGATTACCCTCCAGCAAACTGCACAGCCTCTCTGGCCCGGAGAGGGAGGCCATGGAGAAGTACATTAAGGAGTCACTCCAGGCCGAAATCATCAGATCCTCATCATCTCTCGTAGGGGCAGGTTTCTTCTTTGTGGGTAAGAAAGATGGCACACTCAGGCCTTGTATTGCTTACTGTGGCCTCAATGACATTGTCATCAAGGATAAATATCCATTGCCACTAATGAACTCAGCCTAGGAACTCCTTAAGGGGCAACCGTTTTCACCAAATTGGACCTGAGAAACACTTACCACCTGATTCGTATAAGGGAGGGCGATGAATGGATGACTGGTTGTTTAACCAATGCTCTAGCAGTTTTCCAGAGGTTAATCAATGATGTTCTGAGAGATTTCCTGAACATGTTTGTTTTTGTTTACTTGGACGATATTCTGATCTTTTCCCGTTCCATCGAAGAACACAGGGTCCATGTCAGGCGGGTGCTGCAGTGGCTGTTGGAGAACCAGCTCTATGTTAAGGCCGAGAAATGTGAGTTTTTCACCTCTACAACATCCTTTCTTTGCCTCATTATCGCTAAAGGGCAGTTAAAACTGGACCCCGCAAAGATCCAAGCTGTAAGAGATTGGCCAACCCCTGCTACTCACAAACAGTTACAGTGCTTCTTAGGGTTTGCCAGTTTTTACAGAAGATTTATTAACAACTACTTTCGTGTGGCAGCTCCATTAACCCAACTCACCTCTCCTACGACTCCATTCAGGTGGTCAGACACAGCTGAAGCGGCATTCACTGAGCTCAAGGCCCAATTCTTGCAAGCGCCCATCCTCTCCCAGGTAGGCCCCTCGCTCCATTTCGTTTTGGAGTTGGACACGTTAGACTGTAGTATGGGGGCTGTCCTATCTCAACGTTCCCCCTCTGATGGCAAACTACAAATCTGTGTCTTCTTCTCTCGTTGCCTCAACTCGGCAGAGAGGAATTATGACGTGGGGGATCGGGAGTTCCTGGCGGTCAAGCTGGTGTCAGAGGAGTGACGTCATTGGCTGGAGGGAGCGCCTCAACCATTCTTGATCTGGATTGACTACCGGAACCTCAAATAGATCAAGTCTGCCAAGTGCCTTAATCCTTGCCAAGCTCGGTGGACCTTATTTTTCAGCTACTTCCAGTTTATATTGTCTTACCGGCCTGGAACCAAGAACATTATACCCGATGCCCTCTCTCGCCAGTTTTCCCCTGATGCTAGGTCCCCCGTCCAAGAACCCATTCTCCCCCCTTCGTGTGTGTTGGGCGCCATCCCCTTTGAAGTGGAGAGAAAGGTGAGAAAGGTGTGTGCCAACCAGTCTTCAGAACCCCCAGGGGGGAGGGGGGCAGGTTGTACGTCCCCAGATCAGTGCGAGGAAATGTCATCCACTGGATACATATGGCCCGCTTCACCTGCCATCTGGGAGTAGGTCGTACCATCCATCATCTCCGCCAAGGCTTCTGGTGGCTGGCCCTCAGCGCTGATGTCCGAGAGTACGAGGTGGCCCATACCACCTGTGCTGCTGGGAAGCCCTCCACCTTACCCCCTGCGGGCCTCTTGCAGCCCCTGCCTGTTCCAGGCCACCCATGGTCACAGTGGATTTTGTTCCCGGTCTTCCACCCTCTGAAGGCAACACGGTGGTTCTTACAGTTATTGACAGATTCTCCAAAGTCGCTCATTTCATCACTCTGCCCAAGCTCCCTTCCGCCAAGATGACTGCCGACACCCTGCTACGCCAAGTTTTCCACCTCCACGGAATACCGACTGACATTGTGTCTGATCGGGGCCCACAGTTCACATCATGAGTATGGAAAGCCTTTTGCCAAGCCCTCAGAGCATCTACAAGCCTCACCTCCGGCTACCACTCCCAAAGTAGCAGGCAATGCGAGCAAGCTAATCAGGAGCTAGAAGCAGAACTCCGCTGTGTCGCCTCCCAACACCTGGCTACCTGGACCTTGTATCTGCTCTGGATCGAGTATGCCCACAATACTGCCACATCCACTGCCACGGGGGTTACCCCCTTCAAGGCTTCGTTAGGGTATAATCCTCCCCTGCTTCCTGTCACCAAGGGAGAGATATCCGTCCCCTCTGTCCAGCACCATATATGGCATTGCCGGTGCATTTGGAGATCCACCAAGGCAGCTCTACTATGCAATGCCAGTCAGGACTCTGTCATGGCCATCCGACGGAGGACCCCGGCCCCTGAGTATGCGGTGGGACAGAAGGTTTGATTCTCCACACTAGGGATGGGCATAATTTACCGATTAACCGATAACTGATCATTAAGAATTTCACCGAGGAAGTTCATTTTCGTTGACAAACCGTTTTTTTTTTTTTTAAACAATCCGAATGTAGGTTATTAGGACTAGTGCACGGCCGTCCTCAAACAATGCAATGCATTTAACTGTGCCACTGGCAAAATTTGGGCACCAGGAGGCAACATTACACCATCGCCGTACCCTGGCGTACCTCAGTTGATACATGCGAGCTTCCGTAGGGCAATCGCCAAATCATGAAGCGGTTACGGCGAAGTGTTGCGTGGGACCATTTCAGTTTAAAAAATGACCAGGTATACTGCAATCACTGCAATGCAGCATACAAATATACCTCATCGACAACACAAATGATGTATCATTTGAACACCACTCATCCAAGCCTGATAAAAGATGGTGGCGGCGGTTCATCTCTAACCCAGGCTAGCCTGGACTCGATGCTAGCACGGAGGAGCTGCAGTGCTCAACGAGCAGAGAAGGTCACCGAACTGATAGTGAAGATGGTCGAAATAGACATGCTCCCTGTCAGTGCCGTGGAGGGCAAAGGTTTTCAGGAATTAATCAAATTTTTGGAACCGGAATACACCATGGCGTCAAGACGCACCGTGACGAGACGCAATGCGCAATGCGTGTGTTCACGTTTTACTGCAAACTTGTCTTAATAAATTCATCCTCGAAGAAAAACACTCTGTATTTTTTTTTTATTATTATTCTCAATACATAAGAGTACAGTGATCCCTCACTTATCGCGTCACCCATAAATAATATGTACGTTCATTCTCTCACTCTCTCTCTCATATGATACGTGTGTGTGTGTGTAAGTGTACATACATACGTAGATGTAAATAAAGTGTACATAAATATGTTTTTAGAACTCTTTTATTCTTATAACAAGATACGTAACTCAAGATGAAAATGATTTACTGCACAGGTTAATGAGAGCTTTACTGCTCCTCAGGTGCTAGAGGCGCAGGATCGTCGAGGGAAGCTGCAGGAGGCGGCGTAGTGGCTCGACGGGAAGACTATTTCGCACAAAATGGCACAAGAGAACAGCAAAAAGTTCCACGCGGCTAGACTAAGCAACACGAGCGATAGAGCAATGAATGTGGTCTTCGTTTGTTGGGTGGCCGCTCGGCAGGGAGAGAAGCTGGGTAAAATGTCTCGGCCAATCAGCTTGCGGGGTGAAACGTCTCGGCCAATCAGCTTGCGAGATTGCCGAGCCAACATGAGAACAGCGAACAGAGAGAGAGGGATTTGAGAGAGAGAGGTGGATTTGAGTTGTGCGGCTCTCCGTGTTGATACCTGATGTTCTAATGTAGTCTACCTGCCTTGTTACCTACCTAAAAATGTTAATGATTAACCGATTATTAATCATTAATTCTCCCGACGATCGATGAAGAAAATTTCACCGAATGCCCATCCCTACTCCACACACAACATCCCATTAAAGACTGACTCAAGAAAGCTGTCACCTAGATTCATTGGTCCCTTTCCCATAACACACATTATTAACCTTTCTGCTGTCTGCCTCAAGCTGCTTCCCTCCCTAAGCATCCACCCATCTTTCCATGTCTCCCATATAAAGCCAGTGTTTTCCAGCCCCCTCTGCCCTCCCTCCAGACCTCCTCCTCCTCCCAGAATCATTGATGGAGGCCCATTGTATTCTATCCGCCGGATCCTGAATGTCCGCCGCAAAGGCCGGGGCCTCCAGTACCTGGTTGATTGGGAGGGGTATGGTCCTTAGGAACGCTCCTGGATCTCTCACTTCCTGATTGTCAACCCCGCCATGGTCAACGAGTTTCACTGTCAATACCTGGACAAGTCCCGTGGAATGCTAGGAAGCGTCCCTTGAGGGAAGGGCACTGTCATGGCCTGTGGTGAGCGAGCACACACACACCATCACTAATCATCTCCTATTTGCTTCAGCTGCGCAGCTTAAGGGATGAACTGGCACCATTTCCCTGTGGGATTGTTTCGACACTACAGCCTCCTTGCCACAAGTTCACCTGCTGCCCGTCACCTGTTCCCTCACCTTTGTCCACGTGTGTGCATGCTCCAGCTCACTCACACACCTGCCTCTGCCCTGCTTACCAACACTACAGCATCACATAATCCAGCTTTGCATGTGACTCACCTTGTTGCCTCTTGGAAACCCTCTGTCCTTTTTCCCACCAGCCTCTGGCTCCGGACCGCCGTCAGCTCCTCACTTCCAGCACCGCTTCAGCCCTGTCATCGTCCTGCCTGCAGCCTCAGCCTCCTTCCCCGGCTCCCCACCTGCAACTTACATGTAATTATAACTCGCTTCTTAGTATATCAGAACCATCACTTCCTACCCTCCTCGCCATAGCATTAACCTCTCCCCTCTCTTCTCCCCGCAGAGCACCAGTCCCAGCTATTACTATTATCCAACTTGTAAATAAAGATATTCACCCTGCACCTTAACTGTTGGTCTGTTGTGATTTCTACTCCTTTGGTCCTGCTTTGTTGAAACATGTCAGGACCAGGTCAGATTTCCAGGACCAAAAGTTGACAGTTTAATTGTTGTGTGAGCATGTACAAAACAAGGAGGGCATGTCAGCAGGCTGGCAAGTGAGGAGTTTATCCTGGAAGCAAAAGAGGAAAGAAACAGTGAGCAGGAGGTACAAGCAAAAACACTAGGCTTCTGGTCACAGCGTTCACGAGGAGTTTACTATGTAACGATCCCACATAGACTGACCTCCTCAGAGACCTTCTAAACTGGGACTGTAACCAGGAACAGGGGAGTGTAATTAACCAGCTGCATGCAATCAGCTCTACTTGGTTCTGTGGGGACAGAGAGTTAAGCAGCCACATAGATGTAAAACAGAGTACTAGCGTTCATCCCCACCTGTCCACTACACCTATCTTCTTATTACATATTCATAATTCCTGGTTTGATACCCCAAGTTCCACTTTGGCGGTAATAATTTTACCAGTAAATGATTTTAAAATGAATTTGATATTGTCAAGAAGGAAAGTGACCGTGAGCAGCCCTGGCTGCTGGAGCAGACTGTGGACTGATGCTGAGTTCAGCTGTTACGCTGGACTTCAGGACTGATGAGAACATTTAGATGTGCAGGCCTCCTGCCTCACCAAACACCTGTTACTGCTGAGACTCAGCGGAGGGTGAGGGGATACTGAAGGAAGGATGAAGTAATAGAAAAAAGTTACATGTGGACAGAAAACAGAAACAGGAATAAAGCAGTGCAGAGGGAAATATGAGGAAAGGAAGAGAGCCAAAAAAGAGCAGAAATGTATGCCACTGGCCAAAAAAAGAGTCCTTGATTTACGACTATAAACTGTGGATTTTACACCCGTATATGTACACTCACACAGAACAGTAGAATTCAGTCGAAGACCCGGCTTACTGGTGACTTTGTTTTGTTTTTTCTTTACACAATAAGAAAATATTTAAACAAATGTCAAAAAATTAGTTGGAAAACACAGAGAAGAAAGCAAATGGAAAGAATAAAACTGCAGGGGTACGTAAACAGATACCAAATAACAGAAACAATTCAGAAACACAGCTCTAAGAGGGTAAGGCAATCTGAATGACACATGCTCTCATGAATAGTTTACCATGACCACCCACCGTTATGTCATTCAGTTTCTTTTCAAAGAAATACAGCGTAGTCATTGATGTGTACTCATCTTTTTTTTCTTTTGCCCAAGTGATATTCTATACTTGGCTAATGGCAGGAAATCATCTGTGTGCACAAGAGGTCAAAAATAACACCAAAACAACACTGAACAAGCACCTCACTTTGCTGTTGAAAATGGCTCACAAAGTGTACATTTACTGCTGTTACAGTACTTCATTATTGTTTTTACTGTAGATAATTAAAACTAATGATGGGTCTCTTAGTTGAAAGATAAAAGGCCTTGGACCTCAGATGGTTCAGTTTTAGTAAAAAAAAAAAAATAATGATACACTGTAGTATCACAGTACTTTGTGGTGGTGATACTGTATCCATTTGGAGACACTAGTGTTGTGATGCTTTAATAAGAATTATTAATAAATGTTGCAAATGCAAAATTATCTATTTAAGTGCCAGAGTAATAAAAACACAGTTGACTTTTCAATCCATTAGATGGTGCTAAATTCTTACTGTCTGGTTAGGTCATTACAGCAAAGGAGTGACTCGTTAGATCTAGCAAGACAAAGATCACGATTGTGACAGTATCACAAAAATGGAAAAAGAAGCTTCTGCACTTCCTCCCCAATCTTCTGAAGCTGTAGCAGGTGCCTCTCAGCTGAAGGATGTCAAACTCATTAAGGAAAGAGTCTGGAGCACACTGTCTGATTTATAGCCTTTAATGGTGCAATGACTAACGTTTCGACACTGTGTCTTCTTCAGAGTCACATAAAACTGAACAAAATGGCTGCCATTAAATAGACAATAGACCATGTGTGAGAAACTCATTGGATAGTTAAGACCATAAAAGTTCAACTCCATTGGTTGATGGAGTGATCCACCCCAACCAATGATAGACACACCTCTACAAACAAAAGTAGCATGACATCTTTAAAACATTTTTAAATATTTTTAAATAGTATAAAAACAGATTCACAAAAAACATTTCGCAAAAAAAACAAGATAAACAAAGCTCCTCATTGAGTCCGAAGGGCTCCACTGTGTTCAGAGTATGGATCCAGTATGCTTCCCTTCAGAGCAAAGTCTTGATGATGTCTCCACCTCTAGGCAGGGGTTCCCAAACTTTTCAGCCCACGACCCCCAAAATAACGGTGACAGAAACTGGCGACTCCCACTATCCCCGAAGGTGACTGATACATAAGAAAACGTGCACACAGTTTGATATATCTGTGGATTCATCTAACTGCAAAGCATATTTCCCTTTCTTCACTCTGTCAGTCAGCTGACACTTTATGTCCTGGGCCATGTCCGTGATGCGCCGGGATATGGTCCCCTCAGACAGCGCCCCTGCTTCCATTTCCCGCGCCTCTTTATCCCCATGCATTGTCCGACTCAGAGTGATAGCAGTGGGTTTTATTAGGGTTTCTCCGATTGTGTGTGGCTTTTTTGCCTGTGCAATTAAATATTCCACCTCATATGATGTCTTTTGAGCTATGGTAGTGGTTGTTATTTGGTTAGCTATGACTTTCTTTTGGTCTTACAATTCTCCTTTTGGTGGAAAAAATATGCTGGTTTAGCGGAAAGAGGTGGGTGCTTAGTTTACAAGTGTCTGAGCATTTTACGGGCTTTAAACTCTCATGTGCAAGCACCTTGGTGCACACTATACATTGGGGATGTTGTATTTCACTGAAAATGATGCATGTGAATCCATATTGAAGATATTCCTCTCAATACTTGCGACACTTGGAGGAAGGCACGTATGACTGCTTATGGAGCCCTTTACGGTGCTGTCCCCATCCTCCTCCCCCCGCACCAGAAGTTGATGGCTTTTCTGACGGCATTTCTCCGCTCTCTTCTGCTGCCGTCTCCGCTGGCCTCTCTGCATTGTCTTTGATCGGCATTATCCAAAGTATCATTTTTTTTTAAATAATATCCTGGGCTTAAAGCATAGTGTGTTGATTTGAGCTGTTCAGATGAAATCTACTGGTGCACACTGACCTGTGTGTGACCTGTAACATTTACTGTGGTGCAGTTAAAGTGGCATGTCACCTGCGTAATCACCTCAAGAGGACTCTGAAAATCATCTCACCCCCCCCCCCCCCCCCCAGGGTCTTGGGACCCCCAATTTGGGAATCTCTGCTCCAGGGGGAAGCATAATTCTCTCAATTCCCCAGAATTGAAGTGAAGCTGGGGAACCATGGTTGGCCTGAACATAATGGCGAGTAATGGCATAGTCCATATTTTTAGTGCGGATTGCAGTCTTGCGTTCTGATATTCTTACTTTTAAAGCTCTTTTTGTTTGTCCTACATAGACCAGCCCACACGGACACTTTAACAAGTAACATATGTACTGTTGCAGTTAATAAAAGATTTAATGTAATATTTTTTACCAGTCCGGGGGTGTGAAAAGTACTTGGTGTCTGATGAATTAGAACACTGAACACAATGATCACAGCGATAAAAGCCTGTTAGAGGAGCCTGTGAACAGGAGACAGACTTAAGTTGTTTCCGAATGTCAGAATGCACCAGTCTATCTCTCAGATTGCAACAGCATTTAAAAGAAATAAGAGGAGGAGTAAATAGGATTCAGTGATGGATCACTTTTAAGAACTTTCCAGTGTTTAAGAATATTTTTAACTTTACCTGCTACATGTGAGAATTCAGTGGAAAAAGTAACTCTGGAAGAGTTTGTAAGATTCACAGTTTTTTTCCCCAATAATAACGATTGTCTATCTGTATGCCATGCCCTCTGATAGGCTGCAGAAAAACAGTCGTGAAAAAATTAGGACACCCTGTATAAGCCTCTGTGTTTTTTTTAACATATTTGGACATATGAATATTTAATATCAACGTTAAAAATACTGGGAGATTCATGTAAAATAACTATCCATCCATCCATGCATCCATCCATGCATCCATCCATCCATCCATCCATCTTCTTCCGCTTAATCCTTTTGGGTCTCGGGGGGGGGGGGGGGGGGGCTGGAGCCTATCCCAGGATCTTTGGGCGAGAGGCAGGGTACACCCTGGACAGATCGCCAGTCCATTGCAGGGCCAACACAGAGAGACAGACAACCATTCACTCTCACAGTCATACCTAAGGACAATTTAGAATCCCCAGTTTGATGCCAATTAACCTAACTTGCAACTAAACAATTAAAAATGAATTAAAGACTTTTTCAAATTTTCTGTAAAATGTAATTCTAAACAAATAGTGAGAAATAAATTAGGACACTCCCCATGTTATTTAGGACACCCACACATTCATTCCCACTTAAAATGGCTAAAATAAATGTTAAAAAATGCAAATACAAACAAAAACAAGGTTAGACATAGATATGTGAACATTTCTTAATAAAGAACTGAATATTTAATGGGGTGTCCTAATTTTTTCACATGACTGTATATTCTAGAGCAAGGGTCACCAACGCGGTGCCCGCGGGCACCATGTCGCCCGCAGGGACCACATGAGTCGCCCGCAGGCCTGTTCTAAAAATAGCACAACTCGCAAGTGAGCTGCGTCTAAGATGTAATTTTTTCTGCCGCTATTTTTTATTTTTTAAAATCACACTTGCATTTATATAGATTTTAAAATGACAATGTCTTAAAAATAAAAAAAATGAAAATATATTTATTATACATAAAATTAAGGTGAACTCTGACCTAGTTCAAAGGTCAGTATTGTGCGCATGACAAAACCTTCGCGCTTATGGAGCGTAAGCTAGCAGGCGGTTAAGATGGTGAGCGGAGTGCGGTTTCCAAGCCCAAAAACATGGCAAAAAAAGACAGAAAATTTATCATTTTCAAAGTGAGCGGGAGGAAGAGTTCTTTTTTACTACCGTGAAAGGAAGCTGCGTGTATTTCATTTGCGGGGCGATGGTGAAGCGCCACTTCACTACCCACTCTTTTTTTGGGGGGGGGACTTATCTTGTACCCGTAGGTAGATTTGTTCTGCAGTCCGGTGACAAGCCACCAGCCACTGCGTGCGCAAGCGCCCCTAAACTCCCTAACCTGCATGTTTTTGCATGAAAAACGAGAACATGCACCACCAGAACATGCAAACTCCACAGAGATCACTGTTGGCCGGGGGCAGGGATCGAACCCACGATCCCCGCGATCCCCCGGCCGAGGGTAAATTGCTGCCGCGGTGCTAACCACTGCGCCACCGTGCATATAAGCACTCTCAGTGCTGTTTAGCTTCTTCTCATGAAAGGACAGTGCTGGTTGCTCAAGCATGATTCTTGGCAAGAACTGTATGGATATAATTCCAGTGAAGAAGAACACACAAAAGTGTGTTTATTAAATGTAACAGATACTGAGCAGAATTGCAGCAGATTTGTTCAGTTAAAAATGTGATAAGATTTATTTAATATGAAAGTTGATTTTTCTTAAATGTTGCATAACTTTTTCAAACATGGTTCAACATAGTTCATGAATTAAAAGGGTTTAGTTTTTTATGGTTAAAAGGGACTGGTGAAAACTGGACATTTTTTTATGAAATGTAGAAGTGATCATCTGAACAATTGCTGAGATTAATAAAAATAAAGTGTTGAATATTGATCTTGTCTGTTACCCACTCTAAGTTATTGATAATTATTTATTTATGTGTATATATATACACACACACACACACACACACACACACACACACACACACACACACACACAATTTGTTATTTTAGAGGAGTGTGTCAAGCTGGTGCCCTTCACATGACTCGATACCCATGAAGTAGCTCTTGGTTTCAAAAAGGTTGGTGACCCCTGTTCTAGAGGATAACCTCATTCTTGAAAGCACTGTTGCTTCTCAGTAGATTGTAACTGGAAATTATTATCGGTACTACAGTTTCTTCTCGATCTTAAAAATTGCCCCAATGGAATATTTTGAATGAGATTTTTAGGATGATGGATTCTGACTTAAAGAAGAGTATTTCTGCTCAATGGTTTACGATAAATTGTGGTTTCATTCACATTATTGGTACCTTTGTAAAGTGTCAAATTGAGAAAGTGGACAGATGTATTATTCTGTTCCATGGAAAATGATAAGTAATTTGTAGTAGAATTGATGTACACTACTGACAAAAAGTTAGGGATATTTGGCTGTCAGGTGAAATTTCAGGATGAGCCTAAAATGCACTATAGCCTTTACAGGTGAATTTAATTTGACCTTCTCTAACCTTGTGAATGCACATGTCCAATTGTTCAGTGTTTCAGTACTTTTTGCATAACTTGTTGTTCTCTAGCAAGGTGTTAAATGGCAAAATTCACAGTAGGTGTTTGATCCATGAATCAACTAATAAATTTTCTGGTTCAATTACAATTTGTATTTAAACAGTCCTCTTCATCATGCTGTTCACATTTTGACATCCTGAGACCAAGATGACACCTAGCATTTGATCAACGGTACCTCACCATTGTGAGGCTTCAAGTAGGATGTTCTCACAGGGAAGTGGCCACTGAGCTTAGTGTCACAGAGTGTCATCAGCAGGCTGCAACAGAGATACAGAGAGACTGGAAGAGTCACAGAAAGGCACAGAAGTGGACGTCCTTTGGCTACATCCCACACTGATGACCGCTTCATTGTGAACAGTGCCCTGCAGAACTGGATGATGAATGCCACTCAACTCCAGGCACATTTAAGGGAGGTGAGAGGCACCCAAGTGTCATGTCAGACCATTCAAAACTGTTTACATCAGCGTGGTCTGTGTGCTAGATGACCTGCAAGGGTACCTGACCACACCACCAGGCACAGTGGGCCAGGAAGCATTTACGCTGGACAAGGGACCAATGGGCCTCAGTGCTGTTTCTAATGAAAATTGATTCATGTTGAGCAGAAATGATGGCCGCCAATGATGTTGGCCACCAGACGAGCCTTTGGTGGTGTTACAGTCTGGGCAGGTGTGTCTAGTCCATACAGAACTGCCCTACACCTTGTGAATGGTACAGTGACAAGCTGATACTACCTGAATAACATGGTTAATCCAGTCATTGTGCCTCTGCATGAACAACACAGGTCTAATTTCATCTTCATGGATGACAATGCTCCAGCTCATTGAGGTTGCATCATTAGGGAATGGCTGCTAGAGGCTGGGGTACCTCAAATGGAGTGGCCTGCAAGCACTTTCTCCAGACCTGAATCCCCTAGAAAACCCCACAACCTCAATGACCTGAGGGCCACCCTTCAAGAAGAGTGGAATGCCATGCCTCAGCAGACAATAAGTTGACTTGTGAACATCATGAGATGTCGTTGTCAAGCTGTAATTGATGCTCAAGGGCACATGACAAGTTATTGAGACCATGACATTTTTTGTTGTAGTATACCCACCACTGTTGTCGGCTTTTGTTTCAATAAATTGTTTGAGATGAGGAAATCAGCATTGCATGTTTCTACTTAAATGCCCTACTTTCATGATATACAGTAATATCACTGTAGCGTGAACTTTTTACATTTTCCATAAATTTCACCTGAAGCCAAACATCCCTAACTTTTTGTGAGCAGTGTATTTTAAGAAGGCAGTTAACTCTTTACTATTTCCTCATCAGATAACCAAGATGTCATCAATATATCTTTTCCATAGGGCAATTTTGGAAAAAAAATAAATTTTGAAGAGAACTGTAGATAATTTTTTCTTCCCAGAGGCCCTTAACAAGACAGGCATAGGATGAGCAAAAGCACTGCCCATTACTGTACCACAGGACTGCAAATAGTAAGAATCAGCATACCTAAAAAAGTTCATGGTAAGGATAATCTCAGACAGCAAAAGTAAAAATTCAGTAGGAGACAAAATCTCATGAGGGTGTTTAGTCAAATAATGGGCCAGAGCAGTAAGACCAGTTTCATGGGTTATACAGGTATACAAGCTTTGCACATCTAGCATAACAAGAATATAATTTTGCTCGTATCTGAAGTCTTCCAGTGTATTGAGTACATCAACTGTGTCCCCGAGGAAGGATGGAAGATTAGAAACAAATTTCTTAGCAAAGAAGTCAACATACTGAGATAAAAGCTCTGTAAGACTGCCAATACTTGCCACAATAAGATGAAAAGGGGGATTAGTAGCAGACTTATGTATTTTAGGCAGACCATAGAATACAGGACAGGCAGGATGTTCAACAATCAAAAAGTCCTTTTCTTTTGCTGTGAGGGGGCCGATGCTGTGATCGCGAGATGTTCTGAGACTGTTGCACAATAACCCAAAATGGCGGTGCCTGCCGACCAAGCATAAACAAACTTTTCCACGAGTAGTTTTTTTTCTGCTTTTCGTAATTAATCCATTAATTAATCCACTGTCTGTTTCTAGCTTTCTTTTTTGTACGGAGCTGGAGGAACTAGAGAACTATATTGACGAGTTTTATTTCCATTGCTGTGCCATGGAGTAGTCGCACATCCTTGCTTCCCAGTCAAAACGGCTGAGACCGGCAGACTCGCCGAAAATAACGCCCGAGAAATCACGAGACAGCTCTGAGTTTAGTGACATCCTTTTTTCTATTGAAAATCAACTTATCAGCATGGACGGCAGACTAGTGTTAGTAGAGCTGCTCCATAAAGAATTCCAGAGCGTGCGTGAGAGTCTGGAATACAGTCAGGCGCAGCTCATCTCTCACTTAGAGGAAAACAGTAGTTTGAAAAAGTCAGTAAGCACGATAACCACCCGACTTGGTGTTGTTGAAAGAGAGAACAGGAAGATGAAGGAAACAGTTCTCAACTTGCAGTCATGCAGCATGAGAGATAACCTTGTTTTGTCTGGAATTGCTGAAAAAATAATGAAAATCCAGAACAGTTGGTCCGGGAATTTATGTCCACGCAACTGAAATTGTCCGCCAAAGTCACAAAATCAATTACCTTCCACCGAGTCCACCGAATTGGGCAGAAAAATCCCCAAACGCTCCAGACCTATTGTTGCCAAATTTGAGCATTTCAATCAAAAAACTTTGGTACAGAGGAAGGGCAGGCAACTTAAAAACACCAATTATGGTCTAAATGATGAATTTCCACAGGAAATTTTGAAAGGAGAAGAAAGCTTTTTCCCATAAGAAAGCAAAAAAATCCAAGAAGGTAAAGGAGCTATTGTCTCTGTGGATAGATTGTATATAGATGGCAAGTTGTTTATGGATGAAACCATAACCCCTTGGTTACTCTAGAACTTCCTTTTTTTTCTTAGCTACAGGTGGAAAAAAGAGTGTGATTGTGCGCAGGTCTCTTATTCGATCTCGGTTTAATTTGTTAACATTTGTTTAATGCTTTTTTCTTTACTGCTGAGGTTGTTGTTTGCTTGTTTGTCTGTTGTAACTAATTTTGTTGAAGTTGTTAGGTCATTACCTCCGCCAGGCCGAAGGCCAGGAGGAGGTTATGTTTTTGCCGGGGTTTGTCTGTCTGTCTGTCTGTTTGTTTGTCTGTCTGTTGGTTAGCAAGATAACTCAAAAAGTTTTGGACGGATTTCGGTGAAACTTTCAGGCGTTGTTGGAAATGGTACAAGGAAGAACTGATTAAATTTTGGGGATGATACGGATCACCGTCTTGATACAGGAATTTTTAAAAGGATTCTTTAACATTGTGAGATACGGCCATTTTCAACATGTGTGCAGGGGCAATAGAGGGCGCTGGTCGTCGTGTCTGACGAACACAAACTCCACCTTCTTCAAAGTTTTAGGCACAAAAGCACGCGGAAAACTGTGGTGGGCAGGGCCCGCCAGCGTGCCTGTGTTTGCGCCACGCTGCAAAAGCTGACACGGGCAGCTGTCCACCGCCGGATTATTTGGCACAAATTCCCCGGCCAGCCATAGGGGCTGCGCAAAAACCAGCTCTCTGCCGGGGAAGCTTCAAATACACTTTTTTTCCGCGGAGCGCAAACCCAATAAAACCCACGCCAACCTGTCTACCCAATTTGCATCCGTCAAAACAGTGGTGGCCCGGGCCCGCCAGCGTGCCTGTGTTTGCGCTACGCTGCAAAAACTGAGACGGGCAACTGTCCGCCGCCGGATTATTTGGCAGAAATTCCCCGGCCAGCCATAGGGGCTGCGCAAAAACCAGCTCTCTGCCGGGGAAGATTCAAAAACCTCTTTTTTTCCACGGAGCGCAAACCCAATAAAACCCACGGCAACCTGTCTACGCAATTTGCATCCGTCACTGAAGCCCTGAGTGCTGCTTTCAGTGATCTATGAAAACGCTCGCAGCCTGGGACTTTGCACATGAAGGAGATGGACACAACACCAACACTTCAGTTTATTACCTCCGCCAAGGAGGTAATGCTTTTACTACTGAACCACTAATCCTATCATTGTGAATCCAATTGCTAGACATATGTTTTCATGGTCAAGGAATCTGAAAACGTACACACAAACACTGTACGGGGGGGAACTGTGGCGCTTGGCGGAGGTCTGCGCTCTCCGAGTGCTTTTCTAGTTGTTGTATGTTATCTGCATTTTTCACCATTTACTAACCTTTATGTCTGTTTTCTCTCATACTTCTGGTTTATAGGAAATAACTTTAAGTACATGCACCCAAGTCCATACACCTCATTTCCTTGCAATTGCAAGAAAATGGAACAGAGACATCAAGCGCGCACACCCAAGCATAATGCGTAGGTATATGTTTTACACACAACATACATATACACACATATGCATACATTACAGGCATATAATCACATAGGCACATTTAGTTAGCCTTTAGCACAAAACCAGTTAGTGAAAACATGTCCACATTTAAGTTTGTCACGTGGAACATACGTGGAATTGGTACCAGGGAGAAGAAGCTAAAAGTTTTTAACTGACTGAAGGATCTACAGGCAGACTTTGTTTTATTACATGAAACACATGTTTCTAAGTCATCAGTAGATGTGCTCACCTCCCCAGAATTCCCCAACATGTCCTCAGCTGGATATCAAGGATGTTCTCACCGCCTTATGCATCGCAAAGAAAACTATCCTCATGAACTGAAAATCAAGAAATAATGTATGCATTACTCACTATAATAACTTACTAGATTATATTAGCTTGGAGAGAATGTCTGCCTCCTCAGATAATCAGTTGGCTGAATTTAATTCTCTCTGATCCCCGCTTACTAATTCTATAACCTGAGGGGTGGCGGGCAGTGGCTTGCTCTCCTTGGCACTTCTGGCGGCTGACTGTGCCCCGACCACGAGGGGCCGGTGTCCTGGGTGGCCATGTTTCTGGCCCGGGAGGGTTGGTTGGGGGGGGGGGGGGCTGCGGAGTGGGCTGGGAGGTGGGCTGTGGCCAGCTGGCCTTGCCTCCCGGGAGGGGCTGGGTCTGGCCCTGGGCCCCTGGTGCTGGGGGATTCCCCTCCTGGGCTGGGGTCGGGTGTGCGCCGGTGGTGCAGGCCGGACCCAATGCGTCCTTGCGCGGTGGGGTCATGCCCTGGCGGCACCCTGGGGCAGGTGCCTGCGTCCTGGGGGGGTTGCCCTCCCTGTCCTCTGGGGCCTGCGGGTGTGTGTGTGTGTGTGTGTGTGTGAGTGGGTGCGGAAGTGGGTGCATGGGTGTGTGTTGTGTGTGGACATGTGGGGCTGTGTATGGGTGTAGGTGGGCATGTGTGATGGTGAGTCTACGTGTATGTGTGCACATGAAGGTGGGTGGGGGTGTGGGTGTACAGGTGCGGTTACCTGTGGGTGAATGTGTGGGGGTGGAGGATGTGTGTATGGGTAGGAGAACTTCGTTGGGTGGCGGGGGGGGGGTCCATCTGGTGGCATGGGGGTTGGCGATTCAGAGCCCGCTTGTCCTGGCTGCCGTGCTGTTGTGTTGCAGGGCGGGGTGCTTTGTCGCATTGCCCCTGGTGTCATTGGCGGCGGGTGTGTGTGGTTGCTCGAGGGTGGTTGGGGGGGGGTTGGCGTGGATTGGTGGCTGTGTTGCCGTCAGACTGTTCCGAGGTGGCTGTGGCTGTGGGGTGGCCTGGTGCTGTTGGTGTGCATCTGGGAGGGTGGTCGGTGGGCTTGTGGTGGGTGCTCGGGGGTGTCGATCAGCGTGTGGGGCGCCGTGTGGGTCCGGCCCATTGATCACTATTGTGGCTATTGTTGTTGTGCGTGTTTGTGTGTGCAAGATGAGTGGGAATGGGTGTAGCTGCTCCATCATGTTTGTGGTGCTGAGAGCGCCAGGGTGCGATGCTGGTGGGTCCTGGGCAGCTCCGCCTGGTGGCCCTCGCCCTTGGTTGGGATTTGGGGGCAGTGGGTAGCCTCATGAACCAGTTTGCGAGCTGGCCTCTGGGGTGGGGGTGGGGGCTCACTTTTGGACTGCGTCCTCTTGGATACATTTAGGGGTTTGGGGCAGGGGTGTGCTGCACTGTGTCGGTGAAGGGGATACCTCTGCTGCGCGGTGGGACTGCCCTCACCTCAATTTTAATTGTATTTTAGACACTGAGGGCTTGGGGGGATAAGGGCCCCACTGCCTATCGCAGTGGTTAGTGGTGCTTCAGCCATCATCCCCCCAATTTTAACTGCACTATGGTAGTCCACACATTTACACACAATCACATCATACAACCGACATACACCTACCATGTTTTGTGCAGGGGGGGGTCTTCCCCCACCTCTGTTGCCATCCTCCTGCTGGGGGCCTGGTAGGGGGCCTGGGTCTCGACATGTCAAAATCCCTGGGTGCTGCTGAATGTACAGATACAAGCAAGGGAGTGAGAGAGGGACTGAATAAGAGAGTAAGCGAGAGTGAGGGAGTGATGAATAGAAATGGTGATGGTGGGTCAGTTTTGTGTAGCGCTTTGTGTGTCGGGTGGCATCTCGGGGCGACTGTGGTGATCTGCTCGGGTGGGCGATAGGGGTGGGGGTCTGCTTCTGTGACCACGGCCACCCTGGGGTGGGTTGGCGGGGGGTGGCTGCTGGCCTGTGCCGGTGGTCTCCCTGGCTACTGCCAGGCGTTGGTGCGTGTTCAGGTTTGCTGCATCTGCATCGCAGTCGCCCTAAGAAATAAGGGTGAATGAGGGTGGGTGAGTGTGAGGGAGAGCACACAAATGGATGTGAGTAGGTTGGAGTGTGAGTGAGAGTGCGTGCATGGGTGAACGCGAGTGGGTGTGGGTGACCCTGAGGGGGAGTGGGAGTGAGAGTGAACAGGTACAGGAGTGAGAGAGAATGGGTGGGTCCGGGAGTGTGACAGTGGGTGAGTGAGAGTGAGGGAGTGCATGTGGGTGTGTATGAGAGCATGAGGGTGTGAAGGTGTGGGGATGGGTGTGTCTGTGAGTTAGGAGGTGCTGGATTGAGGGGGGTAGTGCCTCTCAGCTATGTGGGTTCCCCTGGGCGGGGGGGGGGGACTTCTTTGGGCATGGGGTCCACAGGGTGTGTGGCGGTGGCGCTGGGTGGGAGGGTGCTGTGGGGGTGCCTGGGGGGCCTTGTGTTGGTGGGTGCAGGCACTGGCCTCCTGGCACCTGGGGCCCAGGGACTGGAGTTGGCCCCACTGGGGGGGTGGGGGCTGGTGGGCCCGGGGGTGTGGGCTTGCCGCACTGGCCGCCTGGCGGTCTGGCCTCCCTCGATCGTCCCTCCGGGGGTGGTTGCTTTGCTTTCCTGGGGCTTGCTGTGCCCTGTGGGGGTTGGTGGCGCTGCCTTGCCTGCTCGGGGGGAGGGAGGGTTGCTGCAACTGGCCCCCCTCTTCGTATGTTTCCTGACAAACCACTCACACACTTATTTTTGCGTGCACTCTCATATATACGCACATGGACGCACACACACAAATGCCTCTCCTTTAACCGGTGCGGATACCAGACTCGTGTTGAGACATCTTTGGTGGAAGAAGCAGTTTGTCTTCTGTTTGTTTTAGCTTTTGGTTTGTTTGTCTTTTTGTCTGTTCCCCTCCCTTTTCTTTCCCCCACACACTTCCTTTCCCTATTCCCCATCCTTTTGGGTCCTCCATGTGTAAAATAATTTAAATAAAGTATTAAAAGTTATTACAGGAGGAGTTTACATCAGTATACAGTACATAGTTTGGTACTGTATAAAGCTCCTTTTGGCAAAGTAAATCTGTTTTGGCACAATAAGGGTAACAGACCTCTGTTCTGCTTACCTAGTTGCCTGACAGGACGGTGGGGGTGGGGGGGTCCTTTTCTTTTTCAGTTATCCAACCTCTCTTTAATGCAAGATTGATATATTCAGAAATTTGATTTTTTTTTTTTTAATTTTCAGTTGGATTTAGCTTCAAGGGTGTATAATAGCCTGTCTCAGACAGTTCACTTCTTATGCTGGAGTTGTAATGTTCACATCCCATAACCACAACAGAGCCACCTTTATCAGCTGGCCGGATTATAATATTTTGTCTAGATTCAAGAATGTGAAGAACCTTCATTTCACATGTCTTTAAATTGCTTTAAACATGGTGGGGAACCTGGTGTAGTTCTGCTAAATCATGTTCAACAAGTTTGCTGAAAATGAGTATAGTGGGATTCAAATTGGTAGAAGGTAAAAGATTTCTTTTTTGAAAGGTGTGGCTTCTCTGTATTCACGGTAAAATTTAAGTCCCCATTAACAACATGACTCGGTGAAATGTTTAACTTTGTAGAAAAGAAATGTTTCAAATGTAACTTTCTGAAAATTTTGAAAGTATCAACTTTTAATTTGAAAGGATCAATGCTGTTGATAGGAGAAGAACTTAAACCCTTACTCAATACAAAGATTTCATCATGAGACAAACTCACATCTGATATGTTGAGCACCATTTTTTCTTGTTGCACCGGGACCGGCGCATGAAGATGGAAACTGCTCCTTCCTCTTGTGCCCCACCTCGTCTTCTTTGATTTGTCTTTGGTGAGCATAAAAATCCTTGAGATGATCTGGGGGTAGTTCCATGTCACTGGTATCCGATGACTCCCTCTCACTGGCTGTAGAAAATACCAGGCCCTTGGCTTTGGAAGGAATATGTGGTCGTTTACTGGAGAACTTTGTTTTGGGTCCATGCCAGTCATATATTCTCCATTCTGCATAATCCTTTGTGTCATGCTCATATTTCCTGATTTTGTATGATTGAAGGTCTTTTTGGAATGAAGAATGAGATTCTGTTATCCTTTTTGTGAGCGACTCATATGTCTCCTGGTTCACCTTTTTCACTGATGCTTCTTCAAGTGCTTTAATTTCATTACTCACTTTTTCTTTTTGTGACTTAGTTTTTTCAGTTGTCAGAAGTATTAGGTTCAGAGAACATTTGTCCAGAATTTGTTCCCATTTAACAAGGAATTCTTTGTCCTCTAAGCCAAAAGATCAAGTTTTATTAATCCTCAAGCCACGAGGGATATGTTTCACTCTCCAATATTCAGATAGAGTAACAGAAAGCCAGAGAAATCTAATGTTTTTCTTCTTGAGACTCTCAAAGTCTCTAGAAAGAGTATTGCAAAGATGCTCTTCTTTTCTGTTGACTTGCAATATTTATGATGGATGGATGATGGATGATAGATAGATAGATAGATAGATCATTTATTGTTACAGTATGTGTAAGCACTACGAGATTATAGTCAATCTACTCATAGTGTGATTTTTTTTTTTAAATGGGTGGTGGCTTTATATGATAAGAACACCACCCATTTTATGTGAAAGCACTCAACTAAATTGGAGAACCCTGGATTAAATTCCTCAGTTAACTAGTCTCAGAGGTTTGCTTGTATTTGCTAGGTTTATTGAATGAAGACAAAGAAAACCAACAATTCCTCTACCTACTGCATCTACAGAGAGTTTAAGTTTCTGCTTTCCTCAATGACCCCCCAAAATATGATGATGTTACCACATTAATGCTCCCATGCAGGCGACTGGGGTCCAAGTGTTGTGTTTATTTCTAAAAGATGACACCTCTCCTCTGCCATCTCACTTTATTTAGTCATTTTCACAACCACTGGAGTCTTTTTTTAACATGAAATTGTATGATATAATTGCTGCTGGAAAAATTATTGATATTCTTTTTTTTCCTTTGGAGGACAAGCTCAGGAAAACATATTCTGAGAATGTTGAAGTGACTTTGTAGTAAATGTTGCTGCCAAGGTCAACATGAATTCTGCTCTCCTCATTCTGTTATCTATTTCATGCGTTTGTATAGTTGGCCTGCAGTCTAATTTAGTTTCACTGATTTTAACCACAACTATGACTTCCCTGTGGTGATGACTAAATCACCACATATCACATAAGTGTTTCTTCAAGGAGACAGTGGTGATATATCAATGCAGACCTATGTAAATTGTGATATGCAGAGTTTACAAGGCAACAGTCAAATCTATAGTAACAGCCATTTCTAGCTCACTCTTATTTAGTCTTATCCCCTAGGCATAGTTGATTTATATTTTACATTTCACAACATCATACATCATTAGATGTAATGTGTGCAGCATTCAGACATGAGGCCCCTGGCACTCCTTTCCACAGTGGTTGACTGGCAGTTTAAACGGCTGGCTGAATGGCTGGCTGTCATTTTTTCGAACATCTGAGCTGGCACTTATCCAGAAAATCTCTTGTTGTTTTTGCTCCCTTTGGGTGTTTGCTGAGCAGTAATATGGAATCTACATTTCCTGAAAATACACATAAAAAAATGTTTGTTTGTTTCAGACACATCAAGGTGGGAAGGCTGGTTGGTGGAAAGCCAGAGTTTGAAATGCCTCCAAAAGAATCCTTTTTTTTTCCTCCGCCAGCTACATCAAAGTGTAGAGACGAAAGCGCTTTGATATGTGAAGCAAAAACCAAATGATGCTCTCTTTTCCAGCTTTCCACTTTATTCATACATTAGGAAATAACAGTTATTTTCATCATTCAATCTTTAAAAAATCTTTTCTAAATGATGACAAAATACCATTTTATCAAACTATTTATTTTATTTGGTATTTCATTATGGACAGTGAGCCAACAAAGACCTAGAAAAGACTGAGCGGCACTTGTTTCCTTACTTAAATTTTTCTGATTTCTCTATTTCCTCGCTTGCCAAGACTCTCCTGTCACACTCTCTTCTGGCTTTCTGAGCTGTTTTTTTTTTTTTTTTAGTTTTAAGTTTTTCAAAACTTATACCACTTTTTTAAACTTTCACAATTGTTTCTAGCATGTGCTCAGTTTTTCCTCTGCATTCAGTGATTTTCTACCTCTACCTGAGATTTTTTTACGACCATTTTTGTCCCTGATTGGGAACTTTTTCTTGCTTCATTTGGCTTGGTAGCATAAGTGCACATAAAAACATCCCCACGAGCATCTGCTTACACACAGTTCAGTTGAGCTATATGGGAGAAAGAAAGAATGTTTCACACTGAGAGAAAGGACTCAGAAAATAACAGAAACAACTGGGAAAATTCAGCAAAATGAATATAATGAGTGCAGCATCCCTCAGACCCATGGTGGAAGGCAAACAGTGGGGTTTTGCCATCTTTATCATGTAAAAAAAAACAAAACAAACCTTTCTTTCATGCTTCCAAAGAATCTTTTCTCACCTCACACTGAAGTCAAGGCACAGCGGCTTGTTTCACTTGAAAACAAGTCCTGTTGTTTGGTGCCCTGCTGGGATTTAGATCTGAGGATATGGGCATTTAATGCAGAGTGCAGTCTGGGCAATGTTATCTTACTGCAGCATTTAGAAGTAAATTGCCTTCGTACAAAAAGAAGTAAGACAGTTTCCCGGACCTTCAAAGAAATTATTGAACCCATGTCAGCTAATATAGGTACTGACACAATCAAGAGACGCACCTGTCTTTTAATAGATATGATGACACTGTTGTCCAGTTAACATGTCCGCTGCGTGGACTGTTTGTTCACTGAATTGGTAAGTTCTCCGTTTCAATTTGTGGTGTAAGGAAGTGGTTCCCATAAAGGGTGTCATGAGATATGTCCAGTGGATTATGGATTATGTAATAACTATGCATTGTTAATAATACACAACCACACATAATTGAATTTTGTGAATCGTATTGTTCATTAACTGCATAGTCTATAACAAATTTCTTTAGAAACAAAGCTCTGTGTGTGTGTGTGTGTGTGTGCGCGCGTGTGTATGTTATCTATTGGTAGATGTTTGTTAATATAACATTCAAAATGAGGTAAAGATGCACTTGTAAGCCAAACAGCTTCTGTATGAGACACAAAAATATGACATTTCTATACCGCTTCTCTCCATAGAACAGTAGAAATTTACACTACTATGCTTTGCGATGTCTGATCAAGTGACGTTTTTCTTTGCGTAAAATGACTTTATTTATATATATTTATATAAATGGCTGTATTTTTTTGATTAATTGTGTGTTAATGATTATAATCTAAGCAGCACCAGTCTGCTCAAAGTTAGGTTCTCTAAGAGATAGCACAGTGTATCATATTGTAGGAGAATTATGGCCTACATATACTGTAATTTGGATATGGTATTTCTGACAATGCACAACCAAGAGGGATGGGTAACATTTTATTACACAGCCCACAAATTACTTGCAAAGTAGTTACAAAATACAGATAGCATATTTACGGTGTAATTTACAACATTTTTACACTCAATATAGTTATGCTATACTTTCACTATGGTTTCAGTGTAATTTGTGGGTGGTATTACAGTGCAAGAGATAGATTAGATTGATTGAAAGCAAAGTGGTGAATGTATGGGTATGTAAAATGCTCTTTTGCTGATCTATATATATAAAAGGGATTCTGCGGTGTGGGTATGTATGTATGCATGTATGTATGCATGTATGTATGTATGTGGCAAACTTTGTCCCCGTACTAACTCAGAAGCCACTTCACTGCGGGCTCTCATCTCTTGCATGGCGATGCTACAATACCTGAAGAGTGCACCCGATAAGTTTCACTCACCACTTCACTGAAAATTGATAGTTTTGATCGTATTTGAAACTCCTGTCTTAAATGTAATTATACTGTCCACCAGCAAAGGAAGCGCCAATTGAAACCTAGGTGACGCTCTTTGCGAATGGTCAAGCAAGAGAGCGAGTGAGGGAGCGGTGTGCACCAGAGACTGTGTTGATCGGAGCAGTAGTAAAGTAAGCACTAACAGGTTCTAAACAGTAGTAAATGTGCATGAAAGGCTGCTTTTAAACCACAATAAATGCTACAGCTCTTCAGTAGTGATGGCCAGCTGAAGCCTCGATGAAGCTCTGAGACTTTCAAAGCTTACAGGCTTCATTCTAACTAAGAACAGTGACATCTGGTGTCCTTCATGCATGTTCTAACATACTATTAGTATTTTATTGCTGTTGTACATAATTTTCCCATTGTTTTGACCTACTGTTATTATGATGGGTTGTACGATAATTTATAGATTCCACATTTCCCAGCTTCAGTTTTTTATTTACTTCACCTTTCCTGAATGTTGGTGTCCAAAACTCAGAACACAATATTATAAAATTACTGATCCAACAATAGAAAAGGGATTTCATGGGATTCAACTGTTCTGCAAGGTAACTGATTAAGATGGGAATGACTGAAGGGAGTGAGTACAAATTAGCCACTTAACATCTCAGCAGATGTCTAAAATATTCATTGGTGCAGCAACTTTCTATATGATAACCTTGCTATTTGTCATGAGCCGAGTGCTGGAGTTCTCCACCAGACTCGGTCTCATGGCTTTTTCTGCTTATTTACTCATCTGTTGCGCCTTTTGTTTTTTGGGTTTATGTGTTTTTGTTCTGCTTGCCATTTTTCCTGTTTGTATTAGTGTCATATTTTTATTCTGTATTTATTTATATTTATTTGGTATGTTATTTTATTCTGTATTTCTCTAGTGTTGCCCCTTTTACTGTGGACAGCTGTCAGGGGCATGAAGCTTGTGTGGGCATGCCCTGTGAGCTGTCAGTTTTGGTTCACCTACCTCTCACTGCCGCAGCTGATCCCAATTATGTACCATCACCTTCTCCTGCCCGTTCAGGTACCCACACCTGTTGTTAATTATGTTAATGGGTTCTGAGCCATATATAAGGGCTTCATTTTCATTCCGTCCTTGCCACCGTCTTGATGGATATTCGACTTGTTTCTGCCAGAGCCCTGCCTCGCTCTGGCGCGTAATTCTCGTAAATTTTTCTCCCTCATTATACTTTGTATTTTGAGCATCTCGTTTTACTTTATGTTTGTTGTTTTTGTAATAAATTCCACTAACGACAGTTCAGCACATGGATCTGTTTCTTCCTGCCCTGAAGGACGATTCATGACACTATTTCTCCTTCTGTATCATCATGCTTAATGCATGCCAGAGGCATTGTGTCACTGGTGTATGTCTGTATGTATGTGGACGAAACTTGCTAGCTATTGCTATTGTAGTACCACCACCCTTAAACACTGCATGTATAAGGGTGGTATCATGTTTAAGGGTGGTATGGTTTAAGCCCCCCTGCGACCCAAAAAGGATTAAGCGGAAGAAGATGGATGGATGGATGGTTTAAGGGTGGTATCATATTCAGCGGGTATCAATGCTAGTCAGCTAATAAAGGTTTAAGCTGGGTGGGAAAGCTTTGGATGAAGGGTGCAGAAAACACCTGTGCAGCTGACATTTTTTCATTTTATACGAAAAAAATTTAATTTTGTGTTAAGTACATGCAAAGATAACTTCTATGAATAGTATCTGTGAGTTTTTTTTCTTCCCGAAACATGTGCTGTTTTTTCCATAGAGCACATGTTTGAATTATGCTCTGGGGTTTACTCAGGCATATGTTTTAGAGGGCCAGTCTTTGAATATTAACTAACCTAAACTGCTTTTCTTTTAACTGCTGTGTTCCACAAGAATTAATAAAACCTCAGAGGAGCTCTATTTCACACCAGCGTTTCTCATCCATCTGGCATGATGCTGTTAAATAATCTTATTCTAAACTCCTCAAGAGTGTTCACATACAAAACCAGTACAGTATTTACTTATTTATTTTTAGTAAAGATTTCTTTCTAAGGCATTGCCATATTTATAAATGTTTTGAGAATCTGAAAGACAGTAGTGGGATAGTATTTACAAATGTCACACTTACTTATGTGGGCTGGCATTTGGCACTACCTCGACCTCCCAGGGACTTATGCAAGGATCTTGGTTGTGGACTTCAGCTCATTGTTCAGCGCCATCATCCTGGAAATTCTCCATCAAAATCTCCCCCAACTAGCAATACCAGTCCCCACTGACAGGTGGGGACCGGTATTGGGGGAGCTATTGGGGGAGCTTCCTGACTGACAGGAGGCAACAGATCAAGCTAGGTAACATTACTTCCAGTACATGGATGACTAGCATCGGCGCCCCTCAGGGCTGTGGGCTTACACCAATGACTACACCTCAGTGGATCCCTCTATGAATCTTTTTATACTCAGGCAGTTTCATGAAATAGTCAGTCAGAAAGCAACTCATACCGGCTCAGACGTCGCCCGGGTTAACGAGGTCAGGAGTTCCTGGCAGCTGAAGGCGAAGGACAGAGCTGCGTGGAGGAATCTGATCAGACCTAAATGAAACAGTCATCGTCGCCCCTGACAGACTGCTATGATGATGATACAAAAACTCCTCATTTCAGGGGCTCAAAAGTAATTGGACAATTCACTCTAAAGCTATCTCATGGTCTGCATGGGCTATTCCCTTGTTAATCCATCAACAATCAAGCACATAAAAGGTCTGGAGTTGATTCCAGGTGTGATAATTGCATCTGGAAGCTGCTGCTGTGAACCCATAACATGCAGTCAAAGGAGTTCTTAATAGAAGGGAAATAGACCATCCTTAGGCTGGAAAAAAAAGAAGAAATCCATCAGAAAGATGCCAGAAATGGTAATAGTGTCCAAATCAACAGTTTGGTACATTCTGAGAAAAAAAATGCACTGGTGAGCTTTGGGAACTCAGAAAGGCCTGGACATCCACAGAAGACAACAGTGGTGGATGATTGCAGGATCCTTTCCACAGTGAAGAAAAACCCCTTCACAACATCCACCTAAGTGAAGAACAGGAAGTAGATGTATCAGTAGATGTATCAGTATCTTAAGTCTACCATAAAGAGAAGACTTCATGAGAACAAATACAGAGGGTTCACCACAAGGGGCAAACCATTACTCGACCTCAAAATTAGAAAGGCCAGATTAGACTTTGCCAAAATAATCTAAAGAAGCCAGCCCAGTTCTGGAGCAACATTCTTTGGACAGATAAACCCAAGATAAACCTGTACAGAATGACGGGAAATAGACAGTATGGAGAGGACTTGGAACGGCTCATGATCCAAATCACACCACATCTTCTGTAAAACATGGTGAAGGCATTGTGATTCATGGGCATGCATGGCTTTCAAAGGCACTGGGTCACTAGTGTTTATTGATGATGTGACAGAAGACAGAAGCAGCCAGATGAATTCTGAAGTGTTTAGGTTTGTACTGTCTGCTCAGATTCAGATAAATGCAGCAAAGTTGATTGGACGACACTTCACAGTACAGATGGACAATGACCCAAAACATACTGCAAAAGCAACCCAGGAGCTTTTTTAAAGGAAAGAAGTGGAATATTCTGCAATGGCCGAGTCAGTTATCAGATCTCAACCCGATCAAGCATGCATTTCATTTGCTTAAGGCAAAACTTAAGGCAGAAAGACCCACAAACAAGCTTCAACTGAAGACAGCTGCATTAAAGGCCTGGCAAAGCATCACAAAGGAGGAAACTCAGCTTTGGGTGATGTTCATGGATTCCAGACTTCAGGCAGTCATTGCCTCCAAAGGATTCTCAACACAGTATTAAAAATAAACATTTTATTTATGGTTATGTTAATTTGTTCAATTATTGTTGAGCCCCTGAAATGAGAAGATTTTGTATAAAAATGGTTGTAATTCTTAAACTGTAATTCTAATTTGGATGTGAATACCCTCAAATTAAAGATAAGCTGCAGTTTAAGCCCACATTGATTATATAACTGTATCTTGAATATGTTTTGGTAAGCAGCAAAACTAGCAATACTTGTGTCAGTGTCCAAATATATATGGACCTAACTGTACATCTTGAAACAGCTCAGGAGATTCACCCTGCCACAGTTTATGTCATGAATTGCCCCTCGGGGCAGAGAGGAGAGACCCACGCGCTGGACTGCTAGTTTGTGAAATTTATTGAAAAAAACAAAACACAAAGTCAAAACAGTGCTCCAACACAAAATCCAAACTGACATACAAAGCTAACTCACAGATTAAACACACCAGAACAAGGGCAGAGTTCTGGTGGAGACGAGGGAAGAGACTCTGGCAATGAATGAAGAAAATAATAACCCTTAAATAGAACAAGAAACAAATGATGGCAGGTGTGGATGCTATGAACAGGCAGGAGGTGACAATGATTATCACAGAAATCAGCTGGGAGTAGTGAGAGGGAGAAGACGGGACTGACAGCTGACAGGGGCACCGCCCACAACAGAGCAAAAAACTCGGAAGTGCCACTGACAGCTGCAGCCCCAGGAAGAGAGAAAACACAGCAGAATTTGAATATAATAAAAACAAGTAAATCCAAAAATATGTAAATAACAAACCAACAATGAATGCAAACAGAAAAATAAATCATACTGAAAAACAATGTGTGATAATCAATCAAACAGTATAATAACAGGAATTACAGCTCAAAACTACAACACTATACAAATATGAAACAAAAGGCAAAGAGACTGAGCCCGGTGGAATCCCCCCGTGCTCAGATCGTGACAGTTTATTTTATTTTGATTAATTTTGTGGTTGCTAGTATTGAGCGTGATTGTATATACATGATTTGGTACAGTTTTCCTTCTTGCTAATTATGATTTTCCTTAGAACAAACATAGATTGATGATGAATTACAGTATTTAATATACACAAAGAAGTCTACACTTGTTTCACATGTCTTTCAAATAAAATATGTTGTGTATTTTCAACCGCCGCAAATTACTGTATTTATTGCATCAACGACAGTAACATCACCACTTTTCACAGGATTTCCTCTTTTTAAACCAGTTAAATCTGTGGAAAGAGGTAGGCTGGGGATTAAGTAGAGTACTAAAACTAGCTGTCTCGTGTCACAGCTGCTTGTGTTTACTGTGTATAGTTTTCTTCTTTGTTTGTGACTCACTTCCAGTTTCACGACTAACCTATTTTAAGCATGAAATATACTTTTATAGGTAATTAAGGCTGGAGAACTTTTTAGTCTTGAGAAGGGGAGGACCTACTTTACGCACATTGCAACTGAAACCCTCCACCATGTCTCTCCATATCACTATTTACACAACCACTTGAGGTTACTTAACAAGAATTTAAATAACTTTTTGTTAATCTTATGAAATCCATCACTCTGAAGATGGAAAAAGCATTCATGAACATAAACAGAAGCAGTAACCCATTTTGATCTGTTACCTCTATTACCCTCGATTGTGACTTTATTTAGAAAGCCTCTGGCCATTTTTTTTTTCCACATAAATGATGTACCACATTCACTCTGATAGTCTGTCCAAATTGGCTCTCCATGCCAGGACTGACACAGAAGTTACAGTTTTACTTTGAGATGGAGCCTAGCGTAAGCAAACTCCAACCCAAATGCCATGAAAACGTACAGAGAAAAAATTCAATGCTGGAAAAAGCTTATTTAAAACTGACTTTATCTTGACTTCCCCAAGTTGAGCTAACTAATCTCTACTTTCCAACTGCTCCCAGAAACATGAAAAGATGTCTGCAAGTTTGTTTTGAGTAAGTAGAAAAGAAAAAAAATACAGTTCTCCAAGACCTGAGCTAAGTCTAATATTATCCAATGAGTGAGAATGCTTTGGATACTTTTAGCCCTATGGGCAACATCACATACCACTAGGCCTAACTTTTGAGATATATAACTTTAGAGGACTATATGATTGGCACAGCAGCTAAAGATGAGTTGCGATAGATGGAGGATTGACAGCTGACAGATCAGTGTCAGAATGATTTGTCACACAAAGACCCACCTAAAATCATCTCTGCTCGTGCTTTTCATCATTTTGAAATAAAAAAGATATGCTTTTTTTCCTCATGGGGCTCATTGTGTCTCTCACTACCTCTTTTACTCTGTTAACAGACAATACCTCTCAGGAAACTGACTTTGGAGTTTATAGAAGAATGTTTACGTTTAAATCCGATTTAAATTTCAAAGAAATTTGAGCTTTTCTTCTTAGAAATAGGAAGAGGACCAGAAGTTGAGAAAGGAGTGTGCAAGTAAAAATAAGAGGAGCAGGGGATTCAGAAGACATGGTGGAAGAGAAGAGATGAAAAGGGGTCGCACTAAGGAGGTTTAAATATTAGTAAGCCTTACAAGAGCATTGAAGAAAAAAATCAGAAATGATAAATGAACTTCGTGAATTAAAAAAAAGAATTCATCAGGTCATTCTGATTTCTAGATTAAAAGGTAGAGTTGTTTGTAGTTCATGCCTCTCCCATTGGACAGTGTTGTGGACTGATGTTATTCATTCAATTTAGGGAAAAAAGGAATGCCAAAAGAAATCAGTCAGGATTCATCACTGTTACTGTCTCTATCTTTTGTGGCATCTTAAAGGTGAAGCTTGGGCCACAGAAGAACCCATTAGATTTTGGAGGGAAGATTAAATAAAGGATTGAATAAAGGGACATTTTTTCACTTAGAGCTTTTTTTACATGTTCATTAATTTATCAAAGAATTATGCATGAGACTTGGTTAAAAAATTATGGTATATACAGTATGGGAAGAGGAGTATAAATTTGTACAATGTGGAGCTCATGCAAATTAACGGGCAAATCCAGGGTATTTTTTCTAGCCAAATTGGTTGAAGTAGGTATCCATCAGTATGTAGAACATGCAAAAATCTACCACTTGACTGATGAAAGCATATGCTCTCTGAGATCGATCTATCTATCTATCTATCTATCTATCTATCTATCTATCTATCTATCTATCACAGAATTGTGTGTCTGTCTGGTAAACTTGTAAATCACAATATTTAGTACCATAACTCAATATAACCTCCCCCACTCTGGTGTGGTGAACACCAATCAGATTATCTATCACTTTTACATGGATGCTCATGGAGATTCTTTATTTCTGTGGCCAAAAAAAAAAAGAACCTCCACATATTACATATTGTAATGGGTAGCACACCAGTAGAATTCTCCAATCTTGTGTCTGACTCATTAAGCTTTTCCAGAGCATAAGGAGTCTTGCGATTACAAGTTGTGCATTGATATGTTTTCACAACTTATTCGTAGGGACCTTTGAGCATATTTTATGCACTTTACATTCTTCATTTTTTGATATTTTGGCTATGTTCATGAATATGGTATGAATTTTGGAAAGATTGTGTATTTTTATTTGATCTTATTTCCAGCTCAGCTCCTAAATTAAGTCTAAAATGCACTGTGTACAAGCAAGTGTTACACTCATACTGGTAACAAGCAAACAAACAAAAAAGTGCCACTGAAACCATTTCAAAGTGTAATTCTTGATCTCACTTAGATTAAAGCACAGTACATGCATTTTATTATATCTGGGTGTCAGTCTGGGCTTTTGTCTTGGAATTGATCATTTTTGCTACTCTCCTCCAGATGTCATGTTTGGGGTTGTTTTCAACTCCATCCATGACCTGTGGCTGTAGGTTTTGATCCTTGCTTATTAATTCCAGCTGGCAGATTGAGCCTTGCTCTCTGCCAGTCCTACAGCCACGCCTTCCTCCTCTCACCAGACATTCACCAGCGGTTTGGATCACCACATGCACACACACTCACACACGCACACACACATTCATCCAATTAATTACGCACCTGCTTGCCACACGGCTGTGTTTGCCTTCGTTGGTATATTGTGTACTTATAGGGAGGCAGTGTGCGCAGTCAGTGTGGCAGCTTCAGTCAACCAAACATGGACATCCTGACTCACCGGATTATTGGCTGTTTCCCTTGGACTGATCATATTGTTGCTTAGAGCCTTTCTGCTCCAACGTTTCTGTAAGTCCTCATTTTTGTGCCTTCTTCCTCCGCTCCTGATTGTTTGGAGCGCGTTAGGCACTTCCTTAAGCCAGTTAGGTTTGCAGCGGGTTGTCTTTCCCATTCTCATCTGTAACTGTTATTTGGACATTCTGTGTACATTTTCCCCTGTAATAAACACGTCTACTTTACTGCACAGTTGGGCTCACTGCCAATTTATATGTCCGCTGCGACATGACACCAGATGGCGCATTTATGACCATATTTGGCATATAGAGAAAAAAAGCATGATATTTCCACTAGATGGCACTGTCACAGCTCCTCTTGTGGCTAACCATTAACACATCAGGCTGTAATAATTCAACACACACAAAAAGATACTTTTCATATAATATATTGATTTTTTTTCTTTTTGGCCATCTAAAAACACAGTGGCATCATGACGAAAACCTGGCATTTAAAAGATCAAAATCTTTAAAATTTAATGAGTATTTCATATCAATAATTAGGTCAGCTTATAGGTGAAAACAATTGGCGTCATGAAAGCAGAATATAATAATGTATATTTTTTATAGCTACCTTATGAAAAGCATATTTTTTTGTGCTTAGCGGTACAAGTATGACTAATATTTGAAGGGTCCCTGAGAGCTAAGAAGGTGCTAGCTGTACCTGACCTGGCTTCAGCCTTCCAGTTGTCATCAGTTAAATGTCACCCAACAAATCAATTTGTGTTTTGTGTATGTGCAATTAAGATTTTCTGGAGGTAGAATCCACAGTCCACAGTCCTGTCACAATTTCTTAGACTATTACAGTGATGAGGGTAGATAGATAATGAAATTCTTCATTATCTATTCAGTTTTTCTATGTTGTTAATCCCAGTAATACTGTATTTATAAAGTGTTTTTCTAGGTAATATACCATGGCTAATATTTGCCAGTGCAATACTTAAAAACTAAGCATTTACTCTCAAGATTGGTGTTTTTGAATTTTAAATTAATTAGGAAAAGGATTAGTTTAAAGGGATATGAACATTTTAGGATTCCAAACTCTTCTATGGCAGTCACTCAAAAATAGCATAGTACTGATATTTCTCACTTTCTATTTCTCCTTGCGACTGCTTGTGCATGAATAAAAGAAGGCAGTCGAATAGCAGTAAAGAGGGAGAAGAAAAAGGGGAAATGGCAGGGTGGTGCTCATGATAGGAGAGGGACAAGAAAAAAGCAAGCAGACACTGAGGGGATGAGGGCTGGAGAGATGGTACAGTTGGCAAGACAAACTAAGGGGAATAGAGTATGACTTGACTTCAGTGAAGGAGAAGTGCAGGTGGTCTGAGGTGTGCAGCGTATTGTAAGAGTATCACAGAGGAGAGCTTTTAAACTGGAAAAGAACATATGATCTACGAGTCTCAGAGTTAATCCCACACCTTCTGCTGCTAAAACACCAATTGACACAGGAATCACCATTTTAGCATCAATGGATGGGGAAATTGATGGACTTACAGACTGATGGATGTGTGATTGTACCATATCCTTTTGCTTAGCTCTCTTCTCTATATAATGTTCAACGCTTTGTGCGTAGGATCTGACTGCCTGAGTCATGAGGCCTGAATGCCTGAATCATCCTAACGCTGACTAATGTTGAATCGCTGTTATGTTCCTAGCAGAGCTAATTTCTTATTGCAGCCTTTGTCACAGCCTGAGCAGCACAGTCCTTTGACTAGCATCTCTTATGTGTTCAGTCTTTCGTCATTTAAACACCAGGGTTACTTTTAATACTTCATATCAATGATAAGAAGGACCTTCACTGCCTAATAAAATAAAAATAGTTATTGACTTTGCCAGGTGCTGTGGTTCTGCTTCTCAGAATGTTGCTTTTTTCCAGTTCTGCTCATTCTTTGTTTTACCACAGTAACTCCTGGCAGGCTTTCAAGAAACCAATCTGTGCCCCCAGCCACCTACACCAATTACTCACGTTAACTTGTGTTTTCAAACTTAATGATCCTCTCTAGACATGCTTAAATACATATAAAATTGGTTGCTTGGAATAAGCTGTGGGAACTACAATTTGTTTGTCATCTGCTATTTTCCCCTCCCAACAATAAACACGTTTAATCATTTTTCAAGTGTTTCATCCATCTATCCATTTTCTACCACTTATCTGGGGGTCCAGGTCACCGGAGCAGCAGTCCAAGCAGAGCAGCCCGGACTGCTGCCTGGTACACATCACATCATGATCCCCATGATCCCTCCTGCATGTGGTGAGCCTACTGGAGGATGGCCCCATGTGGCTCCTTCAGGTTCTTATTGTAACTTTCTTCATGGGAATCTTTTGGACTGGTCTTAGTGTGGCCCTTCACCCAGGGACAAGTTGCCCCGGGCAACATAGCTCCTGGGATCATTAGTGCATGCAAACCCTTCCACCAGCATGGCGGTGTAGTGGGTAGCAATACTGCCTCACAGTAACAAGGTTATGGGTTCAAATCCACCAGCCAGCAGGGCCTCTCTGTGTGGAGTTTGCATGTTCTCCCCATGCTTGTGTGGGTTTACCTCAGATGTTCCAGTTTCCGCCCACATTCTAAAAATGTGCATGTTAGGTTAATTGAAGACTGTAAAGGTACCTTCACAGCGAATGGGCAAATTTTTCACACGGCACAATTACATTATAACTCAGTGTGAATAGACATAAATTCATCATCTCACACAACACAACACATTGCCATCTACAGAAGTTCTCTGATGACTCTGCGATCGTTGGTCTCATCTCCAACGGAGATGAAGCTGAGTACAGAGGGCTTATCCAGGACTTTGTGGACTGGTGCCATCGGAACTGCCTCCAGATCAACGCGAGGAAAACTAAGGAGCTGGTGGTGGAATGCCGCAGGCATGGGCAGCCCCTCACAGCACCAGTAAATATACAGGGAACAGACATCGAGATGGTGACATCCTATAAGTACCTGGGTATTCATCTGAACAATAAACTAGACTGGTCACACAATACTGACGCACTCTACAAGAAGGGACAGCGCAGGCTGTTCCTGCTGAGGAGACTCAGGTCTTTTGGTGTACAAGGGGCGCTGCTGAAGTCATTCTATGACACGGTGGTGGCATCAGCCATCACTTTTGGAGTGGTCTGCTGGGGCAGTGGCATTACTGCAGCCGATAGGAAGAGACTGAACAAACTGATTAAGAAAGCTAGCTCTGTCCTGGGGCAACGCCTTGATCCGATGGAGGAGATAGGAGAGAGAAGGACGGTGGCTAAACTGTCATCTCTGCTGGAGTCCGAGTTCCACCCTATGCAGGACATACTGGATGCACTGAGGAGCTCATTTAGCAGCAGACTACATCATCCCAGGTGCACAACCGAGAGGTTTCGTAGGTCCTTCCTACCAACGGCTGTCAGACTGTACAACCTAAGCAGGGCTGCTCGCAGAGATAGCAAAAAGACGTAACAAACTAATAGTTTTTTTTTTTTTTTGAATGCAAAAGATGCAATAGACTTACACAATGGTCCCCTCCGGCATACAACTAGGAACATACCGGTCGCTATGGAGGGTGAGAATATGTATGGGCACATAATCATACCATGTAGGATAACTAAGTAGACGGTTATGCTGTTTCATCCCACCTAGCAACAATGCTCTGCACTGTGTGTGTTTATATATTTACATATTTATTCCATCTAGCTACAATGCTCCGCACTGTGTTTTTATATATCTACATATTATTCCATCTAGCTACATTGCTCCGCACTGTGTGTGTTTATATACTTGCATATTTATTCCACCTAGCTGCAATGCTCCGTACTGTGGGTGTTTATATATTTACATATTTATTCCATCTAGCTACAATGCTCTGCACTGTGTGTTCATATATTCATATATTTATTCCATCCAGCTACAATGCTCTGCACTGTGTGTCTGTGTGTGTGTGTGTATATATATATTTTATAGTAATATGTACATATGTATATTAGCTGCTCTTGCTTGCTTGTTTTTTTTTTTCTTGCCTTCTGATTGTTGCTCTGAGTGTTGCTATCCCTGTGCTGTTGCAATCCTGGAATTTCCCCGTTGTGGGACTAATAAAGGCTTATCTTATCTTATCTTATCTTATCTTATCTTATCTGAGTGAGTTGCAGACAGGCAAAGTTGCCTTTATAACTTCTGCAACAGTGTTCAACCTGCTGTGGAAATTGCCCAAATAACGTTATGCTTAGTTTTACATTATCCGATGGGGGGGCTCACCTGAAAAACTTGTCCCTGCCTCAAAAACTTCACAAGATGATGGGTGTTTATGTTGCTAGCCTTGTTAGCACATCCGTGGCAGGAATCCGTGGGTAAACACTGTAACTCTGACATCCCGATTCAGCTGAAGAGCTCCCAGTCCTTCTGTCTGCAAGTGAGCGGCAGTCTCATTTTCAAACTAGTTTACTCATTTTCAATCTAGCTGCAATGCTCCTGCACTGTGTATATAACCGTGTACATATGTAAATTTATTTACTGCTTTGGCTAACCAGTTCTTAAATTATCTTATTTACTATTGCTCTTAGTGCTGCTATCTCTGTGCTGCTGCAATCCTGGAATTTTCCCATTGTGGGACTAACAAAGGCTTATCTTACTTTCCAACGTTGATACTTTTACTCCGATGACGACAGAATCTCAAAGCTAGCGCTATCCCTCGGACATGAATGCGCAAATGGGTGATTTTGCGTGCCCTCGCCGCTTTCCATTGACTTTGTATGTATTTGCCCCGCCCGCTCACGTTTGGTATGAAGGCACCTTAAGTGTTTGTGGATGGCTAAGGGATCGACGCTGCACCATGGCTGCCTCGTCCAGGTGGATGCCCTTGAATTTCCTTCTGGGATTAATAGACTACACCAAAAAAACAACAAAAAATCAACGCCATGATAAGGTGGCAATCCACGGAGGGGGGTTTCCAAGTAGCTTGAGTAGGTTCATTTTGTCTTCTTTTTCAATTATTATTTTTTTGTTTGTTTTTTTCTTATTTCAGACAAGAACAACATGTTTTGACTGGTGATTGCAGTCTTCCTCAGTTTTCCAAGTATTTCCCCCAAATCCCTTATTTTCCTTTTATAGCCCAAAGTGTATATTAACATCTTTTTCGAAGATTACATCACTGAAAATCGCTCCCTCTGTGCATGTGACCTTGAGTGGTGTTTTCATGCCTTTTGTTAGGTTTCATATTGGAGTGTGCTTTGCTTCTGTGCCGTGAAGATATTATCCCTAATCTGTGTTTGCCACCTAATATGTTACTCAGAAAAAAGGAAAGAAAATCAATCCGTAATGTCAAATCCATTTTTAACAAATGTAAATATTTTTAAAAAATACATACATTTGAAGACACCAGAATCTAGCATGCCCATCATTTGTTGCTCTCTTTTGGTCAAAGCACAGTTGCAAAATTACAGCTGCAACAGAAGGATGCCAATCAATCAAACAGAGATGAGTAAGGGTGTGGAGGAGGGGAGTCTCTCTCATCAGTCATGTTTTATCCTCCAAAGAATGGATAAACCAAAATTCTGCATAACATTTGCATGTTTTATTTCTCTATTAATTATGATTTCTTTTATTGCTCCTCTGTTTTGGACCATTTAAGTATTCACATTTGGATCCAAAACAATAAATTGCTAACTTGAGGAAAAAAAAAAATCATTGCCATCTGTATGATCAATTAGGTTATGTGGGGATGTGTCAGTTTTACACGATCAATCTTGGTAGGCTGCTGGTTCGAATGCAGACACATTAACTGGGCTTTATTCTGCAATCACTCTAAATGGAAGCATAGATTTTCCTTTCCCCCAACAAGTATAAATACAACAATTACATAACAGTCTAAATGCTGCTCTAATTAAGGATTAAGAGCTCTGTTCTGAATGCTGATTCACTGTATCATTGCAGCCAAAATTCTAAACCATTTGTTGGGCTGTTATCAGCTATGGCCCTTTCTTTTCTTATTTCTCCGCTTTAATAATTAAATCTTTTCAGTTTAATTTCCTGGAGTTGTTGAAGAGATGTTGAGACAAGGTCAGCCAGCAGGTGTAGACAGTGTGTGACTAGATGACTAGATGGGTGGGACAGGGTCACTGTAAAGATGACAAGGAGCGAAAATTATTAGCAGTTTTGTTATTTATTTTCCCTTTTAGAATCTAACAGTACTATATGTACGGAGTACTGTATAATTTTATTACCTTAAGCTTATTTCGCCAAAACTCCAAATCTGGTTCAATCAGTAGGGTTAGTTTTGGTTTAGATGTGTGACAGATTCCGACCTGTTCTCATCCCAGGGTCTGAGATGCTGCTGACATTGCAACATCTGTTTTGATGTTCTGGCTGATATTTGCATATCTGCCAGCCAGGAGGCCACTCTTGCTTCGTCTGGAACTTTGTTTTGATTTGTTTCCATTCCCTAGATCACTTTGTTTTTAACTTTTTTTTTCTTTTGAGCACCAGTGTTTGTCTATTAAAACTGGTGAGTGGCTTGGGTTAAAACATGTCCCAGAGGGGTCATTTATAAGTGTGTGTATATATGATATAGTTTAAGAGGCAATTCCAGTAACAATAGGACATCTACTATGTATAGTCAACAGATTTAAGAAAAGTAGTCGTATTTAATACTGTGGTAATGACAGTGAGGAGAAGATTTGTAGTAATAGCTGGACTCTTATAATATAAGCTTCTAAAATGTTTTAGAGTTTTGTTATGGCTGTTTGTCATTGAAAACATCATCCAGAGTGAGTAAAATTGTGTTAAATGCTCAGAGAATCTGACTCACACGGACTTGAAAAATTTGAATATTATTAAAATTAGAAGTTCTCAGACATGAGTGTTCTATGTGATCTTAATGCTTTGCAAATCTGCCATATCTGGATTTGGTTAGTATGGGTGTCACACATGTCCAAATTTGATGTGAAGGTCATAATTCAATTCTCAGATTGCTAAACTAGTCAAGTATAACTGGTTTTATGCCCTAATACTGTAATCCACTGAATTTTTGCATTCCTTTTTCAGAGCATGGGCTGCTTGGTGTCAAGACTAATACAGTATAAACACTAATGCCTTACTGTAGAATTTTAATATACTGTTGTGGAGTGTGTAAATGAAGGGGCAGCTTCATGTCAGACGATTTATTACACACTCACATCTCACAAGCACAGAACAGACTGACTGGTTACAGCAAGCACTCCTCTCTATCTCCCAAGTCACCTTCACAAGCTTCAAGGCACTTCCTCATACACAGCATGATATTTACACTACACTTCATTCAACCCCGTCTCGCCCTCTTGGGCATTGTTCTCCCATGTGTATTCATTGTCTTTGTCTGAGGTGCGAAATAACCTGACTTCCATACCGCCCCCCCAGCAACTTAGATAGAACAATAGAATATCAGTCCACATGCTGTTTTGGCTTCAGTCTCCTCCCATATCTGCTGTAACTGGGGTTTACTGCCAACGTGGCGCTGCTGTGCCGGTGGGGGGCTGCTGGGAGTGTGTCCGACTGTGGGTGAGCCATGGTGGTGGTGGTGGTGGGGGGGGGGTTCGCTCTGTCCGTGTGGCTGCTCTGATGAATCGTTCCCCTGGGGAGTTCTCCGTGGGGGTCTTCCACGCCAAGGGGCCCTAGCCAACAGCACTTGCTCATCTGCCACTACAAAGGCGGGTTTGAGTCTGTCTATGCCAATTTTCTCCCGTCTACCCCCCAAGTCTAGCACAAAATGCTTATCCCCTGTTTCCACCACTCTGAACTGTCCATCATAGGGTGGGCGCAATGGAGGGCGGTGGGCATCGTGTCTGACGAACACAAACTCCACGTTCTTCAAAGTTTTAGGCACGAAAACACGCGGAAAACAGTGGTGGGGTGGGCCCGGCAGTGTGCCTGTGTTTGCGCTATGCTGCAAAAGCTGAGACGGGCAGCTGTCCGGCGCGGGATTATCTGACAGAAATTCCCCGGGCTGCGCAAAAACCAGCTCTGCCGGGGAAGCTTCCAGATCCTCTTTAGGATCCCCAATAAAACCCATGGCAACCTGTCCACCCAATTTGCATCCATCAGTGAAGCCCTGAGTGCTGCTTTCAGTGATCTATGAAAACGCTCGCATAACCCATTGGCCTGTGGGTTGTATGCGGTTGTGCGATGAATTGTAACACCCAGGCTGTGGGCCATCGCGGACCAGAGTTCGGAAACAAATTGAGGGCCCCTGTCGGATGTAATGTCCGACGGGACTCCAAAACGCGCCACCCATGCTGTTAAAAAAGCATGTGCTACATCTGCGGACGTGGTTGCCGCCAGTGGGACTGCTTCTGGCCAGTGCGTGGTGCAGTCCATCACTGTCAGGAGGTGTGTGCACCCCTGTGATGGCGGGAGGGGGCCCACGAGGTCCACGTGAACGTGGTCGAACCTCTTAGCCAGTACCCGAAACGGCTCCAAGGAAGCCTTCGTGTGTCTGTGTACCTTGGCTCGCTGGCACGCCACGCAGGCTGCAGCCCACTCTTTTACTTGTTTGCGTAGGCTCGGCCACACAAACTTCTCTCCCACCATTTTGACCGACGCGCGCACTCCTGGGTGCGCCAGAGTGTGAACCAACTCAAACACGCGGCGGCGCCACGTGACCGGGACCACCGGACGCGGGCGTCCCGTGGAGACATCGCAGATTAGGGAGGGCATGCCGTCTTGCAGCACCCTGCTCTCCAGCCTTAACCCTGTTGGTCCAGACTGGAGCGTGCGCACGTCTGCATCGCTGATCTTACCACCAGGACCCCCCCTCACTTCACGGTGACTACAGATCAGGTGGAGAAACAGCTGAAGAGACTCCATGAGCGGAAGGCTTCGGGCCCGGATGGCATCTCCGCTAGGATCCTGAGGACCTGTGCCAACCAACTAGCTCCAGTACTGACACACCTGTACAACCTGAGCCTGAGTCTGGAGAGAGTACCGGTGCTGTGGAAGACATCCTGCCTAGTTCCTGTCCCCAAGAAGTCATCTCCATCGGATCTGAATGACTATCGACCAGTTGCCCTCACATCTCATGGGATGAAGGTCCTGGAGAGACTGGTCTTAGCCCACCTGAGGCCGCAGGTGGAGACGTGGCTGGACCCTCTGCAGTTTGCATATCAGCCCCATTTAGGAATTGAAGATGCTGTCATCTACCTGCTGCAACGAGCCCATCAGCACCTGGATGGTGGAGGAGATACTGTGAGAATCACTTTTTTGATTTCTCCAGTGCCTTTAACACCATCCAGCCACTGCTGCTGGGCGAGAAGCTGCGGGGGATGGGGGTTGACAGCTCTGTGATCTCCTGGATTACCGACTACCTGACAGGCAGACCACAGTTTGTCTGGCTGGGCAGTGTCTTGTCTGGAGTGGTGGTTAGTGATACGGGAGCGCCACAGGGGACTGTGCTCTCTCTTTTTCTTTTTACCTTATACACCACGGACTTTCAGTATAACACTGAATCATGTCACCTGCAAAAATTCTCTGATGACTCAGCTGTTGTGGGGTGTATAAGAGGAGGAGAGGAGGGGGAGTACAGGGCACTGGTAGACAGATTTGTGGAGTGGATGGAGCAGAATCACCTGAGGTTGAATGTCAGCAAGACCAGGGAGATGGTGATTGACTTCAGGAAGAGGAAGTCTCCTTCTCAGCCACTGCAGATTAGGGGGGAGGATGTGGGAGTGGTTGAAGACTACAAATATCTGGGTGTCAGGATCAGTAGCGGGTTGGACTGGAGATCCAACACTGATGCTGCGCACAAGAAGGGGATGAGCAGACTCTATTTCCTGAGAAAACTGAGATCCTTCAACATGTGCAGCAGGATGCTGGAGCTTTTCTAGCAGACTGTTGTCGCCAGTGCCATCTTTTTTGCTGCGGTCTGTTGGGGTAGCAGTATCAGGGCCAGAGATACCAACAGACTTGACAAGATTATCAAGAGGGCTGGCTCTGTAATTGGTCTCAGACTGGAGACCTTTGAGACAGTGGTGGAGAGGAGAACACTAAACAAACTGCGATCCATCATGAACAATCCTGATCACCCCCTCCACCACACAGTAGGTAGGCAGCGAAGCACTTTCTCCAGTAGACTACTACAGCTTCGTTGTCGAACGGCCAGGTACAGGAAATCTTTCCTGCCACATGCAATTTCACTGTACAATAACTCACTATGATGTTGTATTCTCGTCATAGCTATGCTGCCACACTGCACCTTACAGACTAACTGGTACCTCACATTTCACTCTGCTCCTGATAGTCCTTCTTTGTGCAATGGGATGATTCATGTGTTTATACGGGTCATCATCATATATTAAGCTATGATGTATATAGGTTCTATAGTCGTGTTAGTTTCTTTTTTACTTTCCATGGGTAATCCCTTTGTCTGTCGTGTGTGTTTCTGTTGTTTGGCTGTCAACTGTCATGCTGCTGTTACACTGTAATTTCCCAGTTTGGGATCAATAAAGTACATCTATCTATCTATCTATCTGTCTGTCTGTCTGTCTGTCTGTCTGTCTGTCTGTCTGTCTGTCTGTCTGTCTGTGTAATCTGCTCCGCGGCCATGGCTGTATAATCTATCCCCACATACACCGGGGCCACCACGGCGCGCGAGAGGCAGTCTGCCACCACATTCAGTTTACCCGACACATGCTGAATATCGGTAGTAAACTCTCAGATCGCGGCCAGCTGTCTCTGCTGCCGGCCCAACCACGGTTCTGAAACCTTGGCCATTGCGAATGTTAGTGGCTTGTGATCCACGAACGCGGTGAAGCTGCGCCCTTCCAGCCAGAACTGGAAGTGGCGTATGGCCAGGTGGAGACCCAGCAACTCCCTGTCGAACGCACTGTATTTACGTTCGCTGTTGCGCAAAGTTCTGCTGAAAAAAGCGAGCGGCTGCCAAGCCCCGGCAACGCGCTGCTCTACGACAGCCCCTATGGCCACGTCTGAAGCATCGGTGGTGAGCGCTATGCGGGCCGCCGGGTCCAGATGCGCCAGCAGTGCGGCGTTTGCCAGGGCTGCTTTAACCTCCGAGAACACCCGCTCTCGCTCCGGGGTCCATTCGACCCTATCCGCGGGTTTCTGTCTCTTGAGCGCGGCGTACAATGGTTGCATGAGCTGCGCCGCACGGGGAAGGAAACGGTTATAAAAGTTCACCATCCCCAAAAATTCCTGCAGCGCCCTGACCATCTGAGGCCGGGGAAAATCCGCCACGGCATGCACTTTGTCAGGCAGCGGGATCACTCCTTCCGGAGAGACGCGGTGCCCCCAAAAATCAATCTCCGTCACGCCAAACTGGCATTTCGCCGGGTTGATTATTAACCCGTGCTCCTCCAACCTTCGGAAAACCGTCGTGAGGTGGGTTTCGTGTTTGTCTTCGGACGCACTGGCTACCAGGATATCGTCCAGGTAGATGAACACGAACGGGAGATCGCGCAGCACTGCATCCATCATGCGCTGGAATGTCTGTGCCGCGCCTTTTAACCCGAATGGCATGCGCAGGAACTCGAATAAACCGAACAGAGTTATTACCGCTGTTTTGGGTACGTCCTCAGCGCGCACTGGGACTTGATGGTAACCGCGGACCAGGTCTGTTTTGGAAAAAATGCATGCTCCAGCGAGGTGGACGGAAAAATCCTGTATGTGGGGAATCGGGTAGCGGTCGTGTGCTGTGGCGTTGTTCAACCTGCGGAAATCACCACACGGTCGCCACGATCCCTCAGCCTTAGGGACCATGTGTAGCGGGGATGCCCATGGGCTGTTCGAATGTCCAACCTTTCCATGTTGGCGAACTCCTCGCACGCTATGGTCAGTTTAGCTGCGTCCAAGCGCCGAGGTCTTGCAAAAACGGGCGGCCCGGTGGTGGTGATAAAGTGCTCCACCCCGTGTTTAGCGATGGCCGCCAAAAACGTCGGGACCGTGAGCGCTGGGAACTGAGTGAGCAGTGCGTGGAACTTACCGCCTGGAGCTGTGACGTTGGCTTGTGCTGTTGGCTGGGTCACTCGAGCTATACAGGGGAGAGATTCAAAGGACAGTGCATTAACCAGGCGCCTGTTAGCAACATCACCCAGTAAACCATGTGCACACAGAAAATCAGCCCCCAGGATATGGTAATTCAGTACTGCTACGACAAAAGTCCACTCGTATGTACGGCCGTGTAGAGATAAGGTCAGTGTCCTCTCACCAAAGGTCTTAATTTCCGAGCCGTTTGCTGCCAACATCACGGGGCCGCTAGGTCCTGCCAGCTGGTCGGCGTAGGTCGGCAGGATGAAGCTCTTCTGGGCTCCGGTGTCCATGAGGAAACGTCTCCCCGAGCGCACATCCGTCAAGTAGAGCAGCTTGTTCTCTTCACCGAGGGTCACAGCTGCTACCGACCGCCGGCCTCTGCGTTTTCCCGAGCGCTTGAATTGGCACGGTGGTGCACATCTGCGTGCGTTCTCTCCGAAGCGGCGGTGGTAGAAACAGAGCGTGTCTCTCTGGCACTCCTTGGCCCCCGCTGCTGCTACTGTCGGTGGCTCCTCGCCTCCTCTGGTCGTCTCGCTGGGCTCCGCCGCTGCCGCGTTGACTGTGATCGCCCTGGTGGTGAGGATGATCTGGTCCGCCTACTGGGCTAGCGTACGGTAGTTATGCGCGGCCAGCAACGGTGAATTGGTCAGAACCGCTCTCGCCACTATTGGAAGGTTCCAGAGGAAAAGGTGCGCAAACAGAAAGTGCCCGTCGTCCGTGCCCATTAACTCCAGCATCTTCTCCATCAGGTCTACGGCGGACCCATCTCCTAACTCGGTCCTCGCCAGGAGCCTCTCCGCTCTCTCACATTCCAAGAGCGTGTAGCGCCGGGTGAGCGCAGCCTTGAGCGCCTCATATTTGTTGCTGGCTGGTGGATGATCGATCAGGCTCTCTACCTGCTGGGCTGTGCGGGAGTCCAGCGCTGCTACCACATGGTAGAACTTGGTGTCGTCTGACGTTACTCCCCGGAGTGTGAACTGGGCCTCGGTGTGGTGAAACCAAGAGCGCGGGTTGTGCTGCCAGAAATCCAGTAGCTTGACTGAAACTGCACACGCGTTGTTGGGGGTTCCAGTCCTGGCTGTCTGTGGAATGGCTGCTGCGTCTCTGGGGCTTCCCGACTGGGCCGGCTCCGGGGTTCTCGCGTCGTGTTCCATAATAAATCTTGGGTCACCAGTGTGGAGTGTGTAAATGAAGAGGCAGCTTCATGTCAGACGATTTATTACACACTCACATCTCACAAGCACAGAACAGACGACTGGTCTCCCAAGTCACCTTCACAAGCTTCAAGGCACTTCCTCATACATAGCATGATATTTACACTACACTTCATTCAACCCCCTCTCGCCCTCTTGGGCATTGTTCTTCAAGTGAAGGCTTCACTTCCGCTTCTGAGAGAGAGCAGACGCTTTTCTTCCCTCTCCCTCCTAATCCTCTCCCTTCTGATCCCAGCTTGCAATGTCACTCTTCTCCTGGCTGAATCTTAATCCAAATGGAAATTATGGATCTGGAAAGCGACTTATATGCGATTGTCACCACTTTAAAAAGTAGAAGATCGGGTCAGGGGGAACCCAAGGGAGACTCATGGTATTGGAATTCATGTGTCTGTGTGATTCGACTGAGATTGAACTGATCACAGGATCTTCTGTTTGGCCCCTGGAGTTTTCCTAGTGTATCGAAATTATCTGGGTGAGCTAATCAAATGCGGACCCCGGCGTAGCTCCCTTAACAAATTCAACAATTCGTCCAGCTGGGGGGAGCACTGACTGTCAGCGGCAGGATTAACATGGAATTTACTATCTGGCATGCATTGAAGAGAGAACGAACTCTCTGGACATGTTTTACCTATGTTTCGGTAGGTGGATAACATCTGTGGATCGCTGAGTGCTCTCCAGAGAATGATCTAAAGTATGATTCAAGCCTGTATGAAATTGAAGCACAGAATCGAAGAGAGAGAAATTTTTTATTCTCTGAGTGCACTGTGCAGATTTGACCTTGTGTTTTGGCGCCTTTGTTTACATTCCTCCTCGATGAAGATAACGCTGGGTAGTGGCTTATGTCTACCCATACATCAACAATCAGTTGTTGTCGTCAGCGGATTGGTCTCTCGAGGACATTGCCCATGTGCCTTCTGCAAGGAAGAGGAAAAGAGAGACAGACTCTGATCTCTGACTTGTTTATAAGTCACATGATTATAACATCTATCCACTGCCTGGAGGCGCCCTCTGCTGCTCACTAACAACTGTTACACCCACACTACACAATGACATGCAAATATACACACACTGCTCTCCCTCCCTCTGCTGTGTGATTGTATCTATCGTCTGCTAATGTGCATAGAGGGTTTTTTTCTGTGTAATCAAAATTTGGCTCATAAGCTTATATGAGCTTATACGAGCGTGATTCTGATAACTATGTTTTTTCTCTCTGCCTATTGTGTTTTCCCCCCCCCCTCCCCCCTTTACCCTCACTGCAGACAGGCGCCTCTATGGCTGCCGTGTCATTGGATGCGCCTAATGTGCGCGCCCAATGTCAAGTCAAATTCCTTGTGTGTTTACTTGTAAATATACTTGGCAATAAAGCTGATTCTGATTCTGATTCTGTTCTCCCATGTGTATTCATTGTCTCTGTCTGAGGTGCGAAATAACCTGACTTCCATACTGTACACTTAGGGCTGAGAATTTATTTTAAAAAATTAGCTGCCCATTTTCTATAATTGTGATTAATTGATAACATTACAATGAACCAGTAAAAAAGTATTTTAAAGCAACTTTTAATTGCATTTTTTCAAACTATACATATGACTCTCATATTCAACAAAAATACTGCTAGAGCAATACAAAGCATTTGATATTCATGAATGTATATTCAATTTTTTATGATAGCAATTTGTAATATTCTTTCATTTCTTTATAAAGAGGGACTCGATTTCTTTGCAAAAATCACCATTTTTTTTAGTATTACTGTGACATATTCTGTTTTATTTTGAAATGATTAAAGGAAGTCGGTGCTTCTATTAAAGGAAACTGCCCAATTTTCTCATTTCTTAATTGATATCAAGAACTCCTGACCTTAATGGTGAGTTAGAAGCTTTTATTTACTTTATATTAGCATGTTTCCCCGAAACTTCAGGAAAAGAGGATGATGCCTCTGCAACCTTTCGTTAACTTTAATTAACTTTCACAAACTTTAATTAACGATGGCACGGAAGTCACTCCGTGGAGGAAAGCAGGCTATCTGGCGCGGCTTCCCATCCACTGCCAAATCCCACCATGAAGCAAGCCCACTCACGGCGGCCTCTGACGGATGGCTGTCAGGGACCTTGCTCGCTGGGAGTCTGGCTACGGCCAAGACGGATAATTTTTTCACACATAAGGAGTTGTTCAGAACTCCTTATACAAAGATATAGAGTGATGATAATCAAAAGTCAGTGGCGGTAATGCACCTGTAAGCTGGTTGCCAATCAAATCTAAAAGAAGAAGCTTGCTGGGTTGGAAGGGTGCATGGCCGAGGCAGATGTGGACGCATCTCCTGTCTGTGTGGGGCATCATATTATAATGCAAGAAATTTCTGTCTGTCTGCCGCGCATATCATCCCGGATCGTTCGTCAGACTGGCCTCAGATGTTATACGTCCTTTGCTGAGGTTAGGAGGGTGTGCATCTCCAAATTTCAGCCTCCCCGGCTATGTGGAAGTTTCTTCTTCTTCTTTTAGATTTGATTGGCGGTTGGCAAACAGCTTCCAGGTGCATTACCGCCACCTACCGGACTTCTTATTCTTCTTTTAGATTGGCGGTTGGCAACCAGCTTACAGGTGAATTACCGCCACCTACCAGACTTCTTCTTCTTCTTCTTCTTCTTCTTCTTCTTCTTTTAGATTGGCAGTTGGCAAACAGCTTACAGGTGCATTACCGCTATGTTGTATCACTCTATCTGCTGCAGCTCTCTATGCAGAAGTTTAGGAGTGGAACTCTTTAATGAACGTCCATAGGTGACCTTCTTCTTCTTCTTTTACATTTGATTGGCAGTTGGCAACCAGCTTACAGGTGCATTACCGCCACATACTTCACTCTATATCATCATTGCTAAATTCAGCAAGCCTGATTAAAAGTGTCCTACTGCCACCAACTCATGCACTGACAGTTCTTCTTCTTTTAGATTTGATTGGCGGTTGGCAACCAGCTTACAGCATTACCACCACTGACTTGATTATCATCACTCTATATCATCTTCTTTTAGATTTGATTGGCAGTTGGCAACCAACTTACAGGTGCATTGCCGCCACTGACTTGATTATCATCACTCTATATCTTTGTATAAGGAGTTCTGAACAACTCCTATATGAAAAAATTACGGCACCTACAGGCGAAACAATAAGCAAAAACACTGCTATAAAAGACTCCATTTTCATAAAGAACACAGACGAGAGAGAGGTCATTGAAATTGATAAATCGTTTAAAAGTAAAACATCTACGGACTGTGATGGTATTGACATGCTCTTAGTCAAATCTATTATTGAATGCTTAGTGAAACCACTGGGGTATATCTGTAACCTGTCTCTCCAAACAGGTATATTTCCCAATGCAATGAAAATAGCTAAAGTAATTCCGATATACAAGACGGGTGACAGAGGGGAATTCTCAAACTATAGACCAATTTCACTATTGCCGCAATTTTCCAAGATACTTGAAAAAATATTCTATGAGAGAGTTGACAACTTCATACTGAAGAATAATTTATTGTGTAAACAGCAATATGGGTTCAGACACAAGAGGACAACTGCATTTGCTCTAATGGAATTTATAGAAAAAATATCAACTGCCGTTGAAAATAAAGAGTATTCAGTTGAGGTATTCCTGGATCTTAAAAAAGCATTTGATACAGTGGATCATAATTTATTATTAAAGAAACTACAAAATTGTGGTATTGGGGGGTAGCACTGTCCTGGTTATGTAGTTACTTAAAGAATAGATATCAGTATGTATGTGTTGGTAACAAAAACTCACAGTTACTGAAGGTTACTTCTGGAGTCCCACAGGGTTCAGTTTTGGGGCCATTGTTACTCAACATGTATATAAATGATATATGTAAAGTTTCAGAAAAAATGGATTTAATATTGTTTGCTGACGACACTAATTTATTATGCAGGGGAAACAATTTGGAACAACGTTTGGATACACTCGGAAAGGAATTGGGAAAGCTCAAACTGTGGTTTGATTCAAACAAATTAACGCTCAATTTAAGTAAGACAAAATTTATAGTTTTTTTTTGTAACTTGGATTTTTATTCATTTTTCATCATACACATTACATTCAGATCATAGTCTATATTTTTTAAAATAAGGAGCTAGAGTAAGAAAGAAAAAAAAGGGGGGGAAGGGGGGGGGAACAAATGTTGGAGCATCAAGTTTTTAGTTTCCATCTCTTAATTCTTCTGGTTTTCCCAGTGTCTTTGGTTATTCTTTCAATTTCTGTCTCGTTGTTGCACTTTGTAGTGTGTCCATTTCTGCCATTTTTTTTCATATTGTCCTTCTTGCATTCTTTGTCGATATGTTAGTTTTTCCATCAAATGTATATCCTCAACAATGTCAGTCCATTGCTCTTGGTCAGGAAGAACTTCTGATCGCCATTTTCTTGTGATTGTTTTTTTACATGCAATCAACAAGATTTTAACTAGATATCTGTCCTCAGCCTGTATTACATTGTCTCTTTTAAGATCACATAAATACATCAAGTTACAGTTCATTGGTATATTATATCCTAATATCCTCTGTATTGTCACATGTATAGATTTCCAGAATGATGAGATTTTGCAGCATTTCCAAAACATATGTGAGTGGTCTGCATTTTGAGCCCCACAGCCCCTCCAGCATAAAGATTGGGTATTTGTATATTTTCTTTGAATCTGTGGTGTAATGAAATAGCAAATCAGGTTTTTCCATCCAAATTCCCTCCATGTCCTTGAACTTGTTGATGTGTGTTGTGTTTTCCATATTTCTTGCCAGTTTTCTTCTGTTATGTTTAAATTTAGCTCTTTCTCCCATTTCTCCTTTATATAGTTACTTGAATGTTTGTTTGCCATAAGTTTCTGATATAGCTTTGAAATAATTCTTATTTTATTTCCTGCATATGAGCGTAAAATGAATTGTATAATCTCGCTCACATCTGTGTGGAGGTTATGCCTAATCTTCCTCATATAATAGTCTCTCATCTGCAGATATCTGAAGAATTCTGATTTTTCTAGTTTAAATTTTCTTCTGATGTTTACAAAGCTCCCGAAATCCTTTTTTCCGATATTGCCCCATGCTGTGATTCCCTTGTTCACCAGATTTTTGTATCCCCTATCTTGCTTTGCCGGTTCAAACTGACTGTCAAATGCTACCCATTTCAATAGTTTTATGTCTTCCTTTATATTATACTTTTGTACTATTTTATACCACAGTTCCAAAGTAAATTTAGTGATTGGGTCTATTTGTTTGATTTGCTTATATGCATCCTTATCTCCTATTATGCTTTGTGCTGGGAGTCCCTCAATTTCCTTTTCCATTTCTTTCCATTTTGCCTCATATCCTCCGTCGCACCAACATATGATATATCTTATTTGTGCTGAGTAGTAATATTCCTTTAGACTCGGCAGACCCATGCCTCCTTTCTCTTTTGGTAACTGGAGAGTTTTATATTTCACTCTTGGCTTTTTACCTCCCCAAACAAATCTCGATATCATCCTGTCCCACTTTGAGAACTGGGCACCAGGAATCTCTGTTGGTAGAGCCTGGAAGAGGTAAAGCAGTCTAGGTTGTATGCTGATTTTGACTGTGTCAATTTTTGAATTCAGATCCATATTTAAGATTGACCATCTATCAGTATCTTTTTTTATTTCTTGTTCCAACCTATCATAGTTTGCTTTATAGATTTTGCTTAGATCTTTAGGTGTGTTCACTCCAAGGTATTTTATTTCTTTTTGTTTCCAGTTTAGTTTGATCTTATCAGTTATCTGGTTTAGAGGGTTATAGTGGAATGTCGGTATTTGTGTTTTTGTTATGTTTATCTTGTATCCTGATAATTTTCCAAAATTTTCTATCAAGTTCATCATTTCCATTATTGATTCATCTGGTTGTTCAAGGTAAACTATAATATCGTCTGCAAATAGCCCAATCTTGTGTTCTGCTCCCTTTATCGTTACACCTTTTAATTTCTTATTTTGTCGCATCGCTTGAGCCAGTGGCTCTATGAACAGAGCAAACAAGGTGGGCGATAGGCAGCATCCCTGCCTGGTTGATCTTTGTATATTTACTTTGTCTGTTAAGCTACCGTTTATCTTGATTCTTGCCACAGGTTTTTGATACAGTGTCTTTATGCATTGTACTGATTTTCCGTTAAATCCAAAGCGTTCCAGCACACTATATAGGAACTTCCAATTAACCCTATCAAATGCTTTTTCTGCGTCTAAGCTCATTATTACTGCGCTTTTCTTTTCTTTATGTATTTGATTAATTATATGTATTGTTCTCCTGATATTATCATGTGTTTAGCGTCCCTCTATGAAACCAGTTTGATCATCTTCTATCAATTCCGTCAAGAATGTCTTTATTCGTTTACATATAGTTGTATATATTTTATAATCCACATTTAATAAAGAGATTGGCCTATAGTTTCCGCATTGTTCCCTATCTTTCCCTGGCTTTAAAATAACTGAAATAATGGCTTCGTTCCATGATGGAGGTATTTTGTTGTTGTTTAACGTCCAATTAAATGACTTTAGTTGCTGTGGCGTGAGTTCTTCTATAAACAGTTTATAAAACTCAGGTGGGTATCCATCACTACCTGGTGATTTACCGTTTTTAAGTGACTTAATCACATCTTTAATCTCTTGTGTTGTTATTTCTGCTGTTAGCTTTTCATTTTGTTGGTTTCCTATTGATGGCAAGTCCAATGTGCATAGAAATTTTTTAATATCCTTAGCATTTGTTTCTTCAGGTTGCGAGTATAGTTCTTGATAGAAATTATGGAATATTTCTTCCATGTTTTCTGGGTTAACTGTGGTTTTATTTGTGATGGGGTCCTTAATCTTATATACATTATTCACTGTTTGTTGTTTTCTTAACCATTTTGCCAGCAGTTTTGTGGCTTTTGGCCCCGTTTCATAATATTTTTGCTTTAAATATCTATTTTCCTTTCAATTTCATCTATTTGTATTTCTTTTATCTTTCTTTTTTCTTCCTTAATTTCTTGGTATATTTTTGGGTCATTTGTGCTTTGATGTTTACGTTCTAATTCCCTCAGTCTCTCACATCTTTGTTCATATGTTTCCAGTTTAGACTTATTTGCTTTTCCTGTTTCAACAATTAATTTACCTCTTAACACGGCTTTTAGTGCATCCCATAGTATTGTTGGGTCCACTTCTTCATTATCATTCTCTTCGATATACTCGTTTATGTTTACTTTTATTCTTTCTTTCATTTTCTCATCATTTAACAGTCCTACATTAAGTTTCCATGTTGTTTGTCGTTTTCTATTGTTTAAATACAGTATATTTCCATGTATATAGGATTATGATCTGATATTTCTGCCCCTCCAATCCGACAATTTCTCACCCTGTGTCTGTCACCTTCATTCATAAGGAAGTAATCTATTCTAGAGTGTACTTTATGGACTGCTGAATAATGTGTATAGTCTTTTTCGAGTGGGTGCAGGTCCCTCCATATGTCTACCATACCCATTTCTGCCAGTGAGGTTCTTATAAACTTTGTTACATGTTTTTTTGTCTTAACACTTGTTGTGTCAACTTCATGATCCATGACAGCATTTAAGTCTCCTCCACAAATTAGGACTCCTTCACTGTGTGTTGCTATGAGATCAAACAGATGTTGAAAAAAACCCTTGTCACTTTCTGGTGGGGCATAGATGTTCACTAATGTGATCTGCATGCCATCTATTCTTCCCTTTATTATTACATACCTGCCTTCTTTATCCTGGATTTCTTGTTCACATTCAAATTGTATTTTATTTGAAATTAGTATCATAACCCCCCTTTTAGTTCCTCCCTTAAATGAACTGTAGTAGGAGTTCTTATAGCCAAATCTCTTTAGTTTCTCATGTTCTGTCTTGCTCAAATGTGTCTCTTGCATAAATATAATTTCGTCTTTTTCCTTCTTGAATTTTCTTATTATTCTTTCCCTTTTAACAGGTGAGTTCAGACCATTCACGTTTAATGTCATTATCTTAAGATTTTCACCCATATTCACGTTTTTCCATTTTTTTAACTTGTGCTCCTAACCCCTTTAACAACAAAACTAACACATATTTGTACAAAAACACATTAACGAATCTCGACCTCCGTACTTTGGGCCTTTCTTCTGCCCACTGGTCCCTGTTGGTGGGTGGAGGGAATGACCTCACTGAGTGAAGGGCCCTCCCTAGACCTGTAGTTACTATCCAAGTAATAGTCATTAGTCTAGAAATGTCCAACAAAAATAACTTAAACCTCTCTTAGCCGTTTGTTTCTCTTTTACCTTGTCTTCTTGGCCTTCATTTATTCTGTGTCCTTCTTAATCTTTGTTATAATCTAGGCTTTCCATTAAAAGCCTTGCAGTTTTTCCTGGGCCCGGTGTGCCACATCCGTCTCCCTCCTTCTGCCATTCACTCGCCTCCACTCCGGCTGTCGTGATGCGTTCAGTGCCGCCGCTGCTCCAGCCGCTTCCTCCGGTACGCTTACCACAAAGCCTCGCTCCGTCATGTCCCGCGCTGCCTCTCTGGCCATGTTGTATGTCTTCACGCTGTCCTCCCAATGAATCCTCATCTTCGTTAGCGGCGTTTGGAATCTAATTTTTTTCTCTTTCAGCGTTTTTTTAATGTTGGCATATTTCTTTCGCTGCTGCACAATTTCTGTCGGGTAGTCATGGTCAAAGAATATCTGTTTGTCGCCGATTCGTGTCTTTTTTTCCACGCTTGTGTCAGGATTCTTTCCTTTATGTCGTATTTCAGAAAGTTTACCACAACTGACCTGGGTGTAGAGTTTGGATTCGGGTTCTGTGCCGAGGCTCTGTGCGCTCGTTGGATCTGCAGGTCCGCTTCACCGGGCAGCTCAAGCTCTTTTTTTAAGAAATGATCCATGAATTTCATCATCGAGTTGCCTTCAATGCCCTCCGGAATCCCGAAGATGCGTATATTGCTCCGTCTGGACCTGCTCTCCAGGTCGGTTATTTTTTCCTGCATCCTCTGTGTTTGCGCCGTCAGGGTCTGCAGCCACTCGCTTGCCTCGGTCTTCCAGTCTTCCAACTCCGATATTCGAGCCTGTGCTTCTGTCATACCTGCCCGTTGGGTGCGCAGCTCCTCCATGTTTTCAGCTAGCTTGCGCTCCATTTCTCTTCGGAGACCCATAATTTCCTCCTTCATCTCTTTTTTCAGCTCTTCCTTAAGAGCTGCTAAATCCTGTTGGAGTTGTCGCTTGAAGTCTTTACCTATATTGGCGATGCCAGTGTTCATGGTATCGAGTTTGGCGTCCTCCATTTTCTCTGCTGTAGTCACCTTGTTTTTTTGGGCCTCGTGTTCAGCGATTTCTCCTGCGTTGTTGAAGAGGGATTCTTTAATTTTACCCTGCTTTTGCCCGTGTGCCCGGCTTCTTCGTGTTTTCATCCCTTGGTTTATTGATCCATTTATGTCGAGTTGGCCATTTACCAATGATTTTTAATCCGACTAGGGAGAGCTCTCTGTTTAAGCGTTATGTCTCTCCGCCATCTTCCCGGAAGTCCAAAATTTATAGTTTTTAACAACCATCACAACAACTTAGTATCTAAACTCAGTGTAAATGGTGTAGAGATTGAAATGGTATCCGAAACTAAATTTCTTGGTGTAATAATTGATAATAAACTGTGTTGGAAATCACATATTAATTATATTAAAGGTAAAATATCCAAATCAATTGCAATACTACACAGAGTGAAATATTTGCTGAATCAACCCACACTATATACCTTGTATCATTCATTAATACTCCCATACATGACATATTGTACTGAAGTATGGGGAAATACATATAAAACAAACATATATCCAGTCTTTATGCTTCAGAAGAGAGCTATTAGAATAATAAACAAAGCTGCTTACAGGGAACCAACAAACCCACTTTTTCTTAAATTAAAAGCTCTCAAGTTGAAAGATCTGGTTGACTTTAAAACTGCAGTAATAATGTTTAAAGTGAAGAATCTATCACTGCCCGCAAATATCCAAAAGCTGTTCCAAATAAGGGAGAAACAATATAATTTCAGAGGAACATGTATATTTCAAAAACCTTCAGTGAGAACTACCACCAAGCAACACTGTGTTTCAGTGCAAGGAGTCAGATTATGGAACGATTTTGGACCTGAATTAAAATCATGTACAACGCTTGGACAATTTAAACAAAAACTAAAGGAAGAAATACTCCAAACATATATACAAGATGACATGTAAAATCACATAAGGATTGTCAATCCAGTCTGCGTTGTGTTGTAGCTTAGTTTTTTTGTACATTTTGTCTTAGCTATGTTCTGAATTGTAATCGCTCTTGTTTTGTTTTTCTTTTGAATTCTTGGATGGAATATGGGTGGGCAATATAAGCTGCGGCTTCAGCCATCACCCATTTCGGATAACTTATGTTGAACTGTATAATCAGAGGAGTTATTGTCTAATTGACCTTGTTGGATTTTCTTCCCCCTTTGTTATATTATTCTGTTTCTTTTAATCTGTACTTTATCTATCCGAAAATAAAGATTCATTCATTCATTCATTCATTCATTCAAAAAAATTATACATCCTTGGACTGTGTCTGAGGTGCAGCCAAATCACTCTATATCTTCTTCTTCTGTTAGATTTGATTGGCGGTTGGCAACCAGCTCAAAGGTGCATTACCACCACTGACTTGATTGTTTTCCTCATAGCTTTGTGACATTTTCCTCGTAGCTTTGTGACTTCTTCTTACTCGTAGCTTTTGACGTTTTCCTCTTATCGCTTTGTGACTTCTTCTTACTCGTAGCTTTTGACGTTTTCCTCTTATCGCTTTGTGACGTTTACCTCATAGCTTTGTGACGTTTTCGTCATAGCTTTGTGACAATTTCCTCAGTTGTCGTCACCCGCGTCACTGCTTATATCACTCTTCTTCTTCTTCTACATCTGACTGCCAGCTGGCAACCAGCCCGCAGGTGCACCATCACCACTCACCGGGTTGGAGCGTGGACAAGAGAATGGCAAAAAAAAAAAAAAAAAAAAACCCAACTAATTTCTTTTGATTAATCCAGTTGCACTTAAATATCTAAGTAGAGCTACATATATTTCTTTGACTGAGGTAGGTAGGTGGCTGGCTGGCTGGCTGGCACAGCTATTGACGCCGCTGAGGACACAGTCCAAGGACGGATAATTTTTTTCACACATAAGGAGTTTAGAACTCCTTATAAGAACTCCTTATACAAAGATATAGAGTGATGATAATCAAGTCAGGGGTGGTAATGCACCTGAAAGCTGATTGCAAACCGCCAATCAAATCTAAAAGAAGAGGAAGAAAAACTTAGGAAGAAAACTTAAATCAGCCCTTTCCATTACTGCAATCAGATGTTTCCTTTGTTCCTGGTATCCCTGACATTCCAACAAAATGTGCTGAACTGTTTGCGAAGAACCACAGTGTGCACAGCTGCCAGTTGGGTGTTTACCTATTCTCTGTAGCGTCTGGTTCAAAGTAGTATGTCCTATTCTTAATCGGGTGATGAGTATCTCCTCTTTCCAGTTTCTGCCAACTCCCATTCCAGAGACCACCTGCTTTTGAATGTCATAAAGATATCTTCCTGTATCTATTGAGTCCCAATATTCTTGCCACTTTTGCACTATATACTTGTTAATTATTGATTTGCCTTCTGCCTTACTAAGTGAGATCTCCAGATCCACTGCCTCAAATTTCAATGATTGTTTTGCTAATAAGTCCACATCCTCATTACGTTCTATTCCAACATGGGCTGGAACCCAAAGAAAACTTACTGACTGAACTTTATGAATTCTTGGCCATTTGATATTAGACTTCTGGCATTTAAGTGCAAAACTGTGATTACCATTATGACCCACTAGTCTGCGGACTTAGAGAGCCCCCACTTAACAAGTCCTCAATTGCTTCCCAATGTAGCCCCTTAATGCCAAGATATTTTTCTGCTGCTTTCACAGTGATTTTGATTTTTTCCGTTTTCTTGGAAGTCTGCGCAATACAGTTTATCATATCTACCACAAATAAGACAAAATTGTTTTCCTTCATAACCAGAGTATCTTCCTTAATTGTACTGCATGCACTGCAAGCCTGCACACTTTCCCTGTTAGAGATCACTGCCACTTTTTTAGCTGGCACCTTTTTTGCAGCTTCTGCATATGTTAATCCCTGGGAGACTTTTACCTGCTGAATTTCTGCCACTCTTTTGCTGGCTTCACAACCTCGATTCATAGCGCTATGTTCACCATGCTGATAGCATTTACCGATGGTTCCAGGGACCCTACAACTGGTCATAGTGTAGCTGCGGTATACATTCCTCAGTATAAAATAACTATCAATAAAAGAACCAGCAATCACTTTTCAGTATACAGTGATCCCTTGCTACTTTGCGTTTGACCTTTCGCGCCCTCAGTGCATCGCGGATTTTTCAAAAATATTCATCAAAAATTCAAAATTGAGAAAAAATGGCACAAAAGTTGCCCGGGCGCTAGCAGAAGGCAGGGAGAGTACATTAGAACATGAGGTATCAACACGGAGAGCCCGCACAACTCAAAATCCACCTCTCTGACCACCGCTCCACTCCTCTCCGCCCACCTCTTCGCCACTCGGGAATCTCGCAAGCTGATTGGCCGAGACGTTTTACCTCGCAAGCTGATTGGCCGAGACATTTTACCCAGCTTCTCTCCCTGCAGAGCGCCCATACATTCATTGTTCTTTATCGCTCGTGTTGCTTAGTGGCACTTTTCGCTGTTCTTCTTGTGCCTTTTTGTGCAAAATAGTGCTTGTGACGCCCTGGGGGGGGGGGGGTGATGCTACTTCGCGGTTTTTCACTTTTCGCGGTCGGTTCTGGTCCCCATTAAACGCGATAAGTGAGGGATCACTGTACACAGTTGAGCTAGTTGCCGTTATATTAGCTCTACAGTGGTTGGAGATAAATTATAGGAATAATATAGTCATTGCTTCAGATAGGGCAGCGCGGTAGCAGAGTGGTTAGCACTGCGGCAGCACAACAACTCGCCCTTGGCTGGGGGATCCTGGGTTCGATCCCAGCCCCCAACCAACAGCGATCTGTGTGGAGTTTGCATGTTCTCCCCGTGTCTGCATGGGTTTACCCCGGGATTTCTCCGGTTTCCTCCCACATGCCAAAAACATGCAAGTTAGGTTAATTGGCATCAAACTGGGGATTCTAAATTGTCCTTAGGTATGACTGTGAGAGTGAATGGTTGTCTGTCTCTCTGTGTTGGCCCTGCGATGGACTGGCGATCTGTCCAGGGTGTACCCTGCCTCTTGCCCAAATATGCTGGGATAGGCTCCAGCCCCCCCGCGACCCGAAAAGGATTAAGCGGAAGAAGATGGATGGATGGATGCTTCAGATAGTTGGGCAGCTCTCAAGAGTGTTCAGTCGTTGCAGTTGTGTAGGCAGGACCTAATTGTGGAAATCCAATCCTTAATTTACAACCTCTACAGTAAAGGCCAGTCAGTAAGCTTTCTTTGGGTTCCAGCCCATGTTGGAATAGAGGGTAATGAGGATGTGGACTGATTAGTGAAACAATCATTGAAATTTAAGGCAGTGGATCTGCAGATCTCACTCAGTAAGGCAGAAGGCAAATCAATAATTAACAAGTACATAGTGCAAAAGTGGCAAGAATATTGGGACTCAATAGATACAGGAAGATCTCTTTATGACATTCAAAAACGGGTGGTCTCTGGAATTTGACTTGACAGAAACTGGAAAGAGGAGATACTCATCACCCGATTAAGAATAGGACATACTACTTTGAGCCAGATGCTACATAGAATAGGTAAACACCCAACTGGAAGCTGTGCACATTGTGGTTCTCCAGAAACAGTTCAGCACATTTTGTTGGAATGTCAGGGATACCGGGAACAAAGGAAACATCTGATTGCAGTAATGGAAAGGGCTAATTTAAGTTTTGGTTTGGAAAACATGTTAGGAACCTCAGTCAAAGAAATATATTTAGCTCTACTTAGATATTTAAGTGCAACTGGATTAATCAAAAGAATTTTTTTTTCCTGCCATTCTCTTGTCCATGCTCCAACCCGGTGGGTGGCGATGGTACACCTGCGGCCTGGTTGCCGGCCAGCGATCAGATCTAGAAGAAGAGTGATATAAGCAGTGACGCGGGTGACGACAACAAAACCTGAAGAACTACAGCTCCTGACCAGATAGAGTGATGATATAGAGTGAAGTACGTGGCGGTAATGCATCTGTAAGCTGGTTGCCAACTGCCAATCAAATCTAAAGGAAGAAGAAGAAGAAGAGGAAGACAACAAAACCTGGATGAATCCCAAATCTTGGTCAAAACGTCACAAAGCTATGAGGAAGATGTCACAAAGCTACAAAGCTATGAGGATTACATCAGAAACCTATGAGGAAGACGTCACAAAGCTATGAGGAAATCGTTGCAAAGCTATGAGGAAAACGTCACAGAGCAACAAAGCTATGAGTAAGAAGTCACAAAGCTATGAGGAAAACTTCTTTTAGATTTGATTGGTGGTTGGCAACCAGCTTACAGGTGCATTACCGCCACGTAATTCACTACATTATCACTCTATCTGGTCAGGAGCTGTAGTCCTTACCAGGAAAACGTCACAAAGCTATGAGGAAAGCATAATAAAGTCAGTGGTGGTAATGCACCTTTGAGCTGGTTGCCAACCGCCAATCAAATCTAACAGAAGAATTAGTCCTCGATATACCCTCAACAGAGAGGCCCTAGAGGCCCCCAGTCCTGTCCTGCCAGACATCTCAAAATATTATTTATTTTCTTACATTTTCCTTTAGTTTTTTTTTAATATGCTGCTTCCAGGTTAGTTTTTCATCGAATAACACACCTAATACCGAACTACCTTTACTTGCTCTAACTTTTGGCCAAAGAAATTTTTTTGTAACTTTTAGAGAAGCAAATCACTTGTGTCTTTGAGACCGATAATTTAAAAGCCCACCAGTTTGCCCATTGTTCAACTTGGTCTATTGCTGCCTGCATTTTCCTCTGAATGTACTCAAGATTACGTCCCCTTATCCATAAGGCCCCATCATCTGCAATCAAGGCATTCCCTATTCCCCTCAGTTCCTTCAAAAATGTATTAAACAGAACAGGGCTACACATGCTTCCTTGGGGAGTACCATTTTCGACTTGATATATTTCTTTGGATAAGGAGTTCTTATAAGGAGTTCTGAACAACTCCTTATGTGTGAAAAAATTGTCCGTCCTTGGACTGTGTCTTGGACTGGCGTCGACCAGCACTCGGCGGTGTCATGGGGAGCTATAGACGTTCATAGCTATGACATGACGTATAGATGCACATCTGTGCATCTATGATGTCATAGAGAGATCAAAGGACTCTATGACATCCTAGACACACTATGTTCTACTTATAAGCTCAGTTCTTTGATCTCTCTATGACATCAGAGACACGCTCCTTATGAGGAGTTCTGAATTATATATACAGTGATGTACCGAGGTGAACATGAGGATTGAGTGATGATATAAAGTGAAGTACGTGGCGGTAATGCACCTGTAAGCTGGTTGCCAACCGCGGATGTCATAGTATAACTGAGCAACTCCTTTTGTGGTCATGTGACCAGGCACTGCACTAGTTACATCATCATCATCATCATAGCAGTCTGTTGCAGGCGACAGTGACTGTTTCATTTAGGTCTGATCAGATTCCTCCACGCAGCTGTCCTTCGCCCTGTGCTGCCAGGAACTCCTGGCCTTGTTAACCCGGGCGACGTCTGAGCCGGTATGAGTTGCTTTCTGACTGACCATTTCATGAAACTACTTACAAAATATTTGAGTACCGCTAGCTTCTGCTGGACTAGTGGCACATTCTTGGCAGATAGAGGTATTACATCAGTGGCAAGGACAGGCCAAAACAAGCTGACTCCAGTATCTGTTGCAGTAACTGACCAGCACTAGTTACAGTAAAAAGTAAAACGCTGCACAATCTTTGTTCATTCATTTATTCCCCTAAAAATAAACACATTAATGCCTAATAAGTCCGTGATGAAAATGAAATCCCCCCCGGGCATCACACTCGAACACACTGGCACACATGCTCCCTGTTCATTCATTCATTCCCCTAAGAAATTCCTACATTAATGCCTAATTTATAGACTTCAGTGGTAAGTCCGCAATTAAAATGAGTGTGGATGGAATTTAAAAAAAAAAAACATGTGATCATCATACAATTAAAATGATGGGCGATTATGACTGTTACAACTCTCTCTATTAAAATAGGATCAGTGCATGCTCCTCATGAGCTCCAGAGCTTCGCGATGTCAAAACACACCACTGAAAAATCATTAAGCAGTGCGCTTCTGATGACAGACCTTCTTTTTCCTGATCAAAAGCGGATTCTCATGGAATGCACTATAATAATAATACGCATTAGATTGCGTGCTGCCACACCTCTTTGAAATGAGGTGCCTCCTCCAAGTGCAGAGCGGGAGCACTGTCTACTGATAATTTGATGGTGTGACACAAAAACAGACAATGTGCTGACAGAAACTAACAAAAACACTGGCGTATGGCGGGAAGTCTGTCGGAAAAGTGTGTGGATGACCATCAAAATAGGGCCCAAAGTCTTTATTTAACACAGAACAGACACACAAAAAACAGCACAAAGCTGAACAAATACAAAGAATTTAAAGTGTGCAGAGGCAGGAAACTAAAATAAGGAGTACTAACCAAGATATGGGCAGGGGCACAATGCATGACAAGATACAACAATACTTACCTTAATTTGACAAGGAGGATGGAGACTGAGCAGACTAAATAGACGACAGGTAATCAAAACGATCGGAAACAGCTGTGGGCAGTCAAGCAAGTGGAGGGAATAACATTAACGAGGGAAGACAGAGACAGGCAGCCAGGGAACAAATATAGACACACAGAAGAAACCAGTAAACACAACCTGAATTAACACTATATTAAAAATGAGAAAATAGAAAAAAAAGGAATTAAACAGGAAATGCTACCAAAATAAAAAAGGAAACAGAAGAAAACCCAATACAAGAATCACAAAATAAAGTCATCAAAAACTGAATTCACGACAGCTTCAGCCTGGCTGCCCTGAAAACACTGGGCCTCATTCAAATAAACCTAATGTGGATTTCTTTGGACTGTAAGAGGAGGTGAGGCCAGAGATGGAAACCCAGAGATTTGCCCGAACTGGCCAGCTCTTGGGTTCGAACCTGGGACATTCTTGCTGTGAGGCTACAGTGCCAACCACTTTAACGCAGTGTTAGCAGTAATATGTAGTATCACATAAATTCATACATTAGATGCATGGGTTGCGGTCAGTGTCTGGACAAGGATGAGGTTCTAAAAAGTGGTTTAATTTGAAATCTGCCCCCCCCCCATGTCATAAAGGCTGGTCTGCAACATTGTTTTAAAAATATTAACAAATGTGCTCGTATTAAAAATTTAAAACTCAGCTATGCTTAAAGAATTTAAATAGAAAATAAAAATACTTGCTTTCTGTCCTAGCTTTTACATGATGCAATTATCATCAGCTATAAATAACCTCATTCTATCAAAATATTTTTAAAACAGGTTTAATTCCAAGTAAGAAAACATTTGTACATGGCAGAAGAATCTTCATAAAAAGTGCTTAAGTGGGTTTTAAGAACATATTTTCTCTTAAGTATGGTTCGTGAATGAGGCCCGATGTGACTGCAGGACACCTGTGGAATTTGGAGGGGGTAGGTTTCATCTCAGGCATTGCACAGGCCAACTGGCATCTGTGTAAGGACCATAGAAGAGATAATGTTGACTCACTGCAACTCAGCATGTGTGTGCTTTGACACTGTTGGCATGCCTGCCACAAGTGATATTCTGGTGTGGCTCCACTTTGAATTTGAAAGTTGAGATTTCTATGTCATTTCGATCAATATCAGACTTTCAGTCGAGATTGTGACACCCCAGCTGGTTGGAGAACTCATGTTTGAGATAATAAATATTACTAACTAACTAACCTGCACTTATATAGCGCTTTTCTAGTCACAAAGACCACTCAAAGCGCTTTCACTAATACTAACCCTCTATTCTAAGGGCCTATAGGAAACAGATACCTAGGGACAATTTAGAACAACCAATTAACCTAACATGCATGTCTTTGGATTGTGGGAGGAAACCGGAGCCCCCGGAGTAAACCCACGCAGCACAGGGAGAACATGCAAACTCCACACAGAAAGGTTCCAACCCCTGCCAACCTGGGGATTTGAACCAGGAACCTTCTAGCTGTAAGGCAACAGTGCTAACCACTGCACCACCGTGCTGCCAATAAATATTAATAAATATAGTTACTGTCTGGTGTCTAGGCTCCAAAATCATCACGCTCCTTAATTATGATGCTTACAGAAGTTGGAGAATGATACTCAAATAGCCGCCGCATGGAGGCTGAGGTCTTCTTGGTTGATCATCGTTGCAGATGAAGTTCACCTTTATCGTCTCTCAGCTGCCTCTCAACTGACAACTGTCATGTGGCAGCCAGTGGCTTCGGAATGGGGGTGGGCAATATGGTCTAAAAATGATATCACAATATTTCTGTGAATTTTCACAATAATGATATTTTCACGATGTTGCAGAATAGTTTTTTTTTTCTTTTAAATGTATGCAAAAAGGGCAGTTTCCAGCATTATTTACCTTCAACATATTCAGGAAAATCAAAACAAAAACTCTTATTTCTTCAGTTTATAAACAGCAGCTCAGATTTAGTTGAAAATATTTTTAGTTCTGTATCAAATATTTCAAGAAAATAATACCATTGTATCTTAACTGCACACAGATGTTAGGTTTTATGATGAATCACTTTACCTGCATTACTCTCGTTGCATAGACCTGTCCTGAGACTTTTAGGCTCTTGTTGCACTGAACGGATGTTTTGGGTTTTTTTTTTCCCCTCTTCAGGTGGTTGAATAAAATCAAAACGAAGCAGCCAAAAATGAGCTAAAATACAACTACATCCACTTCGAGTGGCACATTGTCCAACGTTAATTCTGCTCCAGCAGTGTTGTTGACGTGCGGAAAAAATGCAGGCAGATTATCCACACTGCTGCACCCGTTTTTTTTTTTGTTTTTTTTTAACATGACAGCAGTCTGAAACAGAAAGTGAAGCTTAAATATTTCCACTCAACTGGATGGAGACAGCCTAAACTTGGGAGCTGCCGCTTCCCGCGCCACATTTGTTTTGCCATTTCTATGCTAACGCATAACCTCCGTCGGCAGCATAACAGTGTGACATCGTCACGCAGTAGAAAGATATTGCGATATTCAGTTTTACACCGGAATCAAAATTTATACCAGTACTATCATGAATGATACAATATGGCACACCCCTACTTAGGATCAGAATAAATACAAGTAAAATGTACAACAATTTGTATGTCACATGCATGAGATCCCATGGTATATTCTTTCTTAAATTATACCTAAGCGTTGCCCTTATCTAAATCTCACCTGCCAGCTTTCATTGGTTTCTTTTCACCTTGTTGTTCTTGATCTTTGCAGCTGATAGTCCAGCTGGATGATGGCTTTAAATTGGTCTTTTGATCTGTGTGCCATATACAGTGGTGTGAAAAAGTGTTTGCCTCCTTCCTGATTCCTCATTTTTTTGTATGTTTATCACACTTAAATGTTTCAGATCATCAAACAAATTTAAATTAGACAAAGATAACACAAGTAAACACTAAATGCAGTTTTTAATTGAAGATGTTTATTATTAAGGGTAAAAAAAATCCAGACCTACATGGCCCTGTGTGAAAAAGTGATCCCCCCCCCCCCCGTTAAAACAAAAATTATCTGTGGTTTATCACATATTTGGAAAGCTGAGTTTGTGGGGACATAGTTTGGGGGTTTTCTCCACCCTGAGAAGGCAAGGGGAAGGGAGAACAATGGACCGACGGAGGTGTCTCCGGGGGGGTATCAGATGGGATGGTTAGGTCTATGCACCCCCTGGGGAGAGTAACATCTGCCGGTGCCGCTAAGAGAAGAAGGTGGTTGTAGCAGCACCGGCGTTATGTTGTGTTAATGTGCCACACAGTTCTTTGTTCAAATAACAATGTGTTATGGTCAGAAGTCCAGGTCTCGATGCATGGGAATAAAGATATAAAAGAGGAATGCAGAGAGACCCGGGATTCTCTTTTGCTGTAAATTATGTTGGAGAAGGAATGAAGTTTCTGTGTCGTCCAGCTCGTTGCCTCGCCTGCCTCCTCTCTCCACAGTGGTGACTCTCAGACGTGCCATGGAAAGCGAGCCGAAGGTCGCCCCGGAGACTACCTGGAGGGAGAGCACCGGTGCCGCTTGCGCCGGCTCAGTCAAGCTCCCAGACTTCTGGCTTCACAACCTGACTGCGTGGTTTTTGTACATATAAGCTCAGTTCGCACTCCTTGGGATAACAACGGACGACACAAGATATTACTACATGGTCGCTGCACTGGATGCGTTGGCCATGAAACAGGCGATGAGCCTACTACAGGAGCCGCCGGCCCAAGGAAAATATGAATCGCCCAAGAGGATGCTTCTCCAGCATTACACCCTTTCGGACAGTGAGAGGGCAGAGAAACTCCTAATGCGTTCAGAGTTTGGGGACAGATCAGCAGCGGATCTCATGGAGAGCATGCTGGTGCTGAAGGGGAAGGACGATGAATCTTTCCTGTTTGCCCACTTGTTCCTCAGGAACCTACCGGCTACAGTGGGGGCAATCTTGGTCAATTCACCATGGCTGGTTGCTAGGGACTACTGTGCCCTGGCGCAGGAAGCGGACCGCATCATTTCAGCAACCAGAACTCAGTGTTCAGGCGGTGGCCCCAGCATCCATGAGGGACTCCAGTGAGGTCGAGGAGCCGTGGGTGGTAGCCGGGAAACCAGGAGACAAAGGAACGGGGCAATCTGTTTTTATCATCGCTGTTTCAGCTCGAATGCTCAGTGCTGCCTGGCGCCATGCCAATTCAAGGAGCCGGGAAGACGGCATGTTCAGAATTCGGTTGCAGCTGCGACTGATGTAAACAGGAACAGTCTGCTTTATGTCACAGACACATGTTTGGGGAAACAGTTTTTGGTGGACTCCGGCTCCCAGAAGAGCCTCATTCTACCGGTCAACGCAGACAGGGTGGCAGGTGGCAGTGGTCCCGAGCTCATGGCTTCTAACAGATCCACCATCAGGATATTTGGCGAGTGGACACTGACGATATGCTTATATGGACGCAACTTTCAGTGGGACTTTGTGATAGCTGCATGTTATGGCCCCGTTTTAGCCGCAGATTTTTTATGTGCTTATGTGTTATTAGTTGATGTTGCTAACAGATTAGTGGATGCTGGCTCTTTTGCCTCTCTGCCCTGTACAGCTCGGGGAGCTGGGTTGACAACACTGGCTAATGTTATTGCTCCAGGAGGTAAGTACCAACAGTTACTCGCACAGTTCCCAGTGCTCAACGGATCCGACGTTTTTGGCTACGATAATGAAGCATGGGGTTGAGCATTTCAAAACTACAAAAGGGCCGCCGGTATTCGGGCCTGGACGCAGCTAAACTGGCCAGCGCGCGTGAAGAGTTTGTCAACTTAGAACAATTGGGCATTGTCAGACGCTCCAACAGCTCGTGGGCATCCCTGCTACACATGGTGCCCAAAGCCAACAGGTCGTGGTGACCATGCAGCGATTTCTGGCGCTTGAACAACGCTATGGAACGCTATCGCTATCCAGTCCCACACATCCAGGATTTTTCCATACACCTGGCCTGGGCGCGCTTTTTTTCCAAAGTAGATCTGGTCCATGGTTACCACCAGGTCCCGGTGTGGGCAGAAGACGTTCCAAAAACAGTGGTAATAACTCCTTTTGGCCTTTTTGAGTTTTTACGCATGCCTTTCAGATTAAAAGGTATGGCGCAGACCTTCCAGAGGATGATGGACGTAGTGCTTCGTGACTTGTCCTTTGTTTTTGTCTACTTAGACGACATTCTGGTAGCCAGCACATCCGAGGAGGACGCCCATCGCCTATCTCAAGACAGTTTTCCAGAGGATGGAAGCGCACAGGCTGATAGTTAACCCGGTGAAGTGCCAGTTTGGTGTGCCAGTGATGGACTTTTTGGGCCACTGCATTTCACCGAAGGGCGTGATTCAGTTACTGGATAAGGTGTGCGCTGTGGTGGACTTTCCATGCCCGCAGACCGTCAGAGCACTACAGGAGTTTTTGGGAATGGTTAATTTTTATAACCGTTTCCTTCCCTGGCCAGCCCAGCTGATGCAGTCATTGTATGCCGCGCTTAAAAAAAAAAAGAAAAAAGAAGCCTGTGGAAGCCATCGACTGGACTCCCCAGCGAGTCCAGGCTTTTACTATTGCCAAAACAACAATTGCGGGCACCACGTTGTTTGCCCACCCGGATCCATCTGCATGGATTGCATTCACGATGGTTGCGTCTGACATTGCCATAGGGGCAGTGGTGGAGCAGTGTGTCTCAGGTTTGTGGCCACCGCTTGCATTTTTTAGCCGAATTTTGCATGACAACGAACGTAAGTACAACACATTCAATAGAGAATTGCTTGCTCTCCACCTGGCGACGTGCCATTTCCAGTTCTGGCTGGAGGGGCACGAGTTCACCGCGTTAATGGACCATAAGCTGCTGACGCACGTGATGTCCAAGACCTTGGAGCCATGGTGGGCCCGGCAGCAACGGCATTTAGCCGCAATTTCGGAGTTTACTACTGGCATTCCACATGTTGCCGGTAAACTCAACATCATAGCTGATTGCCTGTCGTGCATTAATCGCCCCGGTCTACATGGGGATGAACTTGCCCGCCATGATTGTGGAGCAAGCCGGAGACGCAGACATTTGCGTGCTCCAGTCTGCACCAACTGGGTTAAGGCTGGAGAGCAGGGTGGTGCAAGAAGGGTGCCCTCCCTTGTTCTGCAACGTCTCCACCAGCCGCCCACGGCTGGTAGTTCTGAGTGCTTGGCACCATCGTGTTTTTGAGTTGGTCCACTCCCTTTTGCATCTGGGAGTGCACGCCCCAGTGAAGATAGTGGGGGCAAAATTCGTCTGGCCACGCTTGTGCAAAGACGTGAAAAAGTAGGCTGCAGCTTGCGTCATATACCAGCGGGCCAAAGTGCACAAGCACACCAGAGCCCCCCTCAAGCCATTCCAAATCCCGGGCAGGAGGTTCGACCACGTCCATGTGGATTTGGTGGGACCCCTCTCACTGTCGCAAGGTTTCACGCACCTTTTGACAGTCGTGGACTGCACCACGCGCTGGCCTGAAGTGGTCCCGTGGAAGTGGCTCGTGCTTTTTTGTCGGCTTGGGTTGCACGTTTTGGATCTCCATCGGACATCACTTCCGACAGGGGTCCACAATTCATTTCAGAACTCTGGTCCCAGAGCCTGGGGGTCAAAATTCACCGCACTACCGTGTACAACCCCCAGGCCAACGGGTTATTTAAGCATTTTCATAGATCGCTTAAAGCAGCGCTCTGAGCTTTGCTGACGGACACAAATTGGGTCGACCGGCTGTCTTTGGTTCTTTTAGGTTTGCGTTCCACACCTAAGGAGGATTTAGCAGCCTCCCCAGCAGAGCTTGTTTTCACTCAGCCGCTGCGGATTCCCGGAGAGTTTTTACCGGAAAACCCCGCTCCCTCGGCTGATCCACCCGCGCAATTTTTACACAGTACGGAGGCTATGAGCATACCGGGCCCGACCCACCATTGTTTTCACTGCACATTTGTCCCAAAAAGCTTGCAGAACGCCAGTTTTGTTTTTGTCAGGCACGATGTGCACCAGACCCTGCTGCGCCCACCATACAACGGACCATTCAGGGTGTTGGAACCTGGGGCAAAGCATTCTGTGTTAGACTTGGGGGGATGTAGGGAGGCCGTCTGCATCGACGGGCTGAAGCCTACTTTTGTGTTGGCAGACAAGCAGGTGGTGTTGGCCCATGCTCTCCGGCGTGGACGCCCACTGTTGGTGGCTCCGCAAGTTGGTGATCCCTTGGCAGGGACCTGCGCTCGCAAAGCTGATGTGTTGTCCCCTGCTTCCTCTTTCCCTCCACAGACTGACGTGCCCTCCGGTACACCTCACCAGCAGGGTGATTTGACTAGATCAGCGACCCCCCGCTACAGTCGCTATGGGTGCCAGCTCAAGCCCAAAGGACGGGGGATTTAGTGCCCTTTCTGAGTGTTCGGGGATGGGGCTCTGTGGGGGTATAGTGTGGGAGTTTTCTCCACCCAGAGAAGGCAAGGGGAAGGGAGAACAATGGACTGAAGGAAGAGGTGTCACCAGGGGGTATCAAATGGGAGGGTTAGGTCTATGCACCCCCCGGGGAGAGTAACATCTGCCGGTGCTGCTAAGAGGAGAAAGTGGTTGTAGCGGCGCCGGCGTTATGTCATGTTAATGTGCCACACAGTTCTTTGTTCAAGTAACAGTGTGTTATGGTCGACCTGGGATTCTCTTTTGCTGTAAATTATGTTGAAGAAGGAATAAAGTTTCTGTGTTGTCCGGCTCATTGCCTTGCCTGCCTCCTCTCTCCACAAGATCAATTTTCTAGCTATTTCTAAAGCTTTGGGATTCCACCGAACCACAGTGAGAGCCATTATCCACAAATGGCAAAAACATGGAACAGTGGTGAACCTTCCCAAGTGTGACCAGCCGATCAAAACTACTCCAAGAGCGCAGCGATGACTCATCCAAGAGGTCACAAAAGACCCCACAACAACACCCAAAGAACTGCATGCCTCACTTGCCTCAGTTAAGGTCAGTGTTCATGACTGCACCATAAGAAAGAGACTGGGCAAAAATAGCCTGCATGGCAGACTTCCAAGACGAAAACCACTGCTGAGCAAAAAGAATATGAAGGCTTGTTTCAGTTTTGCCAGAAAACATCTTGATGATCCCCAAGACTTTTGGGAAAATACTCTGTGGACTGATGAGACAAAAGTTGAACTTTTTAGATAGTGTGTGTTCCATTACATCTGGCGTAAAAGTAACACAGCATTTCAGACAAGGAACATCATACCAACAGTAAAATATGGTGGTGGTAGTGTGATGGTCTGGGGCTATTTTGCTGCTTCAGGACCTTGAAGACTTGCTGTGGTAAATGGAACCAAGAGTTCTACTGTCTACCAAAAAATCCTGAAGGCATCTGTTCATGACCTCAAGCTGAAGCGCACTTGGGTTCTGCAACAGGACAATGATCCAAAACAAACCAGCAAGTCCACCTCTGAATGGCTTAAGAGAAGCAAAATGAAGACTTTGGAGTGCCCTAATCAAAGTCCTGATCTGAATCTGACTGAAATACTGTAGCATGACCTTAAAAAGGCGGTTCATGCTCGAAAACCCTCCAGTGTGGCTGAATTACAACAATTCTGCAAAGATGAGTGTGCCAAAATTCCTCCACAGCGCTGTAAAAGACTCATTGCCAGTTATCGCAAACACTTGATTGCAGTTGTTGCTGCTCAGGTTTGCCCAACCAGTTATTAGGTTTAGGGGGCAATCAGTTTTTCACACAGGACCATGTAGGTTTGGATTTTTTTTTTCCCCCTTAATCATAAACACCTTCATTTAAAATCTGCAATTTGTGTTTACTTGTGTTATCTTTGTCTAATATTTAAATTTGATTGATGATCTGAAACATGTAAGTGTGACAAACATATAAAAAAATGAGAAATCAGGAAGGGGGCAAACACTTTTCCATACCACTGTATATATGTATGAGTGTACCAAACATATTCAGAGTGAGTGTGTGAAGGTGTCCTTCCCTCAGGCCTGTTGGCTGATGTGACGGTAGAGGCTTTTAATGCTAACACCTTGTCAAAAATCTTTCAGTTACTGCACTGCACAGGCATGTAGAGGACACGTGTCATGGACTTTTAAACAAACCTGACAGAGATAAAAGGGAGGAGAATAAAATGTTGAGAGTGCTGGTGTAGAGGAGAGAGAGGAGTACGGATTGGGAGTCTCCTAATTCTCACTTCCTCTCTCTAATCTACCCCCTTTCTCCCCTTCTCTCTCTCGCACACTGTCTCTCAGAAGCATAGAGAATCAGTTTTAATGGTTTGTCAAATAATGCATTTCTCCCCCACAGTGGATTGGTGATGGGCTGTTTGTGTTAGCTCTGTGTGCATATATCTGGATGTGTGTGTACTTTAAAGGGAAGCTTGGCCTACTTTAGCCCATTGGTTTTCTCTGCTGATATTGCCCATAGCGCTGGATTAAATGCTTTTCAATGTGGTCAAACACACAAATTCACACTGAAGAACAATACACATGCACATGTGGCACACACAAAACAATATGAACACACTGAAGCACAAATATATGCAGGGTGAACCAAATAGACACATGCATCCCACACAATAACTTATATGTCGAGACAGCGAGTCATGGCATACTTTACATAAATGTTAACTAGCTGCATTTAAAACATGGCCTAGAGAAGTGCCCGTGTTCTGTTGCATATGAGTCCTGTTGAATGTCACATCTGCTTCAATAATTATATAGAAGCCATAGTATCTGTGTTTGAATGTGTGACATTAACAGCTTTTTTATGTCAACGCCCATTGTGTACCCACTGATTCATACCTTGAGTAGTTATAACCACTGTTGGGTAACTAGTAACTAATAAGCTACTTTGGAAAGTAACTTTAACGCTAGTTTTAAAAGTATACTTAAATTATGTTTTACACATACTGTATTGTTTGGTATTGCTGAGCATGTGTCACTGTGTGGGACGTGAAAACGGCCCGTGTTTATCTTACTTCTGTGACATGGATTAATCCAATGTGCAGTGACCCAAAGAAAACTTAAGCCCAGCCCAAATGTCTGTAGTGGCAGAGACATGATCCAGTCCCTCAAATGTCTTTTGGAGATCAAAATCTATTTTTGAATCATCTTTATTCAGATAGCAAGAAAATATTTTTCTGCAGTGGCTCACATTAATTAGTTGTCACCGGTATTTTGCTAATCAGTTGTCTGAAGGCAACTGACTCAACTGCTGACAACGATAGCATGTCTTTAACAACATATTTGGCAGTTAATCAGTTTACTTCTTGCTGGGTCAGTGTTGTCCAGATGTATACTTGTACCTGGGTGTCAAATATTGCCACATCAAGATGTGCCACGCTGATAGGCTCCTACCCAAAAAGACTGAGTGCTGTAATAAAAACCAAAGGTGCTGCAACACAGTATTAGTTTAAGGGTGTGCATGTTTATGCAACCAGGTTATTGTAAGTTTTTTACTTTTTTTTAATTTTTCCCCTTAAAAGATTTCAGTTTGTTTTTCACTTGGGTCATACAGGTTAATGGTCACGTTAATGGTGGAAAATTTTGAACTGGTTTATTTTGGTCTCATTTTTTTACATCACAAAAACCTGGCATTTGAACAGGAGTGTGTAGACATTTTTATATCCACTGTATATAGCGCTTTACATGTCAAGTGACGTCTCAAAGTGCTTACAGTGAGTCCATTATTCATTCACACCAGACAGACATTGATAGTGGTAAGCTACTTCTGCAGCCACAGCTGCCCTGGGGCAGACTGACAGAAATGTGGCTGCCAATCCGCGACAATGGCCTCTCCGACCCCTACCAAACATTTACACACATTCATACCCAGTGCCATGGACACTGGAGGCAAGGAGGGCCAAGTGTCTTGCCCAGTGACACAAGGGCAGCAGGATGACTGGGGACAGCAGGATTTGAACCGCCAACCCTCCATTATTGGACAACCCGCTCCACCTCCTGGGCCACTGCTGCCCACATAACAAGTAACAAGCCTTTTAAGATTTTCAGTTCTTGTAACTGCATTACTTAATTTGGAAAAGTAATTTCATTATACAACAGTTACTGCAAAACTAGTGGTGTTACGGTGATGCATCACTTTTTAACACGTTACTTCCAACACTGGTGATAACCAGGTGTGTGTAAGGGTGTGTGTGCAACAGTTGGTTCACAGATATTTTGTTCTCATTGTGTGTACAAGTAGAACTGCACCATGTGACCTCACCTCAACCTCACAATTATAAGTGACAGTTAAATTTATCAATAAATTGATTATTGACAATTTCAATTTCATTGTGAAAGTTCAGGTTTTTTATTGAAAGTTTCAGCTTTATGCAGTCAAACTGGAGTAGTGTTTAGTTTAGTTTTTTTTTTCCAGATACACATACTTCATAATGTGAAGCTCAATCAGCTATTGGCAACGCAGTACTATATTGCTGCGACTGATTTTCTGCTAGCCTAGCATTAGCAGATTTGTTTTTAGCAGGATACAGCCAAGGGAAAAGAGTCAGAGGTGAGCTTTAAACTGAGCTGCTCTTTGCATAGGGAGACCGGGGAGGAAATATTTGCTTAAATATCAGCAGATTGTCACTCCGTTATTCTCTGTCACAAAGAACTATGCCATATTGAATCAAAGCATAGCTGTGGATGCTAAATAAAGCACTGTGTGTATCTTTCTAACAGTAATGGCGGTGAACACCGATAAGAATTTTTTGATGCATGGGTTGTTGCAGGTTGAGTGTGCAGCAGTTGTGTGCCATGAAAGATTGGAATTAGTATTGCAGAAGTAAAGATACAAATAGAATAGAGGAAAGAGAATCAAGGAGATAAGAATACAGAAAAATACAAATAGTAAGCAGAAAGCAAGAAATATGAAAGTTCAGTTTACATTGTCTATTACACATTAATGGAGCAGCTCTTCACAATGACAAAGACAGTTTACTCTCAGTTTCAGTGTATTAAAGTCAACCTGCCTTAGCTTTGGTTTTAACTGGGCTTAAAACCCATTATCATTGGGATGTACTGATTGGTCAAAATTGCTTAACAGAAGTCATCAGATTTAAAAGCTAAACAGACAGTGTGGTGGCGCAGTGGTTAGCACTGCAGCAGCACAGCAGCTCACCCTTGGCCATGGGATCCCTGGTTCGATCCCAGCCCCTGACCAACAGTGATCTGTGTGGAGTTTGCATGTTCTGTCCGTGTCTGCGTGGGTTTACTCCGGGAGTTCTCCGATTTCCTCCCACAGGCTAAAAACATGCAGGTTAGGTTAATTGGAGACTCTAAAGTGGCCCTAGGTGTGAATGTGTGTGTAAATGGTAAAGGGGTAGCACCGTAACGTGGCTGCTTCATCCATCCAGATGGATGCCCTCAATTTCCCCTCTGGGGATCAATAAAGTATACAAAATCAAAAAAAGAGAACCTTCACAGTGGCATGAAGTAGCACATTTTTTTCCACACAGTGCTCATACCGAAATGCCTAAACTAAAAAGAAATGTCTGTATTATATCCATCATAGCTATTCACTACTAAAATAACCCCGAAAGAGACCACCATAAACATTTTTGTTGGCATTTTTTTGGTGCAGCATCACGAGATATGCAGCTCTATATCTTTAACTCCAAAACACAATTTCTCTAAATGTTTTGCTTTTTTTTTCCCCTTTTTGTTTTGTTGAGTTTGTTTTAGCCAAATAGATAAGCAGATTTGCCAAGAGCCCCAAAGTTTGGCACATATCCATAAATGACATTCACAACTTTAAGCTTTTTTTGTTAGTTTGTTTTTGTTCCAAACGTCCCACATCACCAGTGGAATAGGGCCAATGGAAGGCTGTGGGCCAATGTTCATTTTAGTCTTACACTAGTTATGGCTTTCATTTATTTCTGTATATAGATTTAGAGTTGTTAGATTTCCATGTTTATATCATTTTGAAAAAAAAGGAATGTATCACATAGTATAGTGTGTAAAGTCTAACTGAAATGAGGGGAGAAAGGGATGTAAAATATGCAGGAATTTTTCTCAACCAAAGATCACTTGCACCTTTTGGTCTTTGTGAGCCATCCTTCTTTGTATACACTGTCCATCTGTGCAGTAATTATGCTAGTATGCTACAGTGTCACCATTGTGGATATGTATGAGCAGTCAGACTGTGACATTTCAGTGCATACACTGTTTTGCTTTTTGTGCTTTTGCACCATTGTTCTATATTACAAATGCCCATTAGGGATAGGGGAATTAATTGTTTTTCCAATGCATCCTGATACAGACACAGATAATTCTCAACCAATGCACAAATGTCAAGATTCTGATTCTTAAATATTAATTAATTTTGTAATTAGTTTTGGTGGAATGAAAAAAGCCGAACTTTAAATACAGAAGTTGGCACCGTCCTGGACGGTCTTTGGTGTGGTGCACAACACCAGCACAGACTCCTCATTTTATTTGGGTCTGGGTGTTCGGGTTGTGCTGCTGGGGCTTCGGTGTTATGCTGTCCTGGCATATGGAGCATAGATTAATGTAATTAATTTTGATGAAGCAAAAAAGTGGACTCTTAAACGCCGAAGTTTCCGCCTGCCTACATGGCACACAACACTAGCACAAACACCTCATTTTATTTACAGCGGGGAAAATAAGTATTGAACACATCAACATTTACTCATTAAACATATTTCTGATGGAGCCATTGACCTGAGATTTTCACCAGATATCAGTAACAACCCAAGTAAGCCATACATACAAAGAAATCAAGGCAGCTGTGTTCACAAAACAAGTTATATTTAATGAAGTGGAATGACACAGGGAATAAGTATTGAACACATGAAGAAAAAGAGGTGCAAAAAGGCATAGAAAGCCAAGAAATCAGCTGAAATCCATCAGAATTTATGAAGCCATTCCATCCTCCATCAGTGCAAATTAATTTCAGCTGGTTAAAATCCTGACTGATAGCCTTTAAAAAGATCTGTGAATATCAGATTGTCACACCACAAAGAACTCATGATTGGTAGAAGCAAAGGGCTTTCTGTAGACCTTGACAATCGTATTGTTGCAAAACATAACAGTGGCATTGGTTACAGGTGCATATCTAAACTGCTGAATATTCCAGTGAGCAGCGTTGGACCCATTATCCGGAAGTGGAAAGAACATCATTTTACCATAAACCGGACACAGCCAGGAGCTCCTTACAAGATTTCTGACACAGGAGTCAAAAGAATTATTAGAAGAGTTATCCAAGAGCCAAAGACCATCCGTGGAGAGCTAAAGAAAGACCTGGAGTTAGCAAGTACTGCAGTTTCAAAGAAGACAATAAGTAATGCACTCAACTGACATGAGCTCTATGCCTGCTCACCTTGAAAGACTCCATTGCTGAAGAAAAAGCATGTTGAAGCTCGTTTAAAGTTTGCTGCACAACATCTGGGCAAGCTAGTCAAATACTGGGAGAATATAGTCTGGTCAAATGAGACCAAAATCAAACTTTTTGGATGTCACAACACAGCATGTTTGGAGGAGAAATGGCACTGCACATCAGCCCAAAAACACCATATCCACAGTGAAGTTGGGAGGTGGGAGCATCATGGTGTGGGGGTATTTTTCAGCACATGGTACAAGCACACTTTATATAAGTGAAGGAAAGATGAATGGACAAATGTACAGAGGCATCCTTGATAAGAATTTGTTGCCATCTGCCAAGATGCTGAAGATGAAATGAGGGTGGACATTTCAGCAAGACAATGATCCCTAACACGCAGCCAAGAAAACTCTCAACTGGCTCCAGAAGAGAAAAATAAAGCTGCTAGAATGGCCCAGTCAGTCACCTGACCAGAATCCAACTGAAAATCTAATCAAGATTTGAAAACAGTTTTTGTGGAAGAATGGGCTAAATCACTCCTGAGCAATACCTGCACCTAGTTTCTCCATACAGGAGGAGTCTGGAAGCTGTTATTACCAACAAAGGCTTTTTTACTCAGTATTAAATGAATTTCACCAAGCGTGTTTAATACTTATTTCCTGTGTCATTCCAGTTCATTAAATATAACTTTTTTTGCACACAGTTGCCTTGATTTTTTTGTATATTTGGATTACTTGGGTTGTTACTGATATCTGGTGAAAATTTCAGGTCAATGGCTCCATCAGAAGTAAGTTTAATGAGAAAAATGTTGATGTGTTCAATACTTATGTATTTTCCCTGCTGTAAGTCTGGGTGTTCATATCAGTTTGCTGTAGCATTGCTGTCATACTATGTGGACACATGAACTATAGACTATATTCAATGCAAGTGTGTGAAATGCAGCTGTGTGAGCTTCAGGGCCTGACGGCCAATCACCTGATCTGCACAGCCGCAGCTAGACCACAACATGGAAAAAACAAAAAAGTGAGTAGGATCCATCTGTTTTTCATTGTAAGTCTCATATTTATACATATGTCTGAAAAAAACAAGCATCAAGATGCACTGAGAATTAATACAGTATTGAATCAGAGCCCCCTGAATTGATTCTGGCTCTAATCGTAAAGTGCCTAAAGAGTCTCACCACTAAGAAATTCTATGGGCAAATTGATGGTCATATGAAGACTGTGTTTCTGAATGAGAATTTGTTGGTTTTAAGCATTAATATACAGTAACTGTGTGTTGTTATGAAACAAGACTGAAAGATGTATGATATAATAATGTGACAGAATAACTAAACTGGGAGTATGACAAGATTGAAGGTGTATCAATGTCTAGACAAAAGCAAGGTTATGTGTGATTGTGTGAATGAGACAGAGACAGAAAGCAAAAAATACTTTAGTCTGAAGGACCCAGAGACTTGGCAAAGAGCCAGCAGTCTGGATACCCATAAAGCCTTGCTGCTGATGCTGCTGCCAGGCAGAATGGGCTTTTCTTAAAGGTGCTTTGATCTCTGTTGCCAGATTTGAACTTTGTGTTCCAAACAATGATTATTTGAAATTGTAATATTGAGTCTGGCATCAAGATTGTGTTTGGCAAAAGGCTGACAGCAACAATGAAGTTTTTTCTTTAGGTGATTACAGGACAAAATGCCTCTATATGCAGTCAGAGAGAATTTCTCAGTTGTTCAGAGCTACAGTCTATGGTCCACTGACCAGAATTATTACGTGATCTCACTATATCCTGCAAATATGTCTTTTCATTAAGTGGAACCACCTTTTGGAACCTCATTGTTTCAATTTGGTATTCACATTCAATAAAACATCATGTTCCAAGAGCCCACTTGAAGCAAACAGTGACCCATGTTAAGACCAGATACGCAGTTATAAAAGCAGTACTCTACAACCTACTGAAACCTGGCTCGGTGCCAGCTGCCTACTTACTGCTCCTGTTCTTACCACAGCTGAGACAAATTGGTCCCTATGGGATTTCATGAATCTTCTTTGTACCTATTGTGACCTAAAATTAGGGTGACTTTTCCCAAAAATTCAAAAGCAATTATCATTTTTAATGTGGGTTATTTTTGCAATATAATCATAATAATTGTTGCAAATTGCAAGTCGAGGGAAGAAAAGCACTGAGGCATCATCTGCAAAATCTGATTCAAGCTTTTTACTCTTGAGTAATGTATTTTTACTCTTTCATTATTTCTATGTAGTTTTATATATATACAGTGTATATATATATATATATATATATATATATTAGTATTTTGTCTTTGTCTGCACACAGTTCCTTTGTTTTCTGTTTACATGAGCACAGCGTCTTTGTGAAACTAGATATAAAACTGAAAAATGTCTTCTTTATTTCCAGACAACTAAACAATCAAACCTTTGACAGACAGCTTGACGGTGTCTCTGGGACTGGGTGGGGTTCTGGGGTTATTAAATATAGGGGCATTGCTCAGCAAGGTGTTTCTTGAGGAGATTCAGCAGGGTTTCACTCTCTGACGGATCTCTTCAAATGCCACCTACTGCCAAACTGCTATTGAACAAGGCACTGAACTCCTCAAAGCTCTGCAGCAGTGCTACCATTAGATCTGTGTGATTTTGTGAGTGCATCCAACTTCATTGTCAATAAGTTTATGTATCTCAGTGTGCATCTTACACCCCTTGGGGCAAAAGAACTGTTGTTTCTCTTCAGAATAAAACATTCTGTCTTTCTGTTTCTCTGTTTGACTTTTTAAAATGCACTCTAAAAATATTACTCTGGCTAAACTTAAAAAGAATTAAGGAAACTATTTGCGTGGATTTTTTAAAGTAATTCCAACTCAGCCAATTCCAGTGAATGTCATAAGACTTCTTCAGTTAGACCTATTTTTTGTGGATTAATAACGTATTTCACATCAATCAGAATAAACTGCTCCCTTTCAGCATCACACACATCATTGTGTATCATAACCTGATATTGTGGTGATCTATATATGGATTTTTACACTGGATGCATTCCTGTCAAAACCCTCCCCATTTATCTGGGCTTGGGACAGGCACAGGGAATACACTAGCTCATATGCCCGCCATGGCTGAGTAATCAACTTTCCTCCCCCCATGCTATTATGCTGAGCCCCAAGCTAGAAAGCAGGAGGTACCATTTTTATCATGCTTTGGTATGACCCGGCTGGTTCTTGAACGATGCTCTACCTCTAGGCCACCACTCTGGTATATTAATAAGAACTAGTACATACCCATGCATACCTGTCCATGCCCGTAGAAACCAGGTATAAGCAAGTATTTCTGCATGCCCATTGCTGAAGGGTCTCCTCCTGTCTGAGATGGCTGTGTTGTTCAGTCATGCCTGCAGCGTACTGCTCGAACCCGAGGTGTTTCATCTTCACGGCATCTTTTGTGACATGCAGCAGTTCTTCTCATTCTGTTGCTTTCCATCTGGTGGGTCTTCTTGTTCTTCTTTGTTCAGACCACTGATTGAGGGATAGGTGTGTCGTAATTCCAGTTCATGGACAGGATCATGAAAATAGATCTGAGCAAAAAGTGACTTTCGACCCTGTTCAGGAAGACCCGTGCATGCCCGTCGAAACCCAGAAACCGAAGCACCCGGAGAAAATCAGCGCTTTCCTTGGCATTTTTCACATTTGTAGTGTAGACTGCTATTCTTCATGGGTACTGCTTCGAATGGGTGCGGTTTAAAGTAGTGTGTCCTATTCTTAATCGGGTGACAGACTGACACACTAACAGAGATTTCTTGAATTTATAGAGTGCCTTCTGCCTTACTGAGTGAGATTTCTAGATTTAGTGCTTCGAATGGGTGTGGTTTAAAGTAGTGTGTCCTTATTCGGTCTCAGCTTGTCTGTGCCTTGCCTGGCATGCAGCGCTGGTGGCCAGCGGACTATTCCACATCTCCTCGGTCTCAGCTTGTCTGTGCCTTGCCTGGCGTGCAGCATTGTTCACTTTGCGGGCATTTCAGGCTTCAAGTGACTCAGCATGTGCATGGCACACTGCCACACGCTTTCTGTCTCTATGCATCCCTTGTCTGTCGTACCCTATACTGGTGAAGGGTCTCCTCCTGTCTCAGACGGGTGTGTTGTTCACAGTCATGCCTGCGACGTACTGCTCAAACCTCAGGTGTTTCATCTTCACGACATCTTTTCTGACATGCAACACAGTCATGTGTGCAACATACTGCTCAAACCTCAGGTGTTTTATCTTCACGGCATGTTTTCTGACGTGCAACGCAGTCATGCCTGGGAGGTACTGTTTGAACCTCAGCTGTGTCATCTTCACGGGATCTTTCCTGACGTGCTCGAACCTCAGGTGTTTCATCTTCATGGCATCTTTTCTGACGTGCAACACAATCATGCCTGGGAGGTACTGCTCGAACCTCAGCTGTGTCATCTTCACAGATTCTTTCCTGACGTGCAGCAGTTCTTCTCACTCTGTTGCTCTCCATTTATGTAGTCCATCCATCCATCTTCTTCCACTTAATCCTTTTTCGGGTCACGGGGGGGGCTGGAGCCTATCCCAGCATCTTTGGGCGAGAGGCAGGGTACACCCTGGACAGATCGCCAGTCCATCGCAGGGCCAACACAGAAAGACAGACAACCATTCACTCTCGCAGTCATACCTAAGGACAATTTAGAATCCCCAGTTTGATGCCAATTAACCTAACTTGCATGCTTTTGGCATGTGGGAGGAAACCGGAGAAATCCCGGAGTAAACCCACGCAGACACGGGGAGAACATGCAAACTCCACACAGATCACTGTTGGTCGGGGGCTGGGATCGAACCCAGGATCCCCTGGCCAAGGGTGAGTTGCTGTGCTGCCGCAGTGCTAACCACTCCGCCACCGCATAGTGTCTGATTTAAATTAGTGTGTCCTATTGTTAATCGGGTGATGAGTATTTCTTCTTTCCTGTTTCTGGCAACCCACATTCTTTTTCTTCTTCTGTTAGATTTGATTGGCGGTTGATAACCAGCTTACAGGTGCATTACCGCCACGTACTTCACTCTATATCATCACTGTATATCTTTGTATCAGGAGTTCTTATAAGGAGTTCTCGGCAACTCGCATTCCACAGTTTCTGTGCTTTTGAACTGTGGGTGTGGTTTAAAGTACTGTGTCCTATTCGTAATCGGGTGATGAGTATCTCTTCTTTGGTGAGTGATGGTCTATATGACATCATAAAGACATCAAGGCAGGCATCGTGAGTGATGGTCTATATGACATCATAATGACATCAAGGCAGGCATCATAGGACACTACATCATAGGTTGCCAGTCCTATTGTCTATATGACGGCATCACCTATATGACGGCATTGCAAGTCCTATGTAGCCTGAGATCATAGGATCATCATAGGACATCATGCAGACATCATAGGCCGTCCTATGATGTCCTGTGATCGGGACACAGAGATTTCTTGAATTTATAGAGTGAAGTGATAAATTACAGGAAGCAATTACAGTTTTATGATCAAACTTTATTTTAAAACCAGTGTAATTTAAACATTTTTAAAATTGTGAACAATGTAGCCTACACATCTTTGCATAAAATAAACATTCCGGCCTACCTGGACAAAAAATAAATCCATACCTCAAAAAGTTTTAACTAAAACTAACAATGTTTATTGGAGCTTTAAGTAAACATGTTAAGTTGTACTGTCTGCTAGCACAGTTATTAACTGCTGTGAGTAAAACAAGTCAAACCAGTACTCACCAAATAACTCAGCCTTAAGCTGGGTTTATGCACCCGTGTCGATGTGATGCAGCATCGACACAATATTCCCCTGCGTCACCCGACGTGCACCTCTCCATCGCCGATGCTGGCCCTAAGAGCTGTGATTGGTCCTCTTTGTCTTCTCCTTCACGTTTCCTGGTTCTTGTTGCTGCTCTGCTCTGCCTGTTCAAAAAGGGAGTCAGTTAAACAACAGTCCAAATTCAATAGAATATTGAAGAATTAAGCACATGCACAACATTTTGTGGGTTGTCATAACCCCAGTAAGTACACAGATTGTCAAATAATGGCAGCGGCGGTGGTCGCACGCACTGTTTTCTCCAACTTCTCTTTTTCTCTGTGCAACGATCGGATGAAAGTTGCTTTTTCTTAACATTTATTAGCTGCAACTCCATCACAGTCTGCTCCTGTCCGGAGCATTCAACATGTCCCCAGCATGCCGGCCTTCAGCCAGCAAAGGAAGATCTGCGGCCAAGTCTCCAAGCCTGGAGGAGGAATGGGCAGCCCACTTCATTCAGGACTTCGTGGCTGAAGCTCTTGCTTCCCGTGGCCCAACGACAGTCTGGGAGAATGTGGAGGCAGCAGTTGGCATCATAGAGGCATGCCCCGGATTGAGGAAGTATTCTCAGTACGTGGAATTTTTGTCCACCGTCTCTCCTGTCCAGCTTTCCTTCCCCGGGCTGAAGATGGGTCCGCTCTTGGTGGGTCCAAAGCCAACAAGGAAGCGCTCCCCGTGAGAGACATCTTCCTTCTCCCTCTGGTCGCCCGCTTCTGTGTCTGCTTCACCTGCTCCGAGACGCCACTCTCCCGGGTCTGCCTCCACTTGTCCTCGAGTCACGGTGGGACCCGATTTCCGGGAGGAGAGCCCCCTGGGCCAGTCGCCTCCCACTTCCCGCCACTGCCCAGTGAAACACCGCTGGAGGAATGTCTCCACCTCTTAGCCAGCAGTTTCCCCAGCACCGAGTCAGACTATCCCTGCCGCCGGACGGAGGAGGAGCCCGCGGTCCTGGAGGACCTGGTTCCAGCACCGCAGCCATGGTTTGGACAGAGGGAGAGCACTGCCAGTAAGCTGAAGCCTGCACCGACCGTCGAGTGTTCCTTGGCTTCAGCGGTGCAGGATCCAGTGCCAGCAGGGAGCCGACCTCCTGTCGCCATGCCGGGTGAGCCACCTGCGTTGGTCACTTCGCTGGGGGGTCCCAGGACTGCACCAACCACCATGCATGCTGCAGGGGCCACTGCAGCAGAGTCGAAGCTGGACCTCCAGAGGGCCGGGCCCGAGACGTCACCGCCTGGATCGACGGACTCCTGGACAATGGTGGAGCTTGAGCTCAGGCAAGTGCTCTTCTTTGTTTTTACTGTCTCTGTTTTGGGGAGATCTTGTCTAGCTCTTGGTGGGGAGAGCCAAGTGCAGCCGTCAGCTACACCTGAGCTCACCTCGCCGGGCTCCACTGCCACCGGTGACCCTGACCCTGTTTCTTTGTCCCTCCTATCGAAGTCTTTTTCCAGGGTCACCGATGATCGTCCAACTTTGCCAGAGGTCTCCGTGGGTCTAGCCTCGCCACCTGAGATCTCCATGGGTCCGGCTGCTTCAGCTGAGGTCATTGCGGGTGTTCCATTCCACTCCGGGACCTCTGGGGGTGCAGCTTTTCCTCAGTCCAGTTCTCCATGGGTGTTGTGTCCCAGTCGGGGGCAGTCGTTGGTGCTGTGTCCCAGCCTTAGATGAACGTGTGTGCTGCACCCCAGCTTGGGTCCACCGTGGGTGTCACGCTCCAGCCCGGGGTCCACTGTGGGTGCAGCTATGGCCCAGCCCGGGGCCACTGTGGTTGCAGGTTTGCTCCAGCCCAGAGCCACCGCGGGTGCTGCTATGTCCCAGTCCGGGGCCACCAAGGGTGCTGCAGGTCTGTTCGAGAACGTTGGGGTTCCCTCTCCTCTCCTCTGCCTGACACCATCGTCATTGTTTCCACCACTCCTCTATCCTCCTCACCACTAGTGTTTCCCATTGGGCAGCCGCCCCCTTGACCACAATTTCTGTTCAGGTGGTTAAAGAACTCTGGCAGACCACCCGACAGACTGTGCCGCAGGGTTGGCTGGCCCACGTTCTCTGGTAGGCCATCCAACTCTTTCCATCATGTCATCTGCCAGGTCTGGGACTTCAATCGACCTCCTGAACTGTCCGGCTCTCTGGTCCAGGGGGCCTAAGTGCCTGGGTTTTGCTTGGGTGCGGGTCCTGAGTGTTTTTGTTTTTGTTCCCTCCTAGCCTGGTTCCCCCACCACCTTCGCGGGTTGGTTCATTGTTTTTTCTCCTGTTTGGGGGGGGGGGGGTCTTTCTTTTTCTTTGATGTTACCTTGGGGTCAGTCTTGTCTGATTATTTTATTGTGTATTGATTCTGGATGGATGATGCGTTTTGAGTTGCCTGTTTATGTAATTTTAGTTCTCAGTATTATTTTGTTAGTTTCTTTAGGCACCTTTGCCCATCCAGGTCTTAGCTTTATTATGGTGTTTATATTTTTTTCCCCATTGACATGAGCTCTCCACCTCCTCCTCCAGACACTCCTTACTCTGCTATCTTTGGTTCAGTTCACAGGTCATCACAGCTGGCACCTGTCATGTAATTAGGTCGACCTTCCCACTCTTGTGATCCACACCGGCTGTCATTCATTGTTACTGATTTCTGCCTTACTTAACTCATTGACTGTCTATGGCACACCAGCATGATCGTCAGCTCATCACCCTCTGGTGGTCAAGATTCTTTTCAAGAAAATATTCAGTTTAGATGTCAGAGATTTCCAAGGCTAGAACTTGAAAGTGGTAAGAGATAATGGCTTCCTGTCAATTAGAAAGATGTAGAATATGATCCAAAGTTTGAGATGGGAGTAAATTTGTGTATCTAATTTGCATAATGTGACAGCAGCCATATCGAATTACATAACTTTAGGTAAAAAGTGGACTTTGAGCGTATTTACAGGAGTATTTTTTTTTCACCGTTTTTTTTGTTTTGGGCTTTTTGTTGTCTTATCTTCAAAGTATATGAACCAGAGAATCAGTACAATGTAAACAAACAAAGAAATTTGTCAGACTTACCGCTGGCCAGGCGGCTCATTGCATCCATTTTTGTCATCCTGGTCATTATTGTCTTCTGTCGGTCATTTTCGCTTTCTCTCCCACATCCAGAAACTCTTATGATTATTCCACCTCAATTTCGCTTTTATTCCACCGCAATTTATCTTATATGACGACATGGAACCAGCGCGATTGTTCTGTCCAGTCACATGGAGCTGCGGTTGATGGCAGATGAAAATTAACCAGCTTCGGCCACCCTCTGTTATAACAAAATGTAGATATTTACCTTCATAAGCTAAATGATCTCTTTTTAGAATCATAGTTGACAAATTTGGGAGCAAATGCCAACTCCGTGTTGTGAAGGAGCACGTCAACATTTGTTTACATTCTCTTCTTCTTCGGTGCCCCAGAAGTAAGGTTTTAAGGGTGATTCTTTGGAAGACATCAGTCCGCCAAGTCAAGAGCAGTGAGCTATACGTGTCTGCTACCTTGTGATGTGGAATGCTTAGTACAACTGGGCATTTTTTATGGTTTATGGCCACATCACATGACACATCCCATGACAGGTGCCAAACTGCGACATAGACAGCGGGGGCGCTGTTGTATTATGAAATCACAGACAGCCAAAGGTTTAACACTGTTTTTTTTTTTCATTCACTCATTGTCAGAGCCTAATCAAGATTCTACTCCTCCTCACCAGAACCCTCTCCCTGTTCTGGTGTGTATTCCCGTTTTTTTCCTCCTTGCTGTCTACATGTTCTCGTCGTTTGTAAGTTATTTTTGTGCACTTTATAGACTTTGTGTTTCCTTTAATAAATACCACAAACTACAGTTCAGCGCCTGAGTCTTCCTCTCTGCCCTGAAGGGGCGATTCATGACAGAAACCTGTTTTGGCAACAGAACAACACATTTCACCCAACACACAAGAAAAAATTGCCAATCACTGTGTCAGCGACGGACGTCAGTAATGGCGTCGGCATGATGCGGGAGCATAAATCCCACTTTATATTATGATCATGCAAACTGATGTTTCTCCTGCTCTTACTCCTGTGCCAGTCCTGGTTTTGCTGCAGAACAAACCTGAGCAAGTCCTTGAACTCTGCTGCTACCAAGATACATAAGTTGCCCTAACTTAATACCTTCCTATTGTTGAGAGAAGGCAGAGATTTTTGTCCTAAATTGATACATTATTGAGTTAAGACAGTTTTGTTAATTTTAATTTTAGTCAACTTCTTAAAATATGTTATCAACTTACTAAAACCTGTACATGTAAAAAAAAAAAAAATCATGCTGAAAAAGCTCTTAAATACAAGTTATACTCAGTTTAATCATTTTGTTAGTGTGTCGTCGAACTTGAGAAACCAAATCTCTTTTATCAACTGTATAAGATAAGAAAACATAACTTCATTAATCCCACAGGTGAAATTCACTTGCCACCAGTCCACAACAACCATTCACAACACATTCATAGCAACATGACACTTAATATGACACTTACACCCCCTTTACACAGGGGTGGAGATCATTGAGAGATCGTTGAGAGATCTGGCCAACTTTTGATCTATCAGTGATCTTCCGTGATCTCCACAGTCACCATGTTTTCTTCAAGTTTTGACTCAGTCAAACTCACTGACTCAGTCTCCCAAACGATTCCAAAGATCAACAATCTCTGTGCTGTGTAAAGGGGCCCTTACTGATCAAATGATAGTTATTGTGGAGCTGTCATTTTTTTCTCCATAGCCAGAGGTCTACAAATAGTAAATTAAATATCAATAAACGAAAAACTTTTTTTAGTTTAGTTTTATTTGTATTAAATTAGTCTCAAATAGTGGCTGCACGGTGGCGCAGTGGTTAGCACTGCGGCAGCACAGTTTACCCTTGGCCGGGGGATTGTGGGGATCGTGGGATCGTGGGTTCGATCCCAGCCCCCGACCAACAGTGATCTGTGTGGAGTTTGCATGTTCTCCCCGTGTTGCGTGGGTTTACTCCGGGATTTCTCCGGTTTCCTCCCACATGCCAAAAACATGCATGTTAGGTTAATTGGCTGTTCTAAATTGTCCCTAGATATCCGCTTCCTATAGGCCCTTAGAATAGAGGGTTAGTATTAATGAAAGCGCTTTGAGTGGTCTTTGTGACTAGAAAAGCGCTATATAAGTGCAGGTTAGTTAGTTAGTAGTTAGTAATGTGCATTAAGTCCAAAAGTGATGTTTTTGCTTCAAGCATATCTCTTTTACTTGAAAGATGAAAGGAAAAGCCTCAGGTATTTTTTGTGTATCACTGTGCATCTGTTTTTTTCTTTTAATTTTCCAAAACTGAATAAAACAACAACAGAAAAACATTGCCATAGATATATTCTACCACAGTGTCATTTTTTTTTTTACCAAACTGTTTCCCCCAACATATTTGCTGTTTGCACAGAAAACTCACTCAAGACTGTAATTTTAAAACAAATCATTCTTAACATTCACCACTGAAAATATCTATCATAGGTTTATGTCATTATTCACTAGCTCAAAGTCTTTTCACTCTTCTGCCCCCTCATAGTTTGTCTTTTCTACACAGACTGCCCCAGCTTTTTTGCCACAATCTTACAAATGGATACAATTTCAGAATGACAAGTTGAAACCAGTATTTTCAGCTACGGATATGCATTTATGCATTGCTCAATGTGTTGGGATACTGTATGTCTAGCATGATAAGCAAAATAATCTGAAAAAAACTGTTGTAAAAACAGGTAATGCAGTACGTTTCCTTACTTTTGTTTATCTGACAGATTGTTTTTGTACATGTCAAAACCAATAGGTACAAGTGACCCTCAAAACTGAAATATCTGTTATGTCTAAAAAGATAAATATTCTAGATTTTTTTATTTTATTTTTTTTTTTTACAGGAAACTCAAGTTTTACACTTTTATTGGTTTTGGAAAATTGGTTTTCAACATTAACAAAGGGAATACACTTATACTTTACCGACTCAGTGAATATTATAAGAAATTGTAATGTTTTTCTGAAAATAATATAAAATACTGGTAAATATTTAGCTTAATGAATAATATAATTATGAATTTAGAAGCCATCCTATAGAAGTCAGTTACAATTGCAGCTCATCAACTTAGAATATTTTTCTTCATGAAAAATGTTTAATCTTGTATGGTGCATGATATTAATCAAAACAATGAAATGTATTCTACCTCCTTATGTACACTACCGTTCAAAAGTTTGGGGTCACTTAGAAATTTCCTTATTTTTGAAAGAAAAGCACTGTTTTTTTCAATGAAGATAACTTTAAACTAATCAGAAATACACTCTAATATCTAATATACATTACTAATGTGGTAAATGACTATTCTAGCTGCAAATGTCTGGTTTTTGGTGCAATATCTACATAGGTGTATAGAGGCCCATTTCCAGCAACTATCACTCCAGTGTTCTAATGGTACAATGTGTTTGCTCATTGCATCAGAAGGCTAATGGATGATTAGAAAACCCTTGTGCAATCATGTTAGCACAGCTGAAAACAGTTTAGCTGGTTAGAGAAGCTATAAAACTGACCTTCCTTTGAGCAGGTTGAGTATCTGGAAAAAATTATTATTTCAAATACAAATCATTATTTCTAACCTTGTCAATGTCTTGACTACATTTTCTATTCATTTTACAACTCATGGTGGTAAATAAGTGTGACTTTTCATGGAAAACACAAAATAATTGTCTGGGTGACCCCAAACTTTTGAACGGTAGTGTATGTATGTATCTACTGTATTTATTCATTTATTCATTTGCATTTTAGATTAACTAAAAAATTCTGGAACAAATGGTAGTACTAACAATACACTCATATCATGTTTTAAAAAACAGTTTATCTGCTGAAAATGTAAGTTTGACCATTGAGTCCACAGCTACACTTTGAGTGCCTGCTTTTGTTGTATCATAAACTGAACATACTCAACATTAAAATCATGACATACTGTATATTGTACAGGTTTCTCTTATGCCACCAGAACAGCTAGGACAACATGGGAACTCAGTTGTGTGTGTGTGTGTTTTTGTTTTGGAGGCGGGGGGGGGGGAGGTTAAGCCTTCTGATGCATAGTGACATTTGATCTAAAAGTTTAGACGGCACATTGTGCATTGGAACTTTTTTTTAAAGATACATGTATATTTTTCTTGAATTACTGTACATAGATGTTTCATAAACATATTTCTTAGTGATTATTAGAGGACTTTTTTCTTTTGCTCCATTGTGTTGAGGGACCTTATTTTGCTCATATCTGCCTTCTCGTATCAAAGAAATATCTACATGAATAACAGAACCCAAGGTTCCTTTGCAGAGGATTGCATTCAACCGTTTTTATGTTCAAATGTCAGTGTATATCCATTCTCCCCCTTTAATCATAGCATGCATGTTGCCGCTAGTCTGCTCATTCATTTGCTTCATGCCTGCAGCTGCATCATTCATGTGACTTACGTATGTAGCTGGTGCTTCTTTGTGGGAAGTGACGAGGTCAGAGACTAGACGCCAACATCAGTGCTGTGTATTTTCTGCTTTTGCATATAAACTATTCCACTTCAGCAGGCTGAGAGAAATACAGAGAGCTTCTGAAAGCTGTTTGGATAAACTCAAAAAGCTTAAAAGTTATTGAAATTTTCTGCTTGGTGGACCACTCGGAAGCCAAATTTACCAGAAGAGTGCAAGGACATCTGTTGAAGAAATCACTCAAAGTCTTCTATTTAAAGTGTTTCTATTGGATTTTTTTAGGAGTTGGTCCAATATGGTGAGCAAACAGTCAACAAAAAGGCAGGCCAGACCAAAATTTGGACACGTGATTAAAGAATAGGAAGCACTATTTAAGAGTGACTGTTTTTTCACTAGTGTTTTTCCAGTGGTTGCCCAAAAAATTGGGTTACAGCCTGACATCAGAGAAGCTTGATCATACTTTGCTATTGTTTCTGAGGCTCAGTTGAAGCCCAGGAACCACTGTATATTATTCAAAAGACATTCCTTCATTTTAGTATTTTTGTATCTGTGGAGGAGAGGGCTGTTTAAGATGTTTTTTACAACCTTCTTGAGCAGTTCAATTTATCTAGGAAATCCTGACTACATAGGCTATATGAGATGGCTCTTACATTGTTACCATACTGATTTAGTCATTTGTTGTGTCAACATGGCGTGGGGGGCCTGGAGGAGAAAATTTCTATAGGGCTCAAATATTTCATTGTGAGATAAAAGTAAGCAATCATAAGTTTTATATTTATTTGCAGTGATCTTTCCCTCTAAGGGCAAAATGTGGACCCAAATCATGACAGCTTCACAGTATAAGAGTCTGTACTCATTCTTAAGGTGTGTTCAGACCAAACGCCAAAGCACAGATTTTTTGTGTGGCGTGATTACATGTTAACTCGATGTAAACATGCGAGAAGACATAAATTCGCCATTTGAGTGAGTTGCAGATGGGTGGGGTTGCCTTTGTAACTTCTGCAGCTGTGTTCTACCTGCTGTGGAAATCCCCAAAACACCATCATGTTTAGGTTTATATTATCCGACGGCTCTCTCACCTGGAAAGATTGTCCCTGCCTCCAAAACTTCACCTGGATGTCGGTTGTTTACACTGCTAGCCTGCTAGCCCTCGTTAGCACATCTGTGACAGGATTCCATGGGTGGATAACGCCGACACGCCGCTTCAGCCGCAGAGCTCCCGGTCCGTCTCTCCGCAGGTGAGCGACAGTGTTATTTTCAAACTAGTTAACTCTCCAGTTTTGACACTTTAACTCGGTGATGTCAGACTCTCAAGGCTGATTATCAGCTGGCACTACCAAATCCCTCGGACGCGTGGATGCCCCAATTTGCATGTTTACCGCATGTTTACATTAGCTTTACATGTATTTGCGTTGCGCTTTCATGTTTGGTGAACACACCTTTGTTCATGAGGTAGATGTCACAAGTCTTTCATGTAAATGCACAGTGCAGAATGGAAGGGAATAATGCATCATACGCAGTTTCAAAATACCATCTGTGAAAGCAATTTTAGCTACATGGTAACTGGATGGTCAAGTTCTGTTGGTTTGGTTCACATTTTGTGCACAAGTGAATTAGGGGAATTTTAGGTGCACCTCTCTTATTTCATTCTTTTGGATAGTAAATAAGTGCTTTTGGACTGTCACTTCAGTGATAAAAAAAAAAAAGTGATGCAGAAATACAATTCGGTTGTTAGATTTCCATTCTGAGCAAAACAAAACATTTCCCCCCCCCCCCCTCACTTTTAGCTGTCTCATTTGAATAATTGCTCTGTTTATCGTGGGTTTCTTCTATCAAATTTCCCTCAATTAATATCTGTTGTTTCACTGGCTAGTTTTGGTTTCTACAGTATGCTGCTGGCTTATCATAGACAAGTGTGTAGAGAGACAAACAGCAAAGCTGGAGCTGTTAAACTCAACAGTGCTAACGTCTAACTGACTGCTGTAGAGTGATCAATTCCAAACTGTGAATTCAGAAATTCAAAGCAGTTTCAATTTTAGCTGTATTACCTAGTGGTTACTTTAGTCATACAGTCAATATTTTTTCATAAAGTTTTACCAAGATTTTCTAGGTTTCCATAATTATATAGGAGTGGGCATTTGGTGGTATTGGATCTTCGTCCAGTACTGTAGTATGCCTGATTACCACAGTACTGTCCAATCTAAACAGTAATTTTGGAATTAGAAGAGTATGTCAACATGACAAATGCTTCCAGTGTGATAGACTGTCAGGCAAATATAGTTCAGATGGACAGTTAAATACATGGCCACGACATCAGAAAGGCACACAGGCAAGCAGCTGGCATGCTGGTTGGCCTGTTGACTGTAAAGACCAACAGGCTGGAATCAATAAATGACTGTCTGATTGCATGAGCTGGTTGACTGGGTGGACAGTTGACCGACTAATAAACACTCAAGTATTTAAACCCAGGTCACTTATTTTCACATAAATGTCAAACAGCCCTGGGATAAGTGTGTTAGCCTGATTGGGAGAGAAAGGGGGGGGGGGTGAAGTGGCAGACAGACAAAGAGAGGAAAGGAGAAAGTGTTCTAGAGGGGATATGGAATCATGTCAGTCCATCAGGGCAGTGGCAGGCAGACGATTACTACTCATTACCTGACTAACAGGTGTGTGTGTGTGTGTGTGTGTGTGTGTGTGTGTGTGTGTGTGTGTGTGTGTGTGTGTGTGTGTGTGTGAGTGTGTGTGTGTGTGAGTGTGAGTGTGAATTCTCATCTGTCTCCTGGTCATTCCTCCATTAAAGATACAAATGGCATCTCCATTTTATTCCCAGAGACAGACAACCCCCACCCATCTACAAAATTGTTTTTCTGAGGCATATGGATATACTGAACATGAAAATAGAAGAGAATAGGCTTTATTGTCATTGTACAATTGTACAGCACAACGAAATTGTGGGTGCTCCACCAGGCTACTTCGCAATTAAGTGAGAAGAATTTGAGATAAAACAGTTACAGAACACACGGTTAACCACACAACTGAAGTAAAAATAAAAGTAAAAATAGCAAATAGGTCATTGGTATATACACAGGTATGGTAGTGGCTTCACAGATGAAACTATGTACGTAAGAGTGCGGAGTGCAGAACACATAATTGAGTAAAATGGCCCAAGGATTATGAAAAATATGTACAGTAATGATTTCACAGGCGGGTCAGTATACATGAAAGTGAGGAGTGCAAAGACAGGTGAGTTTTAGTAATAATTAAAAGGTCCTCAGTTCTGTGCGTGTGAGCGTTCAGAGGGAGGGAGGTGGGGCCTCTGACTGTTTGAAGTTTGAATGGCCCAGGGGAAGAAACTGTCAGTCTGGAGGTGTAGGATCTGATCGGTCTGAACCGTCGTCCAGAGGGAAGCAGGTCAAACAGGTGGTGGTCAGAATGTGACAGGTCTCCTGTGATGGCCTTGATCCTTCTGAGACAGGAGGCTCTGGAGATGTCTTCCAGGGAGGACAGAGGGCTGCCAATAATTTTTTGGGTGGTGTTGATGACCCTCTGTACAGCCTTCCTATTCTCCTCTTAACGTTGAAAATTTTGTGATGTAATACCTACCTTGACCACTTCAATATGGGTACCCAGTTTTTCACACAAACTACGTCAAAACTGACTTAAGACCCCAAAATCAAGACTGACTTAAGACTTAAGACTGACTTAAGACCCCAAATCATATTATTATATGATATATTACAATATGGTTAATGAGGGTGGGGCAAATGGAAATTAGCCACTGGCTACAGTCTGGCAAGTTTACACTGACTGATATCAGTGTTCATCAACTTACACTGTCCTTAAAAAAACAGCAACAGCAAACAGTGTCATCTGTCCCACCCACATCTAATCCTCCTGGTCCAGGGAGTGAACTGGTGACCCTCCAGTCACCAGTCCACATTCCTAACCATTAGGTCACCACTGCCCCTGAGATCTCAGTTACATGTCAACAAAAGTGTTGGATTTAATCCATCCATCCATCCATCCATCCATCCATCTTCTACTGCTTTTCCGGAGGTCCGGGTCGCAGAGGCAGCAGTTCAAGCAGAGAAGCCCAGACTTCCCTCTCCCCAGCCACCTGCTCCAGCTCTTCAGAGGGGACACCAAGGAGTCCCCAGACCAACTGGGAGACAGCAAGTCCTGGGTCTGCCCCAGGGTCTCCTCCCAGTGGGATGTGCCCGAAAAACCTCAAGTAGGAGGTGTCCAGGGGAGGTGTTTGGATTTAATCCATTTATTTAATTCATTTATTTTCCAGGCTATTTCTATCAGATTAGAAACGATGGATAATGGGTACTTTTCGTCATGAATTGCCCTTTGGGGCAGAAAGGTGAGACCCACATACTGAACTGAGTTTGGGCAATTTATTGAAAAAACAACAAAGTCAAACACAGTGCTAAGAGCACAAAAATGCAAACGAGGGAGCAAGCTTACTGATATAGTGCACCAGAGGAGGGACAGGGCTCTGGTGGAGATGAAGAGTAGCTTGATTAAGACAGCAGCAATCAGAAATGAAAACACCTGCCCTTAAATAGGGTCAAAAAACAATTACATAAGTAGTGACAGGTGTGGGTCACATGAGCAGGCAGGAGAAAGCAAAGATACAATTTGGACAGCTGGGGGCAATGAGAGGAGAGCGGCTGAAGCTGACAGCTGACAGGGCGACGCCCACACGAAGCACAAAACCCGGAAACGCCCTTGACAGCTGTCAACCCAGCAGTAAAGAACTAAAGAATAAAATATCAACAAATGCAGACTGAACTATAAATGTAAATTAATACAAAATAAGAATGTAACAAAACTAAAACATAAACAGGAAAATAACAAACAGTACAAGAATTACAGAAACCCAAAAAGCACAAAATACAACAAATATGTAAATAGGAAAAAGCCATGAGACCGAGCCTGGCAGAAACCTCCAGAGCTCGGCTCATGACGCATTTAGTGTAAGAGCAATATGGTCTGTTGTTCTGTGCTTGACAGACATCATTTACAGTGGATATAAAAGTCTACACACGCCTGTTCAAATGCCAGGTTTTTGTGAAGTAAAAAATGAGACCAAGATAAATCATTTCAAAACTTTTTCACCATTAATGTGACCTATAACCTGTACAACCCAATTGAAAAACAAACTGAAATATTTTAAGGGGAAAAATAAAAAAAAACTGAGAATAACTTGTTTGCATAAATATGCACACCCTTAAACTAATACTTTGTTGCAGCACCTTTGGCTCTTTTTGGGTAGGAGTCTATCAGCGTGGCGCATCTTGATGTGGCAATATTTGCCCACTCTTTGCAAAAACACTCCAAATCTGTCAGATTGCGAGGATATCTACTGTGCACAGCCCTCTTCAGATCACCCCACAGATGTTTGATCAGATTCATGTCTGGACTCTGGCTGGGCCATTCCAAAACCTTAATCTTCTTCTGGTGAAGCCATTCTTTTGTTGATTTGGATGTTTGCTTTGGGTCATTGTCGTGCTGAAAGATGAAGTTCCTCTTCATCTTCAGCTTTCTAGCAGAAGCCTGAAGGTTTTGTGCCAACACTGACTGGTATTTGGAACTGTTCATAATTCCCTCCATCTTGACTAAGGCCCCAGTTCCAGCTGAAGAAAAACCATAGCATGATGCTGCCACCACCATGCTTCACTGTAGGTATGATGTTCTTTTGGTGATGAGCAGTGTTGTGTTTGTGCCAAATATACCTTTTGGAATTATGGCCAAAAAGTTCAACCTTGGTTTCATCGGACCATAACACATTTTCCCACATGTGTTTGGGAGATTTCAAATGTGTTTTTGCAAAATGTAGCCGGGATTGGATGTTTTTCTTCATAAGATAAGGCTTCCATCTTGCCACCCTACCCCATTGCCCAGACATATGAAGAAGACGGAAGATTGTTGTAACATGTACTAAACAGCCAGTACTTGAGAAATTCCTGCAGCTCCTTCAATGTTGCTGTTGGCCTCTTGGCAGCATTCCTGACCAGTTTTCTTCTTGCCTTTTCATCAATTTGATAGGGATATCCATTTCTTGGTAATGTCACTATTGTGCCATATTTTCTCCACTTGATGATGACTGTCTTCACTGTGTTCCATGGTATATTTAATGCCTTGGAAATTCTTTTGTACCCTTCTCCTGACTGACACCTTTGAACAATGAGATCCCTCTGATGCTTTGGAAGCTCTCTGTGGACCATGGTTTGTGCTGTAAGATGTGACTACAGAAATGTCAAGAAAAGCCTACTAGAAGAGCTGAACTTTATTTGGGGTTAATCAGACACACTTGAAATGGTGGCAGGTGTGTGCTCACTCCCATTTAAGATAGATTAGTTTATTTGACAGGGACAGTGCAATAAACATAGACAATTAATCAATGACAATCAATCTGATGTGTTGCACATGGAGTGTATAGCTATTAGCTAATTTGCAACTCTTGTCCCTGGATGGGCTTTAGAAAAGAGAATCAAGTAAAAAAAAAAGAAAAGAAATAAAGAAAATACACAATAACCACATACATCAATGCAAAAAGATTATAAATACACAATTATAAATATTATAAATATTATAAATACTATAAATACACAATTATAAATATTATAAATATTATAAATACACAAATATAACAACCTGATTCACATTTGCCTATTTCAGGCCTCCCTCCCTTCGTCACTCACTATAAACAAACACATTCATTCCTTCCCTTCATTCACTCTCACCTTGTAGACAATCAATTCATACATGAGTACATTCTTGTTTATTTTTCAGCCAGTTTTTAACCTTTTTAGTGAATGTTTTAAAGTCCGTTATTATTTTAATTTCATTTGGCATTGTGTTCCAGATGTGACTGCCCTTTATAGAGAATGCTGTTTGTCCAAATGTGGTTCTGCGGTGGAATATTTTACAGTTATTGTTAACAGAACTCCGGGTGGCTCTGCTGCTGTCCTGTCTTTGGATGAAACCAGCAAGTGGCTCGGGTGCTGATTTATGGAGACATTTGAACGTTAATTTCAGAAAACAGAGGTCAATGAAACTCTCAAAACTCAATAGGTTGTATTTTTTTAAAACATTACAGTGATGCAACATGAGTTTGTAAGTTTTTTTTATTTTATTTTATTCTTAAAAGGCTTCAGGTTTTTTCCAAGTAGGTTGTATAGGCTATAGGTCACATTAATGGTGGGAAAAGTTTTGAAATGATTTATCTTGTCTCATTTTTTTTGCATCACAAAAACCTGGCATTTGAACAGGGGTGTGTAGACTTTCATATCCACTGTACATTGATCTACCGTCATTCTTCTTGTTTTGACTTGCTCTCATATCAGGGGTCCCAACAGCGATCATGGTCCACACATTTGATTTAGCAAGGATTTTACACCGGATACTCTGATGCAACCCTCCCCATTTACCAGGGCTTAGGACTGATACTAGGCTTGTGTTCCCCTCTGTCACTGCATAGCTAACTTTGGGATGAACTAGAACAGAGACTTTCCTCCCCACCTTCTGTTATGCTGAGCACCAAGCTAGAAGGTGGAAAGTATCATTTATACGGTCTTTGGTATCAGCCCAACTGGGGCTTGAACCCACAACCTCCCAGCTCTACCACGTGGCCACCATTCTGGTCACCTGTACTCAAGATGAGAACAAGAATGAAGTTAGATCAATGTAAATAATATCAGTCAGGCACAGAACAACAGACCACATTGCTCTTACACTAAAAGTACCCATTATCTAGCATTTCTAATCTGACAGAAATGGTTCTGGAGGCTCAAACACTTTTGCATGCTTGTCATTGATACACCAAAGATCCTTCATACTGCTCATAGATACTTAGGTGTTACATGTTTTTATTTCCATGATAATAAAACATTGTATATGCTATGTATGTAGAAAAAGTTTCTTCACCAGATTATGTCCAATAGATGGATTCCATTCCACACCAAATTGTATCATGGTGGGGCAGAGTCATGGTATCTTGCAGTGTAATATTATGTTATCATGTTATAATAACATAATAATAATGTGACATACAGTGGTGTGAAAAAAGTGTTTGCCCCCTTCCTGATTTCTCTTTTTTTTGTATGTTTGTCGCACTTATATGTTTCAGGTCATCAAACAAATTTAAATATTAGACAAAGATAAGTAAACAAAAAATGCAGTTTTTAAATGAAGGTGTTTATTATTAAGGGTAAAAAAAAAATCCAAATCCACGTGTCCCTGTGTGGAAAAAGTGACCCCCCCCCCCGTTAAAACATAAATTAACTGTGGTTTATCACATCTTTAGAAAGCTGAGTTCAGTTTCTCTACTCACACCCAGGTGTGATTGCTACCACACCTGTTCTCAATCAACCCCACAACATCATCCAAAGAAATGCAGGCCTCTCCTCATTTAAGGACAGTGTTCATGACTCCACCATAAGAAAGAGACTGGGCAAAAATGGCCTGCATGGCAGAGTTCCAAGACGAAAATCACTGTTGAGCGTTAAGAACATAAAGGCTCGTCTCAGTTTTGCCAGAGAACATCTTGATGATCCCCAAGACTTTTGGGAAAATACTCTGTGGACTGATGAGACAAAAGTTGAACTTTTTAGAAGGTGTGTGTCCAATTACATCTGGCGTAAAAGTAACACAGCATTTCAGACAAGGAACATCATACCAACAGTAAAATATGGTGGTGGTAGTGTGATGGTCTGGGGCTTTTTTGCTGCTTCAGGACCTGGAAGACTTGCTGTGGTAAATGGAAGCATAAATTCTGCAGTCTAGCAAAAAATCCTGAAGGAGAATGTCCGGCCATCTGTTCGTGACCTCAAGCTGAAGCGCACTTGGGTTCTGCAGCAGGACAATGATCCAAAACACACCAGCAAGTCCACCTCTGAATGGCTTAAGAAAAACAAAATGAATACTTTGGTCTGGCCTAATCAAAGTCCTGACCTGAATCCAATTGAGATGCTGTGGCATGACCTTAAAAAGGCGGTTCATGCTCGAAAACCCTCTAGTGTGGCTTAATTACAACAGTTCTGCAAAGATGAATGGACCAAAATTCCTCCACAGCATTGTAAAAGACTCATTGCCAGTTATCGCAAATGCTTGATTGCAGTTGTTGCTGCTCAGGTTTGCCCAACCAGTTATTAGGTTTAGGGGGCAATCAGTTTTTCACACAGGACCATGTAGGTTTGGATTTTTCTTTCCTTAATAATAAACATCTTCATTTAAAAACAGCATTTTGTGTTTACTTGTGTTTACTTGTGTTATCTTTGTCTAATATTTAAATTTGTTTGATGATCTGAAACATTTAAGTGTGGCAAACATACAAAAAATGAGAAATCAGGAAGGGGGCAAACACTTTTTCACACCACTGTATAACAATGCATCATATATACCATATATCTTTTAATAATATGATTTGTGGTCTTAAACAGGCACTTGTGTTTCTTTCTGAATGTCAGTTTTGACATAGTTTGTGCAAAACACTGGGTACCCATATTGAAGTAGTCAAGATAGGTGCTGCATCCCAAAATTTTCAATGTTAACATTTATTTTCATGTTCACTATATCCATATGCTTCAGAAAAGCATAATTTTGTAGATTTGTGGGTTGTGCGGTGACCCTATCTGGCCCATGACCTAAGAAACTCAATACATTTTTTTCTGGGATTGTTCAGTACATTTAGGCTGAGTGTCCACCAAACGCGTTTTTTCCACTCTGGGCTGTTTTCTATTCATTCTGTTTTCAATTCATTCTCTATGCAGTCCAGGGTTTATAGCGCTGAGCACCCTTGGCGCTGAAATGCTTTGAGCGATGGCCATTTTTTGTCGCGGCGCTCAGTGTTGAAAAAAGTTCAACTTTTCAGACTGCAGCTGGACATGGGACATGAGACGCCGATACGGTCTCTACTCAGACTCCTGTTTTCCGTGTCATCATATTTTACATCCAGAGCTGCTAAAACACGTTTCCTGTCCATTGTTATTTAGAGACTGCTATTAAAAAATAAGTAGGAAGTCTGACCATAGGAAAAGCAGAAGTGCTGGGCAAAAAACAAACAAAAAAAACGCTTAGGGCGGTTAGGCGACAAAAACTGCATTTGGTGGACATGTAGCCTTAGGTATAATGTTTGCTTTAATGGTTCGTTGAGTAACCTGTTTGGTATCTAAATGGATTAATATTAAAAACAGAGTTTCAGGAAGCCCTTTGCAAACTGATTGCCTTTTTTGTCTCTTCATGGTGGATCTGTAATGCAATCAGAACTTCTTTTTTATCAGTAAGACTTGATGATTTCATCATCTGGCCAGTGGAAAAAACTAACTCAGCTTAGAGCTGGATGCCCTTCAAAAGTTTATGTTCCTATGAAATTAAATATTAAGGGGCAAAGTATGCTCCCAATAATTAGCTATACCTGTTTGACTTTGTTCACATTGTGTTTGTTTAGTGGTGAATTATTGATGTGAAACCACAGCTCATGTCCTCTGTGAACTCCCAATGCAACTTATTATATTTTGTGACCCAACTACCTTTCTCACTGAAACAAACTAGCTCAAAAATACAGCATAGTTTATGTAAAAGTTTTTTAAATCATAAAACATCTGTAAAAAATAAAAAAAAATAGTAGTTTAAAAATATTGATCAGAAATTAAATTGTGAATTGTTTCAATAGAAGTATATTCTGCTCTATGCTCAAAGGTGCAGTGATTATAGTGGTATACCGTTCTTATTGTCCTCCTTTAGTACTATCAAATATTTTAGAGATATTTCATAGTGTTGATTTTTTTTGGTGAATTGTTAACTGATAAACTTAATTAAGTCCACAGGAATAAAATACTTCATAAGATAATGTTTTACAAAGTAATTGAAATAAATAAAGTCATGTTATGTTCAAATTGAGTTACCTGCAGGTGAGACTATTTCATTGCAGGTGTGTGCAAATAATACCAAAATGAAGTGCGTTAATGAGACATACTGTATGAAATCTCAATCAAGTCAACTGGATTCAAGTATTTTTTACGTCTGAAATGTTTTACCGTTCATCCAAATGGCTTCATCAGTCAGGAATGAATGCATAGAAGGATGCAAAGAGACACCAGCAACTGTTTTAACTATGTTGACAAGCAGTAAAATTCTTTGAAAAATAAACTAAGTCTGTTTAAATTTGTAAAATCTTTCTTTGGTTGTCCATGGGGATCATGTTTGCCCTGGGATGTAGTGTCCTGATCACTCCTAGTTTGTGCTGCAAGGGATGGTGTGACTCAAACAAGTACTGGTCTGTGTGGGTGGGTTTTCGGTGGATATCAACACCGAGTTTTCTGTCACCACCAATGTGAACCTCGGAGTCCAAGAAGGCAATTTTATTCCCTTTGATGTCTTGTGAATTGGATGCTTCTGTCTATATTGTTGATGGGGTCCATAAAGGCTTGTATTTCATGACATTTAATCTTCACCCAGGTGTTGTGTACACATCTGAGCCAACGAGTAGGTGCTTCTCGGAAAGAGTTGAGGCCTTTGTTTTCAATTTTTTTCATGTATAGATTAACTACAATGGGAGAGCCGGAACCCATGGCACAATCGTGTTTCTGTCAGTAGACCTGTCAGAAGAAAAGCCACGCATTTGGCTAACCTAACACAATCTTCAGTGGGCAGCATGTTGGATTTTTTTTGTATGATTTATGTTTTAAATACATTTGAGTTTTAAAGCATTGCAGTAACTGTGCATTCAAATGCAAATTATATAAACAGTCAAGTAATAGCATTCATTTGGATTAAAGAGTTTTCTCATAAAACTTACTAATAATGGTGATACAATCTCAAGTTGACAATCAAACATAAAAGAATTGCAAAATAAATAAATCAATAAATAAAACTTTGCAATCTTACAAACAAAGCTAAGGATTTTAAAATTCCTAGTAATAGGTTTACAAATTTTAATAAATCAGTCTAATTTGTTTTAAATTCATACTTTATATATTTAAATTAGCCTGGCTTGTGTCACAGTGTACAAGACAACTGTCAGGGACCCTTTAAATATTAGTCATACTTGTACCGCTAAGCACAAAAAGAATGTGCTTTTCATAAGGTAGCTATAAAAAATACATATACACATTAATTTTGTAATCTACTTTCATTGAGCTAATTACTTTCACCTATATCTGACCTAATTATTGATATCAAATATTCATTGATTTTTAAAAAAAGTGTAACAATTGCCTGTACACAGTGTATGTTAGACTCACTGTAGGAGCCAAGCAGGAAATAACAAGATCAAATAAAAATACACAGTCTTGCCAAAATCCATGCCATATGTATTAACATAGCCGAAATTATCAAAAAGTGAAAAATGAAAACCACGTAAAATGCTCTTCTAGGTCCCTGATTGTTAAGCTTGGTTAAAAAATGTTATCTGATTAAATTCCATTATTATTATTATCATTATGCTAATTATAAGCAATAAATAAATAAAAGAAACTTATAATGTAATAATTCAAATAAAATCAAACTGATGCAAATGCTAAACTGAGCCAATTTTTTTTGTGTGTGTGTGTGGAGTTTGCATGTTCTCCCCATGTCTGCGTGGGTTTTCTCCGGGATTTCTCCGGTTTCCTCCCACATGCCAAAAACATGCAAGTTAGGTTAATTGGCATCAAACTGGGGATTCTAAATTGTCCTTAGGTATGATTGTGAGAGTGAATGGTTGTTTGTTTCTCTGTGTTGGCCCTGCGATGGACTGGCCATCTGTCCAGGGTGTACCCTGCCTCTCACCCAAAGATGCTGGGATAGGCTCCAGCCCCCCGCGACCCGAAAAGGATTAAGCGGAAGAAGATGGATGGATGGATGGAGTGTAGCTGCAGCTGAAACACAATTACCCTCTTTTTATCTGCATTTTTCAATAACATCTATTTAAAATAATAATAATAATAATAATAATAATAATAATAATAATAATAATAATAATAATTATTATTATTATTATATTACACTGATATGGGATATTGGTTTTTTTAATAGGATAGTGATTTGGGTGTCATTATTGACAACTCTTTTAAGATGGATAAACAGGTTAGTGCAGTTGTCAAATCTAGTTTTTATCAACTGCAAATGATTGCCAAAGTGAAGGTTTGTCTCCCCTCTAGAGATCTACAAAAAATGATTGATGCTTTTATTAACTCACAGTTGGACTACTGTAAGTCACTGTATTTTGGAGTAGAATAGTCCTCTGTGCACCATTTGCAGCTAGTTTAGAAAGCAGCGGCTCGGCTTTTAACTGGTATAAAAAAGTGTGAACATATCACTCCTGTTTTATCTTTCCTTCACTGGCTTCCTGTCCATTTTAGGACTGATTTTAAGATTTTATTGTTTACTTTTAAGCCCTCAAATGGATTTTTACCATCTTATTTGTCAGAGCTTGTTTCCATTCATTCACCTGTAAGAGCACTGAGGTCAACCAATCAGATGCTCTCAGACATACCAAAATCAAAGTTAAAATGGAGAGGTGCTCAGGTCTGTGCAGTGGCTGCTCCAAGACTGTGGAACAGTTTACATGTCCACATACGCACTGCTGAGTCATTAATTGCTTTTAGGTCACTGCTAAAGACAGCTGTTCTCACTGGCATTTGATTCAAGTAGAGAGTGAATAATCAACAGCTGGCTGTATTCTGTGCTGTTTTTACTCTATATATTAATGTATTTTATTCCTATTTATTGTGTATTTTTGGTTTTATAGTTTGATTCTAATTTCATCTGGATATACACCACTTTGGTCAGCTTGATTGTTTTTAAATGTGCTCTATAAATATATTTGACTTTGACTTTGAAAGAGAGGGCTTACTGTATTTACGTACAGGGCTTGACATTAACGCCCGCCCACCCACCACTGGCGGGTAGATTTTGGCTGTGGCGGGTAAGACAGCCACTCCCACTAGCCACTTTGGTAGGTTGTAGTTTTCTCAAGCAACATCCAAATAATAAACCTATCGCAAAGTGAGACTACAAAACTACAACTTAAATTGTAGTTAAGTACTATCTGCGCACACACAGTGCAGACGCTGACAGAGCCTGGCTCCGCAAGTCAGTTCATCTTATTTCCAGTCGGGAGAAACAGCAATGAACAGACAGCCGCCGCTCTCAGTGATCAGATCACGGGGACAGCTGCCCCTGATTTCCTGTTATCCTAGCAGTGAGAATAACCTGTGCTGTCACCCCACATTAGCTCCTACCTCTGTGGTTAAATATTATTATTTTTAGAGCAAGAAGTTTCCGTTTACTGTCCGCAATTGTGCAAATTTAACTTTTCATATGACAGAGAGAGAAAGTGACTGTACTTTGATATGTTGCTGTAAAAAGCAAATGAAGCTTCTTCCAAGGTGAACTTTTATTTATCTGTGATTATCTATATGTGATATGCAGCTATTTCATGGAAGTAAAACCTCTAATGGTGTATTTTTAATGTGCTAGTCCAGGGGTGTCAATCGTGTGGCCCATGGGCCAAAAACGACCTGCCAGGGGGGCCAAATTTTTCTCTAAATATACAGCTTTTTTTTCTTGTCAATGTCTGACTTTTTGTACTGACTAGAATTGTTCATGTAAATTTGAGACATTTTTCTCCTTAACGAGACTTTTTTCTCATCAGTTTTCTTTGTCTTGTTTTTTTTTCTGGTGAAAACAGGTAGTGTCCACTGAGATTAAATCCTTCAGCAATTACTAATGACATTGTGCAGCCCTGAAGGGGTGTCCCAGTTCATAGGGGTAATTAGGGTTTCCTCTGGTAACATTTCCCGGTGGCGGCCCGCCACGCTTGCAAATTTCCCTCCATTCCTATGAGGAAATATAAATTTAAGAAAAAGATATGAAGGAATTACAGTCCGCAAGCGTGCACATGAACAACATGCGTGATCTTGAGCCGCACGGAGTTCAGAAGCACCGCATCCGCATGACCACTCCAGTCGCCAAGCAGTGTCTTGCTTGCGTCACTGTCCAAGAAAAACATGAGCTTATTAAAGTGTTTTAAACTCGGAAAAAAATCAGAAGAGGTTTGTAAGCGCTGGAGGCATTTATCATGGTTTTAACTCGCTGGTAACGGGAGCAATAATGGAGGAGTCACTTATCTAACAGGTGTGGTTAAGCGCTCGAGTAGGTTCATTTTGTCTTCTTTTTAATCATTAGTTTTTTGTTTTTCTTATTTCAGACAGGAATGAAAAGGAGTCATTTTTACCTTTACCTTAGTTAATATTAATTAACTAATTTATGTTCACTATTATGTACCTGGAAAGTGAAGATGACTGAAGTTCACAAAGTCAGTGACTTTAATCCATCAGCAGCCTTCAGACAAACTAAATATGCCAACATTTTGATTTCAAAATGAGGCAGGTTTTCCTGCTGTCTGGGTGGTGAGGAGATTGGTTAAAAAAAAAAAAAAATCTATAAATATATAGAAATATATATTTGAAATATTTGATTCCTTGTTTTTAATTTTTTTTTGTCTTGATGTTCAAATCAATCCATCAACAAATAAATGGATATTATAACAGAAATAACTGCATCTTTGGTCATTTAAGTTAATGTATTTCATTAAGTACAATTTTATTAATATTTTTTCTTTGAAATCAGAGTTAAATTATTGTTCTGTTCTGGCTCTGCAAAATTATGGTCAAAAATGTAAATTGTCTAAAGGAAAAAAAAAAAAGAAAACAGTCTGTTTCAAATTTATTTAAAAAACAGTAATTTTATCTTAAAAATAGTCATAAATTAGCCATAAAATAATTCACAAACTTATAATAAAGTCTCAAATGTACAAGGAAAGTCAATTTTACAAGAGGAAATTGCAAATTTGAGGAAAATTGTTTCAAATTTAGATCAATTTACAGAGAAAAGTTGAAAACTATAAGAAAATTGTTATAAACTTTGGAGAAAAACCTCAAACCTTCAAGACCGAAGTCATTACTCAAGTTTTTAAGTGGGTGCTCTTTGTACCCTTTGCTCAGTTAGAAATTTTTGGTTGTCTACTTTTAATTATTAATTTCAAAGCACTGCTTTTACATGAGTAGAATTTCTGGCCACTATACCCACCTCTGATCATATAATTTAAGTATGCATGAGTAAATGTGACCCATGCTGGCAAAATGAGTCAGAATGTGCACCGCGTCATTACGAGCTGCAGGCAGAAGTCATAAATCATGACTCTTTCTTTGTTTGCTAGTGGCAAGTCCTGGGAAAAAATCCCATGAGTGCCTGGTATCATTGGAAAGCTTAGAAAACATACTTTCTAAAAATACATCATCGTCACTCCCGACAGATCGAACGCGAGTTTTATACCTCGCCAAAATATAAACAAATCGTCTTTTTCAGGTGTCCATTTGTGTGCACTTTCTACAAATGAATTATCATTTTGAAGGTCTTTCAGTACAGAATATGGAAAAAAAGTTACCTCAGTTTTGATAATTTCCTCAAAGTGACTCATTTTGCCAGCACGGGTCACAAATTACTATTATGAATGGGTTTTTTTCCCTTCCCTACTCTCTTAGAGGAAAATAAAAAGAAACACTAGAAAAAAATACACATATTTTTTGTCATTTATGTAAACCATGTCAAAAAAATCCTGCAGGGCAAAACATGACACTTGATATTTTCTAACCCGTTTGTATGCCACCATAGACAGAGAGAGAAGCTGAATTAGACAGAGCTCAGAGAGGGCAAGATGAGCCAGAAGAGAGGAGCCAAGGAGAGGAAAGTGTTCAGGCAGAGGGTCCAGGAGAGGCGAGAATAGAGGAAGAAGAGAAGGATGACACCAGTAAAAAGTCCAAACACAGGACGTCTGGGTGGGACCTCAACTGGCACAATATTCCAGCATTCAAGCCTCAGTTGTACAATACTTCAAATGGTAAGTTCCATAAGCAAAGTTACTGTGCAAAATTAAAAAAGAAATAAATAGCATAAAATTAACACATTGACGTTACAATAGTGTCATGTGCCCCCCGCCCCCGGAAAAATATGTTGCCACCACACCAAGGTCTTTAAGCTAGAGGAAACACTGGGTAATTTTCCAACCCCTACCCTTTGGCCTTTGATTTCAAGGACCAAGGGGTGGGGCTAGGCAAAGGGGAAGAGGTACAAATGAGAATTTGGACTGACCCCAAATCTACCTGTACTTCACTCTTATATTTCAAATATTTTTCTCAACTGCTTTACAGTAATTGTCAAAACTTCCCTGTGCGCTTTTCCACAGCGCACGGAGGAAGAGAAGGATGGAATAAGGATTTACACGCAGGGTTACACCAAACACACATTTATTGACATCAACAGTTCAAAAAGTAATGACATACAGAAATGAAGCAGATGTGCACATAAAGGCTGACACTAGTAGCATACAGCAGGCAGACCACTGTGCACCGTGGCCACAAAAACTGATGAGACAAAAATGCTTGTGTGAATTTGGAGTACTCAAGGATGCTCGATTGGCACAGAAGAAGAACTGGGCAGCAGTGCCACAGCGTAGCAGTTGTGCTGCAAGGAGAAAACGCTACAGACCAGCGTAGCAGCACAACTGCAGACAGAAACGCAGAAAAGCTCTTACTCACCGTGCAGGAGCAGTCCGAGTCATCCAAGGCAGACAACGAGCACAAACACAAAAAGATCCTTCGGGACGTGATGGTTAGACGGCGGAAAATAAGCATCTAACCTGTACAATGGTCCAGCGGTGTTTGTCTAGCGAAGAGCTGCTTAAATACAAACACCCCTGGCCACACAAATTGGGCACACCTGGGCGAGGCGCAGGTAAGATAATTACCAGGGCTGGGAACAGCTGATGGAATACAGAGGGAGAGCGAGGGGGCGTGGCTGGACCGACAGACTGTCAGCAGCGTGGGAGAAAGTAGGTCACTGATGCTAACAGCTGCCGGTCAGGCAGTGGCTATGGATATGGAAAAGGTACAGAAATACACAAAATGCACATAAACAGTAAAACCAAAACCCACTGAGAGATCAGGGCCGAGCCAGGGAAAGGCAAGCTGGCTCGGCTCGTGACAGTAATTACTCCTGTTAATAATTAAACAGTTTTTCTCTTGCTGTTTTTATATATGTATAAGGGTCACTTACATTTTAAATGGTTGTAAATGTAGTTCAAGTTAAATTTAGCATGCAATAGTCAAATTTGATCATATTAAATATAATTTTCCAACCACAAAATTGTGGCGAGTGAAAAGGATGAGTGGCTAGTAACTTTGGAAAATCACTAGCCACGGTGGCCAGTGAGCAAAAAGTTAATGTCAAGCCCTGTTTATGTAGATTAAGGAATTAAGTTTTTTCCATTGTTTCTTAAATATACACTAAATAAACAAGAAAAGCTATTATAGTAGTTTACCTCAACTGGTATAAACAGTGTGTCACGTTCTGAGCGCAGAGGGATTCCACCGGGCTCAGGTAGTGTGCCTTTTTTCTTATTTGTGCTGTGTATCTTTTTTGAGTTGTCACTTATCTTATATTGTTTCTCAGTATGATTTATTTTCCCATTTACGTTCATTATAGTTTGTTGATTGTGTTTTTGAATTGCCTGTCTCCATTTTTTTTCCACATCGTTATGTTTGTATTCTGTTGTGTTCTTTCTCTCGGGGTTGACAGCTGTCAATGGCTTTCTGGGGTTTTGCTCAGTGTGGGCGTGACCCTGCCAGCTGTCAGCTCCGAGGGCTTCCTCATTATTCCCAGCTGGTCTGAATTATATGTCATTGCTTTCTCCTGTCCGTTCAGAGACCCACATCGGTCATCAATTATGTTAAGGGTTTTGATCCCTATTTAAGGGGAGTTATTTTCATTTTCAAATTGCTGCTGTCTTGATTTACATTCTCCTCGTCTCTACCAGAGCCCTGTCTTGCTTTGGTGCGCAAATCTGCAAGTTTTCCCCTTTCTTTGTTTCTTTGTGTTATGAGCATCATGTTGAACTTTTTGTTTATTGCTTTTTTGAATAAATTACCCAAACTCACAGTTCAGCGCATGGGTCTCACCTTCCTGCCCCAAAGAGCATTCGTGACACAGTGCATTGTTGTATGGGCCTGAATTCTCTGTTAGTCTGAATATGAAATCCCAAATAATTTGATTTCTCTATCAGTTCACTTGAAAAAATTGAAGGTGCAAGACTGTGGTGAAACAAAGTCAAATTCTTATTTACACATTGAAGAAGAAAACCCTGTCATATCACAACTCTCACTGAGTCTTTTTTCTCTTTTTTCCAAGTTTCCTCTGTTGGCTCTACCTCTCTCTGTTGCGTTCTGTTTCTCCCTTCATCCGTTCTTCACTGTCCTCTGTGTCCTTGCTCTGAGGCCAGTGAATTCAAATTATTCATTTTTCATTGTTCTGTTTTTTTCTCTGTCCTGTGTGGTTCTCAGTAGTTTAAATGGATTACTCTTTATACTCTTTTCTGTCTATCCACCTTTCTTCCCCCTTTTCCCCAAACCTTTTCTCTTGTTAGTCTTTTTTTACACTTTCTAACTTTCATTTTCTCCTTTCTTGTGTGCCATCCAAAAAATGAATTGTATATATTGAATACAGAGCTCACACTCTTTGTAGTCATTGCTTTGATTACACTGGCTTGAATCTTGTTTCAGTGTCTGTCTTTATTTTGCCTTCATTTCTCCCTCTTCTCTCATTCTACCCCCCTCCCCCCTCTGATCATTGCTGCATACTTTTGTGTATTGTGAATTAAGTTATATCCCGGCTACTAAACTCTAGACTTTGATATTCTGCTGTCTTAAATGCCAGTTTTGGGCCTCTGAATTTTCAGAAACAATCCCAAGCGATTATCCAAGTATTCTTTTTTTTTTTTTTTTTTTTTTTTTCTCAGCTTAATGTCCTCAGTAGTCTCATGCTCAATGCCAGTTTTCCTTTGCTGAAATCAGTTAAAAAAAAAAACCAAAAACAATCTGCACATACCAATTTTGTAATCCAAATATAACTTAAACTAGAGGGCACTCAGAGAGCACATACCTCTGCCAAGCCTCCGCCCTGCCTCACTTTGTCCATCCACCTGTGTGTACCTCCATCTGCCTGACCATCCCTCTGTCCGTCCTTCCATCTGTGCATACGTACTGCAGGGGTGTTGGTCTCGTGGGTTGCTCTGGCACCCCAATCCAAGTAACCTATACATACAAAGAAATCAATGCAACTGTGTTCACAGAACAAGTTATATTTAATAAAGTAGAATGACACAGGGAGTAAGTCTTGAACATGCTTGGTGAAATTATTTAATGTTTAGTATAAAAGCCTTTGTTGGTAATAACAGCTTCCGGTCACCTCCTGTATGGAGAAATTAGGCACAGGCATTGCTCAGGAGTGATTTTAGCACATTCTTCCACACAAACTGTCTTCAAATATTGAAGGTTCCATGAGTGTCTTCTATGAACTCTGGTCTTCTGTTTGTTCCATAGATTTTCAATTGAATTTGGGTCAAGTGACTGACTGGACCATTCTAGCAGCTTTATTTTTCTTCTCTGGAGCCAGTTGAGAGTTTTTTGGCTGTGTGTTTGGGATCATTGTCTTGCTGAAATGTCCACCCTTGTTTCATCTTCAGCAGCTTTGCAAATGACAACCTTATCAAGGATGTCTCTGTACATTTGTCCATCCATCTTTGTTTCAATTATATGAAGTCTGCCTGTACTATGTGCTGAAAAATACCTCCGCACCATGATGTTCCCACCTCCAAACTTCACTGTTGGTATGGTGTTTTGGGGCTGATGTGCAGTGCCATTTCTCCTCCAAACATGCTGTGTGTTGTGGCATCCAAAAAGTTCAATTTTGGTTTAATCTGACTAGACGATATTCTTCTAGTATTTTTACTGGCTTGCCCAAATGTTGTGCAGCAAACTTTCAATGAACTTAAACATTGAGTCTTGAGAGGTGAGCAGCCCATGTCGGTTGAGGGCATTATTTATTGTTTTCTTTGAAACAGCAGTGCCTGTCATGGAGTGGTGAACTGGACCCAAATGCCGGACGTGAGTTTAAACAGCTTTTATTGTGAGCTGGTCACTCTGATGCAGTTCAATGGCTTAACAGAAAATAATTAATGCAGCTCGGAAGCAGCAACAAAAAACTGAGGCAAAAGCATGGCAGGTCAGGACATAATAAGACCATACAGACAAGGCTGAAGCATGTAATCATGCCAACACGACAAAGGAACACAAACAGAACAGAATTGGAACAGAACTTAAAAAATCAAGGGGACAATCAAGACAACACGGCACAGGCGGGGAGACCAATCATGACTAACAGCTGACACATGAGGAAAACAGAGATGACAGGATGGGTGGGGCTACTCACACAATCACAAACAGAGGAGACATAGAACATGAACAGGAGTTGTGTGTTTTTGATTTGCTTTTCAGTCAGTGTGTGAACTTTATGTCAATTCAGTTCAATTCAGCTTTATTTATATAGCGCCATATCACAACACAGGTCATCTCATAGCGCTACAAAATGCAGAGAAAACCCCACAATTTCAGAAAGACCCAGCAATCAGATGATTCCCTGTGAACAAGCACTTAGCGACGGTGGAGAGGAAAAATTCCCATTTAACAGGAAGAAACCTTTAGCAGAACCAGGCTCATGGAGGGGCAGTCATCTGCTGCGACTGGCTGGGGGTGGGGGGATAGAGAGGATGAAAAGAACAGACATAAAGAATATGAAACAGTGAAAAACCAAGTACATTATTGGTGGTTATCCAGCAGTCTGAATCTATTATGCTCCGCACTTTGTATATATATTTATATATTGATGTGTATGTATGTATGTATGTATGTATATCCACTGCTCTTATTTATATCTTCCGTATCTTCTTAATTATTGCTCTGAGTGTTGCTATCCCTGTGCTGTTGCAATCCTGGAATTTCCCCATTGTGGGACTAATAAAGGCTTATCTTATCTTATCTTATTAACAGCAGAACAGAAGCGGGGTTAAGAGACATGAAATCCCTCCCTAATCGTAGGCTACAGTGATCCCTCGCTACTTCTCGCCTCACCTTTCGCGCCCTCAGTGCATCACGGATTTTTCAAAAATATTCATCAAAAATTCAAAATTGAGAAAAAATAGGCGGGCGCTAACAGAAGGCAGGGAGACTACATTAGAACATCAGGTATCAACACGGAGAGCCCGCACAACTCAAAATCCACCTCTCTGTTCGCTGTTCTCGTGTTGGCTCGGCTCGGGAATCTCGCAAGCTGATTGGCCAAGACGTTTTACCCAGCTTCTCTCCCTGCCGAGCGCCCATACCCAGCAAAGGAAGACCGCATTCATTGTTCTTTATCGCTCGTGTTGCTTAGTCTCGCCGCGTGGAACTTTTCGCTGTTCTCTTGTGCCTTTTTGTGCGAAATAGTCTTCCCGTCGAGCCACTACACCGCCTCCTGCAGCTTCTCCAGCTCTATCGGAAGCTGCCCTCGACGATCCTGTGCCTCTAGCACCTGACGATGGGGCGTCACCTGAGGAGCAGTAAAGCTCTCATTAACCTGTGCAGTAAATCATCTTCATCTTGAGTTACGTATCTTGTTATAAGAATAAAAGAGTTCTAAAAACATATTTATGTACACTTTATTTACATCTACGTATGTATGTACACTTACACACACACACACACACACGTATCATATGAGAGAGAGAGTGAGAGAATGAACGTACGTATTATTTATGGGTGACGCTATTTCGTGGTTTTTCACTTTTCGCGGTCGGTTCTGGAACCCATTAACCGCGATAAGTGAGGGATCACTGTATATTGAAAAGGAAGGATTTTTCCCTGTTCTTGAAAACAGAGACCGAGTCTGACTCCCGGACCCAGAGTGGTAACTGGTTCCACAGAGAAGGAGCTTGATAGCAGAAGGCTCTGCCTCCCAATGTACTTCTGGAGATTCTGGGCACCACAAGCAATCCAGCATTTTGGGAGCGTAGAGCTCTATTAGGATGATAGGGTAATATCTGATCTTTTATATATAAGGGGGCCTGATTATTAAGAGCTTTGAAAGTGAGAAGAAGGATTTTAAACTTAATTCTAAACTCTATGGGAAGCCAGTGAAGGGAGGACAGAACCGGAGAGATATGATCTACCTTTCTAGAACCAGTTAAAACTCTTGCAGCAGCATTTTGGATCAACTGAAGACTTTTTTAAGGATATTTTGGGACAACCTGATAATAACGAGTTGCAATAATCTAGTCGAGAGCTGACAAAGGCGTGGATCAGTTTCTCAGCATCATTCAGAGACAAGATGCTCCTAATCTTGGCAATATTTCGCAGATGATAGAAGGCAGTCTTAGAAGCAAATTTAATATGTGAATTAAAGGACAGATCTTGATCAAAAATAACTCCAAGGTTCCTCACAGAACTATTCAGAGTGAGGGTGGCGGCATCCAAATTAAGAGTATGATTTGGAAAGGAATTTCTAAGGTTTTTTGGGCCAACAAGAATGACTTCAGTCTTATCTGAGGTTAGTAACAGAAAATTACAAGTCATCCAGGCTTTAATTTCCTTAAGACAGGTATCTAATTTGGCTAATTGATTACAATCATGGGGCTTCATTGACAGGTATAGTTGTGTGTCGTCTGCGTAACAATGAAAATGTATACAGTGCTTTCTAATGATTTTGCCTAACGGAAGCATATATAAACTAAAAAGAGTGGGGCCTAACACAGATCCCTGTGGAACTCTGTGACTGAGCTTAGAGTTGTAAGAAAATTCATCATTGATGTGAACAAACTGAAGTCTATGGGACAAATAAGATCTAAACCACTGGAGCGGAGTTCCATTTAGTCCAACATAGTGTTCTAATCTATCAAGTAGAATGTCATGATCGATCGTGTCAAAGGCTGCACTAAGATCTAAAAGGACAAGAACAGAAACAAGTCCATTATCAGATGCGATAAGGAGGTCATTATTGACCTTCACTAAGGCTGTTTCAGTGTTGTGATGAACTGTGAACCCAGATTGAAACTCTTCAAATAAACCAATTCCCTGCAAGTGGTCAAACAATTGCGCAGCAACAGCTCTTTCTAAGATTTTTGAAATGAAAGGCAGATTAGAGATTGGTCGATAGTTAAGCCAAAACTCCTGGATCGAGCGTTGGCTTTTTGAGTATGGGTTTAATAACAGCAATTTTAAAAGCCAGTGGTACATAACTCCAGAGTTAAAGAAACATTAATTATGTGAAGAATACGGCTACCAATAATTGGGAAGACAATTTTAAATAACCTGGTAGGAATAGGGTCTAAAAGATAAGATGAAGGCTTAGATGAGGTGATTATTTTATCCAACTCTAAAAGGTCAATTGGAGTAAACTTATCTAAACAGATATCAATTGAGGGAGTTGTAGTAGTGAATGTACTTGAGTTTACGGTAGAAAGAATCTGACTGATTTTTTCTCTAATAGATAAAATTTTATGATTGAAAAAGTTCAAAAAGTCCTGACTAGAAAGCTCAAGGGGGATGCGAGGATTGACCGAGTCCTGACTCTTTGTCAGCCTGGCTATAGTGTTGAAAAGAAACCTGGGGTTATTCTTATTCGCTTCTATTAATGCAGAATAATAACTTGTTCTAGCTTTTCGAAGAGATTTTTTATAAATTAAGAGATAATTTCTCCACACTAAATAGAATCCATCTAAATTAGTAGAATGTCATTTCTTTTCCAACTGACGAGTCTTCAGTTTAAAGCTACGAGTTTCTGAGTTAAACCAAGGGGTTAGAAATCTCTGGTTAGACTTTTTCTTTTTTAAAGGGGCCACCAAATCTAGAGTCCGATGCAGAGAGGCTGTAACACTATCTACCATGCTATCAATTACGGAAGGAGCGGGCTCTCCATCTTTTATTTCCGTTGTGTTGACCCATGGTATAGAGGAGACAATCTGCAAAAATTTAGTAACAACGTCATCTGAAAGACATCTGCTGCAGTAATATTTTTCTTTAGGAGACAAATAATCAGAAATAGTGAAATCAAAGGTCAACAGACAATGTCTGACAGTACAGGATTATGAGGAGACACTACCAGATTTTCTATATCTATACCATATTTTCTATATCTATACCATTTTCTATATCTATACCATACCATTTCTCTGACGACTCTGCAATCGATGGCCTCATCTCCAGCGGAGATGAAGTGGAGTACAGAGGACTTATCCAGGTCTTCGTGGACTGGTGCCATAGGAGCTGCCTCCAGATCAACACGAGGAAAACTAAGGAGCTGGTGGTGGACTGCCGCAGGCAAGGACAACCCCTCACAGCATCAGTAAACATACAGGGAACAGACATCGAGATGGTGACATCCTACAAGTACCTAGGTGTTCATCTGAACAATAAACTAGACTGGTCACGCAATACCAACGCACTCTACAAGAAGGGATAGCGCAGGCTGTTCCTACTGAGGAGACTCAGGTCTTTTGGTGTACAAGGGGCGCTGCTGAAGACATTCTACGACACGGTGGTGGCATCTGCCTTCACTTTTGGAGTGGTCTGCTGGGGCAGTGGCATTACAGCAGCCGATAGGAAGAGACTGAACAAACTGATCAAGAAAGCTAGCTCTGTCCTGGGGCAGCACCCTGACCCAGTGGAGGAGATAGAAGAGAGAAGGATGGTGGCTAAACTGTCATGTCTGCTGGAGTCCGAGTCCCACCCTATGCAGGACATACTGAACGCACTGAGGAGCTCATTTAGCAGCAGACTACATCATCCGAGGTTTCGCAGGTCCTTCCTACCTACGGCAGTCAGACTGTATAACCTAAGCAGGGCTGCTCGCAGAGATAGCAAAAAAACGTGACGACCTAATAGTACTGAATGCAAAAGACGCAATAGACTTACACAATGGTCCCCTCCAGTATATACAACTAGGACAGTATCGGTCACTACGGAGGGTGACAATATGTATAGGTACATATTCATACTATGTAGGATAACTAAGTAGACGGTTATGCTATTTATTCCATCTTGCTACAATGCTCCGCACTTTGTATATATATTTATATATTGATGTGTATGTATGTATGTATATCCACTGCTCTTATTTATATCTTCCGTATCTTCTTAATTATTGCTCTGAGTGTTGCTATCCCTGTGCTGTTGCAATCCTGGAATTTCCCCATTGTGGGACTAATAAAGGCTTATCTTATCTTATAAGTCAAAACGAGGTCCAATGTATGGTGGAGATAATGGGTAGAATTTTCTGCTTTCTGTGAAAACCCCATTTAGTCTAAAATTGAATTGAATGCCTTATTAAGACAGTCACTATCTACATCAACATGTACAGACGTGGACAAAATTGTTGGTACCCCTCTGTTAATGAAAGAAAAACCCACAATGGTCACAGAAATAACTTGAATCTAACAAAAGTGGTAATAAATAAAAATTCTATGAAAATTAACCAATGAAAATCAGACAGTGCTTTTGAATTGTGGTTCAACAGAATTATTTTAAAAAACAAACTCATGAAACAGGCCTGGACAAAAATGATTGTGCCCCTAGAACAGATTGAAAATAATGTGACCATAGGGACATGTTCAACCAAGATGTGTCCTCTAATTAACATCACAGGTGTCTACAAACTTGTAATCAGTCAGTCGGCCTATTTAAAGGGTGACAAGTAGTCACTGTGCTGTTTGTTGACATAGTGTGTGGCACACTAAACATGGACCAGAGGAAGCAAAGGAGAGAGTTGTCTCAGGAGATTAGAAAGAAAATTATAGACAAGCATGTTAAAGGTAAAGGCTATAAGACCATCTCCAAGCAGCTTGATGTTCCTGTGACTACAGTTGCTCATATTATTCAGAAATTTAAGATCCATGGGACTGTAGCCAACCTCCCTGGACGTGGCCGCAGGAGGAGATGGATAATACGAATGGTAACAAAAGAGCCCAGAACAACCTCTAAACACATTCATGGTGAACTCCAAGGTCAATGTACATCAGTGTCAGATTGCACCATCCGTCGTTGTTTGAGCCAAAGTGGACTTCATGGGAGACGACCAAGGAGGACACCACTGTTGAAAACAAATCATAAAAAAGCCAGACTGGAATTTGCCAAACTGCATGTTGACAAGCCACAAAGCTTCTGGGAGAATGTCCTATGGACAGACAAGACAAAACTGGAAGTTTTAGGCAAGGCACATCAGCGCTATGTTCACAGACGCAAAAATGAAGCATACCAAGAAAAGAACACTGTCCTTACTGTGAAACATGGACGAGGTTCTGTTATGTTCTGGGGCTGCTTTGCTGCATCTGGCACAGGGTGTCTTGAATCTGTGCAGGGTACAATGAAATCTCAAGACTGTCAAGGTATTCTAGAGAGAAATGTGCTGCCCAGTGTCAGACAGCTTGGTCTCAGTCGCAGGTCATGGGTCTTGCAACAGGATAATGACCCAAAACACAGCTAAAAACACCCAAGAATGGCTAAGAGCGAAACATTGGACTATTCTAAAGTGGCCTTCTATGAGTCCTGATCTAAATCCTATTGAACATCTGTGGAAGGAGCTGAAACATGTCGTCTGGAGAAGGCACCCTTCAAACCTGAGACAACTGGAGCAGTTTGCTCAAGAGTAGTGGGCCAAAGTACCTGCTGAGAGGTGCAGAAGTCTCACTGACAGTTACAGAAATCGTTTGATTGCAGTGATTGCCTCAAAAGGTTGTACAACAAAATATTAAATTAAGGGTACCATCATTTTTGTCCAGGCCTGTTTCATGAGTTTGTTTTTTAAAATAATTCTGTTGAACCACAATTCAAAAGCATTGTCTGATTTTCAATGGTTAATTTTCATAGAATTTTTATTTATTACCACTTTTGCTAAAGCTGCAAAAGCTTTATCAGCTTTTGATAAAGCTGATTCTGATTGTCAGATTCAAGTTATTTTTGTGACCATTGTGGGTTTTTCTTTCATTAACAGAGGGGTACCAACAATTTTGTCCACGTCTGTATATTAAAGTCCCCTACAATAATTATTCTATCTGATTACAGCACTAAATCAGCTAAAAATTCAGCAAATTCAGATAAAAACTCTTAGTAGGCCGAGGGAGGACGGTAAACTATGGCAAAGAAAATTGGATTCAAGCCAAGATAGCCAACATGCCCCACGCTGAGGACCAGGCCCTCAAAGGAATTAAAACATGATTTTTGCTTTATATTAAATAGTAATTTAGAATGGAAAATTTCCGCTACTCCACCTCCACGACCAGAACTTCTGGGATTATGATAGTTTAGATAACTAGAGGGAGTTGATTTATTCAAACCAACATAATCATTTTGCCCTAGCCAAGTCTCTGTGAGGGATAATAAATCGATCTGATGATCAATTAATAGATCATGGGCTAAAAGAGACTTGGGAGTTGGAGACCTAATATTTAATAAACTACATTTAATTTTTAAATTATGGGGATGAACAGAGGCCAAATCGTTAAATTTAGAGACTTGAGGTTTGATCTGAATTTTACCAACATTTTGTTTAATCACTTTGGAATGTTTATGCACCATAATTTTATTAACTTTTTTTTATTAACTTTGGGAGGAGCAGACAAGGGTTCTCTAAGGGAGAAGACGGGGGCAAAGTTGGGGGGGTGATGAGGAGGAGCTGCAGAAAGACGTGTATTTATCAAATTGTGTTGTATTTGTGTTGAGTTATGATATTTTGGGTAACGGGAGACAGACAATCTCTGTAGGGTTATGAGTCGAAGACTGATCCAAACAATGAGGGTTATTTGGATTAATGGGATTAATTTGAGAATTGGAAACAAGACCAAAAAAGGGCTAATTGGCAGACCCAGGAACTTCAGAGTGAGTTAACACACCAGTTTTCAGTCACTGTACTAAAAAACACTGAATGGAATAGAACAGATTGTCCCTTAAAACACGTGCACCGTCTATTTGGGTGGATGCCATCAGGCCTCATAAGTGATGGGCGGTTCCAAAACAAGTTAAAATTGTCTACAAAATGATTGTTAAAAATGGGACATGTAAAACACAACCAAGTATTAAGACTGAGAGTTCTGCTAAAATAATTGCAACCTCGTCTGAGAGGTGCCAAAGGCCCAGAGATAAACGCACATCTGCCACAGTTCTTAAGAGTGGACAGAAGGCTCCTGAAGTCACTCTTTAAAATCTCCGACCCTTCATCTGGGATGTTATTGCTGACATAATGCACGGCTCAGGAGACACACACGCAGGCTCAGAGTAGCTCAAATAGCTTTATTAACAACAAGGGTGTATGAATGTGTGTCTGCGAGATGTAAATGTGTTGGTGGTGGCGTCTGCTTCGGGCACAGAGGCAGGAGACCGTACAGCCGGACAACCCTATGGGAAAAGCACAGGGAGAAGAGTGACGGGCATACACCAACACAGGAGATGTAAAAGTTGGAGAGGAGCTTACTTGGAGTGAGCAGGTGGCTGGCACAGCAAGGACGAGGTCCGGTAGACAGCAACCTGGAGAGCCCGGTGCAGCAGCGAGGGAATGGAGACGGAGAGGAATGGTCCGCCGCCGGGGAATCCACCTGTGCACAGGGGAGCAGACTTGGAAAGGGAAAAAGGTAAGGGCTTCTTACCGCGATGCTTGCTGAAGTGTAAGAGGTAACTCACAGCAATCCAGCGAGTGAAGTCTGACGGCTTCAGGCCGAAGCCCAGGGCGAGGCGGCTTAAATCCCTCGCCGCTGATGATGTGCAGGTGTGCGTGCAGCTGGCGCCGCTGATGAGCAGCGCGGCGTGACAATTGCATCCAACATGTACTATGACAGTTTTAACATGGGGGAATTCATTTAGTAGGGCAGGGGTAAGAGCCTCAATGTCAGACACTCTAGCCCCAGGAAAAAAATCTCGTGATACAGTTCCTGCTTCTGACGTTCCTCATAATCGAGTCACCAATTACCGGCATCGTCTGGGGGGGTTTTGTCGGTGGATTCTGACGAGGTGAATAATTTTGTTGACGGTGTTGTTGTTGTGAAGGCGGGGTGATGCGCTCTCTTCTGTTTGGAGCTGGTGTGTAATTTGGCACACCTAGAGAAGTCTTAGTCCGGGGTTTGCGGGTTTGAGCCGCCGCTGAAGGAGAGGAAGGAGGAGAAGGGGTGGCCACGGGCGGGCGGCCAGCATCCAGGTGGGGAAAATCCTCCAGAGAAAGGATGTCAAATTTATTTTCCAAGAGCAGGGGAAGAGAAGAGGCGCGGCCCTGTCTGGCCGATCGATGATGACTGCCGGCTAGTCCAACCAAGGTCCAGGGCACACATTGAGTGTGAGAAGACCCAACCGGGGCTTTGGGTTTAGCCCCGAGACGAAGCCAGTGTCTATTGCTATGGTCGTGGACATTTGAAGAAGCTGGAACAGGGGTAGAAGTGGACGGAGATGCACTGAACTCCCCTAGGTAGGTAGCCGTCTCTGCCAGCTGTGAATCGGTTGCCGGGGCCATTGTTCGCCCGAGAATAATGGTGTCGAGATGGTCTTCAGCCTCTCGAATCTTATAGAGGCTGGAGAGTCTCGTTTCCAATTCAGAAACCTTACTAAGGAGGGATACACAACAGATACACGTCAGGGATGGAGCCATGGCATTCCAGGCGATAAGGTGGCTAGCCAGCCAGCCAAAAACAGCTAAAACAGCTAAAAGCAGCTAAAAAGGCTAAAAACAGGTTAGCAGGTTAGCCTAGCCTGGTAAAAACAGCCCAGTCGGGGGTCCGACCCACCCGCACGTCAGATCAGGCTTTTCAGCGAGGCCAATACCAAGCTAACACCAAACAAAAACTAATGTCAGCAAACAGAAATAAAAAAAATTAAAAGCGAAATCAATAAACACAAACAAAAGCAGACAAGATAGCTCTTTGACGCGACGAACGTTGAAGACTTACCGGTTGAAGGACATGCCAAAACGACAAAGTCACATGTCGGTGCCTTTTAGTTCCCCTCTCCTGATTCCAAAAGAGGAAAAGTCAGAATCCAGGAAGTTTGAGTTTACTATGAACAGGGGATAAGGGGAGACAAGACCAGGACAATAATAATATGGCAAATAATAACCAAACTAAACCCATGATGATAATAATAATAATAATAATACCATGGTAAACAAAGTCCATGACCTCAAAGTTCAACACGAAACATGTCAGGTGGTCTTCCAGAGTCTCAGGGCCACCGGACCAGAGAGCAAGGTGGGTCAGGGGGCCTATCCAAGTCCATTGGACCCCAGACCAACCCACAGAGCAAGTTGGGTGGTCTAGCAGAGTCCCTAGACCACCGGACCAGAGAGCAGTAAGGGTCCAGAGACAACTGTAGGGGCACTTTAAACTCCGGTGAAAGTATCATGAGAGCCCTTGGCTCTAAAACTGATGATTGAGGCACACTCACCCCAGTGGCAGATGACAGGTGCACACCAACCTCAGGGACACATGATGGAGGTTCTCCGGCCACAGGAACACTTGACGGAGGCTCCTTGGCTTCTGGGACAGCTGAGGCGAGCCGACCATTAGCAAAGTCAGACGATAAGGGCTGAAGGTCCTCCAGTCCTGACGTCTGGGAATCCATCCCCGAAACAGCCACCTCAATTCGGGAGGAAAACACAACACCCGGGTCACTACAACAGGCGGCAGTGGAGCTCAGTGGGGGAAGCCCAGATGCAGATGGTAGCTGCAACCAGGTCCCCCACTAATAGCTAGGCTAGATCTCTCTAAAACTGATGTTAAAAATACAAGAAAGAGGACTTACCTGAGCTCTTGCTCCACCACTGACGAGGACCCCAGTGACTCTGCTGTTGCAGTCCAACCAGCAGGAGTGGTGGCAGATGAGGCAGGAGTGATGACAGGCTGAGCAGGATCAGGAGCATGCATCTCAGGCTGAGCAGGAACAGGAGCGAGCATCTCAGGATGAGCAGGAACAGGAGCGTGCCCCTCAGGCTGAGCAGGAACAGGAGTGTGTATTTCGGGCTGAGCAGGAACAGGAGCGTGTATTTCAGGCTGAGCAGGAACAGGAGCGTGTATTTCAGGCTGAGCAGGAACAGGAGCGTGTGCCTCAGGCTGAGCAGGAACAGGGGCGTGCATTTCAGGCTGAGCAGGAACAGGAGCGTGCATCTCCAGCTGAGCAGGAACATCTGGAGCTATAGCGTGCGCCTAGCAAAGGCCATTGTGTGCACTAGGGAGACGGCGAGAGCCATTGTGAGCACCTAGGGAACAGCGGGGGCCGTTGTGTGCACCTCAGAGACAGCTGGAGCTGTTGTGTGCACCTTGGGGACAGCTCAGGGACGGCTGGAGCTATGATGCAAACCCCATGAGCAGCTGGAGCTGTCCGGAGAAGATCTGGAACTGGTGGTGGTGCTGGGAAGCGACATGGAGCAGGTACTGGAACTGGGGGGTGCCGCAGAGCAGGGAGAGGACGATTCTCCCGCAGCCCAGACATAGAAACAGGAACTGGTAGGACATCCAGTCTGGGGGCTACAGCTGCTTGGAACCCACTCCTGGAGGTAGCTGCAGGTGGAGAAGCTTCAGGGCCAGCCGGCTCATCCCAGACCAGTAGGTTGCCTCCCAGTATAGCCAGTTCCTCAAAAAAACAAAAAAACAAAACAGATTTAGACACAGGGGATGCAGGTGAGGCTTGGTGAATGGAAGCAGCAGAAATGACAGCAGAGGTGGGTGGAAAGAGCTCAGCGGTGGTAGGTGGCTCACCCTGAGCAGCCTCACCAGGAACAGGACAAGACCTTTCATTTAATGGTGTTAAAAAATGAAAAGGTACTTGCCCCTGTTCTGCTCTGCTGCCGCTGAAGAGTCAGACAATCCCGGGATATGACTGTGTTCGCCTGACAAGGAGCCGTCACATGGTGGTGTGGTGCTGCATCGAGGGAGGAGGACACAGATATTTGGAACGCCTCCGCTGATGAGGAATAGCCAGGCTGAAAAGTCTGCCGGTGCAAGCCATGTCCTTCAGCTTGTTTGAGTTCCCTCTCCCTCTGCTCCTCGCTGGTCGCCGGCAGCATCTTTCCCCACTACTGGAACTTCCACTGTAGCTGCAGCACTGAAAACAGGAGTCCAGCGAGTGGAACATATTGCTGCAAGGTGGGAAAGCCCTCAATAATTCCCGTGGCCATGTCCAGGGAATGAAGGGCCTTTTCCAGCGAGTGGGAGGAGCGGGTTTCCCCGATGGAAGCCTTGATGCGGGAAGCAGCCCAAACTTCCTCCTCATCCCATTTGAATAAACTTGCTGTCTGCTGGGTCCATACTGTTTGGTTCCTACTTTCATAGAGTGGTAAACTGGACCCAAACGCTGGACAGAGCTCGAGGGCTTAACAAAAAATAATTAATGCAACTCGGAAGCAGCAACAAAAGATGCTAAGGCAAAAACACGGCAGGTCAGGACATGACAAGACAATACAGACAAGGCTGAAGCATGTAATCATGCCAACATGACAACGGAACCCGAACAGAAGTGGAACAGAACTTAAAAAATCAAGCGGACAATCAAGACAATATGGCACAGGTGGGGAGACCAATCATGACTAACAGCTGACACATGAGGAAAACAGAGATGACAGGGTGGGCGGGCCTACAGACACAATCACAGTGGAGACACAGAACAGGAACAGGTGATCAGGGGAGACAAGACTAGGACAATAATAATGCAAATAATAACCAAACTAAACCCTTGATTATAATAATAATAATAATAATAATAATAATAATCACAGAACTAAGAACATAATCATGAATCTAACAAATAATAAATGCAGAGAATTCACAGAAGTAAACTCAAGGCAAGGATGTAGATTGGAGCCCATGCTCTAAACAAAAGATATCAAACTATAAATCAGGATGAGGACATGGGACACAACCCACGCCCTCATAGTACCTGCTAACTCCAGGTTTTCCTGGAGCTCTTCGCTCTTGGATAACTCTTCTGATAATTCTTTTGACTCCTCCATCAGAAATCTTACGAGGAACTCCTGGTCATGGCCGGTTTATGGTAAAACGATGTCCTTTCCACTTCCAAATGATTGCTCCAACAGTGCTCACTGGAACATTCAGCAGTTTAGAAATGCTCCTGTAACCAGTGCCATCATTATGTTTTGCAACAATAAGGTTGCAACCTTAGGTCTAGAGACACCTCTTTGCTTCTATTCATTATGAGATTTTTATGGTGTGACAATCTGATAATCACAGACCTTTTTAAAGGCTATCAGTCAGAACTTAACCAGCTGAAATTTATTTGTACTGATGGAGGATGGGCTGCCTTCCTAAATTCGGATGGATTTCAGCTGGCTTCTTAGTTTTCTATGCCTTTTTATCTTGATTTGTTTGTATGTATGGATTAATTAGGTTGTTACTGATATCTGGTGAAAATCTCAGGTCAATGACTCCATCAGAAATATGTTTAATAAGAAAAATGTTGATGCGTTCAATACTTATTTTCCCTGCTGTGTGTATATCATCATCATCATCATAGCAGTCTGCCGGGGGCAACAATGACTGTTTCATTTAGGTCTGATCAGATTTCTCCATGCTCCTTATAAGAACTCCTTATGCAAAGATATAGAGTGATGATAATCAAGTCAGTGGCGGTAATGCACCTGTAAGCTGGTTGCCAACCACCAATCAAATCTAAAAGAAGAAGAAGAAGCTCTCTCCTTTGCCTTCCGCTGCCAGGACCTCCTGACCTTGTTAACCCAGGCGACGTCCCAGTGAGTTACTTTCTGGCTGACCATTTCATGAAACTGCTTGCAAAGTATTTGAGTACTGCTAGCTTTTGCTGGACTAGCGGCACATTCTTGGCAGATAGAGGTATTATCAGTGGCAAGGACAGGCCAAGACAAACTGACTCCAGTATCTGTTGCAGTGTCTGACCAGATGATAGGTTTGTTTATCTCTGCTCTTTGTGTTGTGCGTGTCACAATACACCGACTGGCAAAAGTCCCCCACAGACCTTGCGACAGATTTGCTTATCTGCCAAGATGTCCAGTCTCACCCCGTGTAAGTGGGAGTGGTCCACCACAGACCTGTGACAGATATTGTTTTTAGTTCTACCAGAATGCCCAGTTTCACCCTCCTCGCCCTCGGGAGGGCGGGGTTGCCGGTTGAGTCGCCGACGGCCCGACCCATTGGTTATCTGGTAGCAAGCAAACCAGTGCCTGACCTGACAAGAGCCTCCTAGTCGCTCCCAATGAAAATCCTAGCATCTTCAACTCTGCCTCCTCCAGCTCTACCTTCAGTCCTTTTGTCAGTGCCACGTCTCCAAGCCATACATCATGGCAGATCTCACTACCGTCTTGTAAATCTTCCCTTTCACTCTTGCTGCTACCTTTCTGTCACAAATCACCCTTGACACTCGTCTCCACCCACTCCACCCTGCCTGCACGCTCTTCTTCACCTCTCTTGTGCATTTCCCATTGCTTTGGATGGTTGACCCCAGGCATTTAAACTCATCTACTTTCACTACCTCTACTCCTTCCATTTTCACCTGGCTCCCTCTCATTCACACTCATATATTGTGTCTTGCTTCTACTGACTTTCATTCCTCTTCTCTCCAGAGCATACCTCCACCTCTCCAGGTACTCTTCCACCTGCTCTCTATTCTCACTATAGATCACAATGTCGTCTGCAAATATCATGGTCCCTGGAGACTCCTCCATGTGCCATAACAAGCGAGTGTAAAATGGCTGTCCCTTACACACACACACACACACACACACACACACACATACACACATATATACACATATATATAGAGAGAGATCCTACCTCACGTGGACCCTGCGAGGTGCAAGACGCACTTAAGACTCTGTCAAAGAACTGCTTGCAGCCTGTCCAAAACCCCTACAACATCCACGGCCCCAGAAAATTGCAGCTGATGTACGATACCTAAATTCATACGGCCGGTTGTCACTGAGACTTTACTTACCTACTTATGTACTTATGCACTTTTTCCATTTATTTATTTAAGTGTGGGTTGTGGAAAAACACACTGACAACCACAAGACTTAGGCATTCCCTCCAGCAGTGAAGCTAAAAAGAAAGAATGAATGTTGTAAGAGTAATGTTATTTTATTTGGTGAAGCTTTGCAGGAGCTGGAGCTGTTTTTGGTAATTAGTCTAACAACTTTTTCAAGGACTATTGTGTTCAGACAATGTCGTTCTGTAACACCGCGAGGACATTATTGTATGCCAACTTTTGTTATTATCGCTCATACAATGCCACCACGGAGTGGTGGCCTAGTTGGTAAAGCATCTGCCCCACAACTGGGAGGTCATGGGTTCATATCCTTACCGGGTCATACCAAAGACCATATAAAAATGGTACTTTCTGCCTTCTAGCTTGGTGCTCAACATAATAGAATGGGGAAAGGAAAGTCAATGCACAGAGCTACCAGAAGGTCTGACACCCCCCCCCCCCCCCGACTCAAGCTTTCACTACTTACGGTAGCTGTGTGGCCTAGGGTCAGTGAAATGGAGATAGGTGCTGCCCCATACACCACATGCTGTGGAAAGGGATTAACTTAACTGCTCATACATATGGCAGGTTGCAAACTTACTGGTTGTTTTTGACCAATGTTCAATCCAGGTTAATCCACCTTATTCCTGGGGGTGCCGCTGTAGGAACGATTATGGGCGGAGCTTCCGGTTTCGGCTGACGTAGTGTTAAATCAGTCAGTAAGAGTGGAGTAGCAGGGGCATTTAAAATAGTGTTTTTAAAAGTTTTTCAAATTCATTTTAATGTATAGTCCACATACATGTTTTGAATTCAAGTGGCAGCTAATTTCAGCTCTTGTAGTTATTGTATTTTTTGAATGTTTTGGCGTACTTCTGGTACTTGCTGGTGTTCGTGGTTGTGCCATAGACTGTATAAATGGAGGCTTCTCACCACACAGTGACAGACGACATCCAAGCACGGTGTTGTGTCGTATGTCTGCGCTAAGATAAATTTGATTATGTCTAAAATATTTTAACAAAATGCAGCCAACTTTATTGTGGTGGAGACGTGCTGGTCCGAACGCGCACTGCATCATTATGAGTACAGGCAATGAGAAGTCATAAATCATGACTCTTTCTTTGTTTGGTAGCAGCAAGTCCCGGGAAAACCCCATGAGTGCCTGGTATCATTGGAAAGCTTAGAAATCGTACTTTCTAAAAATACCTGTTTTTACGCAAGACAAAACTCCCGACCTATTGGATGCGAGTTTTTAACATAGCTAAAATATAAACATTGTCTTTTTAAGGGTCAGTTTTTGCACACTTCTACAAATTAAATATCATTTTGAAGGTCTTTCAATAAAGAATATAGAAATAACATTAGATCAGTTTTGAAAATGTCCTCAAAGTTACTCATTTTGCCAGCATGGGTAATATGTTTACAGCGTTAGCATTGGCGCTAACTAATGGAGCTACAGTCTGCCCGGCCACTTTTTAAGGTAATTTTCCCATCCCTCGATAGTCATGGGAAGTGGTATGATTATATTACTGCTTTAAGGTGCAAGAGGCCATGTGTCATAAATGCCCTTTAGGGCAGGATAAAAGGCTCCAAGTGCAGGCTGTTAGTCTGCGAATTTATTAGACAAAATAGAAATACAAAACTTGTAGAGCAGAAGAACACAGGTAAGCTCAATAGCAAATCACTAAGGCGAAGGAAATCACAGGCTAACCTGGGGATCACTAACCATGGAATACCTGCTAGAGGCAATATAATGAAGCAAGTAGAAAAACACTTACGTCTTGCAGGAGAGAGTAACAAGCAGGGTGCTGTGCCCAACAGTGGTGCACAACCCCTTAAATAGGGCCACAAAAACACTAAAATAAGTGGTGACAGGTGTGCGCAATCTGAGTGAGCCAGAGAAAAGCAAAGAGGCAATATAGGCCAGCTGGAGAAGATGAGGGATCAGTCGGAGCTGGCAGTTGACAGGGCCATGCCCCTGCCTAGCGAAACCTATAGGCCATTGACAGCTGTCAACCCCAAGAGAGAAGGAAAAGGAAACGGCAAGACACAAATAAGTGATGATGATAAATAAGGACAAGTAACTCCCAAACAAGTAACAAAACTATGGTGAATGTAAACAGGAAAATAGTCATAGAATGAAACGATACAGAATATGTGAAAACCAACTAAAGATAAAATAACAAGAATTAGAACTCAAAAGTACAATTTTAGACAAAAAAGAGAAAAGGATAAGGAGACGGAGCACGGTGGAATTCCCTCTGTGCTCAGATTGTGACAGAGCCCCCTCCTGAAGGGGTGGATCCAGACACCCCGTGGTACTATCAAAAGAAAGAACCCCTCCCACACAGAAATCCCCCTCCCCAACAACTAAACAACCCTACCCCGGGTGGGAGGAGGGGGCCCAGGCACGGAGGGACCGAACCAACCCAAAGGAGCAATGAAGAAAACAGCAAAAACAGAGTCTCGCTCAGGACCCATACAGAACTGGGCACCTAGGCCTCCCTAGACCAAAGGGACAGGCAGTTCCGGCGGTCGGCCAAAGTCCCTGGTCTGACCAACGGTGAGATGGTCAGAGTCAGGTGGGCTGCCGGAAAACGTGAACCACCCCACCCAGCAGCAATGCCTGTCAGGCGGTCAGCCAGAGTTCTTTAGCCACCACAGAGATGGTGGTCCAGGAGTGGCCGCCCCACCGGAATGACCAGCGGACAAGTCACCATGATGGCGTCAGGCAGAGGATGTGGGACCATGACAACACCTGGCAGAGGAAGGAGGACCATGGCCGCATCTGGCAGAGGCAGGGGAACCATGACAGCACCAGGCAGGGAATGAGGAACCCCGACGCTTGTGGGCTGGCCAGTGACACCCTCGGAGGTCCCAGACTGGGATGTAGTAGAACCCGTGGTGGCTTCGGGCTGGAGCAAAGCAACACCCGCGGTGGCTCCGGGTGGGAGCGGAGCTGCACCCATGGTCACCCGGAGCCGCACCCATGGTGGCTCCGGGCGGGAGCGGAGCTGTACCCTCGGTGGCTTTGTGCGGGAGCGGAGCTGCACCCTCGGGGAACCCGGACTGGGGCGTCGCACCCACTACGGCTTCTGGCAGATAGGTGGAACTTCTGGAGACCTCAGGAGAAAACTTAGACATAGAGCAGACACATACCGGGTCAGAGTCACTGGCAGCAGTGGAGCCCGGCAGGGGAAGCTCAAGTGTGGCTGGCGGGTGCACTTGGTTCCCCCAACCAAGAGCCAGGCAAGCTCCATCTAGGCTAAATGAGGAAGCCTGCCTGAGCTTGTGCTTCACTGCCATCCAGGACTCCAGCGACTCCAGCTGAGATGTTTCGACCTCCACTGTCTGGGTTACCTTCCCCGATGCAGCCACCTCGGGAGAAGGAAAAGAGACAAGTGCCGGTGAGGATTCACCTGCGGCAGTGGAGCCTGGTGAGGAGAGCTCAGAAGCAGAGGATGTCTGCATCTGATTCTCCCCACCCCGAGCCAGACAAGGGTTCTCTGAATCTGACGATGTTAAGACACAACGGAACACTTGCCTGTATTCGGGCTCCACCGCCGTCCAGGACTCCTGCGACTCTACTGCAGCGGCCCAGGCAGCAGGCAAGGTGACTGGGAACACTGGCGACCCTTCAGGCGTCACAGCTGCTGCTGGCGGGAGTCCAGATGAAGCGACGGATTCTGGTGGACCTCCAGGTGTGGGGACTACCGCTGAGGGACCCAGGACTCGCTTCACTGATGGTATTGGGTCCCACGATGCCGAAATCAGGGGACTCCTCATCAGCTCAGATTTCGGCATGCGGGATTCGCTCCTCTCCCTTCCGGGGTATGGCTGCACGGTGATCACTGGGGCCTTCGGAACCGCTGACCTCCTCTTTGCTCGACGGCTCCCTCCCGGGACCAGCGGACCAACAGAGGGAGCAGAGGAGTAAACAGGAGAGGCTGGTGAGGGTGAGGAGATGGCTGCAGCAGCAGGCAGGGAGGGCTCAGCAAAAATGGGTGACTGCTGCTGAGCCCCCCCCCCCCACCACCACCACCGGGAACAAGGCAAGACAATTCATTTTTTGATGTAATAGAATGAAAAGACACTCGCCTGTGCTCCTTAGGCGTGGCGGTGGCTGCTGCAGACAACCCAGAAGATTCTCCACAACTAGCTGCAGGCACATTGACGAGTGGAGCTGGATATCCTCCCTCTGTTTGGGTCATGAGTTCAGGGAGGAGCCATGGTTTATACTCCAACAGTATGTCTGCCTCCGCTGCCAAGACCCGCTGGCGCTCCTCCAGCATCTCCGCCGATGGTTCTGGCCACAGCTCGGGAGGAGAAGGCGGGGCTGCTGCTGCTGGAGAGCGGCGAGAGGCTCGGGGCTTCCGCGCCCGGGACCCCTTCCTGGTTGACACAGGCAGGGGTTCTGAAGCGATTTCCCCCAGCCCGTGGAGCGTAGACGAGGGGTTGGTTATGGTGAGGAGAAGGTCAGTTAGGTCTGGATGGCGCCACAGGCTGGGGCATGCTTCCAGTATCTGTGCAGCTCCTTCCAAACACTCCTGGGCCACCTCGGGAGTGTAGGAGACACGAGCCTCCGACAAGATGTTGTGTATGATATTCAATGCCCAAGACTCCCCCTCACTAAACTCCCATCGACTATCATCGGAATACACTGCCATGTCAGCGAAAAAACAAAAAACACAGTCTTTCCTTTTCTTTTACAGAAAAAACACGGGAGGAAAAGAAAAAACGCAAAACTCACAGCCACTGGTGCCCACACTGGCGGCACCCTTCTGTCATAAATGCCCTTTAGGGCAGGATAAAAAGCTCCAAGTGCAGGCTGTGAGTTTGTAAATTTATTAGACAAAACAGAAATACAAAACTTGTAAAGCAGAAGAACACAGGTAAGCTAAATAGCAAATTGCTAAGGCGAGGGAAATCGCAGGCTAACCTGGGGATACTAGCCATGGAATACATGCTAGAGGCAATATAATGAAGCAAGTCGAAAAACACTTATGTCTTTCAGGAGAGAGTAACAAGTAGGGTGCCTCGCCCAACAGTGGTGCACGGCCCCTTAAATAGGGCTGCAAAAACACTAAAATAAGTGGTGACAGGTGTGCGCAATCTGAGTGAGCCAGAGAAAAGCAAAGAGGCAATTTAGGTCAGCTGGAGAAGATGAGGCAAGATACAAATATGCGATGATGATAAATAAGGACAAGTAACTCCCAAACAAGTAATAAAACTATGATGAACGTAAACAGGAAAATAGTCATAGAATGAAACAATACAGAATATGTGAAAATCAACTAAAGATAGAATAAAAATTAGAACTCAAAAGTACAACTTTATACAAACAAGGGAAAAAGATAAGGAGACAGAGCACAGTGGAAATCCCCCCCGTTCTCAGATTGTGACACCGTGTTCCTGCATTTCTGATGCCGAAGTCATTGTTTTTTAACAAGGAAAAGTTCCCATTTCAGTGACAACCATATGTTCTAAACTAGTACTGGAAGTTGCTACCATAATTCACGCAAGGCATCATGGGGCCTAGACATAAGGTGGATAAAATATTTTTGTCAGTTTGTTGAAAATGAAAGTGAGTTTCTATAAATATGCATCTGTATAGTATTAACTCACTTTTCAACATTGATCTTGGCCACCAAAATTTAAAACAGTACAAATCCAAGTTTTCTCTGAGATAAACATTAGCCAGACATTAGTCTTAAGTTTATCTATCTGTCTGTCCGACAGACGGAAAGTATTCACAGTGCTTCACTCTTTCCACATTTTGTTATGTTACAGCCTTATTCCAAAAAGGATTAAATACATTTTTTTCCTCAAAATTCTACATATAATACCCCATAATGACAGCGTGAAAAAAGGTTGGGTTTTTTTTAGATTTATTGCAAATTTATAAAAAAAACAACAACTAAGAAATCACATGTACAGTCATGTGAAAAAATGAGAATACCCTGTATTAGCCTGTGTGTTTTTTCTTTTAAAACATATTTGGACATGGATATTTAATATCAGAGTTAAAAAATACTGTTAGATTCATGTAATACAACTGAACAATAAAAAATGAATTAAAGACTGTTTTTTTCAAATTTTCTGTAAAATATAATTCTAAACAAATAGTGAGGAATAAATTAGGATACCGCCATCTTTTTAGGACACCCCCACATTTATTCCCACTTAAAATGGCTAAAATAAATGTTAAAAATGCAAATAAAAACAAGGTTAGACATAGATATGTGAACATTTCTTAATAAAGAACTGAATATTTAATGGGTTATCCTAATTTTTTCACATGACTGTACATAAGTATTCACAGTAGGGGGGGCGATCAGGCTAAAAATTGATATCACAATCTTTCTGTGAATTTTCACGATAACGATATTCTTCACAATATCACAGAATGCAATTTTTTCTTTTAAATTTATAAAGGACAGTTTCACAGACCAGCGTTAATTATGTTCAGCATATTCAGTAAAAACAAAACAAAAACTCTTATTTCTCCAGTTTATAAAGAGCAGTTTAGAATGTGTTTAAAACTTTTTTTAATTCTGTATCAAATATTACCAGAAAATATTATAAACCACCACATCTTAAGCACACTGAGGGGTGGACTGGGACAAAAATTCAGGCTGGGAATTTGACTTCATCCTAGGCCACCCTGTTGTTGGAAACCAGAAACCACCACATTTTTAGTAGGCCAACATTTTAAAATAATAGGTATCAAACTAGTTATTAAAGTAATTATAACTTTCAGCTGGGAGGAAAATTATAAATTTGGGTTGTAATAGTCAGTTGATCTATTGATTACACAGGGTTACAAAAATAATTTTTTTGTAAGTTGTCTTGTGTTTTTTCAACTGATTTAAGACAATTTTGCACTGCTGAATCCGAAAATGACATCCGTTTATCTCTATCAGGTGCTAAGTAAAAGCCTGTACTTACTTAGTACTTACTTAGTACTTGCATGTACTTACCTTTATATAAAGGTAAGTACATGTAAATTGAATGTTATGTCATCATTGTTCAAAATTCAGAGAATTTCAAGACATAAAAAAGAATTTTGCATCATATAAAGCAAAAATACCCATACATGTAAACAAAAATGTATAGAATCAGAATCAGAATCAGATTTATTGCCATTGTTCATGTAGTACACAAACTAGGAATTTGTCTCGGTGCAATGCTGCAACATTAAACATGATAAAATAAAAGAAATAAAAAACTATACATACAATAAAGTGTAGAATAAGAATGAGTAATACTAGTCAAAGCAGTTTTTAAATATATTAGCGAGCAGCAGATATTGTGGAGAACCACATAGTGCAGTCGGTAATGCAAAAAGAAAACAGTGATGATTGACATGAGTCTGGTTGAGCTGCTGTACATAGTGCACAAGAGTCAATAAGTCACTTAGTGTTCAGCAGTCTGATGGCAGAGGGGAAGAAGCTGTTCATGTGACGGGAGGTTTTAGTCTGAATGGACCGAAGTCTTCTACCTGAGGGGAGGGGGGAGAACAGTACGTGACCAGGGTGTGAAGGATCGGCTATGATCCGGCCTGCACGCCTCCAGGTCCTGGAGATGTACAGGTCCTGGAGAGATGGGAGCTTGCAGCCGATCACCTTCTCAGCAGCGCGCACGACGCGCTGCAGCCTTAGTCTGTCCCTGGCAGTGGCTCCTGCGTACCACACGGTTATGGAGGTGGTGAGGATGGACTCGATGATGGCCGTGTAGAACTGCACTAACATCTTGGTGGGTAGCTTGAGCTTCCTCAGCTGCTGCAGGAAGAACATCCTCTGCTGGGCCTTTTTGATGAGGGAGCTGATGGTCGGCTCCCACTTGAGGTCCCGGGTGATGGTGGTGCCCAGGAAGCGGAAGGAATCTGCAGTGGTGATGGGAGAGCCTGTGAGGGTGAGGGGGGGGCAGAGGGGTTGTGACTTTCCTGAAGTCCACAATCATCTCCACTGTCTTCAGAGCATTCAGCTGCAGGTTGTTGTGGCTGTACCAGGACGCCAGCTGGGCCACCTCTCTCCTGTAGACGGATTCGTCGCCGTTGGAGATGAGCCCGATGAGGGTGGTGTCGTCCGCAAACTTGATCAGCTTGACAGACTGGTGGCTGGAGGTGCAGGAGTTGGTATAAAGGGAGAAGAGTAGGGGGGAAAGTACACAGCCCTGGGGTGATCCGGTGCTGATGCTAACAGAGTCTGAGACAGTCTTTCCCAGCCGCACATGCTGCCTCCGGTCCGTCAGGAAGTTGGTGATCCACCTGCAGAGGGAGTCAGGCACGTTGAGCAGGGACAGCTTGTCCCGGAGCAGAGCGGGGCGGATGGTGTTGAATGCAGAGCTGAAGTCCACAAAGAGGATCCTGGCGTAGGTTCCCGGGGAGTCCAGGTGCTGCAGGATGGAGTGGAGGGCCAGGTTGACTGCGTCGTCCACAGACCTGTTGGCTCGGTAGGCAAACTGCAGCGGGTCCAGGAGGGGAGTGGTGATGGACTTGAGGTGGGGCAGGACCAGGCGCTCAAAGGACTTCATGACTACAGAGGTGAGTGCTACAGGTCTGTAGTCATTAAGTCCAGTGATCCGTGGCTTCTTGGGGACAGGGATGATGGTGGAGGATTTGAGGCAGGTCGGCACGTGGCATAGCTTAAGGGAGGTGTTAAAAATGTCTGTGAAGACAGGAGTCAGCTCTGTCTAAAACAACTTTGTATAAAACAACATATGGCTATAATTCAAAAAGTTGACCTGATTGAGCAAAACCAATGTGATTTTTGGATTCAGTACATCAAAAATGTCCTAAATCAGCTAAAAACAACTTAGACAATCAATTTGGTGTTGACCAGTGTTATTAAAACAACTGATTGACTAATCTTAATTTAAATCTGGTGCTGCTTCTGGCCTCTTCACCTTTTCAGAGTAAAAACACAAGGTAAGAGGCTTTCGGTAAAAAGCTGCAATTTTGCATGAAAAATGTCACAAATTTGTCACCAAAAATGTTCAAAATTTTAAAAAAAATCTACCTTTATGAAATGATGTTTAAATAATGAGAAAAAAAAAAAACAAATTTAGGAGAGAACAGTAACAAGCAGATGAGAGTAAAGTTGGTACTGCAGACTACATATAGCCCATAGTTTTGAAAATTCTGCAGATTTTTCCTAAAACATCTGAATAGTCCTGAAAACATTACCTGATGAATGTAAGAGCAATTTAGTTATGGTTAATTCAACCTATTTATTACATTAAAAAACATAAATCCAAACTATAAGAACCTGCCTGATTTAAGATGGCGATAATGGCATTTTCAGGCTGGGAAAACAAGAGTGGAGCGGAGCAGCCCACCACTCAGCTAGCTAAACAGCTGTCCAGTAGCTGTTTTGTCCGGGATCATGGGTCCCAAGAAAGCTCAGCAGACTGAGTTGGTAGATGATATTAAGAGGTCGCTCGACTTCTTGACTGAAGAGATTTCTGCTGTTAAGCTGCAGCAAAAAACCATTCTGGGCCTGCTCGAGGAGGTGAAAGTGCTTCAGATCCAGAACACTGAGAAGGATATGTCCTGCTCGGACGGTGGCCACGAACAGTGGAAGGGGGCTCGGTAAGCTGGAAGCCGAATCCACTGAGCAATAAGTGGCGGCCTTCCTGCAGTCCAAAGGAATCCAGCTGGACTGTAACACCATTGAGGCCTGCCACCCTCTGTCCAGAAAAAACAGCGACAAACCAGCTGTCATCATGAGGTTTGTCAACAGAAAACACAAGACTGCGCTGCTAAAACAAGGTAGGAAACTGAAGGGAATGAACATTTACATAAATGAGCACCTTACAAAAGAAAATGCAAAAATAGCCAGGAAAGCAAGATACCTGAGAAAGCAAAAATAGATTCAAAACACCTGGACAACAAACTGTAAAATGTACATCAAATTAAATGGATCACCTGAAGAAGCCAAGATCATTAACATCCGAAATATTATGGAACTGGTCAAATATCAATGAACTGGAGTCGACAGCAACAAGAGGCAACTGTAGGACACTGAAGGATCACTGAAGCATCACTGAAGGATCACTGAACGATCACATTCATCTGCAACAGGACATATAACTATGTGAAACAAAAGATCAACAAACAGGAACAACAGGAACTGAAAGTTTTTGAACATACATGTACATCTCACAACCCACAGGACGTGGAGTATGACATAGACCCTGACAATAATTCATTTACCTCCATCAATAATAACTGTAGTTACTACACGGATCAACAGTTTAACACAATGGTCACATCTGATTTTAATATATCAATGATCCACTTCAACAGCAGAAGTCTGTATGCCAACTTTAATAACATTAAAAATTATTTACATCAGTTTAAAGAGCCATTCAATATAGTGGCAATATCAGAGATGGGGCTCAGTGAAGAGAAAGGAGTGGATTTTACATTGGATGGCTATGAATTAAATTATCCATCCATCTTCTACCGCTTTTCCGGAGGTCTGGGTCGCGGAGGCAGCAGTTCAAGCAGAGAAGCCCAGACCTCCCTCTCCCCAGCCACCTGCTCCAGCTCTTCAGAGAGGATACCAAGGTGTTCCCAGACCAGCTGGGAGACATAGTCTCTCCACCGAGTCCTGGGTCTGCCCTGGGGTCTCCTCCCAGTGGGACGTGCCTGAAACACCTCAAGTGGGAGGCGTCCAAGAGGCATCCTAATCAGATGCCTATACCACCTCAACTGACTCCTTTCAATGTGGAGGAGCAGCGGTTCTACTCTGAGCCTCTCCCGGATGACTGAGCTCCTCACCCTATCTCTGAGGGTGAGTCCAGCAATCCTACGGAGAAAGCTCATTTCAGCCGCTTGCATCCGCGATCTTGTTCTTTCGGTTATTACCCAAAGCTCGTGACCATAGGTGAGAGTAGGAACGTAGATTGACTGGTAAATCAACAGCTTTGCCTTAGAACTAAGCTCTCTCTTCACCACAACAGACCGGTACAACGTCCGCATCACTGCACATGCTGCTCCAATCCGTCTGTCAATCTCTCGCTCCATTTTCCCCTCACTCGTGAACAAGACCCCAAGATACTTAAACTCCTCCACTTGGGGCAGGAGCCTGTCCCCAACCCAGCGAGGACAATCCACCTTTTTCCGGCTGAGGACCATGGACTCGGACTTGGAGGTGCTGATTCTCATCCCAGCCGCTTCACACTCAGCGGCAAACCGTCCCAGCAAGAGCTGTAGGTCATTGCTGGATGAAGCCAACAGGACAACATCTGCAAACAACAGAGATCCTGTGGTCACCAAGCATGACACCCTCCATTCCCTGGCTGCACCTAGAAATCCTGTCCATAAAAATTATGAACAGGATCGGTGACAAAGGGCAGCCCTGGCGGAGTCCAACTCTCACTGGGAATGACTCCGACCGAGTGTTGCTAATGCGAACCAAACTCTCACAACAGTCTTACAGAGACCGAATAGCTCGTAACAACAAGTCCGATACCCCATACCCCCGAAGCACCCCCCACAAAAAACCACGAGGGACGCGGTCAAGTGCTTTCTCCAAGTCCACAAAACACATGTAAACTGGTTGGGCAAACTCCCATGAACCCTCGAGAATTCTCGAGAGGGTAAAGAGCTGGTCCGATGTGCCACGGCCAGGACGAAAACCACATTGCTCCTCCTGAATCCGAGGTTCGACCAACAGCCGGACTCTCCTCTCCAGTACATTGGCATAGACCTTCCCAGGGAGGCTGAGGAGTGTGATCCCTCTAAAGTTGGAGCACACCCTCCGGTCCCCTTTTTTGAAGAGAGAAACCACCACCCTGGTTTGCCATGCAAAGGCACTGCCCCCGACCTCCATGCAATGTTGCAGAGGCGTGTCAACCATGAGAGCCCAACAACATCCAGGGCCTTGAGGTACTCAGGGCGAATCTCGTCCACTCCCGGAGCCCGGCCACCAAGGAGATTTTTAACCACCTTGGCGACCTCAGCCCCTGTGATAGGCGAGTCATCCCCCTCGTCCCCAAACCCTGCTTCCTCTGTGGAAGGCGTATCAGTGGGATTGAGGAGATCCTCGAAGTATTCCTTCCACCGCCCGACGATATCCCCAGTCGAAGAGTCAACATTGGTTAGCTTGTGGGACTCCCGAAGCAGCTGAGGTGTACCGGCAGGCCAAGCGGAGTGCAGCTCGGGTGGTTGCTGAAGCAAAAACCCGGGTATGGGAGGAGTTCGGTGAGGCCATGGAACAAAACTTTCGGTTGGCCTCGAAGAGCTTCTGAATTGAATTATATGTATAGAAAAGTGAAAAAAGGAGGAAGAGTTGCAATTTACTGTATGTTGACAAGAGCTTGCAATACAAGGTTGTTGAAAATTTGACTGTGACTGTGGATGATTTATTTGAATGTATTACAATAGAAATCTGTCTGGACAATGTGAAGAATATTGTAGTGAGCTGTGTATATAGAACACCTGGATCAAATATTGACTTATTTAAGGACTGGATGGAAAAAATGTATGCAAAACTTACTCATAAAGTTATGTTCATCTGTGGGGATTTCAATATAGATCTTATTAACTCAAAACAACATAGCATGACAGAAGAATTTATCATCATAATGTACAGTATGGGCTTACATCCTACGATCACCAGACCTGCCAGAATTACGTCACACAGTGCCACGTTAATAGATATCATATTCACAAACATTATGGGAAATAATATCGTGAGTGGGCTTTTGTTGAATGATATCAGTGACCACCTGCCGATTTTTGCTGTCTATCAATGTGATTATAAGAAGAAAAGGTATACAAAAATATTAAATATAAAAGAATAAGGACTGAAGAATCTATATATTTACTGGCAAAGGAATTATTAATGCAAGACTGGAAGATAGTTTGTGACAAAAATGATATAAATAAAGCATATGATAATTTTTTACAAATATTTCAATCATTGTACAATAAAAACTGTCCTATAAAAGAATACAGTGACAGACAGCAAAACAAAAATATTCCACGGGTCACCAAGGGGCTATTAAATGCATGTAAAAAGAAGAACAGATTATATAAACAATTCATTAAGTGTAGAATGGTAGAGGCTGAGATCAAATATAAAAGATATAAAAACAAGCTAACTAATATAATGAGGACTTGTAAGAAAGAATACTACAACAGAATATTAGAGGATAATAAGAATAACTTAAGAGGAATATGGCAAGTGCTAAATGGGATTAATAGTAACCAAACAAACAATGCAAATTATCCAGAATATTTTATTAAAAATGACAATTTGATAAAAAATATGGAGGATGTGGTTTCAATAATTTTTTTGTAAATGTTGGTCCAGAATTGGCAAAAACAATAGTGACACCAGAAACAAACAACAGTGGTTCTGTAAATGAAATAGAAGATAGAGATCCAAACGCAATCTTGTTTGGGTGCAGTTACTGAAAAGGAAATTATTGAGACTGCGAGTAAATTTAAGAACAAAAAAATCAACGGACTGGAATGAAACTGATATGACAATAGTGAAAAAAGTAATTGAAGGAATTGTTAAGCCACTCACCCACATCTGTAACCTGTCATTTCAAACTGGTAAATTTCCAAACAAAATGAAAATAGCAAAAGTAATACCACTATACAAAACAGAAGACAGTCATCATTTCACAAATTACAGGCCGGTCTCTTTACTCTCACAGTTCTCCACAATACTTGAAAAAATTTTCACTAAAAGACTGGATATTTTCATTGAAAAACACAACCTCCTTACAGTCAGTCAGTATGGTTTTAGAGCAGACAAATTTACTGTACATCTTTGGCACTGATCGAACTCATAGAAGAAATTATTAGTTGTATAGATAAAAAAAAAGTTTGCTGTAGGAGTATTTATAGATTTAAAGAAAGCTTTTGACACCATTGATCACAGAATTCTACTGAGGAAATTGGAAAGGTATGGGATAAGAGGGGTCGGACTGAGTTGGGTGGAAAGTTATTTAAGTTACAGACAACAATTTGTACAAATAAGTGAGCATAAATCACCCTTCATGGACATCTCTTGTGGTGTGACCCAGGGGTCAGTTTTGGGACTCAAACTCTTTATCTTATATATAAATGACATATGCCAAGTGTCAAAATTTCTGAAATTTATTTTGTTTGCAGATGACACAAATATCCTTTGCACTGGTGAGAATTTGCAGCAGGTTTCAGAGGTGGTCACAACAGAAATGAAAAGGTAAACGCAGTGGTTTGGCATATATAAATTATCTTTAAATCTGAAAAAAACAAAGATTATGTTGTTTGGAAATTATAAAATACATCATGAAATAATGGTAACAGTAGATGATACCAGAATTGAAATAGTACAGGAAAATAAGTTTCTGGGGGTAACGCTAGACAATAAAATCTGCTGGAAATCTCACATCAGTCACATCCGGGCCAAGTTGGCAAAATGTATAGGGATACTGGGGAAGACAAGACACATCTTGGACTATAAATCATTATTCTTACTGTACAATTCACTGTTTCTACCATATCTTAACTACTGTGTAGAGGTCTGGGGAAACACAAGACCAACCTACAGCCAATATGCACATTACAAAAAAAAAAGCTATAAGGATAATAAATAATGTAGGATATAGAGACCATACCAACTCGTTGTTTTTGAAGTCACATGCCATAAAGTTCATGAATTTAGTTAAATATAAGACAGCACAAGTAATGCATGGGGCAATTAATAATCAACTCCCAACTAATATACAAAAAATATTCAAAAAAAGAGACAATGATTATAATTTGAGAGGAGACTTAAACTTCATAAAATCTGAGGTACAAACAACTAAGAAAAGTATGTGCATATCTGTCTGTGGGGTGGATTTGTGAAACAGTCTGGAGCTGGAACTTAAACTATGTACAAACAGAAATCAATTCAAAAATAGGTATAAACATTATTTGCTAAAAGGATATATGCTAGTGGGGTAGTATTAATATGTACGATGCATTAAGCTCACTCTGGGACACTATGGTAGGGTAGGTGGGACAGTACTGTGCATATCTGTGTATATCTGTGTTGTTTGGGACTGGGTACAGATGTATGGACTGTATGTCTGTAGGGATGGATGGGTGTCAATGTTGATATGTATAAAATATAGTTAATTGTCTACCTGGGGTCTTAATTGAGGTAATAGGTATATATATTTATATACCTCACGAACCGGCCTCAGTTTGTGAGAACCCGGGACTGTGTTTCCGACACGATCATCAGTAGCACGGGGGCCCCCCAGGGAACGGTGCTGGCTCCCTTCTTGTTCACTCTTTATACTGCGGACTTCTCACACAACACAACACATTGCCATCTACAGAAGTTCTCTGATGACTCTGCGATCGTTGGTCTCATCTCTAGCGGAGATGAAGCTGAGTACAGAGGGCTTATCCAGGACTTTGTGGACTGGTGCCATCGGAACTGCCTCCAGATCAACGCGAGGAAAACTAAGGAGCTGGTGGTGGACTGCCGCAGGCATGGGCAGCCCCTCACAGCACCAGTAAATATACAGGGAACAGACATCGAGATGGTGACATCCTACAAGTACCTGGGTATTCATCTGAACAATAAACTAGACTGGTCACACAATACTGACGCACTCTACAAGAAGGGACAGCGCAGGCTGTTCCTGCTGAGGAGACTCAGGTCTTTTGGTGTACAAGGGGCGCTGCTGAAGTCATTCTATGACACGGTGGTGGCATCAGCCATCACTTTTGGAGTGGTCTGCTGGGGCAGTGGCATTACTGCAGCCGATAGGAAGAGACTGAACAAACTGTTTAAGAAAGCTAGCTCTGTCCTGGGGCAACGCCTTGATCCGATGGAGGAGATAGGAGAGAGAAGGACGGTGGCTAAACTGTCATCTCTGCTGGAGTCCGAGTTCCACCCTATGCAGGACATACTGGATGCACTGAGGAGCTCATTTAGCAGCAGACTACATCATCCCAGGTGCACAACCGAGAGGTTTCGTAGGTCCTTCCTACCAACGGCTGTCAGACTGTACAACCTAAGCAGGGCTGCTCGCAGAGATAGCAAAAAGACGTAACAAACTAATAGTTTTTTTTTTTTTGTTTGTTTGTTTTTTTTTTTTGAATGCAAAAGATGCAATAGACTTACACAATGGTCCTCTCCGGCATACAACTAGGAACATACCGGTCGCTATGGAGGGTGAGAATATGTATGGGCACATAATCATACCATGTAGGATAACTAAATAGACGGTTATGCTGTTTCATCCCACCTAGCAACAATGCTCTGCACTGTGTGTGTTTATATATTTACATATTTATTCCATCTAGCTACAATGCTCTGCACTGGGTGTGTTTATATTTATATATCTATATATTTATTCCATCTAGCTACAATGCTCCGCACTGTGTTTTTATATATCTACATATTATTCCATCTAGCTACATTGCTCCGCACTGTGTGTGTTTATATACTTGCATATTTATTCCACCTAGCTGCAATGCTCCATACTGTGGGTGTTTATATATTTACATATTTATTCCATCTAGCTACAATGCTCTGCACTGTGTGTTCATATATTCATATATTTATTCCATCCAGCTACAATGCTCTGCACTGTGTGTCTGTGTGTGTGTGTGTGTATATATATATTTTATAGTAATATGTACATATGTATATTAGCTGCTCTTGCTTGCTTGTTTTTTCTTGCCTTCTGATTGTTGCTCTGAGTGTTGCTATCCCTGTGCTGTTGCAATCCTGGAATTTCCCCGTTGTGGGACTAATAAAGGCTTATCTTATCTTATTTCACATGGGTTGTATTTGGGGAATAGAGGAGTTGGAGTAAATCAGTGTTAACTTCTTCCTTCTTCCTTTTGAGCACTATATACTGTCACTTTTATTGCACTTATCATTTGTTTTGTTTTTTTGCTTTTTTGTTCGAAATAAAGTATCTATCTATCTATCTATCTATCAGCTACAGTAGGCTAATATAAGCAGAGACCCGCTTTCACCACATTACTTCTGTCCTTATCTCAATTCTATGCTCTGGGACATGAGGGGGTTTTGCTCCTTTTAACATATCAAATTAATTTAGTCTGGTATGTTATTTCACTGGGTCAGGAAAAGGGTCTAAATAAAACAGGAAGGGAGTGGGCTTATTTAAAACTATTATCATTTAATCATTTTTATCATATTGAATATACAGTTAGGCCCAAAAATATTTGGACAGTGACACAAGTTTTGTTATTTTAGCTGTTTACGAAAACATATTCAGGATACAATTATATAATCAATATGGGCTTAAAGTGTAGACTCTCAGCTGTAATTTGAGAGTATTCACATCCAAATTGGAGCAAGGGTTTAGGAATTACAGCTCTTTAATATGTAGCCGCCTCTTTTTCAAGGGACCAAAAGTAATTGGACAATTAACTCAGAAGGCTGCAAAAAACATAACAAGGCTGCATGGGCTCTTCCCTTGTTGACCTGTCATCAATTAAGCAGTTAAAAGGTCTGGAATTGATTCCAGGTGTGGCGTTTGCATTTGGAAGCTGTTGCTGTGAACACACAACATGTAATCAAAGGAGCTCTCAATGGAGGTGAAACAGACCATCCTGAGGCTGAAAAAAAAGAAGAAATCCATCAGAGAGATAGCAGAAATGTTAGGAGTGGCCAAATCAACAGCTTGGTACATTCTGAGAAAAAAAGAGTGCACTGGTGAGCTTGGGAACTCAAAAGGGCCTGGACGTCCACGGAAGACAACAGTGGTGGATGATTGCAGAATCCTTTCCATGGTGAAGAACAACCCCTTCACAGCATCCACTCAAGTGAAGAACACTCTCCAGAAGTCTACCATAAAGAGAAGACTTCATGAGAGTAAATACAGAGGATTCACCACAAGGTGAAAACCATTAATCAGCCTCAAAAATAGAAAGGCCAGAATTGACTTTGCCAAAAAACACCTGAAGAAGCCAGCCCAGTTCTGGAACAGCATTTTTTGGACAGATGAGACTAAGGTCAACCTGTACCAGAATGATGGGAAAAAGAAAGTTTGGAGAAGAATTGGAACAGCTCATGATCCAAAGCACTACTTCTTCTGTAAAACATGGTGGAGGCAGTGTGATGGCATGGGCATGCATGGCTTCCAATGGCACTGGGTCACTTGTGTTTATTGATGATGTGACAAAAGACAGAAGCAGCCGGATGAATTCTGAAGTGTATAGGGATATACCTTCTGCTCAGATTCAGCCAAATGCAGCAAAGTTGATTGGATGGCGCTTCACAGTACAGATGGACAATGATCCAAAACATACTGCAAAAGCAACCCAGGAGTTTTTTAAAGCAAAGAAGCGGAATATTCTGCAATGGCCGAGTCAATCACAAGATCTCAACCCAATCGAGCATGCATTTCACTTGCTCAAGACAAAACTTAAGGCAGAAAGACCCACAAAGAAGCAACAACTTAAGACAGCTGCAGTAAAGGCCTGGCAAAGCATCACAAAGGAGGAAACCCAGCGTTTGGTGATGTCCATGGGTTCCAGACTTCAGGCAGTCATTGCCTGCAAAGGATTCTCAATAAAATATTGAAAAGTAACATTTTACTTAGGGTTATGTTTATTTGTCCAATTACTTTTGAGCCCCTGAAATGAGGAGCGTTTGTATAAAAATAGCTACAGTTCCTACATGTTTAATCATATATTTTTGTTCAACCCCTTGAATTAATCCTTAAAGTCTGCACTTCATTTCTGTTGTAGTTGTTTCATTTCAAATCCATTGTGGTGGCATGCAGAGCCCAAATCATGAAGATTGTGTCACTGTCCAAATATTTCTGGGCCTAACTGTATGCTGGCCTACCTGTCTGCAGTTTCCCCCAAACAAAACACTTCTGCAAGTAAATGACCACCAAATCAGACCTCCTGTCTCTGTCTCTCTTTCTCTCAGTTTACCCGCATTAGAAATCTCTGTTGCACAGACAAGTCCTTTGGTTGTAAACAGATTTGTTTTTCTTTCAGTTGGTTGAATAAATCACACTGGAGGAGCCACAGTGGAATGAAAATAAACCTCTGGACACTTCGGACGTCAGCAACACCATTTCAGGGCAAAGTAAAACTTTTCCCCGAAGCGGCATTGTTGACATGCAGAAAAAAATGTGGGCAGATTATCTGCATCACTGCACTGTTTTTTTTTTGTTTTTTTTTTAAAGATGGCAGCAGTCTGAAACAGCCTTAAAACTAAATTACTTTCTCACAACCAGACGAAGATGTTCCAAGCACGGAGCCATGCCCTGCCATGTTTGTTTTCCCGTTTCTATGGTAGCATGCCGTGTGGTTTAGTCTCTAAGCCCAGCGGAACTGCTTTTACTAATAGGAGAAGGGGCGAGGGCGGATCTCTGGCGCCTTAAAACCAGATGCTTCGGGTAGATGGTGGCTCGTCAACCTGGGAAGGTAGCCCATCTAGGGGAAGGTAAACCCTGATTTCAAACCTCCGCTGCCTTGCGGCACACCCGGTCACGGGAAAGGCTTCAGGAGTCAACCCTGAGGAAAAATCCGGAGTCGGAGCCCCTAAGGCAGTTCTCTGTTGTTCTCAACATCGTTCTGGCAGCTCCTGCGACTTCGCTGGTGCCAAACTGTAGCAGCCCTGCAGTTCCTTTGGATTCATCAGTGACGTGGAGAGGGGGGACATGCTGCATGGGCAACATCTTGTCCTCCATATCTTCCTGCCCAGGCTTGAATCCTACCAACGCCCAACGCTGGAAGGTAGAACACCGGATCACTGGAGAGGACACTCCAGCTTCGCCTTTGGCGTAGACAAAACACGGAGAATGACAGTTACCGGTTATAAGCCAACGCTCAATAGGCGTAGAGCGCGGCGCCAGGGGTTGTTCCCGACGGTGGGAGGGATCATCGGATCTCACTGGACAGCTACCGCCCGCCCCAAGCTGGGCAGCCCCCAGCCAATAAGGTGTTGTCCCGCCACAGCTTGCTTTCCTCATTGGGTGCATGGGGATGAGGAGAAGTCCGAACAGCAGGCTGAGAACCTTCGCACCAGACAAGACAAAAAAACAAAAGAGACCAACTCTAAAACTGGGAACTTGGAACGTCCGCACTATGATGATAGGACTCGCTGCTAACCTCAAGGACATCAACGACACCAGGAAGACTGCCATCATCAATAATGAGCTGAAGAGACTGGGAGTGGATATCGCCACTCTCCAGGAAACACGGTTGGCTGACGCAGGCACACTGAGAGAGAAGGACTACACATTCTACTGGCAGGGAAAGGGCAGTGACGAACACAGGGAACACGGAGTGGGCTTCGCAGTGAAGAACACCTTGCTGAAGATGGTGGAACCGGGCAGCAATGGCTCTGCACGACTCCTCACCCGCCGCCTCAACACCACTCAAGGCCCAGTCACCCTCGTCAGTGTGTATGCCCCAACACTGACAGCCACACCAGAGGCAAAAGAAGAGTTCTACGAGAATCTCGCAACAACTGTCAGGATCATCCCCAACTCTGAACAACTCATTCTCCTTGGAGACTTCAATGCCAGAGTGGGTGCTGACCACGACTCCTGGCCCTCCTTTCTTGGACCATTTGGCGTGGGCAGAATGAACGACAACGGACAACAGCTGCTCGAGTTCTGCACATATCATGATCTGTGCATCACAAACTCGTTCTTCAAGACCAAGCCCCAACACAAGGTTTCCTGGCGACATCCGCGCTCAAAGCACTGGCACCAGCTGGACTTGATCCTGACCAGGCGCACCTCACTGAAGAACGTGCTAATCACCCGTTCGTTCCAGAGTGCAGATTGCGACACAGACCATTCATTGGTGTGTTGCAAGGTCAAGCTGCAGCTGAAGAAATTCCATCATGCTAGACAGCCTGGAAAGGCACGGATTGACACCAGCAAGATGGCCCAACCAGAACTTGTTGAGCAGTTTGCCTCCACCTTTGAGAAGGAACTTGGTGTACCACAAGAAGGAGAATCTGCAAAGCAGAAGTGGGAAGAGCTGCGAAACACCATCCACCGCACAGCCTTGGCTACCTTTGGGAGGAAGACCTTGAAGTCACAGGACTGGTTTGATGCCAAGTTGACGGAGATGACCCCCGTCATTGAAGCCAAGCGCTCAGCACTTGCTGAGTACAAGAAGTACCCAAACGAGAAGAATCTCCAGATTCTCAGGGCTGCGAGAAACAAAGTTCAGCAGACTGCTCGGAACTGTGCCAACGAGTACTGGACTCAGCTCAGCCAAGACATTCAAACCGCTGCCATAACAGGGAACATCCGTGGTATGTACGATGGCAGCAAGAAAGCACTTGGTCCGGCTCAGAGCAAGACGGCTCCCTTCAAATCCTCCACTGGGGAGATGATCACAGAAAAGAACAAGCAGATGGAGAGATGGGTGGAACACTACTCCGACCTCTACTCCAGACAGAACACCGTGACACCGTCAGCCCTTGATGCCATCGACTGCCTGCCATCCATGGGCGAACTTGACACCGAGCCAACCATCGACGAACTCAGCAAGGCCATCGATAGCTTGGCTGCTGGCAAGGCACCCGGCAACGACGGCATACCCCCTGACCTGATCAAGTACTGCAAGACCGCCCTACTGCTGCCATTGCATGACGTCCTCTGCCAGTGCTGGAAGGAAGGTGCCGTACCACAGGACATGAGGGACGCCAAGATCATCACCCTCTACAAAAACAAAGGGGAGAGAAGTGACTGCAACAACTACAGGGGCATCTCCCTCCTCAGCGTTGTTGGCAAAGTCTACGCACGAGTTGTTCTCGTTCGTCTACAGAAGCTTGCCAAACGTGTCTACCCCAAGTCTCAGTGTGGCTTCCGCGCTGAGCGATCGACGGTAGACATGATATTCTCCATCCGCCAACTCCAGGAGAAATGCAGAGAACAGAACATGCCCCTGTACGTTGCCTTCATCGACCTCACCAAACCGTTCGATCTGGTCAGCAGAGAGGGCCTTTTCAAGATCCTGCCAAAGATAGGATGCCCACCAAAGTTGCAAAGCCTCATCGTATCATTTCACACCAACATGCAGGGGATAGTGCAGCATGACGGCAACGTCTCAGAGCCATTCAACATACGCAGCGGAGTGAAACAGGGCTGTGTACTTGCGCCAACCCTCTTTGGGATTTTCTTTGCTATGCTCCTGAGGCATGCCTTCAGCACAGCAACAGAGGGAATCTACCTGCACACAAGATCTGACGGCAGGCTTTTCAACCTCGCCCGCCTGAAAGCCAGAACCAAAGTACACGAGGCTCTAATCAGAGACATGCTGTTCGCAGACGACACTGCAGTGGCAACCCACACACAGCAGGAGCTTCAGACCCTGATGGACCGCTTCTCCGAGGCATGCAAGGACTTCGGGCTTACCATCAGCCTGAAGAAGACTAACGTCTTGGCGCAAGGCACGGAAGCACCACCAACCATCACATCGACGACTACGAGCTGGAGGTCGTGAATCACTTCACGTACCTGGGGTCCACGATCAGCAACAACCTCTCCCTTGATACAGAGATCGACAAGAGGATTGGAAAATCATCCTTCACACTTCCTCGCCTCACCACACAAGTGTGGAAGAATCCCAAACTCTCTGTCAAGACAAAGATGGCAGTGTACAACGCCTGCGTCATTAGCACACTGCTCTATGGGAGTGAGACGTGGACAACATACGCCCGGCAGGAAAAGAGACTGAACTCCTTCCACTTGCGCTGTATTCGCCACATCCTGGACATATCCTGGCAGGACAAAGTGCCCAACACAGAAGTTCTGTCCCTCGCCGGCCTTCCCTCCATGTTCACTCTACTCAGGCAGTGCAGGCTCCGCTGGCTAGGCCACGTTCACCGTATGGAGGATGGCAGAATCCCCAAAGATGTCCTCTACGGAGAACTGGTGCCTGGCAGGAGAGACGTTGGCCGCCCACAGCTGCACTTTAGAGACGTCTGCAGGAGAGACATGAAGACCCTGGAGATCAACACAGAGCGCTGGGAGGACCTTGCAACGGACCGCTCCAAATGGAGAGGCACCCTGACCAGACAGCTCAAGGCGGGTGAAGTGAGACTGACTGCTGCAGCAGATGAAAAAAGGACCCGCAGGAAGAACCGCCACAGACCCAGCAGCACGGAGACCACCCACAAATGCGACCTGTGTGACGGGGACTGCCATTCGCGCATCGGCCTGTTCAGCCACAGGCGGTGCTGTTCCAGCAGAGTAGACGTTTAGGATTCTCTTCCATGGTCATCATAGACTGACGGAGGCTGACGATGGTAGCATGTAACTTCCGTTGACAGCGTAACGGACCCCAAATATCGCTATATTCAGTTTTTACACCGGTATCAAAATTTATACCGGTATTATCGTGAACGATATGACATGGCCCATCCCTAATTCATAGCCTTTGCCATGAAGCACAAAATTGATCTCAGGTGCATCCTGTTTCCACTGATCATCCTTGAGATGTTTCTACAGCTTAATTGGAGTCCACCAGTGGTAAATTCACTTGATTGGACATGATTTGAAAAGACATACACCTGTCTATACAAGCTCCCACAGTTGACAGTGCATGTCAGAGCACAAACCACGCATGAAGTCAAAGGAACTGTCTGTAGACCTCCAAAACAGGATTGTCTCGAGGCACAAATCTGGGGAAGGGTACAGAAAAATTTCTGCTGCTTTGAAGGTCCCAGTGAGCACAGTGGCCTCAATCATCTGTAAATGGAAGAAGTTTGGAACCACCAGGACTCTTCCTAGAGCTGGCCGGCTGTCTAAACTGAGCGATCAGGGAAGAAGGGCCTTAGTCAGGGAGGTGACAAAGAATCCGATAGTCACTCTGTCAGAGCTCCAGCATTCCTTTGTGGAGAGAGGAAAACCTTCCAGAAGGACAATCATCTCTGCAACAATCCACCAATCAGGTCTGTATGGTAGAGTGGCCAGACGGAGGCCACTCCTTGTCACAACTCGCCGCTCCTTATCATCCACCTCAGCTGCGTGCACACCTGCGCCTCGCCAATCACGGGCTATTTAGCCCACTCGGCCCAGAGCATCGGTCTGGAGCCATCTGTGTTTCTACTCGCTCAAACCCTCAGCAGGATTGTCTCTTCCCGTCCTGCCGATCTTCACTACAGCACGTAAGCTGTTTTATCACTTACCTGTCTACCAGCCTCTCCCCTTTGCACAGGTGTATTCCTTGGCAGCGGATTCTCCCGTCTTCGCCATCTCCTCTCTCCTCATCTCCACGCCTCGTCGTGCACGCAGCAGGGCGCTGTCTCCCAGGCCGAAGATCCTTAGCCAACGCCAGCCACCTCCCCATCTGCGAGTAAGCACCACTCAGCATATCTCTCCTGTATGGTGAAGCCAGCTCATATTTCTGTCCTTTGCTCTTCCCATAGGGTTGCCTGGCTGCACGGCGTGCTGCTCTGTTCCCGACACTCATCGTTCACCCACACTCCATATACATATCACATACACGCACCCAAACACCCTTTGCTGCTGAATAAAGCTATTGAATCTTACCTGAGCCTGCGTGCGTGTTTCCTGGGCCGACAGTTATGTCACTCCTTAGTAAAAGGCACATGGCAGCCGGCCTGGAGTTTGCCAAAAGGCACCTGAAGGACTCTCAAACCATGAGAAACAAAATTCTCTGGTCTGATGAGACAAAGATTTAACTCTTTGGCGTGAATGCCAGGCGTCATGTTTGGAGGAAACCAGGCACCGCTCATCACCAGGCCAATACCATCCCTGCAGTGAAGCAGGGTGGTGGCAGCATCATGCTGTCGGGATGTTTTTCAGCGACAGGAACTGGGAGACTAGTCAGGATAGAGGGAAAGATAAATTCAACAATGTACAGAGACATCTTGGATTAAAATCTGCTCTAGAGAGCTCTTGACCTCAGACTGGGGTGACGGTTCATCTTTCAACAGGACAGCAATCCTAAGCACACAGCCAAGATAGCAAAGGAGTGGCTTCAGGACAACTTTGTGAATGTCCTTGAGTGGCCCAGCCAGAGCCCAGACTTGAATCCAATTGAACATTTCTGCAGAGATCTGAAAATGGCTGTGCACCAACACTTCCCTTCCAACCTGTTGGAGCTTGAGCGGTGCTGCAAAGAGGAATGGGCAAAACTGCCCAAAGATAGGTGTGCCAAGCTTGTGGCATCATATTCAAAAAGACATGAGGCTGTAATTGCTGCCAAAGCTCCATCAATGAAGTATTGAGCAAAGGCTGTGATTACTTATGCACATGTGATTTCTTATTTTTTTTTATTTTTAATAAATTTGCAAAAATCTCAATAAAACTTTTTTCATGTTGTCATTATGGGGTATTGTGTGTAGAATTTTGAGGACAAAAATGAATTTAATCCCTTCTGGAGTAAGGCTGTAACATAGCAAAATGTGGAAAAACTGAAGTGCTGTGAATACTTTCCGGGTGCACTCCATTCATCCATCCATCCAGTTAAACCTCTGACACTGTACAAAGCTGCACTCAGCCATATTTGGAGTATGGCTTAGAAATGTTCCAACTTAAATAGTTTTTATGTACGCTCAAATCTAACGCACCCATATATTGTGAATGAAAACAGGATATAAAGAAGTTGTATTATCCTGAACTGACTATACATCATGGCGTGCAGGCCATCCATTGTAACTAATCTTGCTCTCTGAGAGCAAAGTGATAGCATAGAGCCTGATCATTCAGGAGTTTGAATGTGAGGAGAAAAATTTTAAATAATTTTACATTTTAAACATGATTCCTGATTCTATAGGAAACCAGTCAAAGGAAGTGTGTTTTGGAGAAATATGATGTACTTGTTAATACTCTCATTACAGCAGTTTAATATAAATCCAAGGCCTTTAATGTACAATAGAACATAAGAATAAACATTTATTTGTAATAAATCTCAGCCATCAGTTAACAGGTTTAATCATGTCTTCTCACGACTATTTACAACCCCACTTTGTGTATGTTTTTTCCTTACCATAATATTTAATAATTGCTTTGATGATGTACTAATCTTATAAAGTCTTCCCCCGAAGTTCTCTGTTGGTCCATATTGGTCTATAGAAAAAGAATTGCATAAACCATTAAGCCCATTGTCGCGTGAGTATGCAGAGTCTGAAGCAAAGAACAACAAAAGGAAATTGATAGCCACCTTTATGATACCTGTTACCTCTGATTACAGTTTTTGGTTTTGTTGAGTCATGTAACATAAAGAAAGCCTGGCTAAGATGAATGATCTTCCCAGGATATGGATCAGTGGTTAACACTGCAGCCTCACAGCAAGAGGGTCCCAGCTGAAGACCATCACGTGACCATAGGTGTGGCGTTTGCATGCTCTCACCGTGCTGCATGGGTTTCTTCCGGGTACTCCAGTTTCCTCCCACAATTAAATACGTGCTCGAAGCAGCGCCTTGTGTGGCAGCAGCCCCTCCAGTTCTAGGGTGTGATGAACATTGTAGATAGGAGAAACGTAATTTCATTCTACTGTTCATAGTTTTTTCTATGTATAGCTGGAATGACAATATAGTTCTCTTTCTTCTTTAAGTGTGAGTTTATTAGGGCTCAGAATAGCATGGAAAAAAATATGACAACAGCTGGTGAGATGTCAGGAACTTCCCATCACACTTTACACATTTGAAGGTTTAGAATAATTTATTTTACACTTTACACTTTCTTTACAATAAAGGCGAAAATAATAATGATGAATAATAAGATTTTTTTTTAAATGGTAATTACAAACAGCTGATACAAATATCAATAAATTATGTGTAATAAAGGCCAGACTGGATTCTTTTAATTTTTCCTGAACCTACAAAAAGTGTGCAAAGAGCTGAAAGTATCTTCCCGAGTTCCCTCATGCACTTCATACTTTGACAGTAGGACAAGTCTAAACCCTCACAGACTTAACTGTAATGCCCCTCCAAATCTGTAAGTCTGTGAGTGTGGCCATAGGGATCGGACAAACCTTTGCAAAACTGTGCAAAAGGCTGTTGGAAAATTTACCCCCCCCCCCCCCCAAAGAAAAAAAACAAAAACAAAAAAACACTACAGTTGGGCTGCCATCACAAAGGAAGTCATAGAGAAATTCAGGGATTGGCCTCAAATGTTCCCATTGCTAGCATAAAACTTGTTGAAAAGAATCAGAACACTGACAGTATTATTTTTTAAGACAGTCTAAATTGATGATTGTTAAGTTAAACTACTGTCAGTCACGTCGGTGGCTTTCTGCTTTTTTTAATAACTAGTGCATAGCCATGCATGCCCACAGAAACCTGTGCATGCCCGTAGAAACCAAGTATAAGCAAGTATTTCTCAATGCCCGTAATAAGCAAGTGTAAGCAAGCACATCACCACTCATTCAGTGATGCCTGCCTTTGATCTTTGATGATGTCATAATGAGTCCTATGATGTCTGCCTTTGATCTTTTGATGATGTCATAATGAGTCCTATGATGTCTGCCTTAGATCTGATGTCATAGCGAGTCCTATGATCTTTGTTGATGTCATAGCGAGTCCTATGATCTTTTAGTGAAGCCTGCCTTTGATCTTTGATGATGTCATAACGAGTCCTATGATGTCTGCCTTTGCTTTTTTGATGATGTCATAGCAAGTCCTGTGATGTCTGCCTTTGATCTTTTGATGATGTCATAGTGAGTCCTATGATCTTTTAGCAAGTCCTATGATCGTGACAGACAGACCGACACACAGAATTTCTTGAATTATATATAGAGTGATAGAGTGAAGTCAGTTTTGCTTCCCAGACATGTTTTCTTGCATGCAACCAAGACCTGCTTAAATGTGAATAGCCAGCCATTCTTAAACTCCAAAAGACTACATGTTTATTACGTTGATGTATAAAGTACATGTGCATATCTGTTCATAGAGTTTTCTATACAAACATAATATTTGTTGTTGCACATACTGTGTATTCCTCTAACTAATATGTAGAAATATGTAGTGCATTCCCAACTTCTGAATATGACCATATACTGTATGGTCTAGAGCCCCATGTTTGTATCACCATCTTGTTTGTTTGTCACTGCCTTCTATTTTTACTTTCATTGCCTTACTTGTGAGTCAGTTCTGGTTTTGCAAAGCACTTCCTTTTGGTATCAAATGCAGAATTTTACGTGTTCAAAGGTAGGGTACTGGTGAGGGTTGAACAATAAGTTGTGCTTAGGGAAGAGGTGTCCGCCTTCTTTACACACATTGCTACTGTAACCCTCAGCTGTGTCACTTCATGTCATGATTTACACAACCACTAGAGGTCCCTTAAGGTCAAAATCCATATAGCGGTGATAATAATACCTGTTTGTAAAACCAACCTTAAAGGGTACTTTCTGTTAGAGGAACGTCAAATGTATGCTGCTCATTAGCCACTGATTATCCAGAGTAGGTCTGGGTCAATGTGTTTGCAACATGTTTTCTGCTTCTGGGCTTACAGGGCTAGACTAAATGTTTGTCCTGGCTCTATTGAGTTCAGTGTCTCCCCTGTGGTCTCCATCTACTTAGATATGTGTATATTTATGTGTACATATGTATATTCACTGCTCTTATTTTATGAGTGTTGCTATCCCTGTGCTGTTGCAATCCTGGAATTTCCCCACTGTGGGACTAATAAAGGCTTATCTTATCTTATCTTATCTTATCTTATCTTATGTCCAAAATTACCCTGTGAGTTACTCATTTTATTAAAAAGAAGCAATGACTCTAGCTAGAACTCCACCACCAAGATCAAAGATTCATTGGGTCTTTTGTTTGTCCCTACTCCAGACTCGGCAAGCAAGCATTTCAGAATTTCTGGGCTCATAACATAGCCTGGTATTACAGTGGATTTTGTGCACTGTGGCTCAGTGGTGTATTGGAGATTTAGCGGGAATGCCTTTCCCTTCTCTTTTTTTTTAGTGACCGAGAAACCTGAGAACCAGGAAATAGAAGATTAGGGAGAGACCTGACCTTAGTCCAGCAGGGATCTTTGTAGATTCAGCCTTAACGATAACATCCACACAGTTAGCACTGAAAACAAATGTATTTTACTCTCGTGTTCCTCTTTTTTCTAATATGATGGTTCCACAATGATTACTTTTCAAATTACTCCGTCTCAGTGCATTTTATGCTATGATTTGTAAACATCCTCTTCTGTCTTGCAGGTTGTCAGGATTCATGCTGCCTTCCCCTATAGTCAGTAGTGGATCCATATTGGCCTTGTGGTTTACCACAGACTTTGCTGTGAGTGCGCAGGGGTTCAGAGCTGTATATGAAGGTAAGCAAATGTGTGAGTGGACATAGTGATGTACTGTATGACTGCTAGGAATGACAGACAGTTTCTAAGGTGATAGTGACAAATTTGACCTGTCGAGTGATTGAACTGCTCTGACAGATTTGGTGTGAATAACGCTGAGATCAGAGAAAAATGCACCACACTAAAATGTATAAAAATGAAAGCAAGAGTGATGGTTGATGTTATGGTTATTATTAAAGCACACTGACAAATGTTTTTGATGGATTCACTTGTTTTGAGGCTATCGTGGTGACATGATTTAACATTCTTTGCAGTTTATCTTACAGTATATGATCTATAATAGTATTTACTGATCAGATACCACAGAAATTGTGTCTGGTGGCATTGCTTGGGATTATAAATTCTTTTGGTGGATCAGGTATGCCACTTTATAGAACATTCAGGCCTGTGAACCTTATTGTTGATCAAGTACTGATATGCATCAAACAAATTTCTCTGTACTCCAGGCAAAACATTTTGGCTGAGCTCTGCTTCTGATTTAAGAGAATAACAGTTCATGTTAATAGTTCTGCGTGGGCAAACCTTGGCTTACGGCCCAGAGCTGCTGCCTTGGTTATCCCGCCACCAGTAGGGCCTACTGTGATACACTAGACTTTATATGTGCGCACATGGATGCAGTATGTCTTGTTTCATTATTTTTAGGTGCTTATACACATGACTTCCTATTTTGGTTAAACTTTTTTGTTTCGCTATGTCTTCTTGTGAACACAGTACACAAGACTGTTTCATGTCTGTGTGACTGCTGGGATTAATCTCAAATGCTTAGAAGGACCTTTTGATGATGGACAAAAAAGTATACACACATACACATACTTATGTTCTGTTATGCTTTTGAAACAGTTCATCAATGAATCATGAACTCTAAATATCAAAGACAAACTCAAGAGACAAGATACACACAAGCTCTCACGTGTTTCTGCACGTGTTTCATTTGCTTCTACTCTCTGTCCACGTTACAGTACTTCTTGTGTTTTGCTTTGAGTGTGCATTTGTGCCATTTGTGTGTTGAAAGCAAACTTTTTCTTACCTTTGTTCCTTTTTCCACATCTGCAGGGACCCTAATGTGTGTTTGTTGCCTCCAGATTGATTTGGTGTGTGTGTGTGTGTGTGTGTGTGTGTGTGTGTGTGTGTGTGTGTGTGTGTCCCCGACATCAAAAACTAGTTCATCTTTATTTGTGTTTGTAAAACAATAATAGCAAAGTGTGGAATTTATCCTTTCTTTTGTATTTTGTGAATTCAAATAAAAGCAAAATCCTCATTAACATTTTTAATTGGGGGAGTGGTATTTTAGAACAGGTTAACTTGTGCAGGGATTACTTTTAAAGTTTGACAAGACATGTACATATATACAGTGGGGAAAATAAGTACTGAACACATCAACATTTTTTTTTCATTTAACATACAGTATTTCTGATGGAGCATTGAGATTTTCGCCAGATATCAGTAACAGCCCAAGTAATCCATACATACAAAGAAATCAAGGCAACTGTGTTCACAAAACAAGTTATATTTAATAAAGTGGAATGACACAGGGAATAAGTATTGAACACATGAAGAAAAAAAGAGGTGCAAAAAGGCATCGAAAGCCAAGAAACCAGTTGAAATCCATCAGCATTTTGGAAGCCATTCCATCACCCATCAGTACAAATTACAGTAATTTCAGCTGGTTAAGTCCTGACTAATAGCCTTTACAAAGGTCTGTGAATATCAGATTGCCATACCACAAAGAACTCATGATGAGTAGAAGCAAAGAGCTCTCTCGAGACCTTTGCAACCTTATTGTTGCTAAACATAAAGATGGCATTGGTTACAGGTGCATTTCTAAACTGTTGAATGTTCCGGTCAGCAGTGTTGGAGCCATCATTTGGAAGTGGAAATAACATCATTTTACCATAAACCAGGGCACGACCAGGAGCCCCTCGCAAGATTTCTGACAGAGGAGTCAAAAGAATTGTCAGAAGAGTTATCCAGGAGCCAAAGACCACTCATGAAGAGATCCAAAAAGACGTGGAGTTAGCAGGTACTGCTGTTTCAAAGAAAACAATAAGTAATGCACTCAACCAACATGGGCTCTATGCCCGCTCACCTCGCAAGACTCCATTGCTGAAGAAAAAGCATGTTGAAGCTCATTTAAAGCTTGCTGCACAACATTTGGGCACCCCAATAAAATAAAGGGAGAATATGCAGTGGTGTGAAAAAGTGTTTGCCCCCTTCTTGATTTCTCATTTTTTTGTTTGTTTGTCACACTTAAATGTTTCAGAGCATCAAACAAATTTAAACATTAGACAAAGGTAACACAAGTAAACACAAAATGCACTTTTTAAATGAAGGTGTTTATGATTGGGGGTGGGGGGAATCCAAACCTACATAGCCCTGTGTGAAAAAGTGATTGCTCCCTAAACCTAATAACTGGGTGGGCCACCCTTAGCAGCAACAGCTGTGATCAAGTGTTTGCGATAACTGGCAATGCGTCTTTTACAGCGCTGTGGAGGAATTTTGGCCCATTCATCTTTGAAGAATTGTTGTAATTCAGCCACATTGGAGGGTTTTTGAGCATGAACCGCCTTTTAAACCTTTTAACTGCCCATGATTTCACGCGCCCTCAGTGACACAGTGCAGCAACTGCGCCTGTCAACTCACTCTGACGTCCCCAGCTGTATTGAGGATTTGCACTGATTTGTACTGATCTGCCAGTTTCAGAAAGTGGCATGCACGTGTTGGAGGACTCATGGATGACACGTAATAGACCCAAGAAGAAGAAGTCCTTATTTCCTTTTCCTGTTTTCCTGCTTTTAGCTCAGAAAGCAAATATGGCCGCCATGGGTCGTCATTTTGTTTTCACATAACGGCTTTCTACTCCAAAAATAGTTGCGGAATACAAACAAAATTTTTGTGGGATAATCCTAAGTTTGTAGATGTGGGAGAGAGTGCAAATGACCGACAGAATGCAAAATAACGACCACGATGGACGAAAACGGACCGGTCACATGAGTGAGCGAGGCCCCCCCCCCCCCCTCCACTGGTAAGTGACAAATTTATTTATTTTATTTTTTTTATTGTACTGAATTTCTGGTTCATATACTTTGACGATTAGATAACAGCATACCCCTGTAGAGACAACGGTGTCAAAAAACAGAACCATTCTTTGTGTAAATATGTCCAAAGTCCACTTTTGATTGAGTTATGGAATTTATATTGCTGCTGTGACATTATGTAAATTACATTCATAAATTTATTCCTGTCTGAAACTTTGAATCATAATCTACATTTTTTTTTAATTGACAGTAAGCCATTATCTCTTGCAACTTTAAAGTTATAGCCTTGGAAATCTGAACTATTTTAATGACAAAAAATCTTTACCACTCTTGACCACTAGGGATTATGGCATTTCAATCAGATTCAGGTTAGGACTTTGATTAAGCCACTCCAAAGTCTCTATTTTGTTTCTCTTAAGCCACTCAGAGGTGGACTTAATGGTTTGTTTTCAATCATTGTCCTGCTGCAGAACCCAAGTGCACTTCAGCTTGAGGTCACAAACAGATGGCCGGACGTTCTTCTTCAGGATTTTTTTGGTAGACAGCAGAATTCATGGTTCCATTTACCACAGCAAGTCTTCCAGGTCCTGAAGCAGCAAAACAGCCCCAGACATCACACTGCCACCACCATATTTTATTGTTGGTATGATGTTCCTTTCCTGAAATGCTGTGTTACTTTTACGGAAGATGTGCTGGGACACACACCTTCCAAAAAGTTCAACTTTTGTCTCGTCAGTCCACAGGGTATTTTCCCAGAAGTCTTGAGGATCATCAAGATGTTGTCTGGCAAAACTGAGACGAGCCTTTATGTTCTTTTTGCTCAACAGTGGTTTTTGTCTTGGAACTCTGCCATGCAGACCATTTTTGCCCAGTCTCTTTCTTATGGTGGAGTCGTGAACACTGACCTTAACTGAAGCAAGTGAGGCCTGCAGTTCTTTGGGTGTTGTTGTGGGGTCTTTTGTGACCCCTTGGATGAGTCGTCACTGCGCTCTTGGGGTAATTTTGGTCAGTCGGCCTCTCCTGGGAAGGTTCACCACTGTTCCATGTTTTTGCCATTTGTGGAAAATGGCTCTCACTGTGGTTCGGTGGAGTCCCAAATATTTAGAAATGGCTAGAAAATTGAACTGAACTTTCAAAGATGTCAGAAATCACAGTTAATTTATGTTTTAAGAAGGGGGCAATCACTTTTTCACACAAGGACATGTAGGTTTGGCTTTTTTTTACCCTTAATAATAAACACCTTCAATTAAAAACTGCATTTGGTTTTTACTTGTGTTATCTTTGTCTAATATTTAAATTTGTTTGATGATCTGAAACATTTAAGTGTGACAAACATACTGTCACGAGCTGAGCACAGGGGGATTCCACCATGCTCTCTTTGCCTTTTGTTTTCTCTTGATTTGTATAATGTTGTATTTTTGAGTTCTATGCCTGTTATGTTATGTTATCTCTAGTTTGTTTTCACATATTCTGTATTGTTTCTTTGTATTTTCCTGTTTATGTTCACTGTAGTTTTGTTATTTACATATTTGGGTTTATTTGTCTTTATTTGTTCCCACATTTTATTTGCCAGTTGTCTTCTCTTTCTTTCTCTCTCCGGGGGTTGCAGTTGTCAGGGGCACTTCCGGGTTTTTCCCTAGCTGTGGGCGGCGCCCCTGTCAAGCTGTCAGCCTCGTCTCCTCTCCTCATGACTCACAGCTGATTGTCATTTTCTCCCCAACCCACTCATGTGATTCACACTGGTTACTATTTGTGTTTAATTGTTTCTGACCCAATTTAAGGGCTGTTATTTTCATTTCTCTTTGCCGGAGGCTTAAGTTACTCATCCTCTTCTCCACCAGAACCCAGCCCCTGTTCTGTTGTGTTCAATCTGTAAGTTTGCTTTGCTTGTGTGTCTGGATTTTGTGTTGGATCGTGGTTTTGGACTTTGTGTTTTGTTTTTCTTAATAAATTTCACAAACTAGCAGTCCAGCATGTGGGTCTCTCCTCTCTGTCCCGAGGGGCAATTCATGACCGAAGACTCTGGCCAGTTCGAGACCCAGCTGTTGCTAGTTTGTGGTTTTTTGTTCGCACTCACCTGTTTCTCCGGAGCGAATCATTTCCCCAGCCCATACGGACTCTGCAGGTGGGCGCAGCTACCCAGTGAGCCTAGGGTGGGAGTGCTGCAAAACCCTGATGGAGATGGATGGATTAATCTCCGCAGCTTGCATTGGTCCTACCCCGAAAAACGCATTGTAGTACCAGGGTCTCACGGAGGCAGCTGCTAGCCGGTGCCCTCAGCTTAAGGGGTGGAGAGGATTTCTCTGGTGGCGGCTCTGCAACATGAGAACAGTGAGATGGTGAGGAATTCCCCGAGGAAACCTGGGCCTGCGCCGAAGGGGAGGTTTTCCCGGGCCTCTGTAGTATCGGCTCCTCACCAGTCTCCAGCACCCATTCCTGCTCCCGCTCTACCTACTCCAGGACGCCGCTGTCCAGGGAAATCCCACCAGAAGAACTCCTCCACCTCTCAGTCAGCAGCTTCTCCCTTGTCTAGTAAGACAACTCCCGCAGCAGTTTTTTCCTCACATTTGTCTTCGCCGGCTGTCCCGTCAGCCTACTCCTCCTCCTTTACTGCTGCAACTCCCGTCTACTCGACGTATCCTCCCACTGCTGAGGGTCCAGCTGTTTCCTAACCGGCTCCGCCCATTACCGTGTCTCCAGGGGCGGATCCTCCACGTTCCTCTGAGGGGACTACAACCACTGCATTCACGGAGAGGGCTGATTTCCAGCCAGCTGCAGCAGAAACCATTGTGCCCCGGGAATACAGGCAAGTGCTTTTTCATTCTCTTTCTCCTAAAATGAATTACCGTGCCTGATTCCCGGTTGTGAGGCTCAGCCACTGCAGTCCACTGAGTCCTCACTGCCTGCTGCGCATATTAATTCTTCACCTGCTCTCTCTGTGTCTCCTCCTTTGCCCCCTGAGTATCTGCTGGTCCCAGGATTGAGCCGCCGGATGATGGAGGAGCCTGCGGCCCTGGAGGACCTGGTCCCAGCCCCGCAGCCACAGTCTGGATAGAGGGAGAGCTCTGCGACTGAGCTGAAGCCTGTCCCAATGATGGAGCGTCTCCTGGCCTCAGCAGAACAGGATCCAGCACCAGCAGGTAGCCAACCTCCTGTGTCAATGCCAGGTGAGCCACCTGTGTGGACCACTTCGCTGGGGGGTCTCAGGACTGCATCAACCACCATGCCTGCTGCTGGGGCCACCACAGCAGAGTCTGAGCTGGACCTCCAGAGGGCCGGGCCCGAGGAGTCGTTTTCTGGATTGATGGAGTCCTGGACGGCAGCGGTGCTTGAGCTCAGGCAAGTGCTCTCCTTTGTTTTCATTGTTTCTGTGTTGGAGAGGCCTTGTCTGGCTCTTGGTGGGGAGAGCCAAGTACAGCCGTCAGCTGCACCTGAGCTCACCTCGTCGGGCTCCACTGCCGCCGGTGACCCTGACCCTGTTCTTCTTCCTCTCCTGTCTGAGCTTTCCTCCTGGGTCACTGAGGATCGTCCAACTTTGCTAGAAGTCTCCATGGGTTAGGGCTTGTTGCCTGAGGTCTTTGTGGGTCCAACTTCTCCTGACGAGGTCGTCGCGGGTGCTCCATCCCAGCCCTGGACCTCCGTGGGTGCTGCTCCCCCTTCAGCTGAGGTCTTCGCGGGTGCTACGTCCCAGCCCGGGGCCTCTATGGGTGCTGCTTCCCCTCCGGACGAGGTCTTCATGGGGGCACCGTTCCAGGCCGGAGCCTCCCAGGGTGCTGCTTCCCAGCTAGTTGAGGTTGTCACGGGTGCTCCGTCCCAGCCTGGGACCTCAGAGGGTGCAGCCCTTTCCAAGTCCGGGTCCACTGAGGGTGCAGCTCTGTTCCAGTCCTGGTCCTGATTTGTATAATGTTGTATTTTTGAGTTCTATGCCTGTTATGTTATCTCTAGTTTGTTTTCACATATTCTGTATTGTTTCTTTGTATGATTTATTTTCCTGTTTACGTTCACTGTAGTTTACATATTTGGGTTTATTTGTCTTTATTTGTTCCCACATTTTATTTGCCAGTTGTCTTCTCTTTCTTTCTCTCTCCAGGGGTTGCAGTTGTCAGGGGCACTTCCGGGTTTTTCCCTGGCTGTGGGCGGTGCCCCTGTCAAGCTGTCAGCCCCGTCCCCTCTTCTCATGACTCACAGCTGATTGTCATTTTCTCCCCAACCCACTCATGTGATTCACACCAGTTACTATTTGTGTTTAATTGTTCCTGACCCAATTTAAGGGGTGTTATTTTCATTTCTCTTTGCCAGAGTCTTAAGTTACTCATCCTCTTTTCCACCAGAACCCAGCCCTTGTTCTGGTGTGTCCAATCTGTAAGTTTGCTTTGCTTGTCTGTTTGGATTTTGTGTTGGAGCATGGTTTTGGACTTTGTGTTTTGTTTTCTTAATAAATTTCACAAACTAGTAGTCCAGCATGTAGGTCTCTCCTCTGTGTCCTGAGGGACAATTCATGACACATACAAAAAAATTGAGAAATCAGTAAGGGAGCAAACACTTTTTCACACCACTGTAGTCTGGTCAGATGAGACCAAAATTGAACTTTTTGGATGCCACAACACATAGCATGTTTGGGGGAGAAATGACACTGCACATCAGCCCAAAAACACCATACCAACAGTGACATTTGGAGGTGGGAGCATCATCGTGTAGGAATGTTTTTCAGCACATGGTACAGGTAGACTTCATGTAATTGAAGGAAAGAAGAATGGGCAAATGGACGGATGAATGGACGGCTGTGGCGCAGGTGTAGTGTGGCTGACTACTGATCGGAGGGTCAGGGGTTCGATTCCCGCTCTGTCTGCAGTCTGCATGTCGAAGTGGCCTTGAGCAAGACACTGAACCCCCAGTTGGTCCTGGTGGCCAGGCTAGCGCCTGTGTGTGTATGGCGGCTCTGCCGCCATCAGTGTGTGAATGTGTGCGTGAATGGGTGGATAGCAGGATCTGTAAAGCACTTTGGTCTTCTAGAGATGAGAAAAAGCACTATATAAGTGAACACCATTTACCATTTACAAATGTACAGAGTCATCCTTTGTTAAGAACCTGTTGCCATCTGCCAAGATGCTGAAGATGAAACAAGGGTGGACATTTCAGTAAGACAATGATCCCAAACACACAGCCAAGGAAAATCTCAGCTGGCTCCAGTAAAGGAAAATAAAGCTGCTAGAATGGCCCAGTCAGTCACCTGACCTGAATCCAATTGAAAATCTATGGAATGAACTGAAGATCAGAGTTCATAGAAGTCACCCACTGAACCTTCAAGAACGGAAGACTGTGTGGAAGAATGGACTAAAATCACTCCTGAGCAATGCTTGCACTTAGTTTCTCCATACAGGAAGTGTCTGGAAGCTGTTATTACCAACAAAGGCTATTCTACTAAATATTCAGTGAATTTCACCAAGCATGGTCAATACTTATTCCCTGTGTCATTCCACTTTATTAAATATAACTTGTTTTGTGAACACAATTGCCTTGATTTCTTTGTATGTATAGGTTACTTGGGTTGTTACTGATATCTTGTGAAAATCTCAGGTCAGTAGCTCTATCAGAAATATGTTTAATGAGAAAAATGTTGACATGTTCAATACTTATTTTCCCCACTGTATATACAGTGGTGTGAAAAAGTGTTTGCCCCCTTTCTTATTTCTCATTTTTTTGTATGTTTGTCACACTTAAATGTTTCAGATCATCAAACAAATTTAAATATTAGACAAAGAAACATATGTAAACACAAAATGCAGTTTTTAAACGAAGGTGTTTATTATTAAGGGTAAAAAAAAAAATCCAAACCTATATGGCTATGTGTGAAAAAGTGATTGCCCCCTGTTAAAACATAAATTAACAGGTTTATCACATCTTTTGGAAAGCTGAATTCAATTTCTCTAGCCATACCCAGGCCTGATTACTGCCACGCCTGTTCTCAATAAAGAAATCACTTGAATAGGACCTCCCTGACAAAGTGAAGTAGACCAAAAGATCCTCAAAAGCTAGACATCATGCTGCAATCCAAAGAAATTCAGGAACAAATGAGAAACAAAGTAATTGAGATCTATCAGTCTGGAAAAGGTTATAAAAAACATTTCTAAAGCTTTGGGACTCCAGCAAACCACAGTGAGAGCCATTATCCACAAATGGTGAAAACATGGAACAGTGGTGAACCTTCCCACGAGTGGTCGGCCGACCAAAATTACCCCGAGAGTGCAGTGATGACTCATCCAAGAGGTCACAAAAGACCCCTCAACAACATCCAAAAACTGCAGGCTTCACTCCAGACTCCACCATAAAAAGAGAACTGGGCAAAAATGGCCTGCATGGCAGCATTCCAAGACAAAAACCACTGCTGAGGCAAAAGAACATAAAGGCTCGTCTCAGTTTTGCCAGAAATCATCTTGATGATCCCCAAGACTTTTGGGAAAATACTCAGTGGACTGACGAGACAAAAGTTGAACTTTTTGAAAGGAGTGTGTCCCATTACATCTGGCATAAGAGTAACACAACATTTCAGAAAAGGAACATCATACCGACAGTAAAATATGGTAGTAGTGTGGTATGTGGTATCTGGGGCTGTTTTGTTGCTTCAGGACCTGGAAGACTTGCTGTGGTAAATGGAAGCATGAATTCTGCTGTCTAGCACAAAATCCTGAAGGAGAATGTCCGGCCATCTGTTCATGACCTCAAGCTGAAGCGCACTTGGGTTTTGGAGCAGGACAATGATTCAAAACACACCAGGAAGTCCACCTCTGAATGGCTTAAGAATAACAAAATGAAGACTTTGAGTGGCCTAGTCAAAGTCCTTTCCTGAATCTGATTAAGATGCTGTGGCATGACCTTAAAAAGGCGGTTCATGCTCAAAAACCCTCCAATGCGGCTGAATTACAACAATTCTGCAAAGATGAGTGGGCCAAAATTCCTCCACAGCGCTGTAAAAGACTCATTCCCAGTTATCACAAATGCTTGATTGCAGTTGTTGCTGCTAAGGGTGGCCCAACCAGTTATTAGGTTTAGGGGGCAATCACTTTTTCACATAGGGCTATGTAGGTTTGGATTTTTTTCCCTTAATAATGAACACTGTCATTTAAAAACTGCATTTTGTGTTTACTTGTGTTATCTTTGTCTAATATTTAAATTTGTTTGATGCTCTGAAACATTTAAGTGTGACAAACATACAAAAAAAATGAGAAATCAGGAAGGGGGCAAATACTTTTTCACACCACTGTATCTGTGATTACTAAAACAAGGAACAGAATGGAACAGAAGGGAATGTTTCACAAAACAGTGTGTTATTCTGGTTTTATATTTGTATTTGTGAAGTTCCCTTCATTTGTCTGTTCACTGAACTCATGTCTCCTTCTGTCCTTTTTATAGTTTTACGTGACTAGATATCTCATTTCTTTCCATAGCTTTTTTTTGTTGTTGTTGTTCCATGGACAGATATCTTGTTCTGTTTCATACCTTTTGTTATGTTCCATGAACAAGTCTTATGTCCCATGAACAAGTCTCATGAACAAGTCTTGTTATGTTCCATGAACAAGTCTGACCCTTCAGGTCAGTTTTTGTTCACTGACAAGGCTTGTAATTAATCAATATTACACAACAGTGCGGTATCATATCACAAGCAGAAGTCATTGTGTTTACATACCGTGTGGGTCACATGACTTGCAACAGCAGCCTTAGCTTGCCCATTATGGTTGTCCATCCAGGCCCCCCAAAAAAGCAAAACTGTTGAGATGACGAGACCTGAGCAAGATTAGGTTGGTTTTTCACCCCAGATGTGGGTTTTTGATTCTTTTCAGTTAATCCCCGAGTCCCAATTTCATAACTTTTTGTTACGCTCTGTGAGCAGACGTCTTGGTCACCATTCCTATCACATCCAACTGAGTTGTATTCATATGATAAACCATATGGCCTTTGGTTTAAGTTAATGGTTTAATTTAGTTTCATTCAGTCCACCAGAATTAGATGATGACCACCAGATGCCATTGTCATTGTCTTGTTATGGACAATAGAAGATGAATTTGCACTCCTGCTTTCATTTATAAATTGTGACTGACAGCTTGACAGGTAAGCATCATGACACAACAAACTTTTGCTATTTTAATGGTATACAGTGGGGTAAATAAGTATGGAGCACATCAACATTTTTCTCATTAAACATATTTCTGATGGAGCCATTCACCTGAGATTTTCACCAGATATCAATAACAACCGAAGTAATCCATACATACAAAGAAATGAAGGCAACTGTGTTCACAAAACAAGTTACATTTAATAAAGTGGAATGACACAGGGAATAAGTATTGAGCATGCTTGGTGAAATTCATTTTTTAGTCGAAAAGCCTTTGTAAGTAATAACAGCTTCCAGACACTTCCTGTATGGAGAAACTAGGCACAGGCATTGCTCAGGAGTGACTTTAGCCCATTCTTCCACACAAACTGTCTTCAAATCTTGAAGGTTCCATGGGTGTCTTCTTTGAATTCTGATCTTCAGTTCATTCCATAGATTTTCAATTGTATTCAGGTCACGGGACTGACTGGGCCATTCTGGCAGCTTTATTTTCCTTCATTGGTGCCAGTTGAGAGTTTCTTTGGCTGTGTGTTTGGGATTATTGTCTTGCTGAAATGTCCACCCTCGTTTCATCTTTAGCATCTTGGCAGATGGAAACGGGTTCTTATCAAGGATGTCTCTGTACATTTGTACATTCATCTTTCCTTCACCACGATGCTCCCACCTCCAAACGTAACTGTTGGTATGTTGTTTTTGGGCTGATGTGCAGTGCCATTTCTCCTACAAACATGCTGTGTGCTGTGGTATCCAAAAAGTTCAGTTTTGGTCTTATCTGATCAAACTATATTCTCCCTGTATTTTACTGGTTTGCCCAAATGTTGTGCAACAAACTTTAAAAGAGCTTCAGTTTTCTTCATCAGTGGCGTCTTGCGAGGTGAGTGGGCATAGAGCCCATGTCGGTTGAGTGTATTACTTTTTGTTTTCTTTGAAACAGCAGTACCTGCTCACTCCAGGTCTTTCTGGAGCTCTCCACGAGTGGTCTTTGGCTCTTGGATAACTCTTTTGATAATTCTTTTGACTCCTCTGTCAGAAATCTTGCGAGGAGTTCCTGGCCATCGTCCATTTATGGTAATGATGTTCTTTCCACTTCCGAATGATGGCTCCAACAGTGCTCACTAGAACATTCAGCAGTTTAGAAATGTACCTGTAACAAATGCCATCATTATATTTTGCAACGATAAGGTTGTGAAGGTCTCAAGAGAGCTCTTTGCTTCTACCAATCACGAATTCTTTGTGGTGTGACAATATGATATTCAGACCTTTTTAAAGGTTATCAGTAAGGGCTTATCCAGCAGAAATTAATTTGCACTGATGGGAGATGGGATGCTTCCTAAATTCTGATGGATTTCAGCTGGTTTCTTGGATTTCTATGCTTTTTTTGGACCGTTTTTTTCTTCATGTGTTCAATACTTATTCCCTGTGTCATTCCACTTTATTATAACTTGTTTTGTGAACACAGTTGCCTTGATTTCTTTGTATGTATGGATTATGTATGGATTACTTGGGTTGTTACTGATAACTGGGGAAAATCTCAGGTCAGCAGCTCCATCAGAAATCGATCTTATAAATGCACAAAATCTCTGTCTGTCTGCTCCATGCATATCTCTTGAACATTCGTCAGACTGACCTAAGGTTTTATAAATGGCTTCCTGAGGTTACGAGGGTGTGTATCCCTGAATATGGAGTCGCTCAGTCAAAATTTGTAATTTTTATCAATAAAAGTTTAGCCACCGCTCTGTCACCACTCTGTGTCTCTTGATGCACTGGCTTCAAGAAGTGTGGGTGGGGTTTCAGATTGACTCCATGCTGATTGGATAATATGCAGCATCATGGCCATGCTGATTGAATAATACACGGTACCACGACCATGCGGATTGGATAATACACAACACCACGATCTGTCAGCCACCACAGTGTTCCCTGGACAAAACAAGGAAGTGAAAAACATAATACTGAAGATTTAATGCTTAAAAAAATTATACCATAAAGTTGCCGTGATTACACAGGTCTAAATGATAATTTGGCATATGTGCAGAACATGAGGTGTGTGAGCAGACTGGGCGGAATGTCAGCAGACCGGGTCTGACAAATCAACACAGAACATGCCAGGAGAAGCAACGGCTAGACACGACCAGGCTCAAAGGCATGCTAACTGGTGGTGATTTTAAAAAAAAAGTTATTTTCAGTAAAGTAAAAAAAGATATTGCATGGAGTGTGCTTTTGCCCTGAGGTTGATTTATCATGGAAAACAGCTGAACTCTGTGGTTCCAGCGATCAGCTGATTGGATCCACCTCCTCCATGTTATGACATTTTGGCATATCTATCAGAACAGCTGATAGTACAGGACATACAGGAGAATTTAAATGGCATTTCTCTCTCTCTTCAGTGGTGTGCACAATATACAAAACAAAAGGAATAAGGCTGGAAAAACAACAACAGCAGTCCATGTGTAGTATTGCTACCCATAGTGCAAATAGCGACAAAAGATAGACTTAAGGTTTAATGCTTAAAAAAATTATACCATAAAGTTGCTGTGATTGCGTAGGTCTTATGGATAATTCAGCATGAAGAACACGAGGTGTGCGGGTGGGGGGGGGGGGGTTGGCAGGAAAGCGGCAGCTGAACCTGTGGATCTCAGTCCTTCGCAGGCACACGGGTAAAGCAGCAGCCAGTGGGTCTCAAATATTTGTAAATGTGTCCTGTTATAGTGCTGCATGAGTTTATTGATGAGGGATCAGAAACAGTCGCTAATATTGGATGTCCCATTCATTTTCAATATTTAGGTATTCTCTAATTAATATTCACACAATCAAATAAATCTAAGTGCCATTTACTCCCTTTTATATTTGTCAAAGTCTGACATGTGATTGCCTGCATATAGGCTGCACCTCTTTGTATTCCACTTTCAAACATAGCCTACATTTGGGCCTGTAAAGCCTGATTGGGATACCTGTTTCAGACAGGAATACTTGCGTTCTACGGGCAATGCACTTGTATGTTTAATGAGAAAAACGTTGACTTGTTTAATACTTATTTTAACCCACTGTACACATGACCTATATGTATAAGGTGAAAATCTAAAAGTACCATTTTGCACAATGTGCGATCTTTCGTTGTCGGCCTCTGTCGGTCTATGATGACCATGGAAGAGAATCCTAAACGTCTACTCTGCTGGAACAGCACCGCCTGTGGCTGAACAGGCCGATGCGCGAATGGCAGTCCCTGTCACACAGGTCGCACTTGTGGGTGGTCTCCGTGCTGCTGGAGCTGTGGTGGTTCTTCCTGCAGGTCCTTTTTTCATCTGCTGCAGCAGTCAGTCTCTCTTCACCCGCCTTGAGCTGTCTGGTCAGGGTGCCTCTCCATTTGGAGCGGTCTGTTGCAAGGTCCTCCCAGCGCTCTGTGTTGATCTCCAGGGCCTTCATGTCTCTCTTGCAGACGTCTCTAAAGCGCAGCTGTGGGCGGCCAACGTCTCTCCTGCCAGTCGCCAGTTCTCTGTGGAGGACGCCTTTGGGGATTCTGCCATCCTCCATACTGTGAACGTGGCCCAGCCAGCGGAGCCTGCACTGCCTGAGTAGAGTGAACATGGAGGGAAGGCTGGCGTGGGACAGAACTTCTGTGTTTGGCACTTTGTCCTGCCAGAATATGTCCAGGATGCGGCGAATGCAGCGCAAGTGGAAGGAGTTCAGTCTCTTTTCCTGCCGGGCGTATGTTGTCCACGTCTCACTCCCATAGAGTAGTGTGCTGATGACGCAGGCGCTGTACACTGCCATCTTCGTCTTGACAGAGAGTTTGGGATTCTCCCACACTCATGTGGTGAGGCGAGCGAGTGTGAAGGCTGATTTTCCAATCCTCTTGTCGATCTCTGTATCAAGGGAGAGGTTGCTGCTGATCGTGGACCCCAGGTACGTGAACTGATTCACGACCTCCAGCTCGTAGTCGTCGATGGTGATGGTTGGTGGTGCTTCCGTGCCTTGCGCCAAGACGTTAGTCTTCTTCAGGCTGATGGTAAGCCCGAAGTCCTTGCATGCCTCGGAGAAGCGGTCCATCAGGGTCTGAAGCTCCTGCTGTGTGTGGGTCGCGACTGCAGCATTGTCTACGAACAGCATGTCTCTGATTAGAGCCTCGTGTACTTTGGTTCCGGCTTTCAGGCGGGCGAGGTTGAAAAGCTTGCCGTCAGATCTTGTATGCAGGTAGATTCCCTCTGTTGCTCTGCTGAAGGCATGCCTCAGGAGCATAGCAAAGAAAATCCCAAAGAGGGTTCGCACAATGTGCAATCTTTAATGTCAAAAGATACCATTTTTTCAGACTTTACACAAATGCAAAGCCTTCTTTAATTCTCTGAACATATCGGCAAGCTGAAAAAGTGACAGATTAATTTAAATTAACTGGCTTGAATTTGTGTTGCAATTTTGTTTGCTTTACTTTCTTTTCTTAATGTTTTTTGATAAACAAGACAAAAATCAATGTAGGAGAAGTGTTAAAAGGCAGTGATGATGGCAACAGTAGCCGTCAACTGTGTAAAAACAGATATTTAATGGGATTTTTTATTTGTCAGAAGTGCATAGAGGTTTGGTTTTTTACTCATAGCTAAAACATTGACTGTAGAAATGTGCAAAGAAAGACAATGAGATGAAAACAAATACTTGGGAAACTACATTTGTCTGAACTTTAGACTCTGATTTGAGGAAGCTAACAGGGTAAAAAGAGGAAAAAAACACTTCTTCTGGATGTGGCTCTTGGTTTATATTTGTCAGTATTTGGAAGGTTAAATTTTCTGTGATGGCTTGAACAGAAGAGCCAAAGCTGACAAGAGATAAAGAGATGTACAGTGAAAACAGCCAGCAAGGTCATCGGTGCCCCTCTGCCCCCCCTCTTGGACATCTACCACACCCGCCTCACCCGCAGAGCCATCAACATTGCAGGCGACACCTCCCACCCCTCACACTCCCTCTTCAGCCCCCTGCCCTCGGGGAAAAAGTACCGGAGCATCCGGGCCCACTCCACAAGACTGCTAAACAGTTTTGTTTGCCAGGCCATCAGGACCCTGAACTCTGCCCCCCCCCCCACACACACACACCCACCACCACCCCCAGACCGTAACACACCCACCCACACAATAACTACCTCAACTGTTGGCACAGAAAAGTTTGGCACACCAACAGTAATACATCTGCTACTGTATGGCTCTGCACCGTACTGTAACAACTTGCACAAATACCATACCTACTGCTGTCTGTCGGTTATTGCAATATTGACCATGTGCAGTCCAATCTATCACTGTCTGCACCTACACTACCGCATTGAACTTGCAATTACGGGTATTACGGCGCTACTTTTTCTGTATGTAGGATTGCTGGGTTTTATCGTTTATCTTTATTTGCACTACGGGTAGCATTACTGTAAATAGACTGCTGTTATTTTTCATACTTAAGATAAGATAAGATAAGCCTTTATTAGTCCCACAATGGGGAAATTCCAGGATTGCAACAGCACAGGGATAGCAACACTCAGAGGAATGATTTAGAAGATAAGAAAATAAGAGCAGTTAACACATTTATGTACACATAAATATATAAATATATATATACACAGTGCGGAGCATTGTAGCTAGATGGACTAAACAGCATAACCATCTATTTAGTTACCCTACATGGTATGAATATGTACCCATACATATTGTCACCTTCCATAGCGACTGATATTGTCCTAGTTGTATACTGGAGGGGACCATTTGTGTAAGTCTGTTGCGTCTTTTGCATTCAATACTATTAGGTCGTCACGTTTTTTTGCTATCTCTGCGAGCAGCCCTGCTTAGGTTATACAGTCTGACAGCCGTAGGTAGGAAGAACCTGCGAAACCTCTCGGTCACGCATCTAGGATAATGTAGTCTACTGCTAAATGAGCTCCTCAGTGCGTTCAGTATGTCCTGCATAGGGTGGGACTTGGACTCCAGCAGAGATGACAGTTTAGCCACCATCCTTCTCTCTCCTACTGTATCTCCTCCACTGGGTCAAGGCGCTGCCCCAGGACAGAGCTAGCTTTCTTGATTAGTTTGTTCAGTTTCTTCCTGTCGGCTGCTGTAATGCCGTCGCCCCAGCAGACCACTCCAAAAGTGATGGCTGATGCCACCACCGTGTCGTAGAATGTCTTCAAGAGCACCCCTTGTACACCAAAAGACCTGAGCCTCCTCAGTAGGAACAGCCTGCGCTGTCCCTTCTTGTAGAGTGCGTCGGTATTGTGTGACCAGTCTAGTTTATTGTTCAGATGAACACCCAGGTACTTGTAGGATGTCACCATCTCAATGTCTGTTCCCTGGATCTTCACTGGTGCTGTGAGGGGTTGTCCTTGCCTGCGGCAGTCCACCACCAGCTCCTTAGTTTTCCTCGCGTTGATCTGGAGGCAGTTCCGATGGCACCAGTCCACGAAGTCCTGGATAAGTCCTCTGTACTCAGCTTCATCTCCGTTGGAGATGAGGCCGACGATTGCAGAGTCGTCAGAGAACTTCTGTAGATGGCAGTGTGTTGTGTTGTGTGAGAAGTCCGCAGTATAAAGGGTGAACAGGAAGGGAGCCAAAACCGTTCCCAGGGGGGCCCCCGTGCTGCCAATGATCGTGTCTGACACACAATCCCGGGTTCTCACAAACTGTGGCCGGTTAGTGAGGTAGTCCAGGATCCATGATGACAGGTGCTGGTCCACCCCTGCGCACAGCAGCTTGTCCTTCAGGGTCATCGGTTGGATGGTGTTGAAAGCACTGGAGAAATCAAAGAACATGATCCTCACCGCATTCCCGGGCTTCTCCAGGTGGGACAGGGAACGGTGAAGGAGGAAGATCACTGCATTCTCCACCCCAATGCCATGCTGGTAGGCGAACTGGAGTGGATCCATCGCTGGCCCCACCAGGGGGCGGAGGTGAGCAAGGAGCAGTCTCTCTAGGGTCTTCATCATGTGAGACGTCAGGGCCACTGGTCTGTAGCTGTTCAGGTCTTTGGGGTGGGAAGTCTTTGGTACAGGTACCACACAAGATGTTTTCCACAACTGTGGTACCCTCCCCAGCTTCAGGCTCAGGTTGAAGATGTGCTCCACAAGCCCACACAGCTGGTCTGCACAGGACTTGAGGAGCTTCACGCTGATGCCATCCGGTCCCGAGGCCTTCCTCGCCTTGATCTTCCTCAGCTCCGTCCTCACCTGGGTCTTAGTGAGTGTCAGGTTGGGGGGCTTTGTGCTGGGAGTTGCGGGGGGGGGGGGGTGTTGGTGGAGTGGGGTGTGGATAGCAGGTCTCGGTGACTTTAAAGGCAGCAGTGGTTGGTGTGCAGACGGGGGGGGGGAGGGCGGTTGGTCAAACCTATTTAAAAAACAGGTTCAGATTGTTCGCCCACTCCCTGCCCCCCGTGGCCTGGGAGGAGGTATTCTGGAGCCCAGAGATGGTTTTGAGGTTTCTCCAGACCCCGCTGATGTCGCTTCGTTGCAGCTTGTCCTCCATCTTCTTCCTGAAGCTGTCCTTGCCTTCTCTGATCTTCCTCCTCAGCTCCCTCTGTACGGACTTCAGCATCTCCCTCTTCCCCGACCTGAAGATCCTCCTCTTCTCTCTCAGAAGTGTTTTTATCTCAGGATTGATCCAGGGTTTGTTGTTCAAGCAACACCGTATGGTCTTGGTGGGTACGGTTTTGTCCACACAGAAGTTGATGTAGTCCGTGATGGTGTGAGTGAGGCCATCGATGTCCTCACCATGTGGATCGCAGAGCTACTCCCAGGCAGTGGTTTCAAGACAGTCCTTTAAAGCGTCCATTTCCTCCTCCGACCATATCTTCACCGTGCTCATGACCGGAGGTTGTCTGTGTACTAGGGGTTTGTACACCGGCAGAAGATGAACCAAGTTGTGATCCGATCTCCCGAGTGGGGGGAGTGGTGATGAGGTGTATGCCTCCTTAGTGTTAGCATAGAATAAGTAATAAGTAGTACTTATTCCTTCCTTTCTTATATATTGCACACACCACTCATCGTCATCATCATCATAGCAGTCTGTCGGGTGTGACAATGACTGTTTCATTTTGGTCTGATCAGATTCCTCCACGCAGCTCTGTCCTTTGCCTTCCCCTGCCAGGATCTCCTGACCTTGCTAACCCGGGCAACGTCCGAGCCAGTATGAGTTGCTTTCTGACTGGCCATTTCATGGAACTGCTTGCAAAGTATTTGAGTACTGTTAGCTTTTGCTGGACTTGACTCCAGTATCTGTTGCAGTGACTGACCAGATGATAGGTTTGTTTATCTCTGCTCTTTATGTAGTGCATGTCACGATGCACCGACTGGCAAAAGTCAAAGGCAGGCACCACCACGGCCACCACTGCCATGGCAACCATGCCAAAGACCAAAGGCAGGCATGCAGCAGAAACACTTGCCCACACCTGGCCTTCACGGGCATGCATGGGCACCATGTCAACATCCCCGAACTTAAGCCCCCCAGACATGTGGAAGTCCAAGAAAGAGAAACAGTATTTCAATTCTCCTGTATGTCCTGTACATATAGAAGTATTGACAAATAAAAATCTTTGAATCTTTGAATAAATAACTTTCCTGGTCACACTCTCAGACTACAAACAAATACTTATTTTTTTTTAGAAACCCTGGGCTTCATAGTTTAAATGGTAGTAAAACTAAAATCATCACACTTTTAACAGGAAAAATTGTAAGAGCAAGTGAACGTTAACAACATAGTGTATCTGCAGTAACTGGGTAGCAGTAATAATAGTTTTCATTCAGTCGATCATGATGGTAATAGAGTCACAGATAAGAAATAAAATAAAAGGTGACCTTGTTGAATGTGGAGTAGGATATATTTTTAAATTGAAACATTCTGCAACAAATTAATATTACTACATTGTTCACGGGATTGTGTCTCATCAGTGATTAAACACTTACTGCAAGTGTTTCATCACTTATGCACTTATGCACTTGTAATGCATAATTTAGCAACACAAAGTCATTGTGCATCAAAAAGGTAATTGCATGTGTAATAAAACATGTTGAAAGCTCGAGCATCAATTAGTTGCACACTGCAGATTACCTGGCATTTTCAGAGAGAATTTAAGGAGCAGTCTCATTCTGCATCTTTAACCACATGGTAACAGACTGTAGTGAAACGATCCCAGTAACTCAAGGCCAATCATACCAACCTCATCATGACTTTTCTGACTTCTGAAATAAAAACACTTTTCAGCTGTTCAGTTCAGAGCCAGAACTGGACATTCGAGCTCTCAGTTGGTGTGATTGCCTGGACTACAGCCAAAATTATTAGGCTGTTCTGGTGTTTGACACTCTTTCTGGACTTAATCCATCCCAGACAAATACTGGCTCACTAAAATGTGAAGATCCTGAGCTTAGCTGAAACTATGTAAATCTAAAACATGGTATATATGCTGACATTGTCAAATATATGGACATTTTATACATCTTTTAATGATCCCATTCAATACAAAAATGGTGTTTGTGGGTTTTAGCTTCATAAAATGTCTTCTTTGATCATATAATTATATACTGTAATTAATTAAAAATCTTAAAACTTCTCTTTACTTAGAAATATTTAGATTTACATACTGGCAGAAGGTGGTATAGTTCTTCCGGTTTACATTTCCCAGTGTAAAAAAAAAAAAAGTAAAAACCTGCTTTAAGTTTATCTCCATCACCGTGGTATTGGCCATGATACTGATCCAGTTCAGACCCATGATTCCACACAAGCTGGGGATTCTGCATCAGCGTTAACAGTACCAACTGTGCCAAAAAAAAGGAGAGAGATCACCCTGTACTAGGAACAGAATAGTTTTACATCCACCATTTTGGAATTATTTATTGATAAACACAGCGGTCCTGGACACGACAGATCAGCAGTTATGTTAGACAAACACTGAACAGCCTCCAGTTCCACCACTGTGATCATCACTTTTCCCACCATGCTTTGGGCTCATTATGCTAAAGAACCTTCACTTAGAACAAGAGACCTACAGGCTCTGTTTGCGTCACAACTACAGTGGATATAAAAAGTCTACACACCCATGTTCAAATGCCAGGTTTTTGTGATGTAAAGAAATGAGACCAAGATAAATCATTTCAAAACTTTTTCCACCATTAATGTGACCTATAACCTGTACAACCCAATTGAAAAACAAACTGAAATCTTTTAAGGAGAAAAATAAAAAATAAAAAAACTTACAATAACCTGTTTGCATAAATATGCACACACTAATACTTTGTTGCAACACCTTTGGCTTTTATTACAGCACTCAGTCTTTTTATGTAGGAGTCTATCAGCGTGGCACATCTTGATGTTGCAATATTTGCCCACTCTTCTTTGCAAAAATGCTCCAAATCTGTCAAATTGTGAGGACATCACCTGTGCACAGCCCTCTTCAGATCACCCCACAGATGTTCGATCGGATTCAGGACTGGACTCTGGCTGGGCCATTCCAAAACCTTAATCTTCTTCTGGTGAAGCCATTCTTTTGTTGATTTGGATGTGTGCTTTGGGTCATTCTTGTGCTGAAAGATGAAGAGTGAAAGATGAAGTTCCTCTTCATCTTCAGCTTTCTAGCAGAAGCCTGAAGGTTTTGTGCCAACACTGACTGGTATTTGGAACTGTTCATAATTCCCTCCACCTTGACTAAGGCCCCAGTTCTATCTGAAGAAAAACAGCCCCAACACATGATGTTGCCACCATCATGCTTCACTGTAGGTATAGTGTTCTTTTGTTGATGAGCAGTGTTGTTTGCCCCAAACAAACCTTTTGGAATTATGGCCAAAAAGTTCAACCTTGGTTTCATCGGATCATAACACATTTTCCCACATGTGTTTGGGAGATTTCAAGTGCGTTTTTGCAAAATGTAGCTGGGCTTTGATGCTTTTTTTTCGTAAGATAAGGCTTCTGTCTTGCCACCCTAGACGGGAGATTGTTGTCACATGTACTAAACAACCAGTACTTGCCAGAAATTCCTGCAGCTCCATCAGTGTTGCTGTCAACGTCTTGACAGCCTCCCTGACCAGTTTTCTTCATGTCTTTTCATCAGTTTTGGAGGGACATCCAGTTCTTGGTAATGTCACTGTTGTGCCATATTTTCTGCACTTGATGATGACTGTCTTCATTGTGTTCCATGGTATATTTAATGCCTTGGAAATTCTTTTGTACCCTTCTCCTGACTGATACCTTTGAACAAAGAGATCCCTTTGATGCTTTGGAAGCTCTCTGTGGACCATAGCTTGTGCTGTAAGATGTGACTACAGAAATCTCAGGAAAAGCCTACTAAAACAGTTGAACTTTATTTGAGGTTAATCAGGCGCACTTGAAATGGTGGAAGGTGTGTGCTGACTCCCATTTGGCATGAGTTTGAATGCCATTGGTTAATTCTGAACAGTCACATCCCCAGTTATAACAGGGTGTGCATATTTTATGCAAATGGGTTATTGTAAGTTTTTTTACTTTTTATGTTTCACCTTAAAAGATTTCAGTTTGTTTTTCAATTGGGTTGTACAGGTTATAGGACACATTAATGGTGGAAAAATTTTGAACTGATTTATCCTGGTCTCATTTTTTACATCACAAAAACCTGGTTTTTAAACAGAGGTTTGTAGACTTTTTATATCCACTGTAGCTATTAATGCTAGCTTTGCCTGTTCAACTCAATTCAACATTATTTGTATAGCGCCTAGTCACAACAAAAGTAATCTCAATGTGCTAGATACTGTACATAAGCACAAATAAATAAAATTATTATTTTTGATTGCCCTTTAGTAGGAATCACTATGAAAACAAGTTTGGTCAATCAGATAATTAGTTCATGAATGTTAATGAACAGATAATAAACTGATAATGACAATAATCAGTTTTGTCATCTTTACATGCACTGAATAAATGGATTATTGGCGGTTTAACCACTTGAGTTAATGACTCCTGTTACATGGCTTTTATCGGATTATTCTGTTCACATGGCCACTTGAATAATCACATAATTCCAGCAATACAATCATAACTGGTTTATTCATGCACATGTAAACATAGTCACTGTTTAAAAACATGAAGAATATGTGAGCCATTTTTTAACGAGCGGTAAAAAAGCACAGGAATGATTTTTGGCCTGTGTATATATGCCATTGAGGATCTGAAAACCTGAAATTAACCCCTGGAGCTAATGAAAAAAATGGACATTTAACTCAAAAGTGCATCATCAAAAGTTTAAAACTCTATCCATCAAAATAATAAATGATGAGAAATTTTAGCCGAGCCTGAGTATGTGTCTGTGTGCCCATGAAGTGCAATTGATCTTGTACCACTGACTTTAGATATGGTTTTTATTCGTCAAAAGCATTATGGCAGAAAATAGCAACATGCCAACTTTGCTTCCAGCCACACCCTTTTTAAATGAGTCCATTCCTACCAGTGTAAAGCGTGTGAACAATCAGTATTTGAATGATGAGGGTGAAAAATGTGAAAATAGACAATGCACTGCCACAAACTGCCAAAACTACTGGTGCAAAGCATGGTACAAATGTATGCTTTAGATCATCATAATAGGACCGTAAGACTTTATGAACATTATTTCACTTAGTTTTTTTTTGTCAGTTTTGATGCAGGACTCAACACTGCTGCCAGACTTCGCTATTAAATAAAACACAGAAGAAATTGCAACACTTGCTCTGAGCTGATCAGCCATTAGTGTTTGAAGTGATAAAAATGTGTAAAGGAAATAACTGAAAAAAGAAATGGCATTCCTCACAATCTTCTAATACCTTATCTCATTTTCTTTGTCCCTCATTTTCCTTTTTATCCCTGATTTCCACTAAGAAAGGATCCATTTGAGCCAGTCTTTTTTATTGTCTTTAACAACCAGTTTCTGTCTCTCTGCTAACACAGCCAATTCTTTTAACAAATCTTTTCTCTGTCCCACTCTTTTATTAAAGGAAGCTAAATTGAACTATAAGTCTGAACACATAGCTAACTGATAAGACCCAAGTCGCCTGAGAGAGGGATGGATAGAGTGAGAGGAAGAGCGAGGGGAGGGGTGGGTCAAATAAAGCTATAAGCAGTGAAAAGGCAAGGCCTTGCTGATAAAAACCAAGTTTGCAAACCACCTCTGGACGTCAAGATAATCATCAATTAATTTCCCCGAAGCAGAAAGACATGCGCACACACACACATACAAAAAGAGAAAGAGGAGAAAAATGAAAGATGAGGACGAGTAAGCGTAAGAACAGGGTTGGTACTTGTATTTGTCTTTGTTTCTCATGGCCCGTCTTCACCATGTTAGAAGTAAAATGCAGCGTCATTCATCACCTGGTTATATCATCAAATTAAAAAGGGCAAAAAGAGGAGAGGTTCACTCATCTTTTATTAACAGTGATGATGTTGTGATGGTGTTTGGAGGCTCCTGGATGTAGAAATTTTGTCACATGCAATCCTCCCAGCTTCCTTGCCATCATCTTCATCTGTTTCCCAAGAAAAAGAAAGAGTCATAAAAGTATTTGAAATATTTATAGACTCCTACAGCTACTTCATCAGGAGTTTGACCTGTAGCAATTGGTATAGATTTGTTAGAAACAATTATATGGATTGATCATTGGGCCATATGTCTAATACTATACTCTTTTCAGCATGTCCAAGTGCACATTCCTGCTAAAGGTGGGAGTCAGACGCTCAAAGTTATAAATATTTAAACTGAAATGAACGACTGCCTCACCTCAAATAAAGTTTGCAATTGTCGCTTAGCAACTAGAAGCATTGACTCTTCCCGTGAGCATTGGTTAAGTGCTGATACCTGTAAGACGGAACCCAGTGGATAAGAGGCCTAACCTTATTGTTAACAAGGTCGGTCTGTCTGTCTGCAGCTGCAAGAAATTCATTGCACAGATACAGATCTCTAACACACCTTTATAGAACTTGGTACAACTTCTCAATCAGCACTCAGTCCTTATCCATAAAGATATCTCAGGTTTGAGAAGTTTGGAAAACATGGCATGGAAAACATGTTAATGGACAGAACCAACATAGATCACAACATTCCCATTCCCTTATATGACCAACTTACAGTAGAATCACCAGTTAACCTGACAAACATGTCTTTGGGTTTGTTCTGGGTGTTCCAGTTTCCTTCCACCATGCAAACATCCATGAGGAGATCATGCAGACCCCACACAGACAGGCCCTATGTCAGGGGTGTCAAACTCATTCTATGGAGGGCCAAGACCCTGCATGTTTTACTTTCCCCAGTGTCTTGAGCAGGTGTTTTCACTGATCAACAATCAGTGAGAAGAAATTTGGTGAAATCACCTGTTGAAGACACTGGGTGGAGGTAAAACTTGCAGGGTCTTGGACCTCCATGGAATGACTTTGACACTCGTGCCCTATGTCAGGTTGTGTCCAATCATGTGCCATGGAGGGCCACGACCCTGCAGGCTTTACCTCCAACCAGTGTCTTCAACAGCAGATTCCACTGAATTTCTTCCCACCGGGTAGAAGAGAAAACCTGCAGGGTCTTGGCCCTTCATGGCACATGATTGGACATCAGTGCCCTGTGTCAATCAGGAGACACGGGGTCCTTCTACTTGTGAGACAGCTATTATTTATGCTCCTTATTATGTACAATATGCACTAAAGTTTAACTGTGTGAGAGGGAGAGCACACCATCCTTCTCAACGTGTGCACATTTTTCATATATAAATGACGAGACACAAGCATACAGATACACCTGTTGGGTATGGGGGTGACTGTAGAAATGAGGTACAGAGATTTAAGATCAGAATGGGGGGGCAAGTATATGATATTCAGGGGTATCGGCTTTACATTACATTGCCACGTGTAATGTGTATGTCCCCTGCCTCAATGTATGTAGGACATTCGCACACACACCCCGCACCCGTCCACCACCCCTCTGTCTGTCTGTGGTGTCAGTGAGTGTAGAATCCATTAGGAACACTTCTAGGAGCTTCCAAATCTTGCTGACTTGATGCAAGGCTTTGCACAGACTGGCAAGAGCCCTGTAGTCACCAACCACTGGACGAGATACAAAAAGATTGCAGCCTCCTGCTCAGGGATTTTGGGTCCTTACACATGATATTACACACAAAAAAGATTTATTCATCAGGAGGTTTTTTTTTTTTTTTCTGATGCCTCCAGCCAGATAGTTTTCTTAGTGGAGCCTTTATTTCAGAGAGTTTTGGCTTGCTAAGTCTCAGAGGGTTGCAAATAGCCATTGCAGAAAATTGCACTACTGTGGAAGGAGTGGTGGCATAATATGAATACAAAGTATGGTGTGTTGGCAGACAAAAAGACTGCCTTGAGGACTGGATCTCAGATATGAATGTGGGGTGGAATTATAATTATAAATTAATCATAAACATCTATATTTTTTGTTTTAGTCATTCCTTAAATTGTCTCACAAGATAACTAGAAAAGCACTCAGAGAGCGCATACCTCTGCCAAGGCTCCTTCCGTCCCAGCGTGTAATGGGTTGGTTTTGGAGGATTCTTCCTAACACAGTATGAGAAGATCCTTGGTGGAGGTATGCATTCTGGGATCATCACCAAAATGTTACTGGTTCTTCTCGAGCCCAAGGACCATCTCTGGTGAAAATTTCATCCAAATCCAGGCAGTAGTTTTTGTGTAATCCTGCTGCACAAATACAAACAAGGTCCTTGGTGGAGGTATGCACTCTCAGATCATCATCGTAATTTAATGGGTTCATCCTTGCCCCAAGGGCTACCTCTGGTGACAAGTTCATCAAAATCCATCCAGTAGTTTTTGCGTAATCCTGCTAACAGATAGACAAACAAATGGATGGAAAGATGGACCACCCCGATTACATAACCTCCTTGGCGGAGGTAATTATTTCCCTATCGACAGCTTTAATTGACACATTCCTTATTTTTCTTCTCTGGTGGTTTTTACTTACCCCCTCAGGACTGAAACAGCTCTTATATCCTTTTACTTGCTCCTCTACTTTCAGCACCGGGGCGGGGGCTTTATGATGACCAAAGTTTTCAAACTATTGACTGATACCTATCAGTATTTCCCAGCCACCATTATTTTGGTCTTAAGTTAAAATTGTATAGCTGTGCATTGAATTGGCTTCCTGTGGGGAAAATGAGATTATCATACCAGTGACTAAACAACAGGTTTGCATCAACCAAAACCCAAGGGGTCCCTGTTGTGTCCTTGAAGAATTTGAATGGATTTTTACAATTCAATTGCACTGGATCCAGTGAGATGGATTTAAATCAAATATCATGTTCTGTCAAGCTATTCCCATATGCAGTATTACCTTTCAGTTAGAGCAGTTGGCATCACTATATGTAGGTGCTGACTGTGACACATTGGACTGTCACATTAAACTAGTATCTCACGCAGCTGTGAATGACTAATGTTCCAGTTTTTGGATTTGCCAACTTTTCTGATGAATGACTGTGAGAATCAGGGTTCACCTCTGTCATTAGTGACGTTTAGCAACATTGAGCAGCATATGCATGGATGTTAGCAGAAGTGTTTGCAAAAGACAGTTGACGTACATTAGCGACTGTTAGCAAATGCTAGCGACAGCGTTTGCGATAATTGGTAGTTATGTGCCAATCTTTTGTCACTCAAACGTTTGAGACCTTTTGCCAACTCCAGGTTAAAATGCCAGGTGAAGGCCAAGCAAATCTTTGACTCAACCCTATAAAAAGGATGAGCAAACCCTCCCCAGCATTCAGATTTAAAAGGTTCGGAAAGGTTCTTAAACAGTTGCTAGTGTTCATTACTTGGCGAACCAAAATGAACTTTAGTGACATGTGTTACAGCTGTTTGCAAATGCTTACAACTGTTTTTCAAATGTTTGCAACTATTAGCAGAAAAATAAATTCAAGAGAAAAAAACTGCGACCTTAAATGGTTTTTACTAACTATTTTGCAACCTTTTATGAACCCTAACAAAACCTAAAAATCGCAATATTCATCAGCATTCGCTGCTCCATGAGATACTAGCTTTAGTAACATAGCCTAAGAGAGACACTTAACAATGAAAAGGCTTAAAGCTATGAAGGGGTTTGTTTTAATCAAAGCCCTGACATCTCCTAACCAACGTAACCAACTTAACTATTTTAGTGCCTAACATGTTTATATAAGTGCCTAAACTTAACCAGGAGGTGAATTTGAAAGTGAAAGCAATCTACAACTTAAAACAAATCACAAAAATTGAAAAGTAAACAATATGGGCTCCAAAACATACGCTTACGATGTAAACTGTCACGATCTGAGCATGGAGGGACTTCACCGTACTCTGTATCTTTGCCTTTTGTTTTTTCTTATTTGTATAATGTTGTATTTTGGAGTTCTGTGCTTGTTATGTTATTTCTAGTTTGTTTTCACATATTCGGTATTGTTTCTTTGTATGATCTATTTTCTTGTTTATGTTCAGTGTAGTTTTGTTATTTAGATATTTGGGTTTATTTGTCCTTATTTGTTTCCACTTTATTTTTGCCAGTGTCTTCTCTTTCTTTCTCTCTCGGGGGTTGCAGTTGTCAGGGGCACCTCCGTTTTTTTTCCCCTGGTTGTGGGCGGTGCTCCTGTCAAACTGTCAGCCCCGTCTCCTCTCCTCATGACTCACAGCTGATTGTCATTTTCTCCCCAACCTGCTCATGTGATTCTCACCGGTTACCATTTGTGTTTGATTATTGTTGGCCCTATTTAAGGGCGGTTATTTCTTTTCTGTTCTGCTGGTGACTTGACAAAGATTTGTCTGCGTCTAAACCCTGTTCCCGTTTAGACGTTTTTCATCCATGTAAATCCTGTTTTCTTCTCGCCGTTCCTGTGTGTAAGTTTGCTTTGTACACTTTTGTTTTTTGTGTTCGTAGTCTGTTTGGATTTTTGCTTTTGTTAATAAATCTCGCAAACTGCAGTCCTGCATGTGGATTTCTGATCTCTGCTCCAAGGGGCATTTCATGACAGAAGTCACCAGTCAGTTTGAGATCCAGCGGCTGCAGTTTGTGTTAATTTTTTATTTCACTCCAGCAGCAGCGAGGGTTTGCAGTTTTTCCCCTATTCCTCCCCAGTTTTGTTTTTTCACCCGGGGTTTTACCATGTATGTCACCCCGGATTTGCCAACCCTTGGTCTGAGCGAAGTGGAGCAGTGGACTGTGTGTGTTCTGGAGGACATTCTCTAGCAGGCTCGTGCCTCCCACACTCCCGAGGCATCCCAAGAGTGTCTGGAGGGCACGGCGCAGGTACTCGAGGCGTATCTTACAGTATGTCTGTGCCTGCGCCGATGAAGAGCAAGCGCCCGCGGACACGGAAGCCTCCAGCCTCTCGCCGCTGTCCGGCGGCAGCTCCACCTTCTCCTTCCAAACACTGGCCCGCACCATCGGCCAAGGGGCTGGATGAGCGCAGGCAGGTCATCTTAGTGGAGACTGAGCTTCTGCTGGAAGTTAAGCCATGGCTTCTCCCAGATCTTGCCCAGGAGCTGGAGGAGGTTTCTCCGGGGGGCCCGGAGTTTGAGCCGATGAGTGAGTGTCCCCTGACTCCGGAGCCTTTCCTCCTTCATCATGAGCCTATGTCTCTGCCTCCTGCTCCCCGCCGTCGCTCAAGGAAATCCCGCCGGAAAAGCGCCTCTACTTCCTCATCGGCAGTTCCCCCCTCGTCGAACCCGAAGACTCCCGCAGCAGTTCCTTCATTGGGTTTTTCCTCTTCGGCTGTCCCGTCAGCTTTTTTCTGTGCTGCCTCTTTCTTCTCCTTGACGATTCATCCCGCTGCCAAAGGACTGGTCGCCTCCTTCCCGGCTCAGCTCTAAGTTTGCTTTGTACATTTTTGGTTTTTGTATTTGTAGTCTGTTTAGATTTTTGCTTTTGTTAATAAATCTCACAAACTGCAGTCCTGCGCGTGGACTTCTGATCTCTGCCCCGAGGGGCATTTCATGACATAAACACAGTTTTATGAATGAAAGTGAACCTGTAATCACGTGACTATGATCCTTGGGACAGGAGCATTATATCAAATTAATCACACCTTTGGATGCATACCTTATATATATCACTTGCATCCACCCTTTCTTCCTCTTTCTAACGACTGGGATGGGGCCTGCCTCCACCAGGCTTACAAGTTTACTTTCATTCATAAAACCACGTTTACATCCGTAAATGTATGTTTTATTTCATTTCAGTGAACCTGTAACCATGTGGCAACCGTCTACCAAATGAGTCCTGAGGAGTATGGTGGTGGCGTCACCCACAGATTGAATAGGCACAATGCCCCAATCACGCCATTAAGCACAAACACACTCAGATGAGTTTGGCTCCTTTATTGTACTTAACTGAGTGCGTACAAGTTAAGCCAGTTCCTCCAGGTAACTGGAGCTGAAAACAAAACCTTTCGAGCACAAGGGACACATGCTGGCTCACATGAGTGAAAACTAAGATGCAACTTAAGAACCTGCTGTGACCCCCAGAACAAATGAGGGGGCGACTGATGAGGCCAGGTTGAGCCTATAGTATGGACCACATTAAGGAAGAAGCCCAGCCAGCAGCTGCGCATACATCCTCCAGGGTGCACCCCTAACAATGCCCATATAGTGGCCAATCCCCGTGTCGAGCGGACTACCAGCCTATCTAATGGTTCCGCTCCAACCTGTACATATGCAAAGGCAATCAGGTCGACTATCCAATGGGACAGGCGCTGCTAAAAGGTAGGCCCGCTCATTGTGGACTCCCCATAGAACACAAAAGCTTGTCTGAAGAGCGGACAGACCTCGTAGGTCAACATTAACCTTAAGGGCCCTTACCGGCATAGCTAAGGAGCCTCTCAGCCTCCAAAGAAGTGCATGGGGAAGGGTAGAAGGCTTGAAGCATGAGAGGTCGGGAAAACAGCCCCACTAGTAGCACTTTGGGTTGAAAAGCTGGGTTGGGCTGCAGGTGGACCAACTGATCACTATCAAACCTAAGACATGCTGCCTCCACAGAGACCACATTCGGTTCACTGACCCTCTTGGCTGAGACAATTGCCAAGAGAAAAAGCAATTTTCCCAGAGATCAGACAAAGGTCAGCAATGGAGAGTGGCTCAAAAGGGGGCCAGCATAGAGCCCTGAGAACTGTCTGGAGATTCCAAGTGGGTGGCAAAGGACACCGGAATGGGCGGCTCTGTCTCATGCCTCTCAGAAATCGCCTAGCCAAGGGATTTGCCTCAGGCGACAAGGCATCACATTTTCCATGGGCAGTTAACACTGCTGCCAGGTAGCCCCTGATAGATGACTCCACCCAACCTCGGCAAAGAGGTACTGGAGGAAAAAAAACACCAAGATGACAGAGATGTGACATGTCAAGGGATTCTCACCCTTGGTCTGACACCAGTTCAAAAACATGTCACACTGCATTGCAGCTGGATAGATGGGGCCCACACGGTGTCTATAACCTCCTTCTCTAAGCCAAGTTTCCACAATTGCTCCCGTCTAAGGGCCAACATGAAGCCTCAGGAGCTGGGGATTTGGATGCCAAATCCTGCCCTGTGCCTGCGAGAGTAAATCCCATCTGATTGGGAGAGGCCAAGGACAGCCCAACAACATCTCATGGAACTTCACCATCCATGGTCTTTGTGGCCAAATCGGGGCCATCAAAGTTATTTGAACAGATAGTAGTCTCACCTTCACAAGGAAAGCTGGCAGAAGAGGCAGTAGTGGAAATGCAAACAGTTCACTGGAGGCCAGGCACACTCAGAGCATCTGTAGCTAGTGGACCTGGCAGGCTTGGGCGCACAAGAGCAGATGACACCCTCTTGCATGGAGAGAGGGAGACCCCAGTTCGTCCTGCTGGTGGATGTATGACACCACAGCCGCGCTGTCTGTCCGTACCAGAATTTTTCTGCCCTGAATGACTGGAAGAAAAAGCCCCAGAGCCAAACACACTGCTTCCATCTTGGGATGGTTTATATGCCAAGACTGCTGCGCCGGATCCCAGTGTCCCCAAACAAACCTGCCCTCCCAGAGTGCACCCCAGCCTGCCTGGGAAGCGTCAGTTGTAATGGTCACCCTGCAGCCCTCTTGGCCCAGGGGAACACCATCTCAGACTGCTGATGAGTGTCTCCACCATCTGAGAACCACGAGGCTCCTTCGAAAGAACTAGCCTCCTCCTTTTGTCTCTGGGCAAAAACACTTTCTGAAGCCCAAACCACCGTTGAAAGGGATGAGAGTGTAAAAGACCCAGTGGCACCACCTGGGCAGCTGCAGCAAAGAAGCCTAAGATCCTCTGGCACTGCTACACTGATACAGTCCTTTGTGAAATGCAGCTCTCGATGTATTCCCTAATAATATGTCATCTCTTTGGAGTCAGGGATGCCCTCATGGCAACTGAATCTAGGGTGAGCCCCAAGTACTCGACAACCCTGGTTGGAATCAGGCAGCCTTTCACCGCATTCAAATGCAACCCGAGTGCCACCAGGTGAGCCAATATGGTCTCCATATTGCTCCTCGCTACGGCTTCTGATGGCGCACAACCAGCCAATCGTCCTGATAATTGAACTTGAATTCCCCTCTGTTGCAGTGGGGCGAGTGCAGCGTCCATGCACTTGGTGAACATCTGAAGACAGGGACAGGCCGAAAGGCAGGACATCGTGACTGAAGGCTTGTCCTGAAGGATCCTTGTGGAACTTCCTGTGGCCGGATTTATGGGAATATGGAAATCAGCATTGCGAAGGTTCATTGCTGCGAACCAATCACCTGGCGCTATGGCCTTAATAATGTCCTCAGCCTGAGCACCGGACAAGGGAGTACCTTGAGATACCTGCTCAACTGCCTCAGGTCTAAAACTGGACAGAGACCCTTTGGTCACTTAGTTAGTTAAATTCCCTCCCACAATACATGGGACACCATACGGTGTATAGGGCAGCACCTATCTCATTTCTCTGACCTTAGGCCACACAGCCACTGTAAGTAGCGAAAGCTACAGTAGGGCATCAGTCCTCTGGTAGCTCTGTGCATCACACACCAATCCACTTGAAGACAAGGAATAGACAGTGTATAAAACCTCGCCTCTCTTCTCCTGGAGACAGAGACCGTATTGCGTTCTTTCCCAGCAGGGCAGAGACCTCGATGCCCAGAACCACGGAAAGAGTGTCCTCCTTACTTTTGCTTCCAGAACCCCTTGAAGTTAGGGAATGAGATCTGAATTGTAGGCGGTCTCCACACTCCAGTGCATCAATCACCCATGGATATGAGGTGCACCGACGCCAACTCATGAGGAGCGCTGCAGAGAAGGTTGACTTCAGGAGAAGCGTACTATGAGAGACGCTGGCGGGGCTTAACAGGACCATGGCCTACACGCTCCTGAGAGCGTGGACTTGGGTGCTGCTGAACCTGCACCCACTGCCGGGAGGCCCGAGCTCTGAAAGGAACTTGGCTCTTTGAAACAAAGCCATTGTGGGTTGTCACCCCCTCAAGAGGTCTCTGAACGCTTGACCTGGATGGTCCTGGCCGACGAAAGGACTGTGTGCGCAGTCTCATCTTCTGCATCTCGTCCAACACCGCCTTTGCATTGTCGTTATTTCAATAGCAGTCATTCATCTTAACATCACATGTTGTTGTAGTGGGTTTGTAATAAAGTGTATTTACTAACCCAAAAGATCATATGATACCCATGTACCGTCCGTGACATCAGTGGCTCTGACCAAATGGTGATATATTGTTAATAAGAATGAGAACAGGTTAGGTTTCCTTTGTGGATTGTTTTTAATATTGAGTTTTGGATTTGTGGAGTGTTTGTTTTGTTGAAATCTAATTATTTCGTGTGGGTGTATAAAGGTCAGGTGGAACATTAGGAGCCTGCTAACTACTGTTTTGCACCATTGGTTGTTTTCTTGTCTTGTGGAAGAGTTCATTGTGCTGTTTTGTCAAAGATGGTATAGAGCAAAAAACAAAGTCTTTGCAATTTGTAAATAAAGAAATCCCTTTTAAACCATCTTTACATTAATTATTTTCCAATAAATGTACCTATATTTGATACTGTCCATTGGCATCCACTCAGAGATATTCCTGCATTCACAAAACCTGATCTGAGCAATATTTGTACTGTGTTTTGATCTAAATCAAGAAGTATTTTTCAACAGCATCTAGCAGCATCATCTGTTTGGATGATTCAATCAGCACTAATGATCACCCATTTCTTCTTAACACAGTATAAAGAATAGACTGTTCTATATTTGTATTTATAGATTGTCAGTAATGACTGTTTTCGTCAAGACATATAACTACTTGCACATTAGGCAAGGGCAGTGAAGACTCATCTATCTGAATAAATCAATGATCGAGCATAAACACGTCTCAATCATCTGAAAGGAACAGGAATGCATTCAAGGTTCCCTTTGATTGACACATTGGGGAAATGAGTGGAATGTAGTATATAGGATATGTTGTGTAAAATGTTGCAGACTGAAGGGGAAATGATTGAAATTAATGGGTTTTAGCTGCAGGATAATTGCTTCTTGTTTATAATAGGGTGCAAAAAAGACATACGTGCGTGTCAAAAGAAATATAAAAAAATACTGTTTCATATTCCTACATATCTTAAGTAGAAGATGCACTGAGGAAAACAATACCAACAACAAAAAAATGCTACCTGTGGATAGTCCCCTTTTTTTGCTCCCCTATTGACCCATTATCCCCATCAGCATCTGTTTGCCCTTCATTGAGAATAATAGGGTGGTGGACTTCATCTAAGCCAATGGATTCAGCAGGGAAGCTTCTTAGAGCAAACACAGCAAATCATTAAAGGAAGGAAAGACTACCGGCGGATTTGTCAACGTAGATAGTCAGATGCTGCTGTGGGTATTTTGTGTGTACTATAGAGGTAAAGAGAGAGCAAATAGAGAAGCGGCCTGATACACCATTAACCCATATTGACTGGAGCGCCATAGGAAGCTCTTCACCGTGGGAGTGGTTCATATAACGCCGCTGGTACTGACGCCAGCAGTAGTCAGCGCCATCGATCCAAGAAGCAATGTCAACTCTCCTGCTGCGAGTGTGTGTGTGTGTGTGTGTGTGTGTGGCATGTGCACTCGTCGGTGTTGTAGCAGACTGTTCAAGGGTGATACGACTGTCATCAGATCATGAACTGTACCCTCTCACACATACACGCACGCTTTTAGTGAGTGTTGTGTAATCAACTTCCCACCATGCAGTAAAATCAATAAGGCATCACAGTCATTTGAACACAGTAGCTTTTATCTTTTGTAAACTGGACTCCCAACACATTAGCAATAAGTTGTTGAAACATGTTCATTCTCACTCATAATGGTTATTGGCTTCTTTTTTTTTAATAAAGTGAATTTGTCATATAGAACCTCTTATATGAAATGTAAGTCCAGCTTCACTCTTTCAAAAAAGTCATATCTCTTTTGACTTTTCTTTCTTCAAAAAATGTAACATTACCATCACAAGCAAAAACAAAAGCTGTATTTGCCATTGTGCAAAGCTTTGAGATGTATTTTTTCACATGTATTTAGCAAGTCATAAATTTTAAGGGTGCAGAATAAAACAGAGCTTGTTTCATCTTTGACATCACTATGGGAATTTTCATTACTCATGTAAAAAAATGTTCCCACCCAGTAACTCCCTTGTTTGTTGAAGATGCCATTATCCAATGATGTTCTTTGCTATTCAGTCAGCCTAAGGAAAAACATTTTTACACATTGTTTTGAATCCCTTCCATTTTCCAGGTAATTTCTTTTTGTGCGCACATGCAACTCCTTCTAATTTTTTTTTCTTGAAAATTTCTTTTTGTTCTTAGGGAATTTATATTAACCTGGTTATCCAGAGATAACTTTTTTCTTATTTCATGAATCTTTTATGTCTTGGATAGGGATGCACCGATACAGGTTTTTTTAATGCCCCATCCAATTTGATATTTTAAAACTTGAGTATCTGCTGATACAATACAGAAATGATATGCAGCTTATGGCTTGAATGAATACACTTTTTCATGGAATTTCTGCAAGTGTTTAAGGTTGGAGATGTTAAAGTTATAAAACTGCACTTTTACAAGTTAACTTTTAAAAAGGTATACCACTCCGACGGGGACCGGTCGGCACAACCCCAAAGTCCCCCATCCATCCACGGTCACCAGATCAGCCAGCAGTTGATGTGGCCCATTGGTGCTCTTTCCAGCCCTCTGGATTAATTGGTGTGGCCTCTCAGTATTAGACCACAGCACCAGGATGAAGTCCACCATGCAACCCGATGGCTTCACCTCCTACCAGATGAGCTGCACAGCGATACCAACAGCTCCACCACTGCTAGACTGTGGAGAGACCCGGGCCATGGAGGAGGAAGAGGAGGAGTGGGCATCCAAACAGGGGAGGAGAAGGCAGCAGGATTGCCTCGTCCCATGTTGTCTCTGATCTCACTAATTGGTATTTAGTAATTACTGTCTAACTTACTGTCATCTTCTGGTCCTCAGTTTGGTATGCTTGATAAAAGTTGACCCTCAAGAAAATAATTAGGGACCCCTGTCAAAGGTTAATGATGCATTCAGCAAACTTTAGGCTTTTTGGATATTGGCTACACAGAGTAAGGAATTCATTTTAAAACATGGGGCCACCCACATTTGGTTTTTCTTATGTGCCTCTCTTCTCTCTTATGTTCCACCAGTTCCAATTCAGTGCCATGCAAATATGCCGTAATAGCCCAATGTGAAATGGGGGCCAGAGATTAAAGGTTTCTTTAGCATTTTTTTATCTTTGTGCCCTTTTTTTTATCCTATCTGTCACTTTCTCTGATGATAAGCAGAGCTTATAACATCTGTGTGAAAATCTTTGAGACAGAAAGTGCTTGCTTACTGTCATTTCAGCTACGCTCTTGCTGACTCTCAGTCATGCTTTCAGTTTCTCTCTGGCTTTCACTGTCTGAGTGTCTAACTCTGGCTCTGTTTCACACCTTAAATCTTTCACGCATCAGTGCCATCCAAAGGAAAAAAGAAAGATTATTATCAAATGCCTGCTGTGGCTTATAAAATCATTCCAATGAATACAAAAAAATGTGATCACTTAACTGTCCTTCTCTGGCATGTTCTTCCTGTCTCATGTTTTTCAAACTCTTAGTTGAGACTCAATAGAGGGCCACAGATAAGAGATACTCTTGAGAGATTAAAATGTTTTTTTATTTCAACACAGTAATCATAGACATGTTAAAACATAACTGCCATTCTAATGTCCATCTAAAGAAGAAAATCTTCGTCAGTTTTAGTAAAAATCAAATGGAGACATTCATTTATTTGTTAAATCCACTTGAGAGTGTTGAGGACATGGAGGGTTTTAGCTCATACTGGGGAAAGCTTACCAGTCTATTGCAGGCAAAAAGAAACACAAAAAATACATTAAAATACAGTAAGAATCTTTACCATCTTTGAGACATCAAGACTTTTTGTTATTCAGCTGTCGTTTTGTTTATGCATAGGTAGTTCTTTAGGAATAAAAAAAATCAATAGAAGCCTTTGTAAAATGCTGATAAAAGACTGATGGTTCTGATAAAACTGCACTTCCAAGCTTATGGGAAACTGTAAAAGTCTGAAGTGAATAATGGGATTCCTAATGGCATATTCTCTTGAATGTAGAATGAAATTTTGTGTAGAGTTCAGAGAGGTTTCTGGATCCTGCATTTCAAAGTCAGAATATTTTATTAAAATTAAATACGGCTTACCTGGAGCTGAGCTGGAAATGTGTCAAATTTCCATGCTTTTGTTAGAATCTCATGTTAGAGTTTTGCACGCATAGCTCTCTTGATACCTGCAATTATCAGGATGTTTCATGCAGAACACATATGTATGACTATAACTGTATTTTTTGTTTGTTTTGTCTTCCAAAGTAACAATATTCAGTCAAAGCATTTTCTTTCACATACGTATTTGACAGATGGAGGCACAGTCTTGATTTTCTCATATCTGACGTCTGTCATTTATCGAAGCAAAAAGAGTGTTAGTCTAAATAAGATGATTTAAGTCTTCTATAATTTAGCTCTGTGTTTGTATGAGAGTGTAATGTGTACCTGATTCATTCTTAAACACTTATAAGTCCACAGTTATCTTAACAGTCACAACCCAGGCCTTTTCAAATCAATGACTGTACAACAAGGGTGGTAGTGGCACTATTTACTGACATTTGACTTCTGCTTGCTTTGTTTTCAGTCTGAAAACAGAACCATATGTGTGACAGTAATTTATTTAACCCAACACATTAACAAGCTGGCAGTTTGAGAGAGCACACTTCTGCCCAGCTATGCCGGACCCTAAAAACATGCAGTTTTTTTTACAGCAGTATGTAGAAATACACTCAGACAGGCATAAGGACAGGGTAATCAATAATTTGCCAATCCATCTGGGGTGAAGTAATAAAGAGACCACTATATGCAGTAAATATGCTGTGTAGTGAATCTATTAAATCAAGTTGCATAAATAAACAGTAACATAATATACTGTGTGAGTTTAAATATCACTGACAGTATAAGCTATTACTGTCTGGTTTTGTTTTATCGTATCCTTTTTAGTTTTGTTGGATGGTTTTACTTTTATGATGTATTTCCATTTAATTTTATTAATACAAGTTTTCTCTGGTAGAGATCATTCAGAGGGCATTTCCAGCAATTCTACGAAAGCCTTCAGCTATAAACAGATCATAGATGTGTCCTTGGATATTTAGGTTTAAACAAGTACTCTCAAATATTTTACCATAATGGTAAATTCCCACCCTCCCAAAAAGACCAAAGAATATATGATAAGCAGTGAAATCCATATAAGGATGTAAGCTGTTATGGGGCTGGCAGTAAAACTAGTGCTTCCACTCAGATGACCAGAGATCAAATCTTTCTACAGTCCCTCACTTTACTTTTAGATTTCTGATTACATATTTTACTCCTGAGCATATTTTTGCACCTTTAGTGATAGAGTTTGCCACAAAAAAGACAGAAAAAAGGATAAACAAGGGAAAAGGGGTTAAAACTCTCACAAATTAAACCTCTCACTCTCTTCCATTTAATTTCAGGTCACTATTTTCAAAGCCACTAGAGGTTGCTTTTTCAAATGTGCCACTATAAGTTGTAAATCCTGCTGACAGAAAGGCTGTATATGGTTGGTTTCCAACAATTCTACCTTTTAATACTCTACTGTATGTAGAAACACAATGCAAGTTCCTCACCTCAGAATACTGTTTCAAAGGTGGTGAGGTCTTGGTCTTTCATACTGTTTCATACTTTTCTGGATGAAGTCTGGGGGCTGGTCTCACCTGGCAGGCGCCTCTGAGGTGGGAACCCTGCTTCCTTGGTGTGGATGGGGTTTGGATGGTGGCCGAGGTTATTTGTTGGCTATGCCTACACGAGACGGGGGAGACCCTCGGTTGGTAAAAGCAACAGGAGAGGGAGCCCTCTGGCCCCACCATGGGGCCGGGAGCAACTTCCGCACCACCGTTAATGATCCTTCCATTTTACGAAAGTTTATGAAAATTTGCACACACATCATCCTCTTTTCCTCAAGTTTCAAACCCATTCATGTCTGCGTGTTGCATCCATGTGCACTACATTAAACCATTCAGCTGATTTTTCAGGACAGCATTATCTCTTCCCTATCTGTGCTCTCTAAAATAACTAACTGATGTCTTTTTTATTACCAAGCATTTTCGCTCATGCGCACACCCTTTGGTCAGCACAAAACCTGTTTTAAGCCATCATGATCAGAGTTTATTTTAGATGATGCACCTCTGTGCATTAAAGGGATGGGCATGACCACTGTGGATTGGATTATCCAAAACACACCACTGAATAATTAGACCAGCCTTTTGGCACCATGTGTCCAGTGGAAAATTATTTTTTACATTGCTGTAATAAGGAAATGAACTTGGAAATGCCCATAAATGCATACTGCACCAGAGACAAATGATTACCTACCGCATCCTTGTAATATGGCCCTGTATGTTTGTTTTTTTTTTTTTCTGTCATTATAAACCCTGTATGTACTTAGGGTTATGATATGACGATATATATCGGATGACGATATAAAAATGTCTATTGTTTCATAGAATACTCAATCGTTTGTATCGTGATTTAAAATGCACACACTCCCATTTATTCAGTAATGTTCCTCACCACTGCTTGTCAGTGCCCTGTCTTTCCCCCGCAGTGCACGACTGTGCGCAGCAGAGCAGGTGTGTGGTGGATGGCTAGGCTTCAGTCCAAGTCCAGTGGTTTCTAATGCTAACTCCAAACTACCGGTTCAGATAGCTGCTTCTCCTGTTTGCCAGGGATGTGGGACTGTTTACCATCATACTGCATCACAGAGGATAGTTTGCTAACCTCGTTTTAATAGGGGGTAAGTAACGTTAGCACCATATTTAATTACAAAATGCTAAATGACGATGCTAAGTTGTGCTAACTGGAAACATGTAGCAGACCATCGTTTCTTTAGTTTAAATTACTGCTGAGTTTCTTAGTTTTGTCGAAAAAAAAATCATTAAGATAAGATAAGATAAGATAAGCCTTTATTAATCCCACAATGGGGAAATTCCAGGATTGCAACAGCATAGGGATAGCAACACTCAGAGCAACAGTCAGAAGGCAAGAAAAAAACAACATCTAGTAAACATATGTCCATATTACTATAAATGTATATATATAGACACACAATGCAGAGCATTATGGCTGGTGAATGTGCAGCAGAAAGTCTAAGCTCTCTCTCCGCGGATGCGGCGGGCCAGCTGGAAGTCTTTCGGCATGATGGTGACCCCTTTAGCGAAGAAGAGACCCACCAGGTGGGCCTCGCTGGTCTCCTGCAGAGCCATGACGGCGAAGCTCAGGAAACGCAGGTCGGTCTTGAAGTCCTGAGCGATCTCCCTCACCAGGCGCTGGATGGGCAGCTTACGGATGAGCAGCTCCGTGGATTTCTGGTAGCGACGGATCTCTCTCAGAGCCACGGGCCTGTGACGGCGAGGCTTAAAGCTGCAAAAGTGCATGATGGTGGCACATACACGTAAAATAAATAATAAATAAATTATAACGGGTCGGCGGAGCAAGTTGACTCTTAATGTAATTTATTTGATTTCTAATTTTAATTAGTCAAGTAGCGATAATGAATATAGTTAAGTCATCACATATATTTTATTACATTACCTTTTGTGTCTTTGATTCTCAGATCATGACCAATCCGAAATACTTTTACTAAGAAGCAAACAGGTTAAGTCAGGCCGGAATTGCATAATCAGGCTGCAGGTCTACACTTAAATTTTCACTGATCTAAACTAACAACTAATTTAGTATATCTGTAGATGGCAGCCATGGGCAATTTTCTTATTTTCAGACTTTTTTTTTTTTGCTATTCTCTGGCTCAGGAAATATTTAACTTATTGATGTTTACATTTTATTCATATATGATTTAGAAGAAAAACCTAAAATTTATGAGAATCAAGTCTGAAATGGTCTTCATCAATAATTGCCCCCACAACCTAGACCCCTGGATAAGTGGTAGAAGATGAATGGATGGATGGATGGATAATAATAATAATAAATAATAATAATACATACATACATACTGTATATACATGCATACATACATACATATTAAAACTCCTTATACAGAAATTATGGTTTGTAATCATCAACAATGGGCCTCTGCCAAACAAGGAGGTCTAATTACAAAGTTAACCATCACCAAAGGGAAAAAAAATACTGTTTCCCTTTTCAAAAGTGTCCAAATACAAGTACAGAAGTCGATGGTTAAACAGTACTAAAAATTAGTGCTCTACTGCAAGGGACAGAGGTTGAACTCCTAGTGTCCCCTTTTGTTCACATTAGCATGCATGGCTAAATTACAGGTTGCCAATTTACTTTTTTATTTACTTTTAAAATGCACATGTAGTTACCATTATTATTATTATTTTCGGTTAAGGTTCGGGAAAATGTTAGGCTTAGGGGAGGATGTGAGTCTATTTTCAACGGGTTATACCTCACCCTCAGCCATATAATTACATTATTTTCACAACCACTAGAGGGTGCATTTTACAGAATACAGAACTGTAGAGGATAATTCCTGTTGGTAAAAATAATTTTTATGATAATTTTATGTTGGAGGACAGTCTTGTATATTTTTCTTGCTAGCTGCTGTCTCATGTTCCAGTGAGCCTACTTTACATGAATCTGTATTTTTATTTGTGTCTTTTTTGTTTTAACTTCATGGCATGTGTGTAGATAAATGTAAGCCGTGGAGCAAAAAGTAATGTGTGCTAAGTCAGTTACTAAATTTAGTAGATTGAAAAAAAAAAATAGAAAACAAACATCGAGACTAAACAGATGTGAGTAAAGAGGAATGTGCATTGAGATGCAAGTAAAGAAAGTTAAAAAAGTGTAGGGAAAGGAGCAGGAGGGTAGCCTGAAGAGTAAAGAAGAGCAGACGGTCGCTAGAATACCAAACATTCCCCTGGCTGAGAGAGGAGAGGAGGAACGGAGGAGAGAGGAGGGGTTTCAGGGAAAGATGGAGAGCATCCACAGAATACCAAAGAGCGAATAAAATGTTAGGAGGCTTTTCAAGTCATTTTCATATTAATTCCCATGTCTTTGCTCATAGTTAGAAGTCCACATTTATTGTTCAGGTAGTTTGTCTAGCTATAGCAATTTAAAAAAAAAATGTTTTAACAACGAAATTTCAGTTTGACGATCAGAGATGTTTAGCAGAAAGGATATAAGAAAATGAAGAAGAGAGGTCTGTATACATTTAAGTAATAAAAAGAAAAGGGGTTGTCATGGAGAGAAATGGAGGATGGAAAGGAAATGCGAAAACTGACTTTAAGAATCACATTTGCTTGCCTGAACCCATACCTTTTCTCGAGATGCATTCTGTTGAGAGGTGTCTATAAATAGAGCATACACACACATACATAGACACAGACACCCACCACTCCCTGGGGTGGACTCACTGTCATGCACGCGGAGACATATACGCTGCAGACAAGCTAAAGACACGCACATGCAGGCTGAAGACATGACGTTATCTGACGTTAACAAACTGCCACGACCTGTTAATGTTCCAGATAGATAGATAGATATTTACAGTATATATAAAGACAGCAGTGAAATAATACGCACACACACAGACTTGCGCATATACATAAAACGATTGCTATAACACCATCAAGGCTACACCCATAAACAATGGCCAGCACAACTGCGTGCTCTTGACCTACACGAGCCACTCAGGACATTTACTTACTTGTGCACATACAGTAAAGGCCTGATTTACTAAAGATACTAAACCACATGCAAAGTGTCAAGCAAATGCAAAAAAATGAAGCAAGCAGATTAACTGAGGCTGCACAGTGAGAGTTGTGTGCCTCATATTTGGAGTTTTGCACCTCAAGACCTGAAAATACGGAAGGTGAGGAGGAGCACACAGAAGGGATGAGTCCGTTTTCTGAAATCGTCACTTGTGTTAACGTATTTGGAATGATGGGGAAAAAAATATTTTTAGCCAATAACATTCTTTGATGCTGCCAAAACAATATTTTTAAAACAAAAATTTACAGCCACTGTTGCATATAAAAAGAGTGTAATTTGTCACAATCCTTTTTTTCTGTTGGTACAGAGTGCACCGTGCCAACAGCGCACTCTGCTTCTCTTCAAATGCTCCACCATGTAACTGCATGAAACTGACAGGGCACATATGTCTGTTGTCATAGGCATATATCGTCTCTAATTAACTTAATCGGGATTATGGTGTGTCACATTGTCTTATTTTTGACTTGCTTTAAATAGATGATATCTGCCTTTAAAAGGTGCAGACTAATTTCTTTGTCACTGCAGCAATTTTTTTGATATTGATTTTTTTTTGGCAAATATAAATTAGATTACGTTATTGTTCTACAATTAGTGAATCCGTCACCCCTGTACTCCAAAGGACATCACGGTGCATGACACTCGCTCCTCTATACTGGAGAAATCCTACCCTCTTCCACACTAGTTTCACTTGTCAGTGTTTAAATAAAAGGCACCTTTTCTTTTTTTTTAACCCACCTTATGTCTTGCCATCATCTCTAATTAATTTAATATTGTTAGCTTCCCATGTGTTTCCAGTGGTATTTCCAGTATTGCTTGAGTAGGTCTGTCTTCAAACCCTCTGGGAAGTATGCAAAATCCTCATTTAAATATCAACACCTTCATCACTTTGCACCTACAATACAACATGCAGTTTTTCTTAGTAACATGCAAAACACCCTCTAAGGAAACACAATTTTCAGTAAAGCACACACAATTTAGTACACAGTATTTTGGATCTTATTAAATCAGTAAGATATGTGCTCAACATACATACTGTACTCAGGTCATACACATATTTCGCTTCATATTATTTTAGCATCAGCTGAGTGATCATATCCTGCATCAGTTAAGATGTATTTGAGATAGTTTTGTTAATTTACACAAATGTGACATTTCAGAGTGCAGAGCTTTTACCAGACAGAGGTGGTAAATTAAAAGAGCCGTCAGGATTTTACTGCACCATTGGGTGTCACACTAAAGCTCCACTCGCAAACCAAATCAAAGCTACAGCATTGCCACACCTCCTCACATTGGCCGTCATCAACCCCTCTTCCAAATATTAGCAAAGTCCATGCAAACTACAATAGTATCTCTCTACAGCAGGCCAGCTCCTGCACTTTTCTGTTACCCTTCGTTGATTGACAAAGCAGTCTCCTATGGATCATTTGCAGTCTGCAGTGATTGGAGCAGAACAGCCACCCATCAGAAGGGCCTCTGAGAAGGAGCCCACTGTGGCACAGAGAGGAAAGCTCCCATTTCTGGGAACGGTGTGTGTGACAGATGCCAGAAAAGAACCTCTATAGACCCGCAGGTTGAAAATGAAAAACGGCAGAACTTCCCAAGGTGTCTCCAGATGGCTGTCGGGGGAGAGGGAAAGCTAAAAGTAATGCTAGCAGCAATAGCCAATGGATGTTGCCACATAAGTTAACAATAAGATGCCACATAACTGCTGTGTCTAAGACATGGTTTTGGCTTGTTTAACAGGTTCATTCGAGTCCATGTCTAGTAATTTGTAATAGCTAAATGATGGAAACAACACTACAAATAGGCTATACGAAGCTAAGTGTGCTAATAGCATTTATCACAGAACACTGCACATAGAGGTTAATATTGTAATGATAATAACAATAATAATAATAATAATAATAAGCCAGCTAACAACTGGGAGCCGGCTTGGTTTGCCGGCTGAGCTCTCTGTGGGTTTCAGGTTCAGGTTCAGGTTACTTTATTTGTACCCGTAGGTAGATTTGTTTTGCAGTCTGGTGACATCCATATTTACAAACCACAAATTACATTCAACATAGACACAAACACAGGCACACATGGGTTTAGGTACCATTGTATATGTATGTATAGTATGTATTTCTACATACTGCACGGTGGCGCAGTGGTTTAGCACTGTGGCAGCACAGTTTTACCCTCGGCCGGGGGATCGCGGGGATCATGAGATCGTGGGTTCGATCCCAGCCCCCGACCAACAGTGAGCTGTGTGGAGTTTGCATGTTCTCCCCGTGTTGCGTGGGTTTACTCCGGGATTTCTCCGGTTTCCTCCCGCATACCAAAAACATGTAGGTTTAGGGCGCTCGCGCACGCAGCGACCGGCAGCCGGTGGCTTGTCACCAGACTGCAAACCAAATCTACCTACGGGTACAAATAAGTAACAAAAAAAAAAAAAAATTCAGTGTTTCCATATCTATAGCCACTGCCTGACCGGCAGCTGTTAGACAGCTGCTGTGACCTACTTTCTGTGACACTGCTGACAGTCTGCCGGTCTGGCCACACCCCCTCTCTCTCTTATTTCCATCAGATGTTCCCAGTTCCGTTTATCATCTTTCCCGCGCCTCGCCCAGGTGTTCCCAATTTATTATGCCAGCGGTGTTTGTACTTAAGCAGCTCTTTGCTAATCAAACACCGCTGGACCAATGTACGTGCTCACGTGGCTTCTCTTTGCCATGTGACCATCACGTCGCGAAGGATTATTGGTGTGTGTGCTTGCTGGCGGGCTTGGATGACTCGGACTGTTCCTGCATGGTGAGTAAGAGCTGTCTGCATTTCTGTTTACGGTTGTGCTGCTACGCTTGTCCGTAGCGTTTCCCCTTGCAGCACAACTGCTACGCTTAGGCACTGCTGCCCAACTCTTCTCCTGTGCCAGTCGAGCATCCTGGAGAACTCTAAGTTTACCCGAGCAGTTTGTCATTTTGTCCTGTCTGTTTTTGTGGCCACGGTGCACAGTGGTCTGCCTGCTGCATGCAATTTGTGTGAGCCATTTTGTGCATAACTGTTACATTTCTGTAAGTCTTTATTTTTTAACTGTTTGATATCAATAAATGTGTGCTTGGTGTAACCCTGCACTTAAATCCTCATTTCTCCTTCTCTTCTTCCGTGCGCTGTGGAGAAGCGCACGAGGAAGTTTATGACAGGAGTAAGATGTACTGTATGTTTCAGTGTGAATAATAGGTTCATTAGAGCCCATGCAGCAAGCATTATTTAGAATGGGTAAAGGTATCTTCAGTAAACAATATACTAGTTGTGCAATATAAAGACTCACTCACATAAACCTTTGCACTATGCCACTTGATGTAATGTTGCCAAGCAACAGAAGTGGGCCAAAGCTTTCAAGGGGAGGGCACTAGAAATGTGGACAGCTGGGCCAGCAGTATAAACAAGACTCTTACCCCCAATTTCCATTGACTGTGGTTATGGTCTGGTGTGGCTGACAGCACTGAGCCAGCGCTGACGATTTGAGTTGTTCATTTATTTTAATAAAAACATGAAGAATCTCACATAGAGCACCTTTTAAGTGATTATTTTTTACCTGGAGAAGAGTATAATTGGAGAACATAATCACTGCGTGGCATTTGTAGGCCCTTTTTTCCTCTTACTTTTGTTCCTGTTTTAATCACTGTAGTTTGTTGGACATTATTTTTTAAAACTGAGGTTTTTCAGAAACTGGTCCTTTAGATCATTGAAAGCGTGGTTTAGAGACGGTAGTTTTATGTGTATATATTTTACAGAAAGCTGTGTTTTGAGAAGGAGACAAAGTTCTACAACATGACAGAAATCCTCCGTTTCTCTGTTCCATGTAAACTCCTTACTTCATTTTAGGTCAGTTCATCTGTCCTACTGTGCGTTCTTGGCAATTTTGTCCTCTCGGAGCTTTTGCAATGTCTGTCACAAATACAAAAGAAAAAAAAAAGCTGATCACAGCAGAACAGACACCACTCAAGATCTTTTCATCAGATTACTGTGATTGTGATCAAATAGCTTACATGTTTGTTTGCTGTGTCTCCCACATGTGACGGTCGCTGACATTTCTTCAATAAGTCTGTAAACAAATGTCACATGTTGTCTCTGTTGTAAGAAAATGGTTTTGCCTTGAGAACCATGGAAATGACCTAATTGCAATCATGATTGGACAGTCACATGATTGTGTATGGGGGATAATGAGAATGAGCGCCTGCAGCCTTTCAGCTCTTTTATCTCTCTACCTACACTCGCTCTATCTTTTGTCCATCCCACCACTCTCGCTCTATATTTCACTCTTGTACATCTTGAGGGCCTTTTGAGGTAATCATAGCTGGCTTGCTTTATTACAAGTCTTGTCTTCATGCTGTCAGTCCAGGGGCTATTTACCTCCACACATCTTTGTCCATGAACAGCATGTACAGTACAAAGGTAGGAGGGAAGGTGAGTTAATGTGGAGCATCTAGTGTTTGAATCCAGGCTGGGTCTAATTTAATTAAAATAAAGTTATGTAATCTGCTGATTTTCTACATTTATTTATTACAGGAAAATAGTAATATTTTAACCTTCTTGTCATAGTGTACATTGTAAATTTGTTAGAAAGTTAAGGCAATGCCAACCAAAATCTGCAAAAGGATGTTTAGATTGTGTGTCCTTGTCCATGCGTTAAACCCCCTTCACAAAGGATGAACTAAGAAATCAGCCAGAAATTGCAAGGTCTTTGGTTATTAGCTCATTCCAATGACCGTCTCTCCATCCCTTTGTCTGTCCATCCACATTTCACGGGAATTGCTACTCCTCCTAGGCATTTGCCCCAGTGCTCACCAAACTCAATAACAATGATCTTCAGGTGGGTCTGCCTCCAGGTTGTGCTCAAGGTCAAGGTTAAAAAGTCAGGAGTTCTGGGCACATATGTGATTTCAGAAAAAATTGCTACTCTTCCTAAGAAATTGCCCGGATTATTGCCAGACTCACTCACGATGATCCTCAGGTGGGTCTCCATCCACGTTGTAGTCAAGGTCACTGTCAAAGGTCGGGAGATCTTTGTGCTTATGTGATTTTAGAAAACTCACTACTCTTGATTCTCACGAAAGATTAGTTAGTAGAGATTCTCTCTACTAACCTTGATTCTCACGAAACTCACTCGCAATGACCTTCAGGTAGGTCTGCATCCAGGTTGAGGTCAAGGTCATTGTTAAAGGTCAGGAGATCTGTGCATGTATGGTTTCATGAAAAGTGTTACTCCTAGGCCACTGACCTTGACTTTAAGCACCTCCTAGATGGGTCTATATCTAGATTGTGCTTAAAGTCAAGGTCAACGGTCAGAAGATCTGAGCATTCCGTGGGTGATTTCATCAGGCCGGAATGAGTTATTGACAGTCTGGTTACGAACATACTGGAATCCATATTACATATGATAGAGTGTGTGGAGGCTGTAGGGATTTGAGAATGCACAAAACTTCCCTATCAAGATTGTGGTGTGGTTATTTTTTTTTTTTTCAAAAACTGAATTTTGGTTTTCATTAGCTGTAAGCCATAATTATCAAAATTAAATTAACACTTGAAATATATCACTCTGTGTGTAATGAATCTATATAATATATGAGTTTCACTTTTTTATTTGAATTATTGAAATAAATTGACTTTTTGATGATATTCTAAATTACTGACATACACCTGTGTAAGGGTGCTGGGCAGGACCGACTATGCTGATAAATGTGACAGTAGCATCATGCTAGCATGACGTGATCTTCTAGTGCGTAGCTGCATCCTGACATGGTCTGAGGGGGGTTGTGTCAGAGAGGGTCACTAGTGCGGTGTGATCATGACCAAATGTGGTCCCTAGTTCAGCTAGTCTCCTGCTAGTGGGGGCTAAATAGCCATAGGTTGATAGCGTATTAACCAATGAAAATGAACCAATTAATGTCCTGGTATACATCGCATCCATTAGTTACTTTTGATAGGCTGTGGGGCCAGGATTCTCTGGCCCCTCAGGGTAACACAGACAGCAGCTAGAGCATGTGCAATACAGTTTTAACCCACAGGATGGCTTTCACAGAGGCATTGAAGGGCTGACACCATATATAATGAGACGGCAATATTTATATGAAATCCTGACTTTGATGCAATAAATATAGTAAGATATTTGGACTGTATGAGAGTGCTACTGCTATCATACGTAATAAATGCACATTAGTTGTTAATTGTGAAAAAAAAATATTGAAACTGTTACCCAATACTGACTGCTTAACAGCAATATCTGGTGGGGCCTGGTTCAACCGGCCCCTAACGCAGAGATGCCATTGCATATATTATGTCTTCAAGGTAAGCTGTTATCTCACACTGCATCTTTGAATTATTTAAAATACTATTTTTCTATTTAACTTTATAATAACACACTTCTATCTTTGTCACAGTCGAAGCACCATTCTCTTCATCCCTTCTGATATTAAACACAGATGATTTTTGAAAAGTTTCCTTAACTTTGTCAGTGCAATTGTAAAACCTGACACTACTGTAATGTTATGTTATGACAAAATGACACACTGAGGTGACTTTTTGACATCAGCTCCGGAGGTGGCATTTATCAAATTGAGTGGATATGACATGTTAAACTTTCTTTCACACCTCGTTGAGTTTAGTTCACAACAATAACTATCTTCATCTTTTCATTGTAACAGCTGGTATTGAACAAAGAAAGATGCAGACAGCCAGCTAGAACAGATATGACACCTTTTTTGACCTTACAGTTAAATAAAATGAAAGAACCTTTAAGACAATCATTGACAGAAGATGACGTCAATCTCAACCCCTTGATGCCTCATTATAAAATTATCCCCTTATGTTTAGAAAATTCTTGTGCACTATATTCAAAGTCTTCTACACTCTGTCAGTAAATAAAAAATCAAAGACAACTTGTGGTTTAACTATGAACTGAAACATTAAATGCTGATTCATTGTGGGTCCTTTATTTGCTCTTTCTGCTGAAAGGTAAAATGAGGTAATGCCATTGTACTGCCGTCAACAAGGTTACCAAACTAACACACAGTGATCCTCATGCAGGTCTGCATCCAGATTGTTCTCAAGGCCAAGATCAAAAGTCAGGAGATCTGGGCAAAATTAATACTCCTCCATTGAAACTGCCCGGATGGTCACCAAACCCACACACAATTATCTTGAGGTGGGTCGGCACATCCAGATCAAGGTCAAAAGTCACAAGCTATGACTACGTTTCATTTCATTTTTCAGCAGGCCTAGGCAATAAACTAAGGGTGGGAATTGCCAAAGACCTCACGATACAACACAACTGCAATAGTTGAGTCACAATGTAATACTATCATCATTTGATCCCTTAAGTAATCCGATTTCACTATAGATTGAGCATTGTGATACCATACTTATTTTTTCCGCTTTCAACATCAAGTTGTGTCCACCAACTAAAACTGTAAGTGTTTCGTATAATGAAGTATTCATTCTAATCAACTCACTGCAGTTGCTTTCGTTTCTATGGCTGGAGGATCTCAGTCCCCTGTGGGATGTGCTGTTGTGGTTGCATGTGGGTTCCCTGCTGTGGAGGTCCACATGGATTGGTATGGTCTTTTCTGCTGCATGCTATGTGGCAGGGCCGATTGTTTTCCGCGGCAGTGTATGGGTGCCGGTCTTTGCACATGAGGCCCGCGGTGGAAAGGTCTCTTCCTGCCTTGCTCACTTTGGAGGTGGCTTATTTTTAACTGATGCTGTTTTAGCTTGAATGTCACCACCTGCTGCTGGATGGAGTAGAGTCTGAGTGTTTTTTTGTCCTTTTTTTGCCCGGCATTTCTTGTGGGTTAGGTGTGGCGTGTCTTTCCGTTCCTCTTTGTTATAAGATCCAAAAAAGTCCAGACATCTGAGTTAAACTTTTTTGGTGCCTTTCTCAGTTCTTGATCCAGCGACTTTTTTCTGTGAAGCATCCACCATCTTAGCACAGCCTGCAGCAAATCTCAGGAGACAAGCTATGACTTTTCCAGACAATGTGTGCTTACTTTACCCCATCTAGTGGACTGAAAACTAAATTAGTTAACTGATGGCCAAGAGTTTGCAAGTTTTACATACAGTATATATGTATAAAATTAATAAAAGATCAACATATGTTTAGGGATCGATGCATCATCGCGAGTGCCAACTATCGGGATATAATTTTTTAGGTGATTATTATTAAAAAAGACCTTAAGAGGATCTGCATACTGTTGCAGTAGGGGATCCTTCTAGTGACCATGGTCAAAGAATTAAACACTTCAGTTTGCTGTATGTACAAGTATTTTTGGGAAAACAAAGTTTAAAGGTACAGTCTGTGCTATAAGCTGAGTTTCAGACAGTGTTGGCTACTTGAACTTGTACAGTGTCAGTGACAGCAAATTTCCTTATGTGGTCATCTTGGTTACTGAGAGTGCTAGCCATTAGCTCCATCCTGTTTAAACTTAATGTTTGTGAGGGGCACTCATTTTTAAGAAAGAGGGTGACTTTCATCAAAAATGCTCTAAAATAACTTGTTTCTTCAATAGGATGTGGGCTACGATAATAAGACAAAGGAGCAATATTTTGAAATGTTAATCATGTAAAACTACTCTAGCAGACTATTAGTATTAAATTATGGTTCCTGAAATTAACACTTTGGGTTAATTTTTTTATGTTTACAGCACAGAGTAAAAATTCAGCATGTCACAAAATAAGATTAAAAATGTTAATCACTCCTAGTCAGTTTCCTCTTTAAAGCCAACTTGCCTTTTTTCCTGCCATGTACACTGTGGAAAGGTGGAATATTTTCACCGTAGCGGAGTGGCAGATCTCATGCCAGCAAGTTTATCTGATTAGCTTAATAGAATTCACTACGGTAAAATCTGAACTCTGCTGCATCGTCTTCTCGGCCAGAATGCACTCAGAAGGCACTGGGGCTGTGACACTCTGAGTAAATGAACAGAATCTTTGATAGCACTTTCCCAAAATGTACTCAGTGTTTGAAAACACATTTTATAAGTTAAAACTAGGATGCTGGAGACCAAAGATAGGTCCAGAGCTCTCTGTGATTCTTCTGTTTTGTAGAAAACTCAAAGTGGCCTCAGTCTTGTACATTATTTTACATGTTTTTAGCATCAGGAGTTTCACTTTTTTATGGAGCCGGTGATGGATTTAATGTATTAAAAATTCCACAGTCTCTTCTCTTTAAGCTCTGTAAGAAGCACTTCTGAATTGATAAATCATGCCTTTCTAATATCTTGAAGTCAATTTCTCTGTCTTCCTTTTTTCTCTGTCCTTTCTCTTGCCTTAAGGGTCATTCCTGGTCAGACACATTAATGAGGCCAACTTCATGGACGCCTCACTCATTGATCAAAACACACTCAGACAAAAAGGTAGCATTAGGCAACAGCACACATTAGTATTTCTCCCTCACTCCCTTGACTGGTGTCTCTGTCACACTTTGTCTCCTTCATTTCAATCCAAAGCTGTTTTATGAAGCAGACAGCCCAAAAGACACTGCTGACAGCTCTAATAGATGACCCAGTGAAAACACCCAAAGGGGACATGGCTCAAGAAGGACGTAGATGATTTTTTTTGACCTACTTATGCTTGTTCATATTAACAGTATTATGGAGGCCCGGCTTGCTTTAATAGCAGCCTTCAGCTTGTCTGCATTGTTGGGTCTGGTGTCTCTCATCTTCCTCTTAACAATACCCTATAGATTCTCAATGCGGTTTAGGTCAGGAGAGTTTGCTGGCCAATCAAGCACAGTGGTACCATGGTCATTAAACCAGGTATTGGTACTTTTGGCAGTGTGGGCAGGTGCCAAGTCCTGCCGGAAAATCAAATCAGCATCTCCATAAAGCTTGTCAGCAGAGGGAAGCATGAAGTGCTCTAAAATTTTCTGGTAGAGGGCTGCAATGACTTTGCACTTGATAAAACACAGTGGACCAACACCAGAAGATGACACAGCTCCCCAAATCATCACTGACTGTGGAAACTTCACACTGGACCTCAAAGAACTTGGATTTTGGGCTTCTCCACTGTTTCTCTAGACTCTTGTACTGTGATTTGCAAATGTCTGGAGCTGGCACCTGATTTGTGCGTATGGACACACTTTTGTGTCGGCCAACATTTCTATTAAAAATCTACCATTTTTAATTGATCCTATCCTATGTAATATTAATTTTTTTTTTAGAAATTGAATTTTGGGTTTTTAATAGAATTAATAGAATTTAACTCTTGAAATATATCACTCTGTGTGTAATGAATCTATACAATATGAGTTTCACTTTTTGAACTGAATTACTGCAATAATTTAACTTTTCGATGATATTCTAATTTATTGAGATGCACCCGTAATAGAGAGTGCTTGTGAAGACATCTTACCTGATGGGTTTATGCCCTCATATGCCAGTTTAACTTCATATTGAATAATAACGTACATTACAACCCACACAGTAAGTATGGTCAGTAAGACAATAAATGAGGATATTTCTTGTTGTCCCCCCCCCCCCCCGTCATTGCGACTTTACAAGCTTGCTGTGTGTTCTGAAAGTGAAGAAGCTAAGCTCTAAGCTTTATATTGCAGAAGTCTTAACAAAAACTTTCCACAGATTCAGGACTATTTAAAACAGCTAGAAAGAAAATTTACAGCTATCGCAGTCTCTGAAACTTGGCTTAATGAAGAGCAGGCTCCCCTGATGGCAATAGAGGGATATCAGATGTTTCATATTAACAGATCTCAAGAAAAAGGTGGTGGTGCTGCACTGTATATTGATGACCTGTATAGGTGTAAGCTTGTAAATGGAATGTCCTTTGCACTACTAGGGATTTTGGAATGTGTTACTGTTGAGATCGACCAAGATAAAACAAAAAATCTAATTATAAGTTGTATATATAGAATGCCGGGAACTTACATTGAGACATTCAGAGATAAGTTAGTCGAGCTGTACAATAATATTACTAGTAAGAAAATGGTTGTAATTTGTGGAGATTTTAATATTGATTTACTAAATCCATTTCAACAAAATGTAATTACAGAGTTCATGAATTCTATGTACAGTATGAGTCTATATCCCACAATAACACATCCCAGTAGAATCACAGTTTGCACTGCTACACTTATTGACAACCTGTTTGTTAATATTATTGATAAGAAAATAGAAAGTGGATTATTGATAAATGATATAAGTGACCATTTGCCAATCTTTGCACTTATCCATGGCCACACGGAGGCCAATACAGAAAAAAATTTAAAATCTTTCAGATACAAATCACAAAATGCAATCAGTTCTTTTAAAGAAGACTTGCTGAAGCAAGACTGGACAAAAGTCTATGTATCAGATGTAAATGAAGCCTATGACACATTTATAAACATTGTAACCACTCTTTATGAAAAAAAATGTCCATTAGTAAAGAAAAAGCTTAAACATAAATTTGTCGATAAGCCATGGTTAACCAAAGGATTACAAAAGGTGTGTAAAAAGAAAAATTCATTATATAAAGCTTTTCTAAAGAAAAGGACAAAAGAAGCAGAGCAGCGGTATAAAACATACAAAAACAAGTTAACATATATAATGAGATGTAGTAAAAGAGACTATTACAGTAAAGAACTGGAGAAAAACAGAGACAATATTAAAAATACATGGACAATACTTAACAATATTCTTGGAAATAAAAACAGAAATACAAGCTACCCAACCAATTTTTCAAAAAATAAAACGACTCAGAGTGTGAATGCAGTTTCACCTGCAGATGAATTTAATAACTTTTTTGTTAACATTGGCCCTAATTTGGCTCGAGAAATACCCATTACGGCACCTACGGGTGATACAATAAGCAAAAACACTGCTATAAAAGACTCCATTTTCATAAAGAACACAGACGAGAGAGAGATCATTGAAATTGTTAAATCATTTAAAAGTAAAACATCTACGGACCGTGATGGTATTGACATGCTCTTAGTCAAAACTATTATTGAATGCTTAGTGAAACCACTGATGTATATTTGTAACCTGCCTCTCCAAACAGGTATATTTCCCAGTGCAATGAAAATAGCTAAAGTAATTCCGATATACAAGACGGGTGACAGAGGGGAACTTTCAAACTATAGACCAATTTCACTAATGCCGCAGTTTTCCAAGATACTTGAAAAAATATTCTGTGAGAGAATTGACAACTTCATAATGAAGAATAATTTATTGTGTGAGCAGCAATATGGGTTCAGACACAAGAGGACAACGGCATTTGCTTTAATGGAATTTATAGAAAAAATATCAACTGCTGTTGAAAATAAAGAGTATTCAGTTGGGGTATTCCTGGATCTTAAAAAAGCATTTGATACAGTGGATCATAATTTATTATTAAAGAAACTACAACATTGTGGTATTAGGGGGTAGCACTGTCCTGGTTATGTAGTTACTTAAAGAATAGATATCAGTATGTATGTGTTGGTAACAAAAACTCACAGTTACTGAAGGTTACTTGTGGAGTCCCACAGGGTTCAGTTTTGGGGCCATTGTTATTCAGTATGTATATAAATGATATATGTAAAGTTTCGGAAAAAATGGATCTAATATTGTTTGCCGATGACACTAATCTATTATGCAGTGGAAGCAATTTGGAACAACTTTTGGATACACTCGGAAAGGAATTAGGAAAGCTTAAACTGTGGTTTGATTCAAACAAATTAACGCTCAATTTAAGTAAGACAAAATTTATAGTTTTTAACAACCATCATAACAACTTAGTGTCTAAACTCAGTGTAAATGGTGTGGAGATTGAAAGGGTATCCGAAACTAAATTTCTTGGAGTAATAATTGATAATAAACTGTGTTGGAAGTCACATATTAATTATATTAAAGGTAAAATATCTAAATCAATTGCAATACTACACAGAGTGAAATATTTGCTGAGTCAACCCACACTATATACTTTGTATCATTCATTAATACTCCCATACATGACATATTGTACTGAAGTATGGGAAAATACATATAAAACAAACATATATCCAGTCTTTATGCTTCAGAAGAGAGCTATTAGAATAATAAACAAAGCTGCTTACAGGGAACCAACAAACCCACTTTTTCTTAAATTAAAAGCTCTCAAGTTGAAAGATCTGGTTGACTTTAAAACTGCAGTAATAATGTTTAAAGTGAAGAGTCTATCACTGCCCGCAAATATCCAAAAGCTGTTCCAAATAAGGGAGAAAAAATATCATTTCAGAGGAACATGTATATTTCAAAAACCTTCAGTGAGAACTACCACAAGCAACACTGTGTTTCAGTGCAAGGAGTCAGATTATGGAACGATTTTGGACCTGAATTAAAATCATGTACAACGCTTGGACAATTTAAACAAAAACTAAAGGAAGAAATACTCCAAACATATATACAAGATGACATGTAAAATCACATAAGGATTGACATATCCAGTCTGTGTTGTGTTATTGCTTAGTTTTTTTTGTCACATTTTGTCTCAGCTTTGTTCCGAATTGTAATCGCTCTTGTTTTGTTTTTCTTTTGAATTCTTGGATGGAATATGGGTGGGCAATATAAGCTGCGGCTTCAGCCATCACCCATTTCGGATAACTTATGTTGAACTGTATAATCAGAGAAGTTGTTGTTTAATTTGACCTTGTTGGATTTTTTTCTTTTTTCCCCTTTGTTATATTATTCTGTTTCTTTTAATCTTTACTTTTAATGTATCCGAAATAAAGATTCATTCATAATCTCATGGGTGAGATCAGGTCCCTGGGATGGACTACTTCATGAGAAGCAGGAAGGAGGATGTGTCCTGCTTGATTAAGGACATATAAATGGGTTTGGGTTCAGGTGTGACCCCTTCTTCCAATCAACCTGCAGCAGAACCCTGGACTTTGAAATGTGAGTCATTTTGTAGAGTATATTTAGTCTGTCTACAGCTCTTATCAGTCTGCAAATGAATACAAGTTAAATGGATTTTCTTACCATGCAATTGTTAACGCTGCCTGATCCGTCACGGGCACAGACTCACTTACAACTTCATGGAAATATCTTATTATTGTTACATGGTATTTTAAGAACAAACAAAAGGGAAAGTAGTTTGCATGTGAACTAACTGCTTATTTTTCCACATATCTTCAGACGTGGTGATTCTACCAAACTTAGTTTTAGGATGAGCCAAAAGCTGGTGCCTCTCTTTCTAACAAGTATACCTTTAGGTGGTGAATCCTCATAAACAAACAGAAAAGGGTGGAGGAAGAAATGACTGTGACATCATGATTGCTTTAGCAGGACCTGCTGTGTTTTCCACTGTTTGTCCCTACACATCTCCTCATAGGCATTGTCAATTAGGTCAACCCGGAACACTCAGCCAGTCTCCCCAAAGCATTTAACCGCTTGCTGTTGCTGTGTCTGGAATCATTTACTCATTCGTGAATAGCTATTCACTGTGCAGGAAGTTCAGTGTTAAGGACTATCTAGAGTTCATCAGAGAAATAAAAATTAAATGTCAGACTTTATTTGCATCATTTTAATTGCTTTTCATTAAGTGGTTGCTTTCACATGGTTAAATCATGCTAGAGCAATGTTGGAAAAAAGTATGATCATAATTCCAATCGCTATTTGTATATTATAGTATAATACATGATAGTGTTATTGTGATGGCCTGAGTGCAGATTCTATCTGTGCTCGGGTTGTCTGGTATTTTCCCCGTTTCATCCCATTTCGAGTCATGTTATTATGGCTTTCCAGGGCTTTTGTTTTGACAGCATCACAGCAGGACTTCCGGTTGTCAGAGCCGAGCCGTGTCATGACAGCTGGATTGCATTTCATTGATCACATTCTCCTTTCCTGATTAGTCTGAGTGGATTATTTAAGGGTGTAGCTAAGGCTTACTCCTCGCTGCGACCTCACATAACGTTGGACCCACACAACGTTGGACTGGAGTCCCTAACCCTGACTCCAGTCTCCTTTTTGATTGTTCACTGTCAGTAAGTGTTATTCCTCCTCGGAGTTTATGTCCAGTGTCTATAGCCTTAGCCTTAGTCAGTGTTCGTGTTTTTGTCCCACGTGCCTATTTATTTTGGTCATTTTACCTTTTGTTAATAAAACAAACAAACTCACTGGTTGACCTATAGCGTCTCATTGATGCCGCGTAAGGGACATCCTTAACAGTTATACTATGTTATACAACAGTTTTTTCCAACCGAGCAATTTTATTGGACAATAGGGATTCCAGGAGTTACTATAATCCGCTATAATTGCACTCCAATTTCACTGAATATGTATCACTCCGCTTCAAAGGTGTCCTAGTAATGTTAATTACTAACAGTATTTTTCAGTCAACAATTGCAGTACTGTTTTAGATCCCTTAATTTCCACAGTGAAGCACTGTTTGACAAAAAATTAAACATCCATGACCCGGAAGTCCCACGCTTTTGCAAAGGTCTACTTCCGTTTCCCCGGTAAGCATCTGTTTGAAAAAATAGGCAGTGCTACAGTTTGTTTATTGTCTCGATTAACAAACCGCAATGTCTTTGTGATGATGGACTCTTTGTTTCATCTGAAAATGCAAAGAAAAGCGAGCAAAATGTGCTAAATTGCTAACATGTGCTAAATTGCTAGCATGCTAACTACTAGCTTCTGGCAACCGGATATGTTTTGATCTGGGATTTTCTGAAGTATCGACTTAACAGGTATATTTTATAAACGCTTATTGCACTTGACAATATTTAATTTCTTTACATGTGTGTGAAATGACAATAGACGTCTTCATGCTGATTGAGATGTTCAGCAAGTTACTGGCTAGATTTAGGGACTATTTTTTCTCAGCTGTGCAAAATAACTGGTTAAACAAACAAATCATAATATTTTGTCCAGTATTGCTGTTATTTAATAAGTTTTGCTTGCCGGAACTGTTGTATAAAAGCAATATTACACTCAACGTCGTTACGGTATCATGATTATACTAACTATGGCTGCGATACTCTTAATGCCCTCCGCGGAGGGCATTAAGAGTATCACAGCTGTAGTTAGTATAATCATACCGTAACGACGTTGAGTGTAATATTGCTTAAGTATGTAATCATATACTATGTTTATTATATCAAATTAATAAAGTCAAACAAAGTAAATAAAATGTTGATTACACTGTGATACACTGCTTTCTTTTCCATTACTTTTTCTTCTGCACAATCCCCAAAAGGATGTTGCGTTTTGGTGAACACCACTTTCTCTGATGCATTGTGGGTTATTTTGAGCACATAAGAGTCATGAGCCACGGCACATTATACACAACACAACAATAAATCCTGTGGCACATCACCAGCTAAAAATGACACACTGTATACTATTACAGCATGTGTAATGACAATTTAGTCTTGTAATGTGTTTATACTAAGTATGAAATTACATACAAAGTCAGTAGAAATTTGCAAACACACATGAATTTGCTCCAGGCGAAGTGAATTCACACAAATTCATGTCTGTGCAAGTTGGATTTTGTTCAGCCCAGGCGAAGAATTTTCTTGCTGCTTGGTCACGATATCCAATCAATGTTGAGATTCCGCCACTACTGGGGGTGAGTATCAACAATGAAAAAATGGAAGAAAATGAGAACACTACTCACTAGAGACAGATGTCAAGGGCTGGCAGCTCATGAAACTGGACACTGGTCTGTTTGTTTGGGGCTGGGGACAGCCGACATCAGGATGCAGTTTCTGGAGAAGGCAGTGGCTTTTTTCCCAGCTATATGCCCTACCGGTTGGGTTGAGAGCTCATACATGATTGCATTTTTTTTTTGAGGGGGGGGGGGCGGAGATGGCGTTCAAGGCAGGTGAGGGGTAGCTGCAGAAATAATGAAGGTGGCCCTGCCTCTCTGCAGGGCAAATTTTTGCACGTTTGTCTATATATCTGGCGGCTGTGCTTGCACGAGTGGAGTGATGCAAGTTTTTGCTTCGTGTTTGATCTGAACGCACCTTCAATCTTTCCACTTCAAATATTTATCCATCGCTGTTTTCCACCTTGTTGAAGCAACCTATTTTGGTTATGGATACAATTTATATAATCACACTGCAAATAATACAGAGTGATTTTGAACACATTTGAAATAAAACGTTAGAGAAGCATGAAGGCTATTAATCTTAGAGTTCTATTTAATATAGATCCTTTATTAATATGATTAGCACCACCTGTTTCTCTCTTTTTTTGGTCAAAGGCTTCTGTGAAATAAGCTACGGCATGTTTCCTTGTTTTACCGTTATAATCAATTTTCACACTTAACAAGCGTTTCATTCACCTTTCCAAAGCTCATTCAGCACACCTCACAGCATCAGAAGTACTGATGAAACTGATTTTATTTGTCATGATTTTGGTTTATGAGCCAGATTTTTCCTCTCATATTAATAAAGTACCAAAAAAACAGACCATGACAAATTAAAGTGACTGATCATTTTTCTTTTAAATTTCAGTTATTCATTTCACCCATTTTTACAGTACACAGTTATTGCTCAAAGCTTTAAAGATCCCATATTGTGCATTTTCCAGGGATATATACAGTGGTGTGAAAAGGGTGTTTCCCCCCTTCCTGATTTCTCATTTTTTTGTATGTTTATCACACTTAAATGTTTCAGATCATCAAACAAATTTAAATATTAGACAAAGATAACACAAGTAAACACAAAATGCAGTTTTTAAATTAAGGTGTTTATTATAAAGGGAAAATAATCCAAACAAACATGGACCTGTGTGAAAAAGTGATTGCCCCCTAAACCTAGTAACTGGTTGGAACACCCTTAGCAGTAACAACTGCAATCAAGCGTTTGCGATTACTGACAATGAGTCTTCCACAGTGCTGTGGAGGAATTTTGGCCCACTCATCTTTGCAGAATTGTTGTAATTCAGCCACATTGGAGGGTTTTCGAGCATGAACCACCTTTTTAAGGTTATGCCACAGCATCTCAGTCAGATTCAGGTCAGGACTTTGGTTAGGCCACTCCAAAGTCTTCATTTTGTTTTTCTTAAGCCATTCAGAGGTGGACTTGCTGATGTGTTTTGGATCATTGTCCTGCTGCAGAACCCAAGCGCGCTTCAGCTTGAGGTCATGAACAGATGGCTGGACATTCTCTTTCAGGTTTTTTTGGTAGACAGCAGCATTCATGGTTCCATTTACCACAGCAAGTCTTCCCGGCCCTGAAGCAGCAAAACAGCCCCAGACCATCATACTACCACCGCCATATTTTATTGCTGGTATGATGTTCCGTTTCTGAAATGCTGTGTTACTTTTACACCGGATGTAATGGGACACACACCTTCCAAAAAGTTCAGCTTTTGTCTCGCCACTCCACAGAGTACTTTCCCAAAAGTCTTGGGGATCATCAAGATGATTTCTGACAAAACTGAAACGAGCTTTAATGTTCTTTATGCTCATCAGTGGTTTTCGTCTTGGAAGTCTGCCATGCAGGCTGTTTTTGCCCAGTCTCTTTCTTATGGTGGAGTCATGAACACTGACCTTAACTGAGGCAAGTGAAGCCTGCAGTTCTTTGGATGTTGTTGTGGGGTCTTTTGTGACCTCTTGGATGAGTCAACACTGCACTCTTGGGGCAATTTTGGTCGGCCGGCCACTCCTGGGAAGGTTCACCACTGTTCCATGTTTTCGCCATTTGTGGTTCACTGTAGCTCACTGTGGTTTGTTGGAGTCCCAAAGCTTTAGAAATGGCTTTATAACCTTTTCCAGACTGCTAGATCTCAATTACTTTGTTTCTCATTTGTTCTTGAATTTCTTTGGATCGCAGCATGATGTCTAGCTTTTGAGGATCTTTGGGTCTACTTCACTTTGTCAAGCAGGTCCTATTTAAGTGATTTCTTGATTAAAAACAGGTGTGGCAATAATCAGGCCTGGGTGTGGCTAGAGAAATTGAACTCAGCTTTCCAAAGATGTGATAAACCACACTTAATTTATGTTTTAACGGGATTGGGGGGGGGGGGGGTGCAATCACTTTTTCACACAGGGCCATGTAGGTTTGGATTTTTTTTTACCCTTAATAATTAACACCTTCATTTAAACGCTGCATTTTGTGCTTACTTGTTATCTTTGTCTAATAATTAAATTTGTTTGATGATCTGAAACATTTAAGTGTGACAAACACACAAAAAATGAAAAAATCAGGAATGGGGGCAAACCCTTTTTCACACTACTGTACAGTATATTGGTGAGAGAGAGAGAGAGAGAGAATTTGCCCCCTCATTTCTTCTATTTTTGCACATTTGTCACACTTAAATGTTTCACATCATCAAACAAATTTTAATATCAGACAAAGATAACTTCAGTAAATACAAAATGCAGTTTTTAAATGATGATTTTATTTATTAAGGGAAGGAAACTATCCAAACCTACCTGCCCCTACGTGAAAACTAATAAAATTTTTAAAAAATGAAAGCAGTTAAATAAATGACATCACAGAACTCATGGCAGTTAAAGGACAGTCACTGTAGTTACACAGCACTGAGTTGCTCCAGTCCCTCTGTGAGGCAGACTAGTTTGTCCAGAAGAAAAAAATATGTTATTCCAACCATCTTCAAATATCATCCATTTGTCCAAAAGGCCCCTACTCCATGATGTTCCCCAGGCCCTATAAATACAGAGCACATAGCGGCTGATTGCAGCTGTTGTGTTAAAAGTGACAAAAGCACAAGCATTACCTCTTAATTACAATAATTTACTTGAAGCATTTTTTTTAGTATTTGCAGTAAGTAACAACAGAATCACAATATTTACAAACACTTACCGCCTCTCACCCAAAAAGATGCTGGGATAGGCTCCAGCCCCCCCATGACCCGAAAAGGATTAAGCGGAAGAAGATGGCTGGATGGATGGATAGTTATTTCTTAATTTCTTTTTTGCTTTATAACTTTGGCTTTATTATGCTTGTGCCCAAACAGATATCCTTACATTACCACCTCCTGTCTCTATTACTGGCCAGTTTTATTTTAATTGATGCTGAGCCTCAAACCTAAGAGAACAAAGAAAAGCCCTTTTTAATAATTTCACAACTTTTGAAAGAAATGACATTAACAATGTCAATGTTGGCTGTGGTGCAGGTGTAGTGTGGCCAACTGCTGATTGGAGGGTAAGGGGTTTGATTCCCGCTCTGTCTGCAGTCTGCATGTCAAAGTGTCCTTGAGCAAGATGCTGAACCCCCAGTTGCTCCTGGTGGGTCAGGCCAGTGCCTGTGCATGGCAGCTCCGCCACCATAAGTGTGTGAATGTATGTATGAATGGGTGGATAGCAGGATCTGTAAAGCGCTTTGGTCATCTAGAGATGAGAAAAAGCACTATATAAAGTGAACACCGTTTACAAAATTACAAATAGTGAACTGATGGTTGTTAATGTATTGTTGTTAACTTTACTTTGTATTCTAGCCTAATATTTTATTTATTGATATTGCCCAAATTTACTAACCCAGTTGGAAATGTATATATATTAAAAAAACATACTAAACTGCTCATGCCCATTTGATTCCGATGTGCTGATAATATAAAATCTTAAACTTTTAACTTATTACTCCATGAATGTAGCTCAGAAGGGTCTATAGATGCCAGCACTCGTTGCCAACTTCTAGGAACTGTTTTGCCCTCCTTGATCTACCATTGCTGTAAAAAAAAAGGGGGCCCATTGAAGTGAACAACTTTTTTTCTATATCAGCACCCTTGTCAGGAGATTAGAAAATTATTGACTTCAACTTGACACTAGGTGACATATACATTTCAGTGCTTTATCTCAAGGTAAATGGTCTACAGCTCTACCATGCATCTCTCCTTTCAAACACCTCTGCATATCAGCGCAGCTTTTCACCGATGATCGGCTCCTGGTCACATTTTGTTCATTTTGAATTAGCCGACTGTTATTCAGATGAAAGAAAATGATGTGGTTTGAGAGGACACAAACAGGTATTTTCTTAGCAGGCAATAGGTTTGTTGGTCATTAAACTCTTTCATTCTCTATGTACCATGTTCCTGCTGACATCATGCTGCGGTTCATCCAACCATGGCCTCACTATGAGGCACGTTGTGAGACAAGAAATGAGCACAGCACCTGTGTGTGTGGTTACCGGTTGTGTTGCTCTCCGTCTGAGACACAGGTCACTTCCTGCTTACCGAAATGTCTCCTTCTCTCACCACCAATGACTCACGCACACAACCGCATGCAAGCGAACTCGCACACTTGTCTCGCCCTGGGCTGCAATGTGCATATCGGCAGTCAAATTCCCTGCGCAACTGAAGTGCAACAAAATCACTGACCACAACAAGCGCACAAACACACTTGTACGCACATGCACATGCACATGCGCGCAAACAAACACACGGTTTGTTCGGACGGTCCTGCTGGTTAGGGTGTGGAGTTGTGGCCCGTGTTGACACCTTTCACTTTGAGAATTGAATTCACTGAAGGATTATTCTGCTTCATCTGTGTGTGTGTGTGTGTGTGTGTGTGTGTGTGTGTGTGTGTGTGTGTGTGTGTGTGTGTGTGTGTAACCAAACCAATAGATTGCCTGCAGTCGCTTGGTTGTTTTCTGCCTGTTCATGCAACAAATCCATTTCTAGCAAGTCAGCAAACCTGATATATCTAAAGGAGTTCTGCCAACTGAGCTGCAATGGTCAAATGCATTTTTTTTTTCTTTTGCCACCAAAGCTATAATTTCGTTAAACCCAAAGAAATAATAAGAAATTCAATCACCGGGAGCTTAAAATGCTTTAGACCCCTATGTGACGGCTTCAAAAAGGAAAATCAGGGCCAGAAAAGTACATAAGGTTGATTATACCTTCGCTTCCCAAAGGCTTTCTCAGGTACCTCGAAAATATGACGATTTAGCACACAGTCTCAGAGCAGGCAGAAAATATTCACGTCATTTTCCTTTTTTCGGTATTTTGTTTAGAGTGATCAAAAAGAAATAGTAGCAGACTGAAACTGTGTTAATTAGAGGATCTGGCTAATATCAGAATGAGATTTGAGTACTGTTATGTATGAATATAAATGTATGTGTGAGTGTGCGATGAGTGGCTAAATTTCCACACAGACCAGTCAGGAGAGGTCTAGTAGAGCTCTGCTCTATGCTACGCCCCACTCAACTTCTATTGTTGGCTCTTGTCTGTACTCTTGATTGTAGCAGTGCTTTACTTGTTCAGCTGCATTTTTCTTCACTGAAGCCCATTTTACACAGAATTCACTGTAATGGGGTTCAGAGGACCCCTATTTATGATCCCTTTACTTGTTTTCTCTGAATCAAACCTAGCAAGTGCAATACCTCCCCAGTGTGTGATTTGACATGGCATGCTGGTGCGTAATTCTTCTGTGACGTTAATTTGGTTCTGTTACTACCGCCACTGCTGACAAAAACGTTCAACAATGAACCCCCACCCCTCCATGCACACCGCAGTGTGGCAAAACGGATAAACAGCACTATGTTGCCATGCATGTAACAGGCTTGTGAGACTTGTCGGGAAAGACAGGGAGAGGTGGGGATGCTGGATTATGAGAAATGACAGTATTATTGTGGGAATATAGATGGAATATTACCTTACAAAAAGAAAAAGAAAGTTGTGATCTGATGTGACAAGTGCCCAGTAAGAAAAAAGTTCAACATGCCTCTGTCTCCCACTCAGATGAACACCTGGCAGAGCGCTGTGCCATACAGTAAATCACTGGTAGCAGTACTAATGAGAATTTATCCAGACTTCCATCTGGAAGGTTTAAAAGGTTAGCAATCGAGCTTTCCACTGCAGACGCCGGCTCTGTTTTAACTGGGACTCAACACACTGGCCTCTTCAATAATTTAACTTTACCACTCTATGAGAAACGGGGTAGGAGAGTGGATCTAAGGAACCTCGATGAAGAGGTTAAAAACGACAAAATTTGGCTTGCAGTTAATGATGACTTTATTACAGTGACAATGCTAGTACTGTAGCACTGCATAGAAACCTTTGCTTTGCAATATGGTGACGACAGTGTGGATAAAGGTTAGCTTTTCTGTTCACCAAGTCAGTTCTTTTAGAGGAAGTTCTGAATTCATAATGACCAAGTGTTATTATATATGCAAGGAGAGTCTTAATATTAATGGCCACATTGCTGTCAGCTGTTTAATATTCAGTGAGTGAGAGACAGTGAGTGGAGGGCGAGTGAGGTCAAGTACTGCGTATAACAAAGATCAGTGCAAAGTGAGGCTGTACTCTTTAGAACTCTAAACTCCAGATGTGCTATGTGTAGGGTTTTCAGTCTATTTATATACAGCTCTAAATTTGAGACATCTGCATTTTTATCACAGCACCATCTGCTGGGTTGCTATGTGCAACAGAACAAGAGTTACCAAAAAAAATGATTCAAATATGGAAAAATAGTTTATCACATGTCAGTGAGTTAAAGATCACTGGACAGTTTGCCTTTTTTTCAAGTTGTAAAAATTTATGGAATCATAAAATAATGGAAATCTGTCTTAGCTTTACCAAAAGCTTAAATTTGTCCTCTTTAAATTGTATTTTAAATGTTATTTGCAATAAATCTCATATTAATCAAAATAAAATGAGATTTTTTTTTCTTAATTTATTCCTGTGGTGGAGAGAAAATTGTAGGCATCAAAATGTGGTGAGTTGGGAAGGAGGAGTCAGCAAAGATTGTAGTGGTGTGGCAAAATAATTTGTCTTAAGACACAACTGGAGATTGGAGTTTATCCTGTCAATGCTGAAGTACAGCAAGTATCCTCTATGTCACAGTGGGCAGAGTTTTGAAGCGTTCCCAGCGGTATTGACTCAAAAAAGTTAGTTAGGCTATTTTATATGTTTTAACTTGATAAACTATAGCAAACTGGATTAAGTGACTGCACGTGTTCTTCTGGATTAGCTGCTACCCCTGACTGGCACATTGTCCCTGAGATCCACGCAGTCAGCGTTGTGACCTAGCCAGTGTTGATGGATGCGGTGTATGTACTGTCACGAGGTGAAGTTTAGCTTAAAATGTCTTAAATCCATCTGGATTTTCTTCAGATATGAGACACACAAAGTGACAGGTGTGTACTGGGGATATGGAGTGACACGGGGAATGCAGGGGGTGGTGGGAAAATATATGGGACATACATTATGTGGCCCGCTTTTGAAAAACACAATAGTGAGACAAAAATCCTTTGATTTGCTGTTTTAAATAAAGAAACTAGCCTTATGTGAAAGTCAGTATTTCAACTTGTGTTTTAATCTCTTGGTCTCTTCTGTCTGTCTGTTTTTGACGAAGTTCAATGTATATTCTATGCCGTTGCCAACATTTACTTTGACACTAAACTTACTTCTTTGCTACTTTAGCTGAAATTACTGTGCTCTGCTATCAGTGCATATTCTAGCCTTTCACTTCCAATCTTGATCTTTGCACTCACAAGTTTTCAATTATTTAAAAACTTAAGAAAAAAATACTTGAAAACCTTCTTCTCCTGTAAACTTCCAGAACTGCAAGGTTGCGTTCATAATTCAGGTAAAGCTCAGAATTATAAGACCAGTGCGGATCTGCTAAATGCCACTGTAGTTATCACTGAATGGCATTCACTTACGTATATAGCGCTTTTTTTTCTCATCTCTGGAGGACCAAAGTGCTTTTACAGATCCTGCTCTGCGCGCACACACACACACACACACACCCACGGCTGCGGCGTTGCGATGCAAGCCGCTGGCCCGACCCACCAGCAGCAACCCGATGTTCAGTGTCTCGCTCAAGGACACTTCGACATGCAGACTGCAGAGAGAGCGGGGATCGAACCTCTGACTCTCCAATCAGAGGTCGACCACACTACACCTGTGCCACAGCCGTCCCGTTCTGTCACCTCATTTATGACATTTTGTGAGTCTTACACCTTACGTTAATTTGTTTGTAGTTAAGCTTCATTTTCCTTCAAATTACTGTTTTAAATAAGAATTGTCACTCTCTGATCTCGTCCGGCTCTCCCGTACCCCTTTCCCCCTCTCTTTTCCTCAGTGTGTGCCATCCACTCACGTCTGATGTGTCAGTTAAGGTTTTAGCAAATCAAAGTGTGTGTTTCATGCATGCGTGTTTTGATGTGTGCATGTGTATTCGGTTTTGTGTGAGTAGCGCGTGTTTTCTCTCTAGTGAAGCCAGCCTTATGCTAATCTGACATGCTTGGCTGACGTTCTTTCGTTGAAACTTCACATGACTCCATGGCAATCTTTGCTTAAGCTGAAAGACAGTTCAAACCCATATATGCCTTTGTGTTAGCGTGTGTGAGAGAGAGAGAGAGAGAGAGAGAGAGAGAGAGAGAGAGAGAGAGAGAGAGAGAGAGAGAGAGAGAGAGAGAGAGAGAGAGAGAGAGAGAGAGAGAGAGCAAGATCCAGGGAGCAGAAAAGTGAGGGAGGGCTATAATAATTGCATCTATTCACAAAAGGATGTGAAGATAAACAGCTTTTGAATTTTTATTGGGGTTTGTGTTTGAGGGTTTAAACTAGGCCAGCATTGGAATATCTCTGTGTTTGCCTGCACATGTTGTGGAAAAAACTTTTTTTTTTAATTAAATAAACTCATTGCATTATAAATTACAGGCAGTATAAGTTTTCCTGGTCCATCATTAACAATTTGAAGTTAATATTTTTAAAACCTATAAGTTCATGATAATAGACAATTTTATTATTTGAATATCGCATAATTATATGACTTGCAATATCTAAGCAAACATTTAAGTATGCCATGTGAATCTCTCTTTGCCCACATTTTCTTTGCGCCGTCACGATGCTCACCACACTCCATGCCTTATAAACTCTTCCTTCTTCCTCTACAGTTGGCATCCTCCTGGCTCTTCTTCTGTCTTAAGGTGCATCAAAGCATTTTAACACGGAACTTCATTGGAGTGCAGCAGGATGGAGGCCGTCTAATTGTTGCACTAAAATGGCAAACCTGAATGCATTAGTACATAAAAAAAATACTATGTGAAATATGCTATTTCTGTTGTCCAGACCATCTTTTGTGATATGCTCATTGAAAACGTTCACACTAATGATAACATTTGGACATACTGTGCAGCCCTGCAGATAAGTGTGCAAGCCTGTTTTCTTTTTCCCTTGGGTACGTCCAGTGCTTACTTTGTATAGTCGGAGGCCCTGGAACACAGAGAGACTGACGTTCCTACAGCTCAGTGGGGGAGCCAAAAGAAAAAAAAAATGAGCAGAATACAGATACAAAAATGACTAGACACACCAAGAAAAATGCAAAAAAGAAAACAAACTGGGCAGCCCAAGTGCTAACTTTTTCAACCCAATCTAAACAACACCATTTTAAAAATCAGAGCATTATAGATGCATTAATCGGAGTATTATGCTCCCTCAAAACCAGCAGGAGGAGATGCTGTTAACAGTTTGCAGCATTTCATTACTTCTGTCTTTTCTCTTCAGCCAGATTTCTACAGTGGGGAGAATGAGGAATTGATGCCATATTTTCTATTGACAAGGACATAAAACAGGCAGCCTTAATGACTCCTCCATCCAGTTTCAGCACTGCTGACCAGCACCTCCCACACTAAGACACCCACAAGTTTGTGGGGTTTACTGTAACTGTACACTAAAATATGCACACACACACACATTACACAACAGCTTATGTAGTAGTAATTATAGTCTCAATAATAATCAACAGTCACAGCAGAGAAAAAAGGTAAAATTTCCTCTTTCCATATAAGCCAATATATTATCCACAGAGCCATTACTTTATCCTCTTTCTTTGTTTAACCATCTTCGTGTCTCTGGCAGACAGTTTATGGTCTTTGGTAGCTTTTATAATCTGTGACTTCATGTGTCCAGCCAGAAGGCCAACAAGGGAAAGAGAGATTATCCACCACTACTCTGAGCTAGCAACAGGCCCAGCTAGCCTAGCATCACTTCTACCTCAGCGTGACTACCTGTTCTCTAGTCTCCACGTCCAAAAGGTTTGCCCCCCTCAGAGTCTGACTGTTCCTCCCGTTTAAAGAAATTCAATTAAGTTGCCTGTCTTTTGGCAATTCAGTTTCCTCCTTTATGCTGAAATCTCAGACCGGGTACTGTGTCACCTTAAGTGCCCGGCGTTGTCACCCTCCCCACCCCACCCTGGTAAAATTCAATTCAAAATGCAGATAAAATAACTAAACAAGAGATTTTTTTGTGCAATAAATACATAAAGACCAGTAACACTGATAAAATTAAGTATGAGACAAAACTAATTTAAATATTTTCATAGTGAAAGGAAAAGGTGGTGGATCCCACTAAAGAGGTTCCGGTCCGGACATGGGAGGTGCTGAAATAAGATCTAACAAATTAAGCCCTGGGTACTTCATGTTAGTCATCACCAGGTTGGTTTTCCCTGGTCCCAGCTTAATTGTTTTGGCCCTCAGTTACTGGCTCTATGTTGTAGCACAATTTTTCCTGCTCACCAAAACTGGGACAGACGGTTGGACAGAGACAGACGGACGGACTGACCCATAACATAATCCCCCTTTGGCTTTGCCAAAAGGGCTCTTCGACCCCTTTGGGTTTTGACTGGCGGTTGATAACAAACCAGACCAGGATTTAGTTTCATCCATACCAAGATCTCCTCTTTTTCCCAGACTAAATTTCAGCTCTTTAGTCTGGACCATAGTTCTGGGGAGGGTTCACACCTAAAATTTTGGTCGGGATCAAACTGAAAAGTCATGAAGCCTGAACCACACAGGTTAGGTGTGCAAGCACCTTAAAACTAGGTGGCAATAACATTGTTAACATTGTTCACCAACATACCACATATCAGAATGATTTGCATAGAACAATGCTTTGAAATGGTGCATGTCTGTGAAGGAAGAAAAGGGTAAGAATGGAGTTAAAGGGTCTCTTTGAAATCATTTACATTTTTAAATAGAATCTGATAAATTTGGGGGTCACATGGTTAAAAAATGTATTTTTTTTTCCTTTTGCTTTTGCTTAAAAAAAAGCTGCCCAGCCACAGATCGTCAATGTATCAATTAGACACTGAAACCAAACTGTTGGGGTTACAAGCCAGTTTTGAAAGTTGATTCCCATCCTCGATGAAGAAAACTTAACCATTAACCTCAAGTCCCACAGGAATCAGCTGCTCTTCCTCTAGTGAACAAAACTGCTTTTGATAAGTGAGAGCTCTGCTCTATCCCTAGGTTTATGACTCTTTTCCTTTATAGACAGTCTCTTCATTATCAACCCAAAATGTTACCTAGAACATGGTCTCACCTGATCAAACCTCAGAGCAAAGCCACTGCTTTGTATTCATAATTTCAACATTAATATAGTGCACTGAAATCACTCTTGATGGACATGATACTTTTAGTATGGGGTTTCACGCATAAAGGCTGATGAGCCTTATTTGCCTCCAAACTGAACAAGAGCACTCTGAGGCGAGTGCAGTATCCCCGCCTCCGTTTTCTTTGAAGATCCTAATACTTACTGACAGAGAACAGTTTTCAACTTTTCAATATAATTACTGTGGCAGAACCAAATTATGGTAAACCCATAAACCATGAATATACAACAAAGTATACAACCCATAGTTGTAGGGCAGGATCCCAAGTTGAACCTGTGTAGCAAGTTTGGTGACCCTAGAAAGCTTTACATGTTCTATAGTAAGAGAGCATAGGGAGTGCCAACCTTGACCTTTGACCTTTTGACCTCAAACCTGTAGTCAGAGGTTATGTTCTTAGAGTGAACCTGTGTACCAAGTTTGGTGACCCTAGCTTTCTTTGTTGTTGAGATATAGTTTATAAGCCATTTTGATGTTGATCTTTGACCTTGTGATCTCAAAACCACAGTCACACTTCAGGGTCACATGGTGAACCTGTGTACCAAGTTTAGTGACCCTAATTTTACTCATACAGTAATAAGGCCTAGGGAATATTAACTTTGACCCCAAACCCGTAGTCAGAGATCAGGATCCCAAGTTGAACCTGTGTACCAAGTTTGGTGATCCTAACTTTACTCATTGTACAGTAATAAGGAATAGGGAATTTAACTTTGACCTTTGAGCTTTTGACCCAAAACCCATAGTGAGAGGTCAGGATCCCAAGGTGAACCTGTATACCACCAGGTTTGATGGCCTTAGCTTTAATCATTTCATAGTAATAGTCAATTTAGCATTTACCACTTACCATTGTGCAGTAGTGTCCAATCATGTGCCATAGAGGGCCAAGACCCTGCAGGCTTTACCTCCAACCAGTGTCTTCAACAGCAGATTTCACTGAACGTCTTCCAACTGATTGCTGATCACTGAAAACACCTGCTGAAGAGACTGGGTAGAAGAGAAAACCTGCAGGGTCTTGGCCCTCCATGGCACATGATTGGACACCCCTGTTATAGTGCAACTGCAATGTAAACTTTGAACTTTGACCCCAGTCCCATAGTTCATAGGTCAGGGTGTAAGTCGTTCAAGATGTGTATTAGATACAACTACTGTATCGATTTGAATAGCCTACATCATTTCTTTCAGTAGTTATCAGTTAGTTTTCAGTAGAAATCTGCCCTGTGCCCTCAAGGTAATCCGACGAGAATGAAATTGCAATATGCGCATCACACACCATGGTACCAAGTTTCAAAACATTTGGAACAAAACTGTAGGAGGAGTTGATTTCACAAAGTGGGACAGACGGACGGACGGACTGACCCATAACATTATCCCCCTTTGGTCTTCGCCCAAAGGGCTCTTTGACCCCTTTGGGCTTTGATTAGTAGGGGATAAAAAGCCTAGAGGAACATCATAAAGGACATGATAGTATCATAATCTGTCAGTTGGGGGCTGCTAAAAATCAAGTATGTGGTTGTGTTCTTGGAAGCAGAGCGTGTCTTTACACCTGAAACAAGGGTGTTTTTTTTTTATCAGCTTATCTAAAGGGTAATTATGGAGCCTCATTGCTCGCCCACTGTGGGAGAGTCAGCATGCCTTCATTTAATTGCCCTCCACTGCTTCTGTCCTCAAGCAGGACATGCCAGTTGTTATCAAACATGCTTGATCTTGTCGTTGGTGGTCTTCGGGTCAGACGAGCAGAGCTGCTGATGCAGGTCAACTTTAGGACAGCAATTATTTTTGTGAAGCCAGTGAATGGACACTAGATGAAAAAAGAACAGCATGTGTTTATTTTTTGGTTTCTCTCAGGTGTTAGCGTTCACAGAAATTGAACCTAGATGTAAAAATCTCTCTTTTTTTTGTCTGAATGTGGCTTTTTCTTTTAAGAATAGAGCAAAGAGAGTTCCTCAAATCTTCTATAATACACAACCTGCACAAACTCTGTCATGCTCCAGTGCCTGCACCTCTGTTTTAGCTTGGCATGCTCTGATCAGGACTGGTCCATAATGCACACACTCACAAATGTGAAATGTTGAATCCTTTACTGCTTTAGTCTTTTTTTTTTTTTTTCTAAACAGTGGGTGTCTTGTAGTTTTATCCTTGCTCATTTTGCTTGTGTTTGTGTGTGTGCATGGTGTGCACTGTGATTGTGTTACCAATGTTTCGGGGAAATTAATCGGCATGTCCCCATAAGGTAAATCAGATCGGAAAGTGAAAAACATCTGTGAATAGCTTTTGCCACTGGCTTTCAACAGAGAGTCCATGTGTCATACATGAGACTGGCGGTTACGCTGGCTGGGGAAATTCAAATTAAACCTCTTTATTGTGTTGTACCCTTCACAGGAGGGAATGACTGGACAAGATAAGATGAAACTTTAATAAAGTGGGTGGAGAAATTGGGTCACACCAGTAACAAAGGTATAGCGACAGACGTGTGAGTGCACCCAGCGATGATTTAAAAAAAAAAAAAACGTGAAAGTAACCATTTAGAAAATCATCCCAGTAATTTCATTTTAAACTTAAATATGGCCATTCGAGCATTTGTAATTTGATGAGAAAATCACTAGATTATTCTGATTTTTATAGAATTTGTGCTCAGTTTTTATTCTAGAACATTATTGTACCTTAGTTGATAACAGAGACTGGATTGTGTTGTTATTATTGTTGTTATGCACAGTGGCCCACTAGTAAAAGTACTCACATACACAACTCTTTAATTATTATCCCAAGGGTAATGTTACTTTAAATGGAGTACAATTTCTGGTTGCTCTGCTTACCTCTAACCAACTTACATTTTAGTCCTATTACATAATTCATTAGAGCTCACTCCTTAAAGGGAAATCAAGAGTAACTAGTTACATTTACTCATGTACATATACGTACTGTACCTTTAGAAAAGGTAAAAGGTAAAAAAAAAAAAAAAAAAATCCCTCATGGATTGCCACCATAACGTCTTGGTGGGGTTTCATGCCCTCATGATCCCTCAAGCTATGTTGTCAGGGGCAGTTTGCCCCTGGTAGGGTGTCCCAAGGATGTGAGTCTGCTGGACCGGTTCAGTAGGCTCCCATGATAGAATCAGAGATAGGATTCAAAGTAGCCCAAGTTACTGGGGCCCCACCCTGGATCTAGGAGAGGGGGAGCACCTGGTTGGCGGATTTCTTTCTGTGGGACCCAGCCAGGTTCCAGGACCATTGGGGTCTAGTGCTATCTCTGCTCTCTAGTGTGAAACAAGCTTCAGCTTGCGCACAAGGTTGAGAGATTCTCGTTGGACAGTCGGGTTCACCTCAAGGCACAGCTCAGGTCCTGGAACCTGTCTCCTGGAGAAGGACGAGTGCTTGGCCTACTCTGGAGTTGTCCTGCGTGAGAGGTGGCGAGCAGAGATGGGTATTCTTATATATCCCCCCACATTGCTCCATCAATGTTGGGTTTTTACTAAGAGTTGTTTCTTTGTGCCTTCGGGTGGGGAAATGGGTCCTGACTGTTGTTTGTGGTGATGCACCAAATGATGGTTCAGAAGTCCCACCCTTTTTGGAGTCTCTGACAGGTGGAACGGAGAAGGGAAATGTGGGCGGCAGTGGCTCAGGAGGTAGAGTGGGTCGTCCAATAACCAGAGGGTTGGTGGTTCGAATCCTGCTCTCCCCAGCCATCCTGCTGTTGTGTCCCTGGGCAAGACACTTTACCCACTTGCCTCCAGTGTCCATGACACTGAGTATGAATGTGTATAAATGCTCAGTAGTGGTCGGAGAGGCCGTTGGCGCGGATTGGCAGCCACGTTTCCGTCAATCTTCCCAGGGCAGCTGTGGCTACAGTAGTAGCTTACCACTATCAATGTCTGTCTGGAGTGAATGAATAATGGACTTACTGTAAACGCTTTCAGATGTCATTTGACATGTAAAGCGCCATATAAATCTAATCCATTATTATTATTGTAGGTGTACTGCAAAGTGCTTCTCTTGGAGACTTCATTGTGCTACTGGGGAACTTCAGTGCACATTTGCTCAATAGCCACAACTAGCTGAAATTAGGAGGTGTGGGATTGGGACAAGGCCCTGGGACAGACCCAGGACATGCTGGAAAGACTATGTTTCTAAGCTGGGCTGGGACACCTTGGTATCCCTGAAGAGCTGAAGTTTGTGGCTGGGGAGAGGGAAGTGCCCGTGACGCGGACCCCTGGATAACTGGTAGAAGATCAGTGGACGGGTGATCAGTGGATACTTTTTACTGTATCAAGTATTTTTTCAAAGAAAAAAAAACACTTTACTTTTGCTCAAGTACATACAGTACAGTATAGTTAAACTCTTTGAGTTACTTTCGATTTCACTGATTGGAGCCGATGGTTTTCTTATTTCTCATTAGTTTTTTTTCCAATCATATTTTAAGTTATTGTTTTTCTATTTTGTGCTGGAAAAACTGTATTTGATTTATTACTGTTTGTTAGATTTGAAATACTAGAGGTTACATGTGGCAACCATCCATCCATCCATCTTCTACTGCTTAATCCTTTTTGGGGTCGCAGGGGTACTGGAGCCTATTCCAGCGTCTTTGGGCAAGAGGCAGACATGTGGCTGCTTTATAGCTGATTTTCTTCAGAACAACACAGCTTATGCCCCATCACACTTATTCAGAATCAGCAGGAATCAAGCAGAACCAGACAGAATGAAGAATTTTCAAAATTCACGCCACATTCAGGAGGTAATTTCAAATTGACCCAAATTCTTACAGGGGAGGGGCTGTGGACTCAGCTGACTGACGTTCCAGCGGTAGCTGGCCTCAATTTTGTGCGATTCGGCTCTCCCTGGAATGCGATCAGAATGTTTCGGATGCTGTTGGGATGGCGTAAGAAGATTTAGAATACAGTCATAGTGCAATTAGAATACAATTCATATGCCGTTCAACAATTCCCCACTTCAAATGTACCTGGGAAGTTTTGAGCATGAGCAAAACATTCAGGCTGGCCACAAGAATGGGCCTGAATATTTGAAATGCACTCAGAATGCAGTCAGAATTTTTAGAATGCACTTCAAATATTTTATTCTGACGGTATTCTGGCTCATTCTGTCACTAGTATAACTAGGGTTTAAGGGAAAAACCTTGACAAATTTGTGATTTTTTTTTCATGCAAACATACAAATTTATCACATAAAAGTTTGAAATTAATAAGAAAAAAGTGGCAATAGTCACAAATTTATGATAAAAAAATGTGAAATTTCTCAGAAAAAAGATAAATGTCAAGTTTAAGGTCACATTTATAAAATCTTTATCAGCCTGTTCCACAAAAGAATATTTATCCATTTATAGATTAGCTTTTTAGGATTAAAAAAGCCACACACACTGGCTTAACCTTGACTGGATCTCATCAGTTTTCAAATTCTGGTTTTGTGAGTACTTGCTCATGTTTGCATTTTTACTGTTTGTTAATAACAGATTTTATTTGATGAGTCATGTTCTGCATGTAACTACAAAGAAGGCGTTGATTCATGCTAATGAGTCAGATATTTTGCATGTGCATCAAGCATTTTAAAAGTATTTGACCAGTTCATGTACGGTTAAATGGACTTACTAAAACCCTGAGGCTCAACTCACTGGGAATTGAACTGGCAACCTTCAGGGTCACACAGACTGAATCTCTTCCTGGCCGTTCTAAACGATCTAGATAACGAGCCCGTTGAGAGTCAATGAGTGTGTAGATTATCATACATTAACATAAATTAGGAAGGCAATTAATATTCTGTTCAATCTGCTCAGAAGTCGTCTGTCTATCTAGAGGGAAAGGAAAACAGAAGAAAAAGGAAAACAGGAAGCTACAGGAGAAACAGAAGAAAGAAACCAGGCCATGCTAAGTAATGTACTGTCAGAAAATGTGATCAGATGAAATAATTTGATTGGTCGTTTTTGTCATCAAAGTCAAGTGTGAGAAAACCTGTGAGCAGGAACAAATGCTGTAATGTAATATTAATTCGTGCAAAGATGTGATTGGCATTGGCTACTGATCTAATATGCTTTAAAGATGATTCTGACAGTGAAGATATAAGAACTTAAGAGTATTCCTCTGATGTTTCATTGAATACACACCCCTTTCAGGTTGTTTCGTTGTGAAGCGTGCATTCTCTTCAGGTATCATTGAAGTTTAAACATGAATAATTTCTAGGTAAGAGGCAGAAGGAACCTACAGTATAAACTAGGATGTCCCGATCCAATCTCAAGTCTCCAATCGGGAGCCCGATCAAGGCTTTTGTAACTTGATCGGTATCAGGATCACGAGTTTCATCCCCATTCAAGTCTTTCCATCAGCCACAGCTGTACAGAGTTGGAGCAGGGAAGGTGTAGCCAGCAAGTCTGCTGTGTGGAATACTCTGAGTATTGAGGTGTCAAGAAAATACATAGCAGTGATTAAAAAATAACTTTAATATACTTAATGGTGTATAGTTTGGAAGATTGTGTTGTAGGAAAAAGTAAGTATCAGACTGTGACTCAGTATCGGCTCATCCTCAGTCTTAAATGACTCAGATTGGATTGGGGACAAAATATTTTGATTGGGACATCCCTACTATAAACACTTGTAGCTTTCTAAAGTGCATAATATTATATGAGCTAATTTTATTCCATCAATTTCATCAATTTCTGAAATGTGTAACCCTGAACTGGAAATGGATAAGAATAAGAAAATGGTTGGATGGATAGATTATAGATGAATAGATATATTGCTTGCAAAAACATATGATAGAAGAAATGTTTAAAGTTTAATTCTTCTTAAAAATACCAGTGTTATGTGGCACACATACTAAGATAATTGTCCATTTAATTGGGAGATTATACTGGTGTGCAGTTTCACAAAAATCACACCACAAAGGCCCATTTAATAGCTTTTTAAGCTGAGATTTTTTTAAATGACCTCTTAATCATCCTCTTTTTCTACCAAAGTCTAAAAATAATAATAATAATATTCAAGTCCAAAAATAATATTAAAACCATCTTGTGAAAGAATTTATTTAGAGCTCCTGGGAAACAGAAAAAGTGGACCTAAAGCTGAGATTGTTTTGTTAAACTACTAGGGATATTGATCATTTCATTAGCTTTCATTTGAGCTTTGGGCTACACGTATTCTTTAATACAGTATCTACCTCATTTTAATCAACCTTCTTTCTTCAGTGTTCTTTGGCAGACATCACTAACCTAAAGAGATTTATGTGAAATCAATCATTCATTTATTCATTCATCCATCTTCTACCGCTTAATCCTTTTCGGGTGGTGGTGGGGGGGGGGGGGGTGCTGGAGCCTATCCCAACATCTTTGGGCAAGAGGCAGGGCACACCCTGGACAGATCGCCAGTCCATCACAGGCCCAACACAAAGAGACAGACAACCATTCATACCTAAGGACAATTTAGAATCCCCAGTTGATGCTAGTTAACCTGACGTGCATGCCTTTGGCCTGTGGGAGGAAACCGCAATACCCGGAAAAAACCCATGCAGACATGGGGAGAACATGCACCCTCCACACCGAAGGGTCACTGATGGTCAAGGGTGGGATCAAACCCATGACCTTCTAGCTGTGCTGCCACAATGCTAACCACTGCACCACTGAGCTGCCCTTATGTGCAGTCTCTTTGATTTACTTATCTGTTGATTAGTGTTATACTGAAATATGTCTTTATATGAGTTTGCCTGTACAGCCATCTTGTTTGTGGACTGTTTGTGTACAGCATACATTTTTACTGTTACGTGAACATTTTCCCTGAGGGGAACAGCATGTTTTAATCAATGCAATATGCTTTTGAACACCAACAAGAAACTGCAGAATGCAGTATGGTTTCATCAGTAGGAAGACAAATAACTGTACACCATTTAAGGCCCTGCTAGAGAACATTCATCATAGCTAAAGTCTCAGTTTACCCTGTCCTGTTAAAATGAAGGCTTTAAGTAATGAGGGAGCAGTTTCACCTTTATTAAACAAATCTTTTTTTGCATACAGAAAAAATAACTTTTCAAAAAGTCCATGCCAAATACATACATTGTATGGCAGCAATAAATGTATACTGCAAATAAATAAATAAATTAAACTTACACACTAATATTAATAAACTGTGTTTTTTGGAACTATTGTATAAAAGCAACTGCTGGTTTAATCCCTGGACTGGCAGGATCAGATCTGGGGGGGACAGATATCGCAGCAGTGTTTGCCCCACCCTCCTAAACCCCACTGTGGTGCCCTTGAGCAAGGCTCTTAACCCCATCTGCTTCAGTGGAGCTGCTCAGTGGCCACAGGTCAGTCTGTGGTTGTACTGGGCAGCTTCTAGGTGTGGATGTGTATCTGTGTGAATGTGAACAGGGCTTCCTTGAAAAAGAGAGGCTGCCTCTCAATGGACCTTCCCTGTATAACGTTAAAAGGTTAAATAAATAAAAAATAAAATTTTGCACTTGAGGTTGTACGGTAAAACTGTGGTGATGTCGTAAGCCCGCTTCATGTCGGGTCGATGACCGAATCACTGCAGTTATATTCATATTCATACTCCCTCTCTGTAATATTGCTGAATTATCTTCATGAACGTCTCTCGCACCATGAATACAAAATCTCAGCAAAAACTTAATGCAGCTATGACAGAAATAAATGTTGTGGCATTGTATAAGCTTATGGACAGAGGGCAATTCATGCCACGATAAAAGCTAAAGGTTAAATGACAGCAGTACAGGACAGGATTGTGATTTTTGTTTGTTTAACCATTTTATTTCACTCCATCATGGAAAATAGTTAATTCAATGAGCTTAATATAGAAAAGAATAGTCATATTGCCATTTCACACACATGTAACCAAATTAAATATTGCCCTGTACATAAGTCAGTGTTTATAATTCATGTGGTTCACCTGTTGAGTAGGGTTTGTGGGTCACCATGACTGCGCCGGTGGCTGGTTAGCTCAGTTAGGTTGTTAGCAATTTAGCTTCTGCACACTTTGCTCGCTTTTTCTTGGCATTTTAAAAGGAAATAAAGAGTCCATCACCTCAAAGGTACTATGCTTGGTTAATTGAGAGAATAAAGCAAACTCTAGCTTGTCTATTTTGTTGCAAACAGAAGTGAAATCTCCATGGCTGGACGGCACTGGCAGGATGTTTACTAGAGCAAGACTTTTTTAGGACTCTTTACAAACAGAATCTCACTGGAAATTAAGGTATCCACCACAGTATTACATTTCTCACATTATCAAAAGCCACTGATATTAGCTACAATTTAAAGATTATTAAAACACACCTGAAGCGCAGCGATACGTATTCAGTGAAACGTCCGAGTGTGATTATTGGGGAATATTAACTCCTGGAATTCCTATTGCACAATCACATTGCTTAGTCAGAACTAACTGTTGTATAATGGTTCACCCCTACCTGTCCAGGTTTTAATGAGTGGAGACTAGTTTATCCCAGTTTTAGTAGTTTCAGTATTCTCCTTAGTTACCTCCACCAAGGGAGGAGGTAATATTTTCAGTGGTGTTGGTTGGTTTGTTGGTTGGTTTGTCTGTTACCAACATAACTCTAAAAGGTTATGAACGAATTTTGATGAAATTTTCAGGAAAGGTGTGTAATGGCACGGGGAACAGATGATTAGATTCTGGTGATGATCTGAGAGTGCATACCTCCACCAAGGGCTTTGTTTGTATTTGTGCAGCAGGATTACACAAAAACCACTAGAGGGATTTGGATGAAATTTTCACCAGAGGTGGTTCTTGGGCTAGAGAGAAACCCATTACATTTTGGTGAGGCTCCGAGAATGCATACCTCCACCAAGGCTCTTATCTTCTCACAGAGTGTTAGCAACAATACTCCAAAATTACTGCATGGATTTGCATGAAATTTTCACCAGAGGTGGTTCTTGGGCTAGAGAGAAACACATTACATTTTGGTGATGATCTGAGAATGCACACCTCAGCCTAGGCTCTTATCTTCTCACCGTGTGCTAGCAACAATACTCCAAAACTAATGCACAGACTATGAAGCAATTTTCACAAGTGGCTCTAGGCCTACACACAAACCCATTACATTTTGGAGGTGATCCATGAGAAAGGGAAGGAGCCTTGGCGAAGGTATGCACTCTCTGAGTGCTTTTCTAGTTTGTTACTTTGCTTCATGCAGGCTAATAATTTGACTCCTCTGAAACAGCACAACGTCTTTCCCACAGTCACAGGATATGTCTTCAGACAATGGCTGTTTAAGAAATGAGAAACTACTCACTGTGTCAGTTAAGGTTAAATAACTTGTGTCCGGCTCATACAGATTAATCACTGCAGTATTTATCACATTATTACATCACATATTAAACTGCATGATCAGTCTTAAAATTGCGTTTATTTAGTAGGTGTTTTGCTGGTGAATTACTAGGCAAGATTACATGATTGACAACAGACAGAAATAGGTGGAGGCAGCTTTATTTCAATGAGGATTTAGCATGTTTGGCTGGTGTCTATCACAGAGAGTTTGTGTGCTCTGTGACCTGTCACAGTTCTGTCTGAAACCTGACCCAAAACTTAATGAAATTTTCAGCCCCAGTCTGACCCAGTGTCTTTTTAATGGTGTAAGCTCAGTGTACACTGAAGAGCAGATTTCAGCAGAAATAAGACTGTGATTTGAAGCACTATTCCATACTCAACTTTTAAACACCTCATCACATGAAAGTAAAAACACAGATAGAAAAACACATACAAACATATTACCTTAAAAGAGAGATGAATAATAAATGAGCAAGGGAAAAAAATCCAATGGAAAGCTTCAGTCTGTCACAGAAAAGTAAAATCCTCAAGTATGGGACTTGTTTAAATATCAGTTTGTTCAAAATAAAGAAAAATATTTATTTTGAAACATAAACACTCCATATTAGTCCTTTGTTCAAAGTCCTGCCTTTATAGTGCCATGAAGAAAAATCTGTGCATCCACAAGTTTCATTCTTTGTGATCCAGTCACTGCTGCTTGAGATAATCAGAGAACTGCATTGCTAGTAGTAAAACATGATGCTTATTATAACACTGATGGAGTCACAAAAGATCTACACAGATCTTAAATGTTGCACTGTGATGTGTTTGCAACTTCAGAGAGGAAATGCTTGTATTTTTTCTATTGTATTTTCATTTCTTTTCTTTTCCCCTATGCCATGCCCAAGTAGATTTCAATTATTTCTGAGATGTAATAAAAACAGATGCAATCACGGAAGAAGCAATTAGTTTCAGCTTCAGTAAATCACATTGCATTTGCTCAGTAAAGGTATTTACTTTTGCTCCGCCCAGTATTTTGTGCCCTTTGGCAGCCCAGCTTTGCATATTATTTGGGCAAAGGTGCAAAGTCCACACAGAATACAATATTGCTTGTATGACTGACAGAAACCTCATTTCATGGGAATTGTAAATCAGTTTGATCCATTTTTTTTGTATGTTTTTTGAGCTGTGGATCCACAGCCTTTAAGAAAATCAAGCCCTTAGACCTGACATCCCATTTTGTCAGACATCCTCAAGACTCCTGTACAGTGAAAAAGATAGAAGTGAGAAAAAATATGCTGCCATTGTCAAAAATGTATGCACATCCTAGCGTTTAACATGATGCAGGGTAACTATAAAAGAAAACACATTGCTTACATTTTTTTTGTTGTGCAGTATTTTGAGCACATGTCTTTCCTTCTTCAGACTTACTGTAAATAAAATCCAGCAGCTGTATTTTTTCTTTACTTTTTTTATAGATCAATGCATTTTTGAGAGAAAGACACCAACACTTGACTTGCAGCTTTCAAAGCATAGCCCTTTGAAAGTGAAGGGAATTCTTGACTATATTATGAGAAAATGAAACACTCACATAGACTAATTAAACCCCACGCTGTCTCTGTGTTGGCCCTGCGATGGACTGGTGATCTGTCCAGGGTGTACCCTGCCTCTCGCCCAAAGATGCTGGGATAGGCTCCAGCCCCCCCCCCCCCCCCGCGACCCAAAAAAGGTAAGCGGAAGAAGATGGATGGATGCAGTGGGGTACATTTTTGACCCGTCCGTCCATCCATTTGTTCATCAGTTTGACATTTTCTGTTGTTGCCAGTATATAGCTTCTGCATTTCTCATTGGATTGATTTCAAATTCATACAGAAGCTTTAACTCATCAATGCCTTGGATGATTTTGACTTACAAATAAATCTAATGAGGGCTTTCATTTTTTCCAGGGGGCCTTGCATTTTTTGCAGTCCATTCTATGTTGTCACCAGTGGCTCTTCTACATTTTTGATCGAATTGACTTCAAATTTATGCAGTATGCAAATTTATACTCATGAATACCTTGGCAACTTCGATTTTGACTTGCATCTAACCAAGGGTTGATCTGCAAAGTTACCCATCAACTAAAATGACTTAAATATGAACTTCTTTTCTATTGAAAAACACATGCCACATTAATATTCAAATCAGATGAGGACATGCATTACTGGGGATGTGTGGAGTATGTGAGCTTGCATATGAAGGTTCTTTCATTGCCTATTCATGCCTACATGCTTCCATCACATTTCCCTCAATTTATTATTTTTTTTATTTTTGTCTGCAGCTCCTCCCACTTAAAACCCAGTGGAGAGGTGGAAGTAGGATAGCAACATTAACCATCAAATAGTAACACGTCATACGTGTGGGACTTGCTTGTGCAGCCAAGCAGCACTGAGAAATGTCATTTAAATATGTTGCCCAGCTGACACACAGCTCTATTTATATGCACCGCTGTGTTTTGTTGTGTCAGCTCAATTTGGCACAGATTATCTGAAGCTATACTGTACCAATCTGGATTTTCACAGATGAGTTAGTGCAATCCTCTTTTCTACAGTTTTCTGTAAAACCTGTGTCCTTTGCTGTTTGGGGGTTTGAGGGAGCACCAGCAACAGAAGAAAATAGAAATATGAACACAAATAAACTATATGAATTTGCCAATAGTTAAACACTTTTTTCTTTCTTTCTTTCTTTTTCTTTCTTTCTTTCTTTCATTCTTTCTTTCTTTCTTTCTTTCTTTCTTTGTCTTTCTGCACGTTATTTAGCATTACATTCCAGGTCTTCATAGTAAGACTCCAACATTTTATGTAGATTATTTTTAGCTTAATGAACTGCCACTCATTGTATATTGGTACCAAACCAGTTGTAGAATTTTCAGAACTTTTGACTGTATATCAACATTAAATTCCTTTTGTTCATTTCATTTGCTTTAGTTGTTATAGAAAATCGAATCATACCTGTGTTGCAGTATCTGGGTACTGCAGTCTAGTCATTGTATTTATTTTTGAAACCTACACCTATCCATCTTCTCTTGCTTGTCCGGGTCACATTGCAGCAAGCAGAGAAGCCCAGACTTGTAACTTCCCACCTACCTCCTCCACCTTTTAAGGGAAGATTCCAAGGCCTTTCTATGCCAGCTGGAAGGCATAGTCTCTCCAATATGTCCTGGGTTTGCCTTAGGGCTTCCTCACAGCTCAAAACACTTCACGCTGGAGGCATCCAGGAGGCATCCTGATCAGATGCCCAAGCCACTTCAACTTGCTGCTTTCGATCTATATGAACAGTGCCTCTACTCTGAGCCTCACCCAGATAACTCAGCTCCTCCGTCTCCAAGGGTGAGTCCTGTCTTCCTATGGTGAAAGCTAATTTCAGCTGCTTGTATCTGTGATCTTATTCCTCTTATTCCAAAGTTCATGACCACAGGTGAGGATAAGAACATAGACTGGCAGGTAAATTGACAGCTTTGCTCATCATAACAGACCGGTGCATCACTGCCAGATGCTTTTCCAATTCATGGACTTAGACTTGAAGGTGCTGATTCTCATTCAGGTGCTTCACACTAAGCTCAACAACATGATCAGTGACAAAGGTCAGCCCCACTCTCATTGGGAGCCACTTTGACTGAGTGGTGGCAATGCGAACTCTCACAATGATAATTTAGAGACTGGGGAGCTCCTAGCAGCCCAATACCTCATACTCCTGAATCATCCGCCCCATCCCCCAAGAAACCATGTGTAACATGATTGAATACCTTCTCCAAGTTGAACAAACAACAACATATCCTTGAGGATCCTTGAGAGGGAAACAACTTTATCCAGTGGTCCACAAGAGGTACAAAAAACCACTGCATCCAAGGTTTGACCAGTGGCTAGGGTCACCTCTCTACTGCTCTGATATATAACTTCCCAGAGAGGCTGAGGAGTGCAAGCCCTTTTAAGTTGGAACCCCTTCTAAACGAGGCTAACCACCATCCTGATTTGCCATGCCAGAGGCACTGTCCTTGACCTTCATGCAGTGTTGCACAGATGTGTCACCCAGGTCAGCCCTACAACATTCAGAGCCTTGAGATCCTCACTGCAAGTCTTGTCCACCACTGCAGCTCTGTCACTGGAGAGTTTTCACAGCTTCAGCACCCATGACCCCAGTGGTGGGTGAATCATCCCCTTGATCCCCAGGCTCTGCTTCCGCTATGGAAGATGTGTCAGTGCAATTGAGGAGATCCTCATAATACTTCTTCCACTGCCTGACAATAGCTGTTTTACTGTATACCTGAGTGTGTGGCCTAGTGGTAGAGCATCCACTCCACATTCAGGAGGTTATGGGTTCAATTCCTGGCCGGGTCATACCAAAGACCATATAAAAATAGTGCTTCCTGCATTGTAGCTTGGTGTTCAGTATAATAGAATGGGGGAAGGAAAGTTGATTGCAGCAGCCCCTCTGATTCTAGATGTGATTGCCATTGTAGATAGCGGAAAACGTGATTTTGTTCTACTGTAAATACTTGGCTATAAAGATTGAATGGCAATGACGCAGATGTCTGCCAATACAATATTTGTTGTTGGGGAGTTTTTGAACCAATTTAAATTACTATTGTATATTTTTGGGCTATAGTATACTATCTTAAACATGTACCATCCAGCTTCCTGCAGACTGATCAGCTTGCGGCATGTAGCTTCTTTACCGTGACCTTAGTTGACTCTGAGTTTTTCCTGAGAAAACAACATCAGCATCTTTAATTTCGCTCATTTGCACCATTAAGATAAGATAAGCCTTTATTAGTCCCACAATGGGGAAATTCCAGGATTGCAACAGCACAGGGATAGCAACACTCAGAGCAATAATCAGAAGGCAAGAAAAAACAACATCTACTAAACATATGTCCATATTACTATAAATATATATATATATATATATATATATATATATAGACACACAGTGCAGAGTATTATGGTTGGTTGGTGAATGTGCAGCAGAAAGTCTAAGCTCTCTCTCCGCGGATGCAGCGGGCCAGCTGGAAGTCTTTGGGCATGATGGTGACCCCCTTAGCAAAGAAGAGACCACCAGGTGGGCCTCGCTGGTCTGCTGCAGAGCCATGATGGCGAAGCTCAGGAAACGCGGGACGGTCTTGAAGTCCTGAGCGATCTCCCTCACCAGGCGCTGGATGGGCAGCTTACGGATGAGCAGCTCCGTGGATTTCTGGCAGCGACGGATCTCTCTCAGAGCCACGGGCCTGTGACGGCGAGGCCTCTTCACTCTGCCGGTGGCCGGAGCGCCTCTCCGAGCAGCCCTGGTGGCTAGCTGCATCCTGGGGGGCTTCTTCCTCCAGTAGATTTTACGGGCGGTCTGCTTGGTTCTTGCCATCGCTCTTTATTATTCTGTCTTATATTTCTTGCACGCCGCCTAAACTCCAGCCCGGCACCCGCGTCGTTTTCGCTACAGCTCCCGGTATGTCGAGTTTCCCATTAGCACCGGGCGGCGGCCAAGTGCTAGCTAGCACTAGCTCCTCCCCGCTGTAGCGTCTCCCGCTGCAAACTGTGGCTCCGTCCGCCGACCCGGGAGACCCCCGGGGCGATCCGTGCGTCCGTGATATATATACAGAGTGAAAGGTGTAGAAAGAAGAAGGAAGATAAAAAAAAAAAAAAGGCTGTTGCAACAGGCAGCCTACTCGTGTGGCACCACCGGTCCGGCGGAACCGGATTTTGCACTTTGTATTTGTCAGTTTTAAATTATTAGTATTTCTTGTCTAGCCCCATTCAGAATTCAATGTGAAATTAATTGTATCTTGTGTGAAGCAACTACTTTGATGACTGCCTAACATTGTTTTCATTGGACCCATGCAGACACACTTCAAAGTATCATAAATCAGGTTTTTGGCATGTTTCAGTCTGGGCAGAAAAATGGCTACAGAAATTTTTTTTCCACACTAATTTTGTGTAGAACAATAAATACATTGTGGTCTGTAAAAAGAAAAAGTCAGCTGTGCCTTCTGGAGCCATAAAAATATTGTTACCTTGGGATTTTTATTACTAAGAGCCAAGCTTTTGAAACAGGAATTGAATGCAGAAAGTAAGGGGAGCAGCCAAGGGGAAACAAGAGAGAGAAAAGAAACAAAATCATAGCGTGGTGTGGTAGATTAAAAAAAAGATGCACACGGGGACAGTATTATGGAAATTACATTGGGATGTGATACCAACAGATAAATATGAAAACTCTAAACGATGCAGATATACATGAGACGATGAAATAGTAGATGAGAGAATGAAGTCTGATGTGCGGGGTCCATAGAGACAGCACTCTGTCGGTGTCTGGTTATTTAGAAATGTTTTAAAGGTAAGAATTGAAAGTGGAGTGATGTGAATGCAGAAATGCCAGCTAATACATGGATGCAGTTTATAAAGGGATGATAGGAAATACTGAAGAATAGGGAGATGAAATAAAGCTTTCAAAGGTTAATGTGGATTCAAAAAGGAAAGGGGGATAGGAGACAATGGCACACAATAGGGTGGTGGGCTATGGAAGGGTGGCAAGAAAGGTGCAGGGTAAGGGGGAGAGTATTGAAAAGACAGAAAGAGAGAAGGGACAAAGGAAAGAGCCAAAGGAGGAGAGCTGCCTCCCCTCACCTCTGCACTCTCTTTGCATTTCTTTCATTTCATTTTTACAGCAATACTGAATGATGTGCATCTGCCTCCGCGCAAGTTCAGGTGCACACTCGTGTATTTGCATCTATGTACATGTATATCTCCTCTGTACATGTAGGTGTGTGCGGATATAAGTGTGCATGTTAGATGAAAGTGTTGTGTGGTGTTTATGCTAGCCGGAGTCATGCCGTGAACAATAAGAATCCTTGATCATACATCAAAGGCTTCACATTGACACACACACTCACACTGACTTTGACACGCGCATATGGCACACGCACGTATGCTGCATTTGAAAAAGTGGTGCAAAAGTTTGCATATCCTTTCGGAGCATTCTGTGCTTCATTTGAGCATGGCACAGCCAGATCTCAGCCAAATGTACATGCACAAACAAGCATGACCTTAAAAGCTGTCTGCAAACATTAATTTGATTCACTGGTGCACAAAGACCTAACATAGTCTGTAACATTTTCAATATTTTATCTGCAAAAAGACATGCTCAATATGGTTGGAAACACACACCAGATGTTAATAGAAGGTCAACAGATGGAAAGACAAGTTCTTTAAAGATGAGAAAAACTTGATTGTATACTGTATATTCAAAAAAAATCTCTTTACTTTTTAAAAACAAGATTCTGGGAGTGAGGGCAACATCCAGTTTTGCAAAGAACTGGATGTGCTGTTAAGCAGTGGTGTTACAGCCAGATGTGCTGTTACAGTGGTTAGCACGATTGCCTCACAGCTAGAAAGTTCCAGGTTTGAGTCCCTTTCAAACCTTTCTGTGTGGAGTTTGCATGTTCTCCCTGCACTTTGTAGGTTTACCCTGGGAGCTCCGGTTTCCTCCCACAATCCAAAGACATGCATGCTGGTTAATTGGTGATTCTAAATTGTCCCTAGGTATCTGTCTCTGAGGGTCATGAAATGGAGATAGGCACCACCCTACGCCATTGACACTGGGAATAACTTATCTGTCTCTGATAGGCTCTTAGAACAGAAGGTTACTGTAGCCACTAGTTCAATGCTTTGAGTGGTCTTTGTGACAAGAAAAAGTGGTATATAAATACGGGTCTTTATCCTTATATCTTGTATTCCCCAAAGTAGAGGAACTCATTACAACAGAAGTATAGGACTTTATGCACCGTGTGGCCCATGCCGAAGCAACCACTTATCCCGCCTTTAGGCAGAAGTCATATAATGACATGAGTGGGAGCTCCACATATAACCTCCTATCATCATGCCACTCTTTCAGTTATGTTCTTTCACTCTTCACCAAGCCAGGCTGTGAAAACAGATCAATAGTGTGTTATATGGAGTTCCTATCCCTTTGAGGAACAGAGGTTATATCCAGAACTGAACGTTACTTTACCGTTGATTCACACAGTACAACAGAAGTAGGAGAAACTTGAGAGAGTATACCCACCAAGCAGAAGAACTGAAGTCGGACACCTGCTGGACAAAGCCTGGTCCTTAGACAAAGAAAGTGGGTCCCAATGACCCACTATAGAACTTTCAAGGATTTATTTCATGAGGGTAACCCACCACTTGAGGGTTGTATGGCACAGTTGGCTATGGAAACCATGACTGTTGGGCTCCATCAACATTCTATGAGCATGGATTAATCCTAGGCAGACGGCAGGGGCTATGTGCCTGTCCTTCTAAAGCATATCAATTTGTACCCTGAAGACAGGGATGAGAAGCCATGTTCTTCAAAACGCTTGTTTCTGTTGATGCACACAAGAAACCAGTGCTCTGCTGACAGCTAACTACCATGCACTAAGGTAGCTTCCTCAGTTGAGGTGTTTGAATGAGGAGAAAAGCCCAAGAACTAATGGAGCAAAGTGATGACGGGGGGGTTGTACCGGTAGGGGTAGAGAAGGCGTGATTAGATGTTGCTTTGGCACACTGAGTGTAAAGTCCCATACTTCTGTTTTACCAGGGGAATCTGTGTGTATTGTAGGTGAACTTACAGAAAGCACTCGTATATTTTGTCATTAAGTAGTTGTTATTATCTGGATTCATGTCCCACCAATTACTGCAACTGTTTTCTAATTCTCAACTCTTCATCTCATTTTCATCAATCTCACCAATTTCTAAGAGGAATATCAGACTCAGCTTGGAACTAACAAAAACACATTTTTCCCTTTCTTTTTTTTAAAGAAGATCACTACCTGTGAAAAAGTTGTTTTTGTAAAAGACAAGAAAAAAACAATAAATCATTGTGGGCAAAGGGGCTTTGTAAAACACGATTTCAGAGTTGGGACATAACTCCCTTTTGGTTTTCTCTACTAACAATCACCTTGACATATTCATTTTAAACATAATCACTGTTAAAAATAGTTTGTTCAGTTATAACTTTATAAAGCCTATTTCACGGTTTTTGTTTTTCACATGCAGTTTTGTGCTTTATAGGTGGTTTTTGTTAATGACAGATTTGCCTGCCATTTTGCTATCTGTGGGCTGCAATATCACTAGATATATTTTTACTATTGGGTCTTATTATCAGCTTACCTTTACTTATTCATTGTTTGCAGTATTTTTTGGAAAAATATGAACCTTTTTTGTCCACTTATCCTATTGTTGTCCTCCTGTGTTGCTGAAATTCACATTTTGTGGTGAGTTTCCCCCCCCCCCCAAAAAAAAAACCAAACAAAACACTATAATACAGTAACTTTGTCAATGCATGTAAAAGAAATTTGCAGCTGTAACCAGAGCATATTTTGCATGTTCCTGTTTTTGTTCATATGTGTTACAAACAAATAAATGGCTCAGAATTTACTAAATCCTGTGTTAGGTTCAATGATAAATTGTAGTCTTGGGTAAAAGAAATGGTTCACTCTGAAAACTGACAAGTTGGGAGTGGAAGACCTGTTACACCATTGCCATAAACTTGTGAACAGTTGAGATACTTGAGCAGCTTTGATGTAAGAGCACTAATTTACACTTCCCAGAATACAAATGCACTGTGCGTTAAGTAACTAGACTGCTTTACTGGAGTTTTAGCTTACGCAGGATCAATTAGATCATTGTTACACTATTGAGAGAGGCACTGGAGAGGGTCAAACTCCTTACTTTGTAATTGAATTACCGATCTGTTGTCTGGTCTTGCTGTGCCTTCTCAGCTTGTCTCTTCTTTTTGTGCTTTTAGGTCTTGTTGCTTGGAAATGTACAACTGCTTTTCATAATATCAGGAATAATATGTCACATATGTTTATTTAAATCAGTTTGACAATCAAATTAATATTTGTCATATGTGGTGCGTGTATTTTGCAACAAGTACAGTATTTCTTTACTTAATGTATGCTTGTTTTCAGGAACTGGATGTGGGCTACATCTTCAAATTCGAGATTAGAGAACAGTTTACAGCTCTTTATTTGCGTTTTTCTTTTTTCCAGTGCACATCTCCTGTGAACTAACATTTTGACCTCCTAGCCAGTAGGTGTCACACTTACTTTTGACCCAAAAGGTTGGTAGAGAAATGATAGAGACATCAACCCAGTTATGCTTTTGACTGTAATGTCCTTACCGGCCATATACTCTGTGTGTGTGTATGTGTGTGTGAGCGCGTGTGTGTGTGTGTGTGTGTGTGTGTGTGTGTGTGTGTGTGTGTAGTGGGGGACAATAAGTGTTGAACACGTCAACATTTTTTTAAAACATATTTCTGATGGAACCATTGACCTGAGATTTTCACCAGTTATCAGTAACAACCCAAGTAATCCATACATACAAAGAAATCAAGGCCACTGTGTTCACAAAACAAATTAAATTTAATAAAGTTGAATGACACAGGGAAAAGTATTGAACACACTGTGAAATTCATTTACTATTTAGTAGAAAGCCTTTATTGATAATAGCAGCTTCCAGATGCCTCCTGTATGGAGAAACAAGGCACAGGCATTGCTCAGAAGTGATTTAAGCCCATTCTTTCACACAAACTGTCTTCAAATCTTGAAGGTTATGTGGGTGTCTTCTATGAACTCTGATCTTCAATTTGTTCCATAGATTTTCAATTTTATTCAGGTTAGGTGACTGACTGGGCCACACGAGCAGCTTTATTTCCCTTCTCTGGAGCCAGTTGAGAGCTTCCTTGGCTGTGTGTTTGGGATCATTGTCTTGCTGAAATGTCCACCCTCATTTCATCTTCAGCATCTTGACAGATGGCAACAGGTTCTTATCAAGGATGTCTCTGTACATTTGTCCATTCATCTTTCCTTCAATTATATGAAGTCTGCCTGTACCATGTGCTGAAAAACACCCCACACCATGATGCTCCCACCCCCAAACTTCACTGTTGGTATGGTGTTTTTGGGTTGATGTACAGTGCCATTTCTCCTCCAAACATGCTGTGTGTTGTGGCATCCAAAAAGTTCAATTTTGGTCTTCTCTGACCAGACAATATTCTCCCAGTATTTTACAGGCTTGCCCAAATGTTGTGCAGCAAACTTTAAATAAGATAAGATAAGATAAGATAAGCCTTTATTAGTCCCACAACGGGGAAATTCCAGGATTGCAACAGCACAGGGATAGCAACACTCAGAGCAACAATCAGAAGGCAAGAAAAAAAACAAGCAAGCAAGAGCAGCTAATAAACATATGTACGTATTACTATAAAATATATATATATACACACACACACAGACACACAGTGCAGAGCATTGTAGCTGGATGGAATAAATATATGAATATATGAACACACAGTGCAGAGCATTGCAGCTAGGTGGAATAAATATGCAAGTATATAAACACACACAGTGCGGAGCATTGCAGCTAGGTGGAATAAATATGCAAGTATATAAACACACACAGTGCGGAGCAATGTAGCTAGATGGAATAATATGTAGATATATAAATATATAAACACACCCAGTGCTGAGCATTGTAGCTAGATGGAATAAATATGCAAATATATAAACACACACAGTGCAGAGCATTGTTGCTAGATGAGCTAAATGAGCTAAATGAGCTAAATGAGCTTCAACATGCTTTTTCTTCAGCAATGGAGTCTTTTTTTTTTTTTTTTTTTTTTGTTACTTATTTGTACCCTTAGGTAGACTTGGTTTGCAGTCTGGTGACAAGCCACTGGCTGCTGGTTGCTGCGTGCGCGAGCGCCCTAAACCTACATGTTTTTGGTGTGCGGGAGGAAACTGGAGAAATCCCGGAGTAAACCCGCGCAACACGGGGAGAACATGCAAACTCCACACAGCTCACTGTTGGTCGGGGGCTGGGATCGAACCCACGATCTCATGATCCCCGCGGTCCCCCGGCCGAGGGTAAAACTGTGCTGCCACAGTGCTAAACCACTGCGCCACCGTGCAGTCTGTCGGTTGAATTCATTACTTATTGTTTTTTTTGAAACAGCATTACCTGCTAGCTCCAGGTCTTTCTGGAGCTCTCCACAAGTGGTCTTTGGCTCTTGGATAACTCTTCTAATAATTCTTTTGACCCCTCTGTCAGAAATCTTGCAAGGAACTCCTGGTCGTGGCTGGTTTATGGTAAAATAATGTTCTTTCCACTTCCGAATGATGGCTCCAACAGTCATCAATGGAACATTCAGCAGTTTAGAAATGCACCTGTAAAAAATGCCATCACTGTCAATATTTCCTTTGGCTTAAAGACCACAGTGGCAACATATTTTTCCGCGGGGGGGGGGGGGGGCAGAAAACACATGACACTATTGTAACCAGAATATGTTAATTTTCGACTATTTATTTCTTTTTTTTTTAATTTTCCACAGTAACTTTGCATATGGGACTTACCATTTGAATTATTGCGCAACCAAGACCTAATCTTGGAATATTGGGCCAGTTGAGGTCCCACCCAGATGTCCTGTGTTCGGACTCATCTTTCTCTCCTTCCTCTGCTCTCACCTCTCCTGGACCCTCTGCCTGAACACTTTCCTCTTCTTGACTCCTCTCTTCTGTCTCATCCTTCCCTCTCTGAGCCCTGTCTAATTCAGGTTCTCTCTCTGTCTATGGTGGTATATAAACAAGTTAGAAAATACCAAGTGTCACATTTTGTCCTGCAGGATTTTTTTTGGTCATGGTTTACATAAATAACAAAAATATGTGTATTTTTTTTTGTATTTTTTCCTCTGCCAAGGGAGGGGGTAATGTTTTCAGTGGCGTTAGTTGGCTGGTTTTTTGGTTTGCTGTTACCAACATAACTCAGAAAGTTATGAACAGATTTTGATGAAATTTTTAGGAAAGGTGTGTAATGCCATGGGGAACAGACAGCTGCTGTTTTGATGTGAAGTGTCTCCCACCCTCATACATCTTTTGCTTGATGATGCTCCAAAGGTTCTCAATAGGGTTGAGGTCAGGGGAGGATGAGGGGCACACCATGAGTTTCTCTCCTTTTATGCCCATAGCAGCCAATGACACAGAGGTATTCTTTGCAGCATGAGATGATGCATTGTCATGCATGAAGAAAATTTTGCTACGGAAGGCACGTTTCTTCTTTTTGTACCATGGAAGAAGGTGGTCAGTCAGAAACTCTATATACTTTACCGAGGTCATTTTCACCCCTTCAGAGACCCTAAAGGGGCCTAAAACCTCTTCCCCCATGATTCCGGCCCAAAACATGACTCCACCACCTCCGTGCTGACATCACAGCCTTGTTGGGACATAGTGGCCAATCACCAACCATCCACTACTCCATCTATCTGGTCCATCCAAGGTTGCACAACACTCATCAGTAAACAAGACTGTTTGAAAATTAGTTTTCATGTATATCTGGGCCCACTGCAACGGTTTCTACTTGTGAGTATTGGTTGGGGTGGCCCAATAGTAGGTTTATGCACAGCTGCAAGCCTCTGGAGGATTCTACACCTTGAGGGTCGTGGGATTCCAGAGGCACCAGCAGCTTCACATACCTGTTTGCTGCTTTGTAATGGCATTTTAGCAGCTGCTCTCTTAATCCAATGAATTTGTCTGGCAGAAACCTTCCTCATTATGCCTTTATCTGCACAAACCCGTCTGTGCTCTGGATCAGCCACAAATTTCTTCACAGTAGGATGGTCACGCTTAAGTTTTCATGAAATATCTTGTGTTGTCATACCTTATCTAAGGCATTGCACTATTTGACGCTTTTCTGCAGCAGAGAGATCCAGTAGTTTTCCTTTAATATATATAAACACTAGATCAGTTATGGTTAACTTTTTCAGTGCAAATGAAGGCACCATATTCTGTCAGCAATTAATGAAACAGAATGAAGAAAATACAGAGCATGCCTATGTGGGACAATGACGTGTTTGTGTTTCTTTACCTGGTCAATATCATGGCCACGCTTGCCCAACTGCAACTAACCTGGTGGCTAGCCATGTCCTATCTAGTGTTTGTGTATATCTACAGTTGTTCTCATACGTTTACATACCCTAGCAGAATTTGTGATTTTTGGGGCCATTTTTCAGAGAATATGAATGATAATACAAAATCTTTTTTTTCACTCATAGTTATTGGTTGGGTGAAGCCATTTATTATCAAACAGTTGGATTTGCTTTTTTTAAATCATCATGACAATGACCTTTCTAATCATTTTTTTCATGAAAATTCTATCTAGTATATGTTTAAGTTTGGTTGCTATTTACTAGTTCTTTAAAAAGAAACTAAGCTGCATTTTTTCCCCTCTTTGTCTACAGCGATGACTGATTCTTTAGTGGTATAAGCCTACACAAAAAAGAAGGACAATTAAAACCGTAAAGAGCATCATATTTTCAGTGTTAAAACTGTAAATCAGGTGTTTTTTGTAGTTCATGGAATACAGGGTAAACATATCAAGCAATTTAAAGCTCCTTGAACAGTCAGTAAGTATATCAGAATGCTTTATTAATAGCGACCCTTCAGGTTCATTGTAGTTGTGAAATTGAGTTTTAGCAGTTTAGTTGTATCAATTAAATTTATGATGCTGATATTGTTTAATGTCACTTTTAAATTCTACTTTATTCCTTTGACTGGGGGTTAGAGTGCACCCAAGATACTATGGTGCCCCATGTTATAACTGCTGATATTGTAAAAATGATACATGACATGATGAAAAACTAGATAAATAAACCATAATCCGCAAAGAGCAGCAAATCTCAAATCTATTGCACAGCGTAGAAAACAAGTCCACAAAAGTATAACACATCTCAAACTCACACACGAAACCAAAGTTTGAAGTTATTTTGAGGTATGTCTGTTTTTTTGGCTTGGTTTTTTTGGTACGACAATGCAGAATTTTTAGATTTCCTCGGTTCTTTTAACATAACTTTAGCATAAAAGAAAAAAATATACAGTGAGTTAAACAGTCCATTGAAAATCAGAACATAAAATCATTCATTAGTTTCTATCAGCACATTGTCTGATTTTCTGCTGTGCACCTTCTCCTCCTAGGAAATGTCTATGCACATGACTTGTACTTGTAAGAGGGTGAGGTTCAGCGCCAAGTTTGGTGCGTTGGTATTAAAGTGCATTTTCTTCCATTGTGCTTTTGATCTGCAAAAAGCAGGTATGAAGTTAGCAGCGTATTATCAACTGCTATTTCAGCAGTGTGTTTAAAAGGCATGAGTATGCATGTACCTTCGGGTTGGGAAACGGGTCCTGACCATCATTTGTGCCTATGCACCAAATGATGTTTCAGAGTACCCACCCTTTTTGGAGTCTGTGACTGGGGTGCTGGAGGGTGCTCCTCCTGGAGACTCCATTGTCCTACTGGGGGACTTCAATGCGCACGTGGGCAACGACAGTGAAACCTGGAGGGGGGTGATTGGGAGGAACGGCCTGCCCGATCTGAACCCGAGTGGTGTTCAGTTATTGGACTTCTGTGCTAACCACAGTCTGTCTATAACGAACACCATGTTCAAGCATAAGGGTGTCCATATGTGCACCTGGCACCAGGACACCCTAGGCCGCAGGTCGATGATCGATTTTGTTATCGTATCATCAGACCTGCGACCGTATGTCTTGGACACCCGAGTAAAGAGAGGTGCAGAGCTGTCAACTGATCACCACCTGGTGGTGAGTTGGATCCGATGGCAGGGGAGGAAGCCATTCAGACCTGGTAGACCCAAACGTATAGTGAGGGTGTGCTGGGAGCGTCTGGCTGAGGCCCCTGTCCGGGAGGTCTTCAACTCCCACCTCCGGAAGAACTTCAACCACATTCCGAGGGAGTCTGGAGACATGGAGTCTGAATGGGCCATGTTCTCCACCTCTGTTGTTGAAGCGGCAGCCCAGAGCTGCGGCCGCAAGGTGGTCGGTGCATCTCGTGGTGGCAACCCCCGAACCAAGTGGTGGACACCAGTGGTGAGGGGGGCCATTAAGCTGAAGAAGGAGTCCTATCAAGCTTGGTTGGCTTGTGGGACTCCCGAAGCAGCTGAGGTGTACCGGCAGGCCAAGCGGAGTGCAGCTCGGGTGGTTGCTGAAGCAAAAACCCGGGTATGGGAGGAGTTCGGTGAGGCCATGGAACAAGACTTTCGGTCGGCTTCAAAGAGATTCTGGCAAACTGTTCGGCGGCTCAGGAGGGGAAAGCAGCTCCCCGTCCACACTGTGTATGGTGCGGATGGGACACTGTTGACTTCAACTGGGGATATCGTCGGGCGGTGGAAGGAATACTTCGAGGATCTCCTCAATCCCACTGATACGCCTTCCACAGAGGAAGCAGGGTTTGGGGACGAGGGGGATGACTCGCCTATCACAGGGGCTGAGGTCGCCAAGGTGGTTAAAAATCTCCTTGGTGGCCGGACCCCGGGGGTGGACGAGATTTGCCCCGAGTACCTCAAGGCCCTGGATGTTGTTGGGTTGTCATGGTTGACACGCCTCTGCAACATTGCGTGGAGGTCGGGGGCAGTGCCTTTGGCATGGCAAACCGGGGTGGTGGTTCCTCTCTTCAAAAAAGGGGACCGGAGGGTGTGCTCCAACTTTAGAGGGATCACACTCCTCAGCCTCCCTGGGAAGGTCTATGCCAAGGTACTGGAGAGGAGAGTCCGGCCGTTGGTCGAACCTCGGATTCAGGAGGAGCAATGTGGTTTTCGTCCTGGCCGTGGCACATCGGACCAGCTCTTTACCCTCTCGAGAATTCTTGAGGGTTCGTGGGAGTTTGCCCAACCAGTTTACATGTGTTTTGTGGACTTGGAGAAGGCATTTGACCGCGTCCCTCGTGGATTTTTGTGGGGGGTGCTTTGGGAATATGGGGTATCGGGCTTGTTGTTACGAGCTATTCGGTCTCTGTACGACCGTTGTGAGAGTTTAGTTCACATTGCCAACACTCGGTCGGAGTCATTCCCAGTGAGAGTTGGACTCCGCCAGGGCTGCCCTTTGTCACCGGTCCTGTTCATAATTTTTATGGACAGGATTTCTAGGCGCAGCCAGGGAATGGAGGGCGTCATGCTTGGTGACCACAGGATCTCATCTCTGTTGTTTGCAGATGATGTTGTCCTGTTGGCTTCATCCAGCAATGACCTACAGCTCTTGCTGGGACGGTTTGCCGCTGAGTGTGAAGCGGCTGGGATGAGAATCAGCACCTCCAAGTCCGAGTCCATGGTCCTCAGCCGGAAAAAGGTGGATTGTCCTCTCCGGGTTGGGGACAGGCTCCTGCCCCAAGTGGAGGAGTTTAAGTATCTTGGGGTCTTGTTCACGAGTGAGGGGAAAATGGAGCGAGAGGTCGACAGACGGATTGGAGCAGCATCTGCAGTGATGCGGACGTTGTACCGGTCTGTTGTGGTGAAGAGGGAGCTTAGTTCTAAGGCAAAGCTGTCGATTTACCAGTCAATCTACGTTCCTACTCTCACCTATGGTCACGAGCTTTGGGTAATGACCGAAAGAACGAGATCGCGGATACAAGCGGCTGAAATGAGCTTTCTCCGTAGGATTGCTGGACTCACCCTCAGAGATAGGGTGAGGAGCTCAGTCATTCGGGAGAGGCTCAGAGTAGAACCGCTGCTCCTCCACATTGAAAGGAGTCAGTTGAGGTGGTATGGGCATCTGATTAGGATGCCTCCTGGACGCCTCCCACTTGAGGTGTTTCAGGCACGTCCCACTGGGAGGAGACCCCGGGGCAGACCCAGGACTCGGTGGAGAGACTATGTCTCCCAGCTAGTCTGGGAACGCCTTGGTATCCCCTCTGAAGAGCTGGAGCAGGTGGCTGGGGAGAGGGAAGTCTGGGCTTCTCTGCTTGAACTGCTGCCTCCGCGACCCGGACCTCCGGAAAAGCGGTAGAAGATGGATGGATGGATGGATGGAGTATGCATGTATGCCTGTTACTACACCAGGGCTAGAATTTCTCAGTGTCCATTATATTGACAGACTGATTTTGTAAAAATCTGTCATAATTCCTTATCAGATCATTCATTCATTCATACAGTCATTCATTCAGGGTGTACCCCGCCTCTCTTCCAGAGATTCTGGGCTGGCAGCCCCTGTGACCTGGCCCCTGGATAAGTGATGGATGGATGGATGGACGGATGAACGGACGGACAGATGGATGGATTCAAAATGAAAGCAGAAGGAAACATTATTTGAGTTTGTCAAGGGATATCCCAACAGTTTTTTATCCCCCTACGGTCGAAGTCCAAAGGGGTCAAAGAGCCCTTTGGGTGAAGATCGAATGTTATGTTATATTATGGGTCCGTCCGTCCGTCTGTCAGTCTGTCCACTTTTGTGAAATCAACTCCTCCTACAGTTTTGGTCTGATTGTTTTGAAACTTGGTACCATGGTTTGATATACAGTGAGGATGTGCATATTGCAATTTGGTTCTGATCAGATGATTTTTGCGGGAATTGTAGCCCCTGACCTATGACCGCCTGTTTCACCTCACTTCATAGACAGTAACTGTATTGTGAAATCAACCCCTCCTACAGTTATTGTCCGATTGTTTTGAAACGTGGTACCATGGTTTGATATATGCTGAGGATGTGCATATTGCAATTTGGTTCTGATCGGATGATTTTTGTGGGAATTGTAGCCCCTGACCTCTGACCTCCTGTTTCACCTCACTTCATAGACAGTAATTGACTTGTGAAATCAGCTCCTCCTGCAGTTTCTGATTGTTTTGAAACTTGGTACCATGGTTTGATATACTCTGATGATGTGCATATTCCAATTTCACTCTCATCTGATGACCTTGGGGTCAAAGCTCAAAGGTCATATTTTTCCCTAAATCTTCAAAACACAATAACTACTGAAAGAAATGACGTATGCTTTTCAAATTGATACAGTACTTGTATCTAATACACATCTTGAACGACTTACATCCTCACCTCACTAGGGGTTTGGGGTCAAGGGGTCAAAGATCAAAGTTCAAAGTTAATATTGCAGTTCCACTATGGTAAATGCTGTATTTACTATTACTATAAAACAAGTAAAGCTAGGGCCACCAAACCTGGTATACAGGTTCACCTTGGGATTCTGACCTCTGCCTATGGTTTTGGGGTAAAAAGGTCAAGGTTAGCATTCCATTTACACTATTACTAGTGCAAAGGGTGAACCAACTGGTCCAGTGGTGTAAAGACAATAATCTCTTCCTGAACGTGGGAAAAACCAAGGAGATTGTGGTAACTTCAAGAGGGGACACACACAACATCCCCTTCTGATCACGGATGGAGCATCTGGGGAGAAGGTGAGCAGCACCACATTCCTGGGAGTGTACATCTCTGAGGACCTCTCCTGGTCTAACAACACCACATCACTGGTCAAGAAGGCTCAAACTCACCTCCATTTCCACCGCAAACTGAGGAGAACATGAATCCCACCCCCTATTGTGTGCTCATTCTACCGGGGCACCATTGAGGGCATCCTCAACAGCTGCATCACAGTGTGGTATGGAAGCTGCACCGCCTCCTGCTGGAAGACACTACAACGCACAGTGAAAGCAGCCAGCAAAATCAAAGCTTTGGTGGTCCTAAAGCTAGGACCACCAAACTTGATCCACAGGTTCACCTTGGGATCCTGACCTCGGACTATGGGTTTGGGGTCCAAAGGTCAAGGTTAAGCCTTATTACTGTACAACGAGTAAAGTTAGGGTCACCAAACTTCGTACACAGGTTCACCCTGTAACCCTGAAGTGTGACTATAGTTGTGGGATCACAAGGTCAAAGGTCAACATCAAAATGGCTTATAAACTATATCTCAACAGCAAAGAAAGCTAGGGTCACCAAACTTGCTCCACAGGTTCACCTTGGGATCCTGGCCTCTAACTATGGGTTTGGTGTCAAAGGTCAAGGTTAATATTGCTAATGCCTTTTTACTGTACAATGAGTAAAGTTAGGATCACCAAATTTGGTACACAGGTTCACCTTGGGATCCTGGCATCTCACTATGGGTTTTGGGTCAGAAGGTCAGAGGTCAAGGTTAACATTGCTAATGCCTTTTTACTGTACAACGAGTAAAGCTAGGGACACCAAACTTGGTACACAGGTTCACTCTGTGACCCTGAAGTGTGACTGTGGTTTTGGGATCGCAAGGTCAAAGGTTAGCATCAAAATGCCTTATAAAGTATATCTCAACAACAAAGTAAGCTAGGGCCACTAAACCTGGTACACAGGTTCACTCTGAGACCATAACCTCTAACTACAGGTTTGGAGTCAAAAGGTCAAAAGTCAAGGTTGGCACTCCCTATGATCTCTTACTACACAACGTTTAAAGCTCTCTAGGGTCACCATACTTGCTAAATGGGTTGATCTAGGGATCCTGACCTAAAACTATGGGTTGTATACTTTGGTGTATATCCATGGATGATGGGCTTATCATAATTTGGTTCTGCCACAGTAATTGTATTGAAAAGTTGAAAACTGCTCTCTGTCGGTAAGTATTGGGATCTTCATGATAATTATAGCTGAAGGAATTTTTGCAACTCTGTCAAAATCATGAACAAAGAGAAAGACTGGCATAACCTCTGAATTCTACAGCTCTCATCCGTGTGCAATTATGATCACGTCTCCCCAGTGTGAGCAGGGCCGTAGACAAGGAGGTTAAAAAGCTCCTTTTAAGCGCCTTGCTTTGGATGGTCATTAAATGTATTTTCACTTTGTAAATGAGTCTGCAATGTCCCCATCACAAAACGGAGTTGTCCTCCCATTTAAATGGTGCCATATTAGTATTACAACTTTGATCTTGTTCCCATATATTAAAGGGAATGACAGCAAAGACAGTGATTGGTTTATTTCAAGTTATGCCCAAAACACACCTCTGAATAATTCAGAGCATTAGCACAGGGTGTTTACACGTTCTGACAGGTGCAACATTTGTTTTTGTGCTGCTGTAATAACGAAATGGACTTGAACATGCCCATAAATGTGCTCTGCACTATAGACAATAGACTGTTGATTAGATCACTGAAATATGGCCCTAAGTCTCATAGAAGACATTGATGACATTTTCCAACATTAAAGGTCACATGAAATAGTTCTCAAATTGCAGTAATACATAAAAGCTCCAAACTACTGCTACTGCATTTATGCACAGAATTAAAAAAAACAACAACAACAAAAAAACGTTTTCAGTTTAAAGCAAAGTATATAATACAGCTGAGCAAGGAATTGTTATCTATGCACCACACCCACACTTTTAGTAAATCTAGAAAGGTGCAGAGGTATCATGTTTATGATATTTATGTGTACCTTTTTATCATACAAGTTACTAGTATTTACTGCTTTGACAGTAAGCAACATTTCAGGACCATCAACCAGTTTCCAAAATGCACATGGCAATAACAACTAAAGCATTTTTTGGGAGGTGGGAGTGCTTAAAAAGCATAGAAAAGCTTGTCAAGTTTATAAATAGGACACAATGCACCGAGGTCAAAACACAAACAACCAGAATTTATGACTTTCTGAAAAAGGATGGCACTTACAATAGGGTGTAATTGTACCAATTAGATTCCACTCAGAGATGATTTTTTTTTTAATCAGCAGGTCAAGGGAGTCAAAGAACTCATTAAAAAATAAATTTCAAAGAAATGCATCCAAAATAGGAAAGATGGGCAGTCAATTTAAAGTGAAAACAGAATGATCAGAAAGTTAAGCTCATAACATAGAATGTATTTATAAAGGCTTATAGAAGCAAAGTAACCAAATGAATACTAGTCCCAGTGAGAGGTACTAGGCATTTTTACAATTTAAAAGTACAGAAAATATATCTTTGAAAGATTATCTTCAACCATTTTTTTTTAAAGATGTTGCATAATTTGATGGTTTTACAGATCTTAATTGTTTTTCCGTCATACTTTTTTACAGCTGATGGCACATACAGTGGTGTGAAAAAGTGTTTGCACCCTTTAATGAAGGTGTTTATAATTAAGGAGTAAAAAAAATCCCCCTCCCCAGTTAAAACATAAATCAACTGTGCTTTATCACATCTTTGGAAAGCTGAGTTCAATTTCTGTAGCCACACCCTGGCCTGATTACTGCCACACCTGTTCTCAATCAAGAAATCACTTAAATAGGACCTGCCTGACAAAGTGAAGTAGACCAAAAGATCCTCAAAAGCTACACATCATGTGGGAATTGAAAGAAATTCGGGAACAAATGAGAAACAAAGTAACTGCGATCTATCAGTCTGGAAAAGGTTATAAAGCCATTTTTAAAGCTTTGGGACTCCAACGAACCACAGTGAGAGCCCATCCATCCATCCATCTTCTACCGCTTTTCTGGAGGTCTGGGTCGCGGCGGCAGCAGTTCAAGCAGAGAAACCCAGACTTCCCTCTCCTCAGCCACCTGCTCCAGCTCTTCAGAGAGGATACCAAGGCGTTCCCAGAACAACTGGGAGACGTAGTCTCTCCAGCGAATCCTGGGTCTGCCCCGGGGTCTCCTCCCTGAGGGACGTGCCCGAAACACCTCAAGTGGGAGGCGTCCAGGAGGCATCCTGTTCATATGCCCATACCACCTCAACTGGCTCCTTTCAATGTGGCGGAGCAGCGGTTTTACTCTGAGCCTCTCCCAGATGACTGAGCTCCTCACACCATCTCTAAGAGTGAGTCCAGCCATCCTACGAAGAAAGCTCATTTCAGCTGCTTGTATCCGCGATCTCTTTCTTTCGGTCATTACCCAAAGCTCATGACCATAGGTGAGAGTAGGAACGTAGATTGACTGGTAAATCGACAGCTTTGCCTTAGAGCTCAGCTCCCTCTTCACCACAACAGACCGGTACAATGTCCGCATCACTGCAGATGCTACTCCTTTCTGTCTGTCAATCTCTCGCTCCATTCTCCCCTCACTCGTGAATAAGACCCCAAGATACTTAAACTCCTCCACTTGGGGCAGGAGCCTGTCCCCAACCTGGAGAGGACAATCCTCCTTTTTCCGGCTGAGGAACATGGACTCGGACTTGGAGGTACTGATTCTCATCCCAGCCGCTTCACACTCAGCGGCAAACAGTCCCAGTAAGAACTGTAGGTTCCTTGCTGGATGAAGCCAGTAGGACAACATCATCTGCAAACAACAGAGATGAGATCCTGTGGTCACCAAGCATGACACCCTCCGTTCCCTGGCTGCGTCTAGAAATCCTGTCCATAAAAATTATGAACAGGATCAGTGACAAAGGGCAGCCTTGGCGGAGTCCAACTCTTACTGGGAATGAGTCCGATCGAGTGTTGGCAATACAAACCAAACTCTCACAACGGTCGTACAGAGACCAAATAGCTCATAATAACAAGCCCAATTCCCCATACTCCCGAAGCACCCCCACAAAAAAACGTGAGGGACGTGGTTGAATGCCTTCTCCAAGTCCACAAAACACATGTAAACTGGTTGGGCAAACTCCCGGGAACCCTCGAAGATTCTCGAGAGGGTAATGAGCTGGTCCGATGTGCCACGGCCAGGATGAAAACCACATTGCTCCTCCTGAATCCGAGATTCGACCAATGGCCAGACTCTCCTCTCCAGCACCCTCGCATAGACCTTCCCAGGGAGGCTGAGGAGTGTGATCCCTCTAAAGTTTGAGCACACCCTCTGGTCCCCCTTTTTAAAGAGAGGAACCACCACCCCGGTTTGCCATGCCAAAGGCACTGCCCCCGACCTCCTCGCAATGTTGCAGAGGCGTGTCAACCACGACAGCCCTACAACAACCAGGACCTGGAGGTACTCAGGGCAAATTTCGTCCACCCCCGGGGCCCGGCCACCAAAGAGATTTTTAACCACCTTGGCGACCTCAGCCCCTGTGATAGGCGAGTTGTCCCCCTTGTCCACAAGCCCTGCTTCCTCTGTGGAAAGCGTATCAGTGGGATTGAGGAGATCCTCAAAGTATTCCATCCACCGCCCCACGATATCCCCAGTCGAAGTCAACAGCGCCCCATCCGCACCCTACACAGTGTGGACAGGGAGCTGCTCGCCCCTCCTGAGCCGCCAGACAGTTTGCCAGAATCTCTTCGAGGCTGACCAAAAGTCTTGTTCCATGGCCTCAATGAACTCCTCCCATACCCGAGTTCTTGCTTCAGCAACCACCCGAGCTGCGCTCTGCTTGGCCTGCCGGTACACCTCCGCTGCTTTGGGAGTCCCACAAGCCAACCAAGCTTGATAGGACTCCTTCTTCAGCTTAATGGCCCCCACTCACCACTGGTGTCCACCACTTGGTTCGGGGGTTGCCACCACGAGATGCCCTGACGACCTTGCGGCCGCAGCTCTGGGCCGCTGCTTCAACAATGGAGGTGGAGAACATGGCCCATTCAGACTCCATGTCTCCAGACTCCCTTGGAATGTGGTTGAAGTTCTTCCGGAGGTGGGAGTTGAAGACCTCCCGGACAGGGGCCTCAGCCAGACGTTCCCAGCACATCCTCACTATACATTTGGTTCTACCAGGTCTGAATGGTATCCTCCCCCGCCATTGGAACCAACTCACCACTAGGTGGTGATCAGTTGACAGCTCTGCACCTCTCTTTACCCGAGTGTCCAAGACATACGGTCGCAGGTCTGATGAGACGATAACAAAATCGATCATCGACCTGTGACCTAGGGTGTTCTGGTGTCAGGTGCACATATGGACACCCTTTTGCTTGAACATGGTGTTCATTATGGACAAACTGTGATTAGCACAGAAGTCCAATAACTGAACACAACTCGAGTTCAGATTGGGCAGGCCATTCCTACCAATCACCCCCTTCCAGATTTCACTGTCATTGCCCACATGCATGTTGAAGTCCCCCAGTAGGACAATGGAGTCTCCAAGAGGAGCACTCTCCAGCACCCCAGTCAGAGACTCCAAAAAGGGTGGGTACTCTGAACCATTATTTGGTGCATAGGCACAAATGATGGTCAAGACCCGTTTCCCAACCCGAAGGCGCAGGGAAACAACCCTTTCGTCCACCTGGGAAAACTCCAATATAGAGGCAGCAAGGTGGGGGGATACAAGAATACCCACCCCTGCTTGTTGCCTCTCGCCCGGGGCATCTCAGTAGGCCAAGCTCCAGCCCCTCTCCAGGAGACTGGTTCCGGAACCAGAGCTGTGTATTGAGGTGAGGCCGACTATATCTAGCCGGTATCTCTCAACCTCATGCACCAGCTCAGGCTCCTTCCCCACCAGAGAGGGGACATTCCACGTCCCAAAAGCCAGTTTAGGAAGCTTGGGATCAGACCGCCAAGGTCTCCGCCTTCGACCCCCATGATCCCTCCTGCAGGTGGTGAGCCCACTGGAGGCTCTCCACCTGCAGGAGATAAAGTGAGAGCCATTATCCACAAATGGCAAAAACATGGAACAGTGGTGAACCTTCCCATGAGTGGCCAGCCGGCCAAAATTACCCCAAGAGCGCAGCGACGACTCATCCAAGAGGTCACAAAAGACCCCACAACAACATCCAAAGAACTGCAGGCCTCACTTGCCTCAGTTAAGGTCAGTGTTCATGACTCCACCATAAGAAAGAGACTGGGCAAAAATGTCCTGCATGGCAGAGCTCCATGACGAAAACCACTACTGAGCAAAAAGACATAAATGCTTGTCTCAGCTTTGCCAGAAAACATCTTGATGATTCCCAAGACTTTTGGAGAAATACCCTGTGGACTGACGAGACAAAAGTTAAACTTTTTTGAAGGTATGTGTCCCATTACATTCAGTGTTAAAGTAACACAGCATTTCAGAAAAGGAACATCATCAACCGTAAAATATGGTGGTGGTGGTGGTAGTGTTATCGTCTGTGGCTGTTTTGCTGCTTCAGGACCTGGAAGACATGCTTTGGTAAATTGACCAATTAATTCTGCTGTCTACCAAAAAATCCTGAAGGAGAATGTCCGGCCATCTGTTCGTGACCTCAAGCTGAAGCGCACTTGAGTTTTGCAGCAGGACAATGATCCAAAACACACCAGCAAGTCCACCTCTGAATGGCTTAAGAAAAACAAAATGAAGACTTTAGAGTGGCCTAGTCAAAGTCCTGACCTGAATCCGATTGAGATGCTGTGGCATGACCTTAAAAAGGCGGTTCATGCTTGAAAACCCTCCAATGTGGCCGAATTACAACAGTTCTTTAAAGGTGAGTGAGCCAAAATTCCTCCACAGTGCTGTAAAAGACTCACTGCCAGTTATCGCAAACACTTGATTGTAGTTGTTGCTGCTAAGGGTGGCCCAACCAGTTATTAGGTTTAAGATAAGATAAGATAAGATAAGCCTTTATTAGTCCCACAATGGGGAAATTCCAGGATTGCAACAGCACAGGGATAGCAACACTCAGAGCAACAATCAGAAGGCAAGAAAAAAAAAAAGCAAGAGCAGCTAATATACATATGTACATATTACTATAAATATATATATATATATATACACAGACACACAGTGCAGAGCATTGTAGCTGGATGGAATAAATATATGAGTATATAAACACACAGTGCGGAGCATTGTAGCTAGATGGAATAAATATGTAGATATATAAACACCCACAATACGGAGCATTGCAGCTAGGTGGAATAAATATGTAAATATATAAACACACACAGTGCGGAGCATTGTAGCTAGATGGAATAATATGTAGATATATAAACACAGTGCGGAGCATTGTAGCTAGATGGAATAAATATATAGATATATAAATATAAACACCCACAATACGGAGCATTGCAGCTAGGTGGAATAAATATGTAAATATATAAACACACAGAGTGCGGAGCATTGTAGCTAGATGGAATAATATGTAGATATATAAACACAGTGCGGAGCATTGTAGCTAGATGGAATAAATATATAGATATATAAATATAAACACACCCAGTGCGGAGCATTGTAGCTAGATGGAATAAATATGTAAATATATAAACACACACAGTGCAGAGCATTGTAGCTAGATGGGATGAAACAGCACAACCGTCTACTTAGTTATCCTACATGGTATGATTATGTGCCCATACATATTCTCACCCTCCATAGCGACCGGTATTTTCCTAGTTGTATGCTGGAGGGGACCATTGTGTAAGTCTATTGCATCTTTTGCATTCAAAACTATTAGGTTGTTACGTCTTTTTGCTATCTCTGCGAGCAGCCCTGCTTAGGTTGTACAGTCTGACAGCCGTTGGTAGGAAGGACCTACGAAACCTCTCGGTTGTGCACCTGGGATGATGTAGTCTGCTGCTAAATGAGCTCCTCAGTGCATTCAGTATGTCCTGCATAGGGTGGAACTCGGACTCCAGCAGAGATGACAGTTTAGCCACCGTCCTTCTCTCTCCTATCTCCTCCACCGGGTCAAGGCGCTGCCCCAGGACAGAGCTAGCTTTTTTTATCAGTTTGTTCAGTCTCTTCTTATCGGCTGCGATAATGCCACTGCCCCAGCAGACCACTCCAAAAGTGATGGCTGATGCCACCACCGTGTCATAGAATGTCTTCAGCAGCGCCCCTTGTACACCAAAAGACCTGAGTCTCCTCAGTAGAAACAGCCTGCGCTGTCCCTTCTTGTAGAGTGCGTCAGTATTGTGTGACCAGTCTAGTTTATTGTTCAGATGAACACCCAGGTACTTGTAGGATGTCACCATTTCGATGTCTGTTCCCTGTATATTTACTGGTGCTGTGAGGGGTTGTCCTTGCCTGCGGCAGTCCACCACCAGCTCCTTAGTTTTCCTCGCGTTGATCTGGAGGCAGTTCCGATGGCACCAGTCCACGAAGTCCTGGATAAGCCCTCTGTACTCAGCTTCATCTCCATTGGAGATGAGGCCAACGATCGCAGAGTCATCAGAGAACTTCTGTAGATGGCAGTGTGTTGTGTTGTGTGAGAAGTCCGCAGTATAAAGAGTGAACAGGAAGGGAGCCAACACCGTTCCCTGGGGGGCCCCCGTGCTACCGATGATTGTGTTGGACACACAGTCCCGTGTTCTCACAAACTGAGGCCGGTTCGTGAGGTAGTCCAGGATCCATGATGCCAGGTGCTGGTCCACCCCTGCGCGCAGCAGCTTGTCCTTCAGGATCATCGGTTGGATGGTGTTGAAAGCACTGGAGAAGTCAAAGAACATGATCCTCACCGCATTCCCGGGCTTCTCCAGGTGGGACAGAGAACGGTGAAGGAGGAAGATCACCGCATCCTCCACCCCAATGCCATGCTGGTAGGCGAATTGGAGTGGATCCATTGTTGGTCCCACCAGGGGGCGGAGGTGAGCAAGGAGCAGTCTCTCCAGGGTCTTCATCAAGTGGGACGTCAAGGCCACCGGTCTGTAGCTGTTCAGATCTTTGGGGTGGGAAGTTTTTGGTACAGGTACCACACAAGATGTTTTCCACAGCTGTGGTACCCTCCCCAGCTTCAGGCTCAGGTTGAAGATGTACGCCACAATCCCACACAGCTGGTCTGCACAGGACTGGAGGGGCTTCACGCTGATGCCGTCCGGTCCTGACGCCTTCCTCACCTTGATCTTCCTCAGCTCCGTCCTCACCTGGGTCTTGGTCAGGATCAGGTTGGGGGGCTGTGTGTTGGGAGTGGGGGGGTGTTGGTGGAGTGGGGAGTGGGCAGCAGGACTTGATTTCTTTAGAGGCAGCAGTGGTTGTTGTGCAGTCAGGGGGGAGGGCGGTTTGTCAAACCTATTGAAAAACAGATTCAGATTGTTCACCCACTCCCTGCCCCCCGTGGCCTGGGGGGAGGTATTCTGGAGCCCAGAGATGGTTTTAAGGTTTCTCCAGACCCCGCTGATGTCGCTCTGTTGCAGCTTGTCTTCCATCTTCTTCCTGAAGCTGTCCTTGCCTTCTCTGATCTTTCTCCTCAGCTCCCTCTGTACGGACTTCATCATCTCCCTGTTCCCCGACCTGAAGATCTTCTTCTTCTCTCTCAGAAGTGTTTTTATCTCAGGGTTGATCCAGGGTTTGTTGTTTGAGCAACACCGTATGGTCTTGGTGGGAACGGTGTCGTCCACACAGAAGCTGAGGTAGTCCGTGAAGGTGTGAGTGAGGCCATTGATGTCCTCACCATGTGGATCGCAGAGCTGCTCCCAGGCGGTGGTTTCAAAACAGCCCTTTAGAGCGTCCATTGCCTCCTCAGACCATAACTTCACTGTGCGCATGGCCGGAGGTTGTCTGTGCACTAGGGGCTTGTACACCGGCCGGAGATGAACAAAGTTCTGATCCGATCTCCCGAGTGGGGGGAGTTGTGATGAGGTGTACGCCTCCTTAGTGTTTACGTAGAATAAGTCCAGTGTTTTATTGTCTCTAGTGTGGCATGTGACATACTGGGTAAACGTGGGTAGAATAGGAGATAGTGAAACATGGTTGAAATCGCCTGAGATGAGGAGAAGAGCATCTGGGGGCAATCACTTTTTCACACAGGGCCATGTTGGTTTGGATTTTTTTCCCTTAATAATAAACACCTTCATTTAAAAACAGAATTTTGTGTTTACTTGTGTTATCTTTGTCTAATATTCAAATTTGTTTGATGATCTGAAACATCTAAGTGTGACAAACTTACAAAAAATGAGAAATCAGGAAGGGGCAAACACTTTTTCACACCACTGTACATCAGAAAATACTAATACATATTCTGTCCAGGCAGTGTTATCCCTAGAAATTCATAGAAAAGTGAATTGCAGCCCAACTACTATTTTCATTATTACTGAAATCATTCAAGCTGATGTTTTTCTCATTACTCTTTATCACATTTTGTATGTTTGTCATAATTTTGTTAAAAATCTAATCTACAGAAGAAATTAAGGGACAGACTGTTTTTTTGTGAAGGTTGCAGGCTCAGTTGATTTTAATGTTTCATTTTTGTTGTTTTTTTTCTGTCACACAGGAATGCATTGTTGGGGTGAGGTTTTTTTTTTTTTTTTTTTTGTTACTTATTTGTACCCGTAGGTAGACTTGGTTTGCAGTCTGGTGACAAGCCACTGGCTGCTGGTCGCTGTGTGCGCGAGCGCCCTAAACCTACATGTTTTTGGTGTGTGGGAAGAAACAGGAGAAATCCCGGAGTAAACCCACGCAACACGGGGAGAACATGCAAACTCCACACAGTTCACTGTTGGTCGGGGGCTGGGATCGAACCCACGATCTCATGATCCCCGCGGTCCCCCGGCCGAGGGTAAAACTGTACTGCCACAGTGCTAAACCACTGCGCCACCGTGCAGCCCACACTTTCAAGCCCAACTCGTGAGCTTGAAAGTGTGGTTTCATTTTTTTTGTTAGTTTTTTTTTGTTTTGTTTTCAAAACGTATAATTATTCCCCGTGTCTGTTGCACTTTTATACTTTGACATACTTCACATTTAAAAACTTTGTCTCTCTGCTGCACTCACGTCTTTTTCTTCTATCCGTCCCTGCACTTGTTGTCTTTTAAAGATTTCTCTAACATTTTCATTTTTTTCTTTTTTTAAGCTTTCCTGCTCTATCACTCAGTTTTTCATTTTTATTCATTTTAAACTACACTACTCACAAAAAGTTAGGGATATTCAGCTTTCGGGTGAAATTTCAGGATGCACCTATAATGCACTATAACCTTTACAGGTGAACTTAATTTGACCTTCTCTAACCTTTTAATGCACATTTCCAACTGTTCAGTGTTTCATTACTTTTTGCATAACTTGATGTTCTCTAACAAGGTGCTTAACAGCAAAATTCACAAGAGGTGTTTGATCCATGAATTGGCCAATAAATTTTCTCGTTCAGTTAGGATTGGTATTTAAACAGTCACACTCTTCATCATGCTGTTCACATTTTGACATCATGAGACCAAGATGACATCTCACAAATGATCAACAGTACCTCGCCACTGCGAGGCTTCAAACAGGATGTTCTCAGAGGGAAGTGGCCACTGAGCTTAGAGTGTCACAGAGTGTCATCAGCAGGTTGCAACAGAGATACAGAGAGAGTGGAAGAGTCACAGAAAGGCAGAGAAGTGGACGTCCTTTGTCCACATCCCGTGCTGATGATGCTTCATTGTGAACAGTGCCCTGCAGAACTGGATGATGAATGCCTCTCAACTCCAGGCACATTTAAGGGAGGTGAGAGGCAGCCAAGTGTCACATCAGACCATTTGAAACCATTTACATCAGTGTGGTCTGCATGCTAGATGACCTGCAAGGGTACCTAACCACACCACCAGGCACAGGCATCATCATCTTGCATGGGCCAGGGAGCATTTATGCTGGACAAGGAACCAGTGGGCCTCTGTGCTGTTCTCAGAGTCGATTCACGCTGAGTAGAAATGATGGTGGCCAAGGATGTTGGCAACGTCAAGGAGAGCACTATGCGTCAGCCGCTGTTGTCACCAGACGAGCCTTTGGTGGTGGTCGTTGTGTTACAGTCTGGGCAGGTGTGTCTAGTCAATACAGAACTGCCCAACACCTTATGAATGGTACAGTGACAAGCCGATACTACCTGAATAACATTATTAATCTAGTCATTGTGCCCCTGCATGAACAACACAGACCTAATTTCATCTTCATGGATGACAATACTCCAGCTCATCAAGGTTGCATCATTAGGGAACGGCTGCGGGAGGCTAGGGTACCTCAAATGGAGTGGCCTGCACTTTCTCTACGCCTGAATCCCATAGAAAACCTATGAGGTCAGCTGAGTCGCCGTGTAGAGGCTCGTAACCCTGCACCCTACAACCTCAGTGACCTGAGGGCCACCCTTCAAGAAGAGTGGAATGCCATGCCTCAGCAGACAATAAGTGGACTTGTGAGCAGCATGAGACGTCGTTGTCAAGCTGTAATTGACGCTCAAGGGCACATGACAAGTTATTGAAACATTGACATTTTTTGTTGTGGTATACCCAGTACTGTTGTTGGCTTTTGTTTCAATAAATTGTTTGAGATGAGGAAATCACCATTGCATGCTTTTCCATAAATGCCCAACTTTCATGATATAATATCACTGTAGTGTGAACTTTTTCCTTTTTCCATAAATTTCACCTGAAAGCCACATATCCCTAACTTTTTGTGAGTAGTATATAGTTTCATGCACCTGTTTTTTTTTTTTAGTATGGTCTGGCAGCATGATTTTCAACTGTCATTTTCTTCTTATTGTTTCTGCAGTTCTTCGACACCTAATTTTCTTTGCTGTCTTTCTTAAATCTGTCCCTTCCCCCTGTCTGTCCTTCACCCTCTGCTGAAGGATGAATGGATGAAACGTAGTGGTAAACCAATCACTGAACACTTGTATGCACATGTTATAGGGTGGCTGTGGGAGTGTGAGTAGGCATTCTGTATATATGTATGGGGAGTGGAGGTTGCACATGTGCCAGTGTCATGGGTACATGTAATAGAGTAGTGAGTCACTGTGTCTGTCATTTAGCTGACTATGACCTGTCACACTGTCAAACTTATTTGATTTTACAGCTCTGTGTGTGTGTGTGTATACACCCGCAGCAGTGCATGCGCAAAATAGATGTGAGGGTCTCCCAAGCGTAGAAATGGTTTTCTTCAGACTGAACACTATTTACATGGGAACACTGTAAAATGTTATAAAACTGGTGAAGTACTGTAAAACCAAGGTGCACTCAGCATGGAGTTGTTGCACGGTTCCCGCTCACACCATCAATCTTTTGGGATCATCTTCTTGACACCTGGAGGATGTACTCACACACAAACGTTTAATGAACATACTACTGCACAAATGTACTGATATGCAGATTACGTGCAACACACAAATCAGCCTTTAATTTCCTTATCCTGAGTTATGCAGCCGTAACTACACACACGTGGAAAAAAATCACACACACGTACACAAATCATTTGTTTCATGATATGAACTGTGAACACATTCCCTGTGTGCAGATGATTAATTGCCACTGCCCTATTTTATAATGAACTAATATATATTATGCAACTATGATCTCTCTCTTTCTCTCTCTCTCTCTCTCTCTCTCTCTCTCTCTCTCTCTCTCCAACAGTTTTGTTTTAACGCTTGCTCAGATTTCACCAGCAAAGAAAATTGTTGATGTTACTTTAACAGGAGATTTGGTGTGGCAAAAGAGGGCTGTAGATCAAAAATTATTTGCTTTCTTGTGCCTCTTTTAGACAAGAGTGGAGATCGTTGAGAGATTGGTGAGTTATGACAAAATGGCTAAAGCTGTAAACGATCTTTCAGTGATCTCTCAGGGATCTTCAGAAATCTCCACAGTCCTCAAAGTTTTGACTCAGTCCAAAACAATCTCTCCACAATCAAATCTCAGTCATCTCTACCTTCGAGGTGGTAAAATTAGGTCCTCATCGAACGATTGCTGAGAAATCATTGGGAGATTGATGAGATCATTAAGTGCTCCTAGAGTTCTCCTTGAGCACTCAACAATCTCATTGATCTCTCAGCGATATTTCAATGAATGCCAAATTTTTCCATGCCGAAGGTAGTGATGGTTGAGAGATCAGTGAAGGATCACTGAGTGTTTGATGAGAGACAAAAAGATTATTGAGAGGTCATTGGGAGATCAATGAGATCATTGAGTGCTCCTTGAGAGTTCAATGAGAGTTTGTTGAGAGATTGCTTTTCTTTGTTGATCTTTGAGAGATTGTTTTGGACCGAGTCAAAACAATCTCTCAACTGTGGCAACCGTGGAGATCACTGGAAGATCATTAAGGGATCTTGGAAAAAGCTGATAGATCTTTGAAACATTGTTGAAAGATCTGGCCATTTTTTTTCAGCTTTCAGTTATCTTTAAACAATCTCCACCCCCTGTGGGGTCGAAGAGTAGAGAACACACCACACCTCTTTTGTCATCCAACAAACTCTCAATGATCTCTCAGCTATCTCCCTTGGTTTCTCAGTTATCACTTTAGGAACTTTCAAAGATCTCTATAGACTGCCATGAAAATCGTACAACCTTTACACAGAGGCTTTAGGAGATTTTTGGGTCAGTTTTTCGTCTCTCAATAGTCACCCAACGATCTCCGTCTTTGTAAAGGGGTCCGTAAGTACTCTCATAGTAAGTGAATTTGCAAGTGACTTTTCTTTCTTTATCCCTCTTCTTTGGGTTGAGGGATCCCACAAATGACTTCCATTGGTCTTACTGAAGTATCAGATCCAGGGTGTACAGACACAACAAATGTGTGCATCCTCCATCTCCTTCAGTGTGAAGTTGGGACTCACACGGAGGCATGTGTTCGCCTTCGGGGTTGGGCAGCAGGGATGATCAAAGGATAGAATGACAAATACCAAATCTGTCCATCCTCTGAGACAAACTGAGAAAAAACTCAAGAGACTGAGACTGCATACCACACTCTGCAAGTGGTCATGTCGTAGTTTTCAAGTGCCTCGTCACAGCTTGGTCTATAAAAGGAATCAAGACGACTGCTTACTACTGTGAGCACTGAGGAGACCAGGCTGGTAACCAGACCCTTGTGTATCACACATCCACTGAGCTACAAGACATGGTAGTACTGAGATCCTCACCTCTATAGATGCAGGGATCCAACATGACCTCGTAGCATTGTAATGCAGTCAAATTACAGCAATATAAGGGAGTCATATTACATGATACAATACAGACTGCCCTGCCTCCAAAAGAACTTGATATAACTTTGTTTACAGATGAATGAAATCGTTATATTCAAAACACAAGTGATTTTTTAAACAGTTTGGCTCTGCACAGTAAAATCAAGCTGCCCTCAACGTGCCTAGCTTCCCATTTATGTGATCATTGTGGGTACAGGTCATGATTAGTGTTTTCTACACATTAGGATTTGCTTGAACAAATTTGCATAAAAGATTGAGGCCAAATATACAAACTCCCTGCAGCATTCAAGATAAATGATTCTTAAATAAATCATGCTAAACATTGTTTTCAGCTCTGACAAAAAAGTAAACAAAGAAATTAGCTGCCTGGAGCTACCATCTTACCTAACTGCATTAGGAGGATGTGTCTGGGGATCATGTATTCTATCTGGTGTAATCATCACCAGATTTATTCATTCATGCCACATACGTGTAGAGATTGAGAAAAGCATAGTTATAATTTTGTGGAGAAAGGAGGCAGGCGAGGCAACGAGCTGGACGACACACAAACTTTATTCCTTCTCCATCATAATTCACAACAAAAGAGAATCCTGGGTCTCTGTGCATTCCTCTTTTATCTCTTTATTTCCATGCATTGAGACCCAGAACTTCCGACCATACACATTGTTGTATGAACAAAGAATTGTGTGGCACATTAACATAACATAATGCCGGCGCCGCAACAACACCTTTCTTCTCACCACGGCTCCAGCATCTCTTACTCTTCCCGGGGGGCGCATAGAACCAACAGTCAAGTCTGATACCCCCCGGTGACACCTCCTCATTCGGTCCATTGTCCCCCTCTCCCCTTGCCCTCTCTGGGTGGAGAAACCCTTCACCCCATGCCCCCACGCAGCACCCCCCAACTCCCAGAAGGGGCACTAACCCTCCCCTCTCCTTTGGGCTTGAGCCGGCGCTCATAGCGGCTGTAGCGGAGGGTCGCCGATACAGTTGAACCGGCCTGCTGGTGAGGTGTACCAGAGGGCACATCAGCCTGTGGAGGGAAACGGGGGGGAGGGGGGGACACACATTAACTTCACGAGTGCAGGTCCCTGCCGAGGGATCACCACTTTGTGGAGCCATCAACGGTGGTCGTCCGCACCGGGAAGCTTAGGCCAACACCACTTGCTCGTCTGCAAACACAAAAGCAGGCTTCAGCCTGTCGATGCAGACCATCTCCCTATGTCCCCCCAAGTCTAACAAAGAATGCTTCTCCCCAGGTTCCAACACCCTGAACGGTCTGTCGTACGGTGGATGCAGCGGGGTCCGGTGTGCATCGTGCCTGACAAAAACAAAACTGGCGTTCTGCAAGCTTTTTGGGATGAATGTGCGGGGAAAACAATGGTGGGCTTGGCCCACTACGCTCACAGCCTCCGTACTGTGTAAAAATTGTGCGGACGGATCAGCCTCGGGTGTGGGGTTTTCCAGTAAAAGCTCTTCAGGAATCCGCAGCGGCTGAGAAAAAATGAGTTCTGCCGGGGAGGCTGCCAAATCCTCCTTAGGTGCAGAGCGCAACTCTAAAAGAACCCAAGGCAGGCGGTCGACCCAATTTGTGTCCGTGAGCGAAGCTCTGAGCGCTGCTTTAAGCGACCTATGAAAACGCTCGCATAACCCGTTAGCCTAGTGGTTGTATGCGGTAGTGTAAATTTTGACCCCCAAGCTCTGGGCCATTGCGGACCAGAGTTCTGAAACAAATTGTGGACCCCTGTCGGAAGTGATGTCCTTGCGTTCATTGTCGCGCAAAGTCCGGCAAAAAAAATGCAAGTGGCTGCCATGCACCTGAGACACACTGCTCCGCCACTGCCCCTATGGCAACATCAGACACATCTGTCATGAGCGCTATCCGTGCAGATGGATCTGGGTGGGCTAACAATGCAACATCTGCAAGTGCTGTTTTGGCGTTAGTAAAAGCCTTGACTTGCTCGGGAGTCCACTCGATGCCTTCCATGGGCTTCTTTTTTTAAGTGCAGCATACATCGGCTGCATCAGCTGGGCTGCCCGGTGAAGGAAGTGGTTATAAAAATTAACCATTCCCAAAGCTCCTGTAGTGCTCTCATGGTCTGCGGATGCGAAAAATCCGACACCGCACGCACTTTGTCTGGTAATGGGATCGCGCCCTCCGGCAAAATGCGGTGGTCCAAAAAGTCAATCACTGGCACACCGAACTGGCACTTCGCCGGGTTAACTATCAGCCCGTGCACTTCCAACCGCTGGAAAACTGTCTTGAGATGGGCGATGTGCTCCTCCTCAGACGCGCTGGCTACCAGAATGTCATATAAGTACACGAAGGACAAGTTGCAAAGCACTGTGTCCATCATCCTCTGGAAGGTCTGCGCCGCACCTTTTAATCTGAACGGCATGTGTAAAAACTCAAAAAGGCCAAAAGGAGTTATTACCACTGTTTTTCAGAATCAGAATCAGAAAGAACTTTATTGCCAAGCACATTTATAAGTAAACAAGTAAACATACGAGGAATTTGACTTGACATTGGGCACACACGAAGGCGCATCCAATGACGCGGCAGCCATGAGGCGCCTGTCATAACAGTAGGGGGTAAAGAGGGGGAGGGGATGGATGGGTAGATAGGGAAACACAACAGGCAGAGAGAAAAAAGCATTGTTAATCAAAATAAAGGTCCTTTTATGACCAAAATTGTGATCACAAGAAAAAAACTCTCTAATGCACAATTAGCAGACAATAGAGATCACACAATGACAAAGCAAGTTGAGAGAGTCAGTGTATTGTAAATATATATCAGTAATTGTATCAGTGGTGTAATGTTGAATGCAGTAGTGTAGGTGTGTCAATTACTAACTAACTAACTAACTAACCTGCACTTATATAGCGCTTTTCTAGTCACAAAGACCACTCAAAGCGCTTTCATTAATACTAACCCTCTATTCTAAGGGCCTATAGGAAACAGATATCTAGGGACAATTTAGAACAGCCAATTAACCTAACATGCATGTTTTTGGCATGTGGGAGGAAACCGGAGAAATCCCGGAGTAAACCCACGCAACACGGGGAGAACATGCAAACTCCACACAGATCACTGTTGGTCGGGGGCTGGGATCGAACCCACGATCCCACGATCCCCACAATCCCCCGGCCAAGGGTAAACTGTGCTGCTGCAGTGCTAACCACTGCGCCACCGTGCAGCCCGATTGCTAGTGAACAGCAGAGGGCGCCTCCTGGCAGTGGATGGATGTTATAGTCATGTGATCTAAAGCAGTCCAGAATCTCTCTCTTGCTTGCAGATGGTAAGTTGTCACATGGTGCACTGTCCTTGAGCGTCCATCTGTTGAAACAACAACAATTGTGTCGATTGTTTGGGTTAGCAGAGCCGTCCCTTCCACTTATCTTCATCGAGGAGGAATGTAAACAGACAGGGCGCCGAATTCAAGGTCGAATAGGCACAGATCACTCAGAGCAAAGAATTTTCATCTCTTGCGATTCTGCGCTTCATAATTTCCATACAGGCTTAAACTTTAATGTCATTCTCTCTCTGGAAAGGAGTCAGCGGCTCCAGATGTTGTCAACCTACCGAAACACAGGTAAACATGTCCAAGAGAGTCCATTCTCTCTCCAATGCATGCCAGATGGTAAATCCATGTTAATCCATATGCCGCTGTCCGTGCTCGCCCCAACTGGAAATTGTTGGGGGAGCTACGCCGGGGTCGGCATTTTGATTAGCTCACTCGAATATAATTTTGATACACCAGGAACTCCAGGGCCAAACAGAAAAATCCTGTGATCATGCCAAACCAGTCGAATCATGCAGGTTCCAATTCTTGGGCTCCCCCTGGCCCGGTTCTTGTTGAAAAGTGGTGACAATAGCACATTTAAGCCGCTTTCCAAATCCATAATTTCCATTTAGATTAAGATTCAGCAGAAGAAGAGCGACTAAAAACACAACATTGCAAGCTGGAATCAAAGGGGAGAGGATTAGAAGGGAGAGGAAGAAAAAAATGCGTCTGGTCTCTCTGAAGGGCAGGAAGAGACATCTTCCGCGTGCACTGGGACTTGGTTGTAACCATGGACCAGATACACTTTGGAAAAAACACGCGCCCCTGCCAGTTGCACGGAAAAGTCCTGGATGTGTGGAATAGGATAGCGATTGTGTTCTGTGGTGTTGTTCAAGCGCCGGAAATCACCGCATGGGCGCAACGGCCCATCGGCTTTAGGCACCATGTGTAGCAGGGATGCCCACGGGCTGTTGGAGCGCTTGCCGATACCCAACCATTCTAAGTTGGCAAACTCCTTGCGTGCACTAGCCATTTTAGCTGCGTCCAGGCGCCAAGGTCATGCAAATACCGGCGGCCCTTTTGTAGTTATAAAGTGCTCGTCACCGTAGCCGAAAAAGTTGGGACCGTGAGTGCTGGGAACTGTGCAAGCAAATGTTGGTACTTACCCCCTGAAGCTATAATGTTAGACAGTGTTGTTACCCAGCTCCCTGAGCTGTGCAGGGCAGTGAGGTAAAAGAGACAGCATCCACTAGTCTCCTATTAGCAACATCGACTAACAACCCTTAAGCACATAAAAAAATCTGCACCTAAAATGGGGCTGGAACATGCAGCTATCACAAAGTCCCACTGAAAGTTGCATCCGTGTAAGCATATCCTCATTGTCCGTTCGCCAAATGTCCTGATGGTGAATCCGTTGGCGGCCGTGAGCTCTGGGCCGCTGTGTCCTGCCACCCTGTCTGCGTTGACCGGCAGGATGAGGCTCTTCTGGGAGCCAGAGTCCACCAAAAACCGCCTCCCCGAACGCATGTCCATGACATAAAGCAGTCTGTTCCTGTCGCCATTGGTTGTAGCTGCCACCAAATTCTGAACTTGCCATCTTCCCGGCTTCTTGAATTGGCATGGCGCCAGGCAGCATTGGGCATTCGAGCCGAAATGGCGATAAAAACAGATCGCCCCATTCCTTCGTTTCCTGGTGTCGGTCCCAGCTACCACGAACGGCTCCTCAACCTCGCTGGAGTCCCTCATGGATGCCAGTGCCACTGTCTGTACGCTGGGAGGTCTGGTCGCCAAGATAATGCGGTCCGTTTTCTGCGCCAGGGTGCGGTAGTCCTTAGCAATCAGCCACGGCGAGTTGGGCAGGATCGTCCTCGCTGTAGCCGGTAGGTTCCTGAGGAACAAGTGGGTGAATAAGAAAGATTCGTCGTCCTTCTCAATCAGCGCCGACATGCTCTCCATAAGTTCCACTGCCGACTTGTCCCCTAACTCCGAACTTGTTAGGAGCCTCTCTGCCCTCTCACTGTCAGAAAGGTTATGGCGCTGGAGAAGCATCCTCTTGAGCGCTTCATATTTTCCTTGGGCCGGCGGCTCCTGGAGCAGGCTCGTCACCTGTTGCGTGATGCACACATCCAGCACAGCAACCATGTAGTAATATCTGGTATCATCCGTTGTTATCCCACGGAGTGCGAACTGGGCTTATATGTGTAAGAACCACGCGGTCGGGTTGTGAAGCCAGAAGTCTGGGAGCTCAACTGAGACCACGCACGCGGTGCTGGTACTCTCCCTCCAGGCAGTCTCCGGGGCTGTTCTCGGCTCGCTTTCCATGGCACGTCTTGGGTGGAGAAAGGAGGCAGGCGAGGCAACAAGTTGGACGACACACAAACTTTATTCCTTCTCCAACATATTTCACAGCAAAAGAGAATCCCAGGTCTCTGTGCATTCCTCTTTTATCTCTTTATTTCCATGCATTGAGACCCAGAACTTCCGACCATACACATTGTTGTATGAAGATAGAATTGTGTGGCACATTAACATGACATAATGCCGGCGTCGCTACATCACCTTTCTTCTCTCTGCGTCTCCGGCATCTCTTACTCCTCCCGGGGGGGGTGCATAGAACCAACAGTCCCGTCTGATGGCCCCCGGTGACACCTCCTCATTTGGGCCATTGTCCCCCTCTCCCCTTGCCCTCTCTGGGTGGAGAAACCCCACACCCCATGCCCCCACAATTTAAGATTTTTTGCTCCCACTACAAGGCATCTGGAACATGCATTAATAAAGCTACATTAGCTGCATAATGGATCACATTTTACTTGTGCTCAAAGTCTGAGTTGGCACATGCTTTCATATTTAAAATGTGTTTTCTTTGTTTTTAACCCTTGTCACTTCTGGAATTGTGTATCAGGAATTCTTTCCAAAACCAACTGACCTACTCAGTGGGTGACACTGGTGCTGCTGCTGTTGCTGCTGCTATTCTGCTAACATCATCCTCTCAATACCACTTATAGAACTGTTAGTTCCAACCAAGCAATATGATTGGACAATAGAGATTCCTGGAGTTACTATATTTCCTGATAATTGCGCTCAGATGTTTCACTGATTATGTAACACTCCACTTCAGCTATGTTTTACTATTTGAAACCCAGTGTTAAAAACGTGGATGGAATTATAAATGTCGATACCACTTTAAGAAGAAGGGGGGACATTCATTTCACAATGGGAGTAGATAGTTTAACGTGAATTAAATTATAAATAGTGATACCGCTTTTAGAAAAGAAAAACACCCATTTCACAATGGGAATACATAATTTGAATATGAATATTTAAATAAATATATATTCATAAATAGTTAGGAACATTTTCTAGAATATTCTGATAAAGTTCCTAGTATTGTGTGTTGATATTTCGAGTAACCAATGGCTGTGCTGTTGCTGGGTCACGCCACCCAGTGGGTTAAGCGCTCTCTCCCAGGGTCTGGGATGACTTGCATTTTTGGCTCAGTCACGGCAGACGACGAAAGACACAGACCAGAGAGAGAGACGGTGCTTGGTGATATGGCGACGCTAGCGTGCTGGTAGCAGCCTTTGCCTGGATAAAATCCTTGAAATTGGTAAGCCTAAACCAAAATGAGAAATGAGACATTGCTGTATTGCCAAATTCTAATGCCCCGTCTATTAAATTGTAAGATTGGGATCAAAAGGTTGTCGACGCCGTTGAGCGCGGGAACTCCATTGAAGCACGAGCCACTTGGCATGGTCAGGTTCTTTTTCTTTTTTTTTCTCCTTTGGACTGGTTTGACCAGAGCGTGGATCTCCAGATCTGGATGGCAAGCCGCAGCCCGAGTTCTAGAAACTGCTAAAGGTGACTCTACTAGTCACCTGGAAAGGACAAAAAAAGGACTGTGAATATTGTAAATATAATTTGGAGTGTTTTGTTTTTGTTTTTTTTATCGTGCTGTGTATTTATTTATGTTTACATAATTGTAAATAATATACATAGTTACAAGTTCCATATACGGCTGTGTATGTGTCGTCTGTTGCTGCACCTCCCAGGCTCCTACGAACCCAGAGTCGGTCTGACCTGGCCCAATTATCGCTTTTCCCTCAGGTAGTAAAGTTAAGGTAAATACATTGCCATAACACACCACTGCCAAAAAGGGTACTACACCTAAAGTGAGTAGGGGTTAGTTAGTAAGGGTTACACACATAAATCTGGCAAGCGCAGGTGTTAGTGGGTGTTACCCTGTTTTCCCCATATACCCTGGTATTACCCAATCCCAGTGATATTATACCCTAATTATACCCATTGTATTACAGTGGTATATTGTTACAAAATTTGGCGAGACAAGTAAGTGTCATAAGGGACACAGGGTTATATATTCTTTAAATTATAGTTAATATTAGTGGCTTCTTATATGTGAGCATTGGTTTGCTTGCTACCGGATAACCATGAAAACCGGTACTACCTGTCTCATGGGCTGGGCTGTCGGCGACTCAACCGGCAACGCCGCCCTTCCGAGGGTGTGGAGGGTGAAACTGGGCATCCTGGCAGAACTAAAAACAATATCTGTCACAGGTCTGTGGTGGACCACTCCCAGTTACACGGAGTGAGACTGGACATCCTGGCAGATAAGCACATCTGTCGCAAGGTCTTTTGTGGACTTTTGCAAGTCGGTGCATCTTGATATGCACTACACAAAGAGCAGAGATAAACGCGCCTATCATCTGGTCAGTCACTGCAACAGATACTGGAATCAGTTTGGAACTGGAATCAGTTTGTCTTGGCCTGTCCTTGCCACTGATAATACCTCTATTATTGCCAAGAATGTGCTGCTAGTCCAGCAAAATTTAGTGGTATTCAAATACTTTGCAAGCAGTTTCATGAAATGGTCAGTCAGAAAGCAACTCATACCGGCTCGGATGACGCCCGGGTTAACAAGGTCAGGAGTTCCTGGCAGCAGAAGGCGAAGGACAGAGCTGCGTGGAGGAATCTGATCAGACCTAAATGAAACAGTCATTGTCGTCCCCGACAGACTGCTATGATATGTGAGAATTGTAATACTGTGTTTGATATCTTAATTTCCACAGTGAGGCGCTGTTCGAAAAGTGACAATCCTAAAAATCCAAATATCTGTGACCTGGAAGTCCCATCGTTTTGAACATCTGGCTAGATATTTCATGTCTGTTTACAACAAAATAGACAAGTTAGAATTGGATTTATTGCCTCATTTAGCAAAACACCATAGCTTTTGATGGAATATTTATTTCGTCTGAAAATGCCAAGAAAAAGCAAGTGAAGTGCATGGAAACCTAATGGAAATGTACTGAAGCTATATCGCTGACAAACTAACAACAAACTAGCCACTGCCACAGCACAACATAACCCACAAAGTGTACTCAACAGGTAGATCAGTGATGTATTTAAACAATGACTTCTGCGCTCATCATCATCATCATAGCAGTCTGTTGCAGGCGACAATGACTGTTTCATTTAGGTCTGATCAGATTCCTCCACACAGCTCTGTCCTTAGCCTTCTGCTGCCAGGAACTCCTGTCTATGTCCAACTTCTTCAAGTTTCTTTTTACAGTGTCTTTAAATCTGAGCCTTGGTCTACCCTGATTGCGTTTGCCCTCGCATAACTGTGAATAGAGTAACTGCCGAGGGAGACGCTAGTCAATATTTAATTTGTGTGTGACAAAAAAACGTGTGTGAAATGACAATTGACCTACCGTGCATCTAGAAAGTATTCACAGCGCTTCACTTGTTCCACATTTTATTATGTTACAGCTTTATTCCAAAATGGAATAAATTAATTTTTTCCTCAAAATTGTTCAACTTTTGCAAATTTATTAAAAATAAAAAACTAAGAAATCACATGTACATAAGTATGCACAGCCTTTGCTCAATAATTTGTTGATGCACCTTTGGCAGCAATTAGCCTCAAGTCTTTTTGAATATGATGCCACAAGCTTGGCACACCTATCTTTGTGCAGTTTCGCCGATTCCTCTTTGCAGCACCTCTCAAGCTCCATCAGGTTGGATGGGAAGCATCAGTGCACAGCCAACTTCAGATCTCTCCAGAGATGTTCAATTGGATTCAAGTATGGACTCTGGCTTGGCCACTCAAGGACATTCACAGAGTTGTCCTGAAGCCACGCCTTCAATATCCTGGCTGTGTGCTTAGGGTTGTTGTCCTGCTGAAAGATGAACTGTCACCCCAGTTTGAGGTTAAGAGTGCTCTTGAGCAGGTTTTCATCCAGGATGTCTCTGTACATTGCTGCATTCATCTTTCCCTCTATCCTGACTAGTCTCTCAGTTCCTGCCACTGAAAAACATCCCCACAGCATGATGCTGCCACCATTATGCTTCACGGTAGGGATGATATTGGCCTGGTGATGAGCAGTTCCTGGCTTCCTCCAAACATGATGCCTGGCATTCATGCCAAAGAGTTCAATCTTTGTTTCATCAGACCAGAGAATTTTGTTTCTCATGATCTGAGCGTCCTTCAGTTGCCTTTTGGCAAACTCCAGGCGGGTTGCCATGTGTCTTTTACTAAGGAGTGGCTTCCGTCTGGCCACTGTACCATACAGGCCTGATTGGTGGATTGCTGTAGAGATGGTTATCCTTCTGGAAGGTTCTCCTCTCTCCACGCTGGAGCTCTGACAGAGTGACCATCGGGTTCTTGGTCATCTTCCTGATTGAGGCCCTTCTCCCCTGATTGCTCAGTTTAGGCCAGGGATGTCCAATCGTGCCATGGATGGCCAAGACCCTGCAGGCTTTACCTCCAGCCAGTGTCTTCGACAGCAGATTTCACTGAATCTCTTCCCACTGATTGCTGATCAGTGAAAATACCTGCTGAAGAGACTGGGTAGAAGAGAAAACCTGCAGGGTCTTGGCCCTCCATGGCACATGATTGGACATCCCTGGTTTAGACGGCCAGCCAGCTCTAGGAAGAGTCCTGGTGGGTCCGAACTTCTTCCATTTATGGATGAAGGAGGCCACTGTGCTCATTGGGACCTTCAAAGCAGTAGAAATTTTTCTGTACCCTTCCCCAGATTTGTGCCTTGAGACAATCTTGTCTTGGAGGTCTACAGACAGTTCCTTTGACTTCATGCTTGGTTTGTGATCTGACATGCACTGTCAACTGTGGGACCTTATATAGACAGCTGTGTGCCTTTCCAAATCATGTCCAATCAACTAAATTTACCACAGGTGGACTCCTATTAAGCTGTAGAAACATGTCAAGGATGACCAGTGGAAACAGGATGCACCTGAGCTCAATTGTGAGCTTCAGGGCAAAGGCTGTGGATACTTATGTACATATGATTTCTTCGGTTTTTATTTTCAGTAAATTTGCAAAAATCTCAAAAAAAGCTTTTTTCATGTTGTCATTGTGGGGTATTGTATGTAGAATTTTGAGGAAAAAAATAATTTAATCCATTTTGGAATAAGGCTGTAACATAACAAAATATGGAAAAAGTAAAGCACTGAATACTTTCCGGATGCACTGTATTCCTTTCTATATTATGCTCATTGAGGTGCTTAGCAGAAGTTAACTTAGGTCCATTCAGAAGGACTGTTTTTGTTGGTGGAGCAATATAACTAGTTAAACAAACAAAAATCATAGTATTTTGTCCTGTTTTGCTGTCATTTCATAAACTGTGCTTGTGGAACTGTTGTATAAAAGCAATATTGCCCTCAAGGTTGTATGGTGTCATGAATATATAAGGTGATGTCTGTGATAGATCACTGCAGTAATATATTCATTCACGTACTCCCGCTCATCCAATATTACTTAATTCTGCAGACACTTTTTATTTAAACAAGAGCATATAAATCTGAGACATGTGAGTTTTTGTGAAAAAAAAAATGTCTGGAGAAGAGATGGAGTGCATGTTTCAGGCCCAGCCTGTTTTCGAGACCATGTAATGATATGGTAATGCCTTTAGCATCTAATACCTCTCCTCTCTGCCATTTTGTGTTGTTTTTGTGTTTCACCACACAATATAAGTTCACAGAGTAAACTTGAGAATCTATTACACCAGCCCCCCACCACCCTTATTTGTATCAAACACTGTAGCTGGTTACAGACATCTAAAACACATAAACAGTGTAAAGACTTGGTCGTACATGCACACACATACAAAGATATTGCCAGTTTCTTGTAAACATGTTGGAACGCAAGCAGAGGTGACTAATTTCATGAAGGTGGTGTGTGTTCAGTCAAGGTGCAGAAAGACCTAAGTGAGTTATTTCCCCCAAACGCAATATGTATTGATCAAGTATCCATGAAACGCTCACAAACTCAGACTGACTCAAAATAAACATGCATAAACAGGCACACTTTTGTGCTGACACACATAAACAATGGTGTGCACCAGCCTATGGAAAAACATACATCTCTTACCTCATCACTCTCCCACAAGCAGCATCTTAAACACACTTGAATTGTGCTCAGATGAGAGCATTAAAACTGAAATATGGGGAGGTTTAACAGGGCTTTCACTGTTTTTATGGTTGACACCCACAGAAGACACACACAGAGCCTATGATGTCAAAGTGACTTTCCATTTTTTGTGGAGCAGATCAGAGCACAGCAGCTATGGACAATTAAATCAGTTTGTTTGAACAATTTTTTTTATTTACATAGGTCTCAGAAAGTCCTCAGGAGTCAGTATTATTTTTATTTTACTTTATGCAGTAATCTTGGTGAATACTCATTTCTGATTGTGAGTGGGCAACAGTTCTTGAAGAATGTCACATAATAAGGCATTCCAACAAAACTGTACACCATTCTAAATTAATCCGTTGTCTTAGCCTGTATCAGAAATGGGTAACCTATCTGGAGCATAAAACATCTTTGAGGACTGGAGTGCAACTAAAGAAACAGAAAATGAAAAGCATTCATCAGAATGGGAAAAAATGTCACTGGGGATGATGCAAAAAGAATTTAAACAAATAAAATGTGGGAAAAATTTGAAATATCATAACTATCAAATCATACATGTAGTTTTTAAAGTTGTACCTATAACTTTAGACAAAGATGGCATATGTGGTCAAGAGGTATATCTTAAAATACTACTTCATTTCTATTATTATCACTACTGTTGTCCAGTTTGCCCCTTGTTTGATTTGGTGAAACATCTTTTACAAAGGATCGCATCAGGTGCGGTATCTAAATGTTAATAACAATAACATGCAACAAGATTCTTTGCCTCTGATGCACATAAATCATCATTTGCTATTCAGTTTACAGCCTGAATTTTCAGTCTGCAGCCGGCAGCACACTTGGCTGCTCATTTGTCCATGAAAGTCTTTATATTGATTCCGGGATAATGACATGACTTCATAGGCAGTTAGTCTTGTTGTCAAAATGTCCATAATCAAGAATTAATTGACGTCATGGAGGGCAGAACTGTCCTTGGACGCTTGAGGCACCATTCCTTCGCTATCACGAAAGCCAAAAATGGACTCTTAACAATGATAAAAGAACTATTAAATATATTTTTGTAATGTTTTCTGACTTATTTACAATGTTACAGTGATGAATTATCATTTTATAAGTCCCCAAAGACTCAAAAAATAAGTTGTATGTATTCTGTAGGAATTCTATTATATGCATTTGGACCAAATGTGAAAGCACAAATTTTTCACTTAGCGCAGTTACATGTAAACTCAATCCAAAGATGCAAATCGATACAAATTTGTATCCGAGTTGCAAAGGGGCGAGGTTGCCTTCATAACTTCTACAGCTGCTTTCTACCTGCTGCAAAAATCCCCCAAACACTCATGTTTAGGTTGATAGTGTTATCTGGCAGGGCACACAGCTGGGAAACTGTCACTTCTTCCTCCAGAAACTGTGTCTGGATGACGATTGTTTACATTGCTAGCCTGCTAGCCCTTGTTAGCACAGCTGTAGCTGGAGTACGTAGATGGACAAACTCCTGACACTGGATTTCAGCTGCTGGCTAGTTATCACTACCAACTGCCTCAGACATGAATGTGTGAATTTGCATGTATTCACATGCTTACTTAAGCAGTATTACCCGAGAGGGAGTACGGTATCAGTGAATATAGTAACTGCAGTGATTCATCATAGACCCGATGGGAAGTGGCGGGCCAGAGACCTCACCATAGTTACTATATTCATGATAGCACACAACCTCGAGTGTAATATTGCTTTCATACAACAGTTTTACAAGCACAATTTATTAAATATCAGCAATAGAGGACAAAATTTTATGATTTGTTTGCATGACCAGCTATTTTGCGCCGCTGAGAAAAATTGTCTGTTCTAAATGTACCCAGTTAACTGTTGCTAAGCACGTCAATCAGCGTCATGTAGAAAGGAATACATCGATTGCCATTTCACATACCTTTAAACATTAAATATTGTCTCATTAATGTTTATAACACATACCGGTCACCTGTTGAGTGGATTTGTGGTCCCCGTGAGATCACACAGGAACAATGCATTCAAACCAGCACACAAGAAAACAATTGCCAATCAGTGTATCTGCAATGGTGTCAATGTGACGCGGTTGCATAAATTCAGGTTTACGGACAACAGCCATCTGACAGACCCCTCTTCAGTAGGAGAGCTGCCTGTACAGGGGGCTGCGTGAGATGTGTGTAATACAGACAATCTATACGCACGCTAGGAAGCACCAATCTTAACATGTAGCATGCTAAATTCATAAGGAGAAACTCAGCTAAAGGCCTCTACCAAGCATTACCACCAAAACGAAACACTATTCAAACCCCAAGCAACTATATGAGCATGTAACAAAAACATGAAAACAGTACATGTCCACTTTAGTCCTTCTGGCAATTTCACCACTTAAAGCAAACCACACAACCAAGTAGGTGTGAGAATTGCGAGGGAGCTTGCGATTCGATTCGGATCAATTCTTGTGTCACGATCCGTTCCTATCACAGTTCAACGATAATCACAATATTGCGATGATTATCACAATCCCATATATTTAAAAAATTTTGTATTTGTACTTTTTATACTTTATTAATCCCCAGAGGGAAATTCAAGGCGTCCACATGGATGGATGAGGCAGCCCTGGTGCGGCGCCAGTCCTTTCACACACACATTCACACCTAGGGCCACTTTAAAGTCTCCAATTAACCTAACTTGCATGTTTTTTGCCCATGGGAGGAAACTGGAGTGCCCGGGGTAAACCCACCCAGACACGGGGAGAACATGCAAACTCCACACAGAAGGGTCACTGATGGTCAGGGGGTGAGATCAAGCCCACGACCTTCTTACTGTGCTGCCACAGTGCTAACCACTGCACCACCGAGCTGCCACCTTATTCAACCTCAAATCATGTCCCAAAGTAAAACGTTTGATATCTCTTTCATATAATAATAAAGTATTCTCGGGGCTTCATTTTCCATGGAGACACGTCTTTGCACACAGGGAGGAGGGTGGATGGTGCTGTTTGGAATAGACTCCCATTCCAGATACATTTTGCTGACTCTGTGGACTCTTTCAAAAAGCAGCTGAAAACTTTTTTGTTTAACCAGGGTTTCCGTTGAGTTTCAACTGCTTTTTAATGGTAAGTCTGATATTTTTCAATTATTTTAATCTTGTGTTTTAACTTGTTTTTGTATTTTTTAATTATTTTTATCTATCAACTTCCTTTTATTCCATTTTATTGTGCAGTGCTCTGTGACTATATGTCTCTGAAAGTGCTTCATAAATAAACTTTACTTACTTGATGCTCGGAGAAAAAGCTCCATGCCATGTCTCTTTAGCTTAGCTGTTGCTAATGCTGCTCCGAGACGTGTGTGGCCCGCCGTATTCCGAGTGTTTTTTTCTTTTTTTCATGCAGTGCTTCTTGTGGGTTGTGTGTCATACCAAGGTCTTTCCTTCCATCTTTGTTATAAAATCAAAAAAAGTGCCAGACATTTGAGCTAACTTGAGCTAACTGCTTCCTATCTTTCAAAACTGGCTGCAAATCACCGAGACAATCTATGACTTCACTTGACTGGGTGTTTGCATTGTTTTTGGACCAAAAACGCCATTGATTCACTGATAACCTAAAGTATGTCTGCACATCTTTTTTTTTTAAATAAAAGATTGATCCGTGTGTTTATGGATCAATGCATTGTCGTCAGTCCCAAGTATTGTGATCCGTCACTGAATTGATCTTTTATCCAACCCCTACAACCAAGGCATCACATGAAAGCAGAGACTCTGCATATTACAAAGACGTCTGTCTCATCACTGTGTGATAAAAGCTCGGTGAGCTAGCAACTTAAGAGTCGCAAAAAAAACTTCACAGCATCATAAAGTATGTCTTACCTGTGCTGTTTTGTGGTCAAAGTTATATTCCAGCTCAAAAAAATGCTGCCAGTTGTCATGAACCCCTGTGCGCCATTACACGGTGCACAAGGGAGAGAATGAAAACCCAATCGCAGGAGTAGAGAGTGCTGTGTTTACTGAAGATTACCAACGTAACAAATCCAACTTTCACCAAATACAGTTCAGTCAACCACACAGTATATGGAGAGGTGTAATGACAGATCTGGCTACCAAGGTTGCAGGGCACCTGCCGAATGCTCAACAGCCTAGTAAATATAAAGCCTGGTGCTGTAGGGCTGCGTTACGCATGAATCAGGAAAGGTGAGCAGCCTAATGCTGCAGACCTGCTAGCACAGGAGAAAAGGCTAAGAAACACTTACAGGTCTGGAGCTAATTCGGGGTGCACCGTGCAGTCAGGAGGTAAAGGCAGAGAAGCGGACCAGCCGAAACACCAAGGTATGGATCGTCTTGAAATGTCAGGCTGGGTAGAACGCTGGGAGTGAATAACCATACGCAGAGGGAAACGCTGCCACGTATGAAGGGGAATGTCCCGACAATCTCCTTCTTCAGCGGTGGCAAACAAATACTTCAAACACTAACAAGGAAAGAGATTGCCGGTGTGAATGCGTGGGCAAAACTGATTTGGAACAGGAGTGTGAGAGCGCATGTGAATGAGAGTGAATGGAGCGTGTGTGTGTGTGTGTGTGTGTGTGAGCACCAGTGAGTGCAGCTGACAGAGCTTGACAGGAAGAGGGGGCGTGCCTGAGCTGTCAGGAGGAAGCTAGGTCAAAGCATAACAATGAGTCAGAATCGGGTTTGGCCTCCAAACCCGGATTCATGACACCAATGTCTACTCCTATTACTGTGTTAGTTTGAAATGAATGACAGAGGTCCTGGTTGTTTACGTAGAGATGAAGGGATTAAGAGTCCAGTACATGCAAAAGTGAGAGGTGGGATGGGGCACCTATAGGAAGTTCTCTGCTGGTCTACCGCTGTCACTCTCCACATTGTCACTGCTATAGTGATTCAAAGTTGGTCAGCCCTTGGGGGCAGCCTTCTGGCCTGGGGCCCCAATCATTTGCCTGCTGGCAAGCAGCACCTCTAATTATATTTATTTAAAAAAAATAAATATATTGAAGGCTTGCAGTGACACCCCCTCCAGCAGGTGGCGCCCAAGGTGACCGCCTATATGGCCTATGCCAAGAGCCAGCCCTAGCTCGGGAAATAGTGTTGTTAATGTAGTTAACTCAGAAGCACTAGTTGGTAGGACCATAGCAGTTTTCTATCCAACTAAGTGTCCCAATGACTGGCGTAGCTCAGCATATCAGGCTGATCCCAAGCTGAACATCTAGCAACACTTGACCATAAATCTTGTTCCTAGAGCTTATTTTAATTCATTCTACAATAGTTTATTCACTAACCAGGACTGGTAGCCGTTACCAGAGCTAGCCATTTGTACATGATTTGGTGAGATTGTGTGACTTGTTAGCAGACATTTCTTCAAGCTTTGTTCTTAGTGTAATATTTTCTCATTTTTTTTAATTTTTATCCATAAGTAAATCTACCTTGATCATATGAACCCTATCCAGTATATCAGCTTTTCAGGAAACCTTATTCATGCTGCGTTTCCCCTCTAGTCCGCTTTGGTCCACGTGTGCTTTGGAGGAGCCCGGCACACACGCGGCGCTGTTCAGGCTCACTTTTTTCATCTACCCAGGTCAAGCGGTTGACGCATGCACACAACCATCATTTGTAGTTTCACTCCCGTCCGAGAGGTAGCGCCAATGCACTGACGCACCAGGATTTTCACCAACGAAGAAACGCTGCTTACTTTCTGCTGCTTGACTTCTCAGTTTTCACTCCTTTTTCACGAAGATGCTGCTGCTGCTCCTGCTGAAGTATTTATATATGATTCATGTATGTTTTTTCTCGTCTTATGCTTCCTCGTTGAATTCTTCATCTACTTTGTCTTGGCATTCTGTGTCGATATCGCCACCTCGTGAATGATACTTCAGTCTTGCGCATGCGCTTTTCAACGCGTTGAGGTCGTGGGCAGGCGGCGCGGTCACAAAATTTGGGCTGCACGCGGTCGTCCACGGTCGAGCACTGCAGAGTGGAGACGATGACGTAACTTTCATCACACAAGGTTTCCGGTTACACATACATGGACGGCAGAGGTGCAGCATGAATCCAGTCTTTTCCACTGTGTTAGCCCAGTGCCACAACCTTTGTTCCTGGCTGAGTGACTTGCAAAGAAATAAGCAGGGAGCTGTATACTGCAGTAATGGAAGTGAAGACAAAACATAAAATAAAGATTTTATGAGCAGAGCTTTAGTCTGTTAAGTGTGTTTGTCTGTTTTGTTTTCTTTTAACTGCACTTTGATGTCTTGCTATAGTGAAGGAATCAAATTGCTCTCCTGGCATCCACTGTGTATTTGTTATTCAGATAAGGAGCCACATTTAGTCCCAGACAGAGTGCAGCTCATTGACTTTCACTAAAAAACACATCTGCCCTTGACAAGGAGGGCTTGACACTCCGTAACACTGATATTGAGCTTTATTCCAGTGTTTACATCATATTTTCTATTTTATCTTCAGAAAAATGTCAGTTGGTGGTTCCATTGTCATTCAGGATTGTCTTGGTGGGTCTCGACTTTTTCTTGCTGATCAGAAAGTGTGAACTTTCTGTGTTAATTAACTATCTTATTGTTGCCATTATGATTATTAATAATTGTCATATTTCCAGTATTTTAGGGTGATAGAAATGGAAGATTGTCAAAATACAAAACACTTCAGCCTGTAATTACTGGGCTACTTCCAGTGTGATAATGTTTCTCCTTGATTCTTTCTAATTGTTTTTTCTTTGTCACATGTCAGAAGTGTGATAAAAGCTTCTTAATTTCTGCACTACGTCACCCTGACTTTGTTTACCCATGTTTTCTAACCTTGATAACATTGTCAACACTTTCCATCCATCCATCCATCTTCTTCCGCTTAATCCTTTTCGGGTCACGAGGGGGCTGGAGCCTATCCCAGCATCTTTGGCCGAGAGGCAGGGTACACCCTGGACAGATCGCCAGTCCATCGCAGGGCCAACACAGAGAGGTAGACAACCATTCACTCTCACATTCATACCTAAGGGCAATTTAGAATTCTCAGTTTGATACCAATTAACCTAACTTGCATATTTTTGGCATGTGGGAGGAAACCGGAGAAATGCCAGAGTAAACCCACACAGACATGGGGAGAACATGCAAACTCCACACAGATCACTGTTGGTCAGGGGCTGGGATCAAACCCAGGATCCCCGGGCCAAGGGTGAGTTGCTGTGCTGCCGCCGTGCTAACTACTCTGCCATCGCGCTGGTTCAAAAGACCTGTTGGTGCTTTCACATTTATTGTGAAACCCAGGCAGGAAAAGTTGAATTAGTATCACCAGTAGCTTTCAGTGCAGGAGAACAGACAACAATGGGGTCCCTGCTGTTGCAGCACTGCTTGAGTGACAGAATGACTGCTGGGAAATAGTGATTAATATAGTAATATTATGCACAGGGGATTGTTGTGAAGCCGAGAATTCAGGGACACCATTTTCGAATGAAGAAGAAATTCTAGTTTGTGTCTTTATTAAGTATTTTGATGTTGGAACCTCCCAACTACACAGAAGACAATATCAGCAGCATTTTAGGAGTGGAGTCAGCAAAATTTGCTGTCCACATCTATGGCTGGTTTAATTAATGTCACATAGTGTCACTGAGGTTTTTGAAGGGACTGACATCAGTGATTTATGGGGTTTCATGTCCCTCAGTGCATCTGTTGCTGACTTGTGTAAGCACATTTACAGCTGTTAAACAAATGTCTGTGACATACACTGCCTTGATTTGGCTGAAGATGATTATAAAGTGAAAAGGATGAATGGAAATTTCAGTACAGTTAACTGTCAAGATTTTTTTAGATCTTAAAATACTGCTTTCTGTACACAGTGAATGTAATAACCTTAGACGACAAGCCATGTAACATCTTACAGTTTCAGATTCATTTTGTAAGAGCCAGTTATTCAGATGTGCAGGAATAAGGTTATGTGCCTTTGCTTGCTTCACAAGGGAGGATAGAAAGAATTTTTTTTTTGTTTTAATTTTGTTTCGCAGTCATATAACTGATGCTATGTATGTGAAATGAACTCTAATTAAAATATTTCAATTTCTAAAGAATCACCAGCAATTATCTCAGCCTTTAGAGAAACTGCATTAATAACAATGCAAATAATATGCATAAAAATCAGTGTTTCCTCTGGCTTAAAGACGTTGGAGCAGTGGCAACATATTTTTCCGGGGGGGTGGGGGGAGGGCAGAAAACACATATGTATGAATATGTTAATTTTATACTATTTATTTCTTTTTTTTAATTTTGCACAGTAACTCTGCATATAATAATGCATCAGATTTATTTTGCGCTTTGTCACAGACACTCAAAGATGCTTTTTACAGATACATTATTCATTCACTCCAGACAAACAATGGTAGCAGCAAGCTACTACTGTAGCCACAGCTGCCCTGGGGCAGGCTGATGGAAACATGGCTGCCAATCCGGGCCAACGGCCTCTCCGGCCACCACCAAACATTTATGCACACTCATACCCAGTGTTATGGACACTGGAGGCAAGGTGGGTAAAGTGTCTTGCCCAGGGACACAATGGCAGGATATCTGGGGAGAGCGGGATTCGAACCGCCAACCATCCAGTTATTGGACGATCCGCTCTACCTCCTGAGCCACTGCCGTGCATATGGAACTTACAGTTTGAAGTATTGTACAACCAAGTCTTGAATGTTGGAATATTGGGCCATTTGGGGTCCCACCCAGACGTCCTGTATTTGGACATTTTACTGGTGTCATCCTTCTCTCCTTCCTCTGCTCTCACCTCTCCTGGACCCTCTGCCTGAACACTTTCCTCTCCTTGGCTCCTCTCTTCTGTCTCATTTCGCCCTCTCTGACCTCTGTCTAATTCACCTTCTCTCTCTGTCTATGGTGGTATACCAACAGGTTAGAAAATATCAAGTCCCATGTAAATTAAAGGAGACATCCAAAAATTTCTAGTTAAGGGTACAAAGAGCACCCACTTAAAGCGAGGTAGTCGGATCTGGGAAAAAAAAAAAAATTTTGCGTGCATGGAAAGAAAATCCTATAGGCACATATAGCGTGATTGTCTGCGAGTGTGAATGACCTGTTCCACGAGCAAATGTACGTTTTTTGGTCTGTGGCTGTTTACATCGGCCAGGATACTTCGTGCGCCGATGGGCCGTAGGGATCCCATATTTTACATCCGGAAAAAAACAGTGAAACGGAAACAGCAGGAAGAGCCATAGTATCGTCGTCTAATCGTTTTATAGCACATTTCACAACTAATAATAGTAACATTTCCACAAAAAAATGTGCTATATTAACAACACGATCGCAGTTTGCATACGGCTCGCTCTCCACCGGCGGCCCCGAGAAGTAAACAAATGCCGGAACGCTTGAATTCTTTCGTCCCGAAAATATCATTTTTGAATATTAATTACAGCTAAATGGGAGCAGTTTCGATGCCGAAATTTCACATACAAATCCTAATATACGTGTTCTATACACCATCGGCTTTTGGGTATCCGACTACCTCGCTTTAAAACTTGAGTAATGACTTCAGTCTTGAAGGTTTGAGGTTTTTCTCAAAAATTTATAACAATTTTCTTATGGTTTTCTACTTTTCTCTGTAAATTTATCTAAATTTGAAACCATTTTCCTCAAATTTGTAATTTCCTCTTGTAAAATTGACTTTTCTTGTACATTTGAAACTTTATTATAAATTTGTGGATTATTTTATGGCTTATTTTTAGCTGTTTTTTAAAATAAAATTACTGTTTTTTAAATAAATTCGAACCAGACTGGTATTTTTTTTTTTACTTTTTCCTAATAACAATTTATATTTTTGACCATAACTTTGCAGTCAGAACAGAACAATGATTTAACTCTTCATTACAAAGAAAAAAAAATAAAATTGTATTTAATGATTTAAATTAACTTAAATGACCAAGGATGCCATTATTTCTGTTATAATAGTTCTATATATTTATAGGTTTGTTTTTTTTTTAGAAATCTCCTCACCAACAAGAAAAACCTCCCTTATTTTGAAATCCATATGCTGGCACGTTTAGTTTGTCTGAAGGCTGCTGGCTGATTAAAATCATTGACTTCATGAATTTTGGTGATCTTAACTTGCCAGGTACATAATTGGGAACATAACTTAATATTGTAGTGGCTGGTGAAATATATCCTCAGCAATTCAGTAGTCCCCCTTGCCTTTCCCTTCATATGAAGCCAGCTGCATTTGAATTCTAACCACATCTCTTAGCTAAGCGACTCTTCCATTATCGCTCCCGTTTCCAGCAGGTTAAAACCGTAATAAATGTCTCCAGTGCTTACCTCTTATGATTTTTTTTGTGCATTTAAAGTACTTTAATAAACTCATGTTTCTGTCAGACAGTCAAGCCTTATTATGCTGCATTTCCCCTCTAGTCCGCCTTGGTCCGCGTACACTTTGGACGAGCCCGACATGCACGGGGCACTGTACATGCTGACTTTTTCCATCTACCCAGGCCAAGTGGTTAACACATGCACAGAACCATCATTTGTAGTTTCACTCCCGCCCGATAGGTAGCACCAAGGTGCTGATGCGCCAGGATTTTCACCAATGAAGGAACGGCAGACTTCTTTACAAAGTTTCCCTTCAAATAGAGTCCATTTCTGCTGTTTGACTTCCCGGTTTTCACTCCTTTTCCACGAAGATGGAAAAGGAGTGAAGATGGCAAGGTGGAAAATGGCAAGACACTGCCTGCTGACTGACTGAAAAGCTCGTGTGGGCAGGGCGCTTCTAAACTCCATGCGGATGACGGCCACGTGCATTGTTCGTGTGCGCGCTTGCGAAAAGTCATTGCTTCATATATTTTTCTTAAATTCATATCTCCTTGTTGGCGTGGCGGTAATATTTCTGGTGAGGTGGACCACCACCGAGAAATGTTACCAGAGGAAACCCTGAAAATATAAAGGCAAACAAGTTAATGTTTCTCAGTCTGCGTTAATAAAATTAACATTTTTAAGCCTATACTGTTTTAAAGGTCCATTGTAAAAGTGCACAATGACACATTCACCTTTGACCTGTTGTTATTTTTCCTGCTGTCTTGATTGTGTAAGTGAAAAGAAACAGACTTCAGTTTTGAATGTGTTATGCAGCATTTCAACAAGTGCTGTCCTTGCATGAGTCCATAGAGTTTATTGTTGTTTATTGTTAACTGAGACCAAAATGTGACAGACCTCTGTGCAGCATGATTGTCTAGGGGAGCGCTAAATGGAGTCGGACTGCCATTATCTCTTTGATAGATGGTGTTGCTGTTCTGGAAGCAAAAGTTGTCCTTATGGTTCGGTGTTGTGTCAGTTGAAATATGTGTCGATGTAGTCTTCAAGATCTTTCAGGATGAACATTTACTATATTCCGAGTAATGCAAAACTGGGAAAAAAAACAAGAATAATTTTATTAAATCAACTGTGTTTACATTTGGCTTGTGGTGGCTGCCATCTTGAATCACTGGTCTTGTGAAATCTCATGATCATTCACCCCCCCCTCCCCAAAATAAATAAAAATATAAAGATGTGACAAATTGTTTTTTATTGTTTAGGTATATTTTTCAACTTTCTGTATCTTTTTTAAAAAAAAATTGTTTTATACTGCGTCACCTGTAGCAATACCATTTACAATGTTTTCAGTAAAGTTTGTAAAAAAAAGTAGAAAAGCTGTAGGGGTGTGGTTTAGAAGGTTTAAGCCAGCGGTTGTCGATGTCAAATAAAAATTGATTCATTTATTTATTGCCTCAAATTTTATTTCTGTGTAATCTTTACTTATACAGGGAGGTCCATTGAGATGCAGCCTCATTTTCTCAAGGACACTCTGGTCACACTCACACCTGGAAGCTGCCCAGCAGAACCACAGACTGGCCTGTGGCCACGGAGCAGCTCCACTGGAGCAGCTGGACTTAAGGGCTTTGCTCAAGGCCACCACAGTGGGGTTAAGGAGGGTGGGGCAAACACTGCTATATAATCTGTCCCACCGAGATCTGACCCTGCCAGTCCAGGGATTGGACTATCCCTAATCATTAAGCCACTACTGCCTAACTAATGTTGTTAGAAACACTTTTCGCTGGTTTGTTTTCAAGATATCAGACAAAGTTTACTTGCAGTCCGCCATGTTGTCCAGGAGCTGAAATCAGGTGACCCACAGCTGTATATCAACCAGTCAGGTGTAGCCTTTGTGTTCTCTGCAGCAGGACCAATGAGTCTTTTCCCCAGGACAGAGCTCTTTGACCATTGGTTTTCCACAATGTCAATTACAGACATGGACAAAATTGTTGGTACCCCTCTGTTAATGAAAGAAAAACCCACAATGGTCACAGAAATAACTTGAATCTGACAAAAGTGGTAATAAATAAAAATTCTATGAAAATTAACCAATGAAAATCAGACAATGCTTTTGAATTGTGGTTCAACAGAATTATTTTAAATAACAAACTCATGAAACAGGCCTGGACAAAAATGATGGTACTTCTAGAAAAGTTTGAAAATAATGTGACCATAGGGACATGTTCAACCAAGATGTGTCCTCTAATTAAAATCACAGGTGTCTACAAACTTGTAATCAGTCAGTCGGCCTATTTAAAGGGTGACAAGTAGTCACTGTGCTGTTTGGTGACATGGTGTGTACCACACTAAACATGGACCAGAGGAAGCAAATGAGAGAGTTGTCTCAGGAGATTATAAAGAAAATTATAGACAAGCATGTTAAAGGTAAAGGCTATAAGACCATCTCCAAGCACCTTGATGTTCCTGTGACTACAGTTGCACATATTATTCAGAAATTTAAGATCCACGGGACTGTAGCCAACCTCCCTGGACGTGGCCACAGGAGGAGACGGATAATACGAATGGTAACAAAAGAGCCCAGAACAACCTCTAAACACATTCAAGGTAAACTCCACGGTCAAGGTGCATCAATGTCAGATCGCACCATCTGTCATTGTTTGAGCCAAAGTGGACTTCATGGGAGACGACCAAGGGGGACACCACTGTTAATCTGTTGAACTCCGTGAATTCCGCGGGCGGGCAAGTCTTTGCATCTTAGTGCGTCTCAGTGCGCACTGAAAAAAAAAGCTGTATTTCCGGTCTTCCAGTACAGACACAGCCTTGTTACAACCTGAGAAAAAAGCTGTGTAATATATTCATGTTTTGTGGTATTTTTACAAAATTTTGACCTGAGCTTGAAAACACTTGGTTCTACATTTCTGTTGTGTTTTCCAGCCAGTATCTGACAGCTGTATGTTATTTGCAAGCATTTGTATCTAAAAAAAAAAACCACCCAAGCGAATTTTCTTGTTACTCAGTGGCAGGAACACTTAGAGAGATTATGACTGTTTTGCCAAAAAATTCAGAGTGTTTTCTTTTAAATGAGACCAACCCCATGAAGATGCTGCAAAGGGTTGAAGAACAGCTTTTGATTTACTTTGGGCATGTTATTTTTAGGCGTTTTTAGGGAAGTTGAACAGAGTTCTACAGGTTAAAAACAAATCATAAAAAAGCCAGACTGGAATTTGCCAAACTGCATGTTGACAAGCCACAAAGCTTCTGGGAGAATGTCCTATGGACAAACAAGACAAAACTGGAACTTTTTGACAAGGCACATCAGCGCTATGTTCACAGACGCAAAAATGAAGCATACCAAGAAAAGAACACTGACCCTGCTGTGAAACATGGAGGAGGTTCTGTTATGTTCTGGGGCTGCTTTGCTGCATCTGGCACAGGGTGTCTTGAATCTGTGCAGGGTACAATGAAATCTCAAGACTATCAAGGTATTCTAGAGAGAAATGTGCTGCCCAGTGTCAGACAGCTTGGTCTCAGTCGCAGGTCATGGGTCTTGCAACAGGATAATGACCCAAAACACACAGCTAAAAACACCCAAGAATTGCTAAGAGCGAAACATTGGACTATTCTAAAGTGGCCTTCTATGAGCCTGATCTACTGTAAATCCTATTGAACATCTGTGGAAGGAGCTGAAACATGCCGTCTGGAGAAGGCACCCTTCAAATCTGAGACAACTGGAGCAGTTTGCTCATGAGGAGTGGGCCAAAATACCTGCTGAGAGGTGCAGAAGTCTCATTGACAGTTACAGAAATCGTTTGATTGCAGTGATTGCCTCAAAAGGTTGTGCAACAAAATATTAAGTTAAGAGTACCATCATTTTTGTCCAGGCCTGTTTCATGAGTTTGTTTTTAAAATAATTCTGTTGATCCACAATTCAAAAGCATTGTCTGATTTTCATTGGTTAATTTTCATAGAATTTTTTATTTATTACCACTTTTGTCAGATTCAAGTTATTTCTGTGACCATTGTGGGTTTTTCTTTCATTAACAGAGGGGTACCAACAATTTTGTCCATGTCTGTATTTTCTGTCACTCCACCTGGTTACGCATTATAGTTATGCAATTCCTTCTTTTAAAACATGTACCATGACCATCAGATCAAAGGAGATGAAAATGCTGATGCTACCCTACACTCGCTAGAGAGCCCCATGTGGAAATTTGACATCTGATTGGCTAAAGCAACAGTCTCATTACTATTCATTCCAAGCTACAGACACCTGCACTGTTGGACTCTGAATGTCTCAAGGCAAATTTCTTTGACCCTGGCAACACATGATGGCTGAAATGTGGTTAGACAAAACTCAGACATACACACACCACCGGAACCAGTATATCCAAGAGAAAAACTACAAAATGAAGAGAATAGATTACTGGGAAAAATTCAATTCATCCTCTTGGAACAAATATAAGAATTCAGGGTATAAATGTAGGTCAGTGATTCTGATAGTGTTTAGACCAGCAGAGAAGGCTTTGATGGCCCTGACGGCCCACTACTGCTTTTACAATTACATCTTTATAGATTGCATCATTATAGTTGAATTAGAATATGCAAATATTATCTTTCAGACAGTAGAAACTATATTTTTTTATTAGTATTTTGGCTTTACAAACGTCTTTTAATGCTTTGTACTGAGTACAAGCTATCCCTCTTAGTAAAACCTCAGTTTTGTTGGATCACAAGCTAAAATAATTCCTCTTATGCCCTCTACCTTGCAACATATTACATTCAGCAGTACGATAAGAAGAACTGTTGAAATGGAAATGAAATGACACATCTTTTTTTTTTTTACATTTATACTATTTATTGCTTTTTTTTTGCCATGAGCTATGATATAATGTCCCACAGTCAAATTCTTACCCCATATTCTGTGTGTGTCTTTGTGCTACTCAAATGATATATGGGAATAGTTGTGACATTGACTTTACCCACAATTCCGAGCTGCCAAGGGACCATGAACTGTCACCTACCAAGGAAATTGACTCTTTTACACAGACACACCCCACCACACACATACACGCACCCACACAGACAGCACATGCACATTCTGTGCTTTAGTGTAAAAGTGGCATACACATTGTCTTATTAGAGATACAGTGGCCCTTCAAGATATGCAAAGATAAGAAAATAATAAAAAGAATAAATCCATTTATACACAAAAAAACAGACAAATTTACACATGAAAACGGCAAGAAGACAGATGCACAAAACACAAGGTCATCGATCCACGTTGTGTCGTGGATTGACAGATGTAAATATGCCCAGAGCACTGCAAGACCAAATGAAGATGCATTCTTGTGTGTGTATCTGTGTGTGTGTACAAATAAATGTGTGTGTTTGAAAATCAGAGAAAGGTGCAACACGCCACCGTAATGATTAATGTCCATTTTATGGCACACAGCAATCTGCACATGTTGCTACAGTACACTTTTCAACTGTACAGTATTTTGTTGCATTCCCCTCTATATCAGTATTCATGTTGCATGTACAGTAGTAGCTTTGGTCTATTCAGTGTACTGTTATTGCTGAAACAGCTATTGAATCAGTAAAACAAATGTGCTGTTGTTTCTTTTCCACAGGAACACCATGGTCTTTGGACAGTAGGCAATTATATTTTTAATGGGGGGGGGGGTCCACAAGCAAGATGCAAATGTGAATTAGGTCTAACTTTGCAATAATAAATATTAGGGGTGAAACGGAACACCTAAAATCATGGTTCGGTACCTACCTTGGTTTTAAGGTCACAGTTCGGTTCATTTTCAGTACAGTAAGGAAACAAAATGCAAAACATAAAACTGCTTATCTTTTGTATAAGTGGGAACAGCTTTACTGACAAAAACACTGCAAACTACCAGCAGTAAATTCTCCAGTAAAAAATATTCTCAAATAAACAAAATTAAAATGTTTACAATAAATAAATTCTCTTTTTAGGAAATGAACAATGCAGACAAGTGCAACAATAGAAATTTGAACAGCCTATCATAAAAAGTTGCCATAGCTAAATAAAATAATGACCCATGAAACATGGGTTGGAAACTTGAACTTAACAGCTTCATCAAAAGTGTTTGTAGCAACATAATTAAATAACAGACATGAAAGTTTAGACCTTTAACCCAAAAGCTAAAGAAATAAAACTCAAATATCAGCTTCTACTGCACCATCCAGGGCTGTTGTAACTCTACTGTTCAAAACAAACTGGAGTAATAATATTCAACTCCATTAAAGTCAACAAGAAAATAACAAACTAGTCCATCCTGTTTGAAACCTTGCTGAGTCTAGAAGTTTAAAAGTTTAATAATTAGGCTTCAGAATGAAAACTAAAAGAATTTTTTTTCCAGTCCAAAATAACATTTTACAAATGCTTTAAGTTACAGTAGAGGAATGTGAGTCTTCACTACACATACAGTGAAATATTTAAGCTGTTTTAATTTCTGATGATTATGGTTATCTTTTTTTAAATTAAATTACAAATCATGGTATTCTGATTTCCTGAGATGCACTAATATTCAGAATGAGGACTTTGTTACCGCGGCAATAATAGAGAAGATGGAAAAGAGTAAGCTACTCATGTAATTCAGTCATTTACTGGCAGTTAACACGTTACCAGCAGAACTGAAACAACTCAGCTGTCAGCAACCATCACCCAAGAGAGGTTATTGTCCGGCAGGTAATGTTAGCACATGCTAACAGTTTAATCAGTTTTCTAAAGCTGAGACAGTTGCTCATTGAAAATAAGAAGCACTAACTTTACTTGCTAAAAATTCACTAACCTTACTGTGTTGTGTTTAGAAGTAGCCCAATTTTAGTCATTCTTCACCGGGGTGAAACGCTGCAGAAGTCTGCTGACAGGCGGCCAGAGACAAAACAGAGATGGGGAGGGGGCGTGATATGACAGTTACACTTTCTGTCCGTCACTCAATATAGTCTGTGTCGTACCTCAGTACGCATCTGAACCGTACCACGGGTGGCGTACCAAAAAATGTGAATATGAATACAATTACTGTTACACCCCTAATAAATATGCAAAAAAGATTAAAAATTATAATTTACACTTTAAAAAGTTTAAAATTTACCATATGGAAGTACAGATTTACCATAAAAAAAGTTACAAATTCAAAGAATTTTTTTAAAATGAGAAACTAAAACATATTTGCAAGAAAAAGGTCATACATTTTAAGCATAAGGTCACTAATTTACAAGAAAGAAATGTGCGAATTTACAAGAAAAAAGGTTGTACATTTACAAGAAAAGAGATTATTATTATTATTATTATTATTAATGCAGCAGGGAAAATAAGTATTGAACATGTCAACATTTTTCTCATTAAACATATTTCTGATGGAGCCATTGACCTGGGATTTTCACCAGCGATCAGTAACAGCCCAAAAGAAATCAAGGCAACTGTGTTCACAAAACAAGTTATATTTAATAAAGTGGAATGACACAGGGAACAAGTATTGAACACATGAAGAAAAAGAGGTGCAAAAAGGCATAGAAAGCAAAGAAACCAGCTGAAATCCATCAGAATTTAGGAAGTCATCCCATCACCCATTAGTGCAAATTAATTTCAGCTGGTTAAGTGCTGACTGGTAGCCTTTAAAAAGGTCTGTGAATATCAGATTGTTACACCACAAAGAACTCATGGTGGGTAGAAACAAAAAGCTCTCTCTAGAATTTTGCAACCTTATTGCTGCAAAACATAATGATGGCATTGGTTACAGGTGCATTTCTAAACTGCTGAATGTTCCAGTGAGCACTATTGGAGCCATCATTCAGAAGTGGAAAGAACATCATTTTACCATAAACCGGCCATGACCTGGAGCTCCTTGCAAGATTTCTGACTGAGGAGTCAAAAGAATTATGAGAAGCGTTATCCAAGAACCAAAGACCACTTGTGGAGAGCTCAAAAAAAAACAAAACAAAACAAAACAACAACAACCTGGAGTTAGAAGGCACTGCTTTTTCAAAGAAAACAAAAGTACTGCACTCAACCGACATGGGCTCTATGCCCGCTCACCTCGCAAGACTCCGCTGCTGAAGAAAAAGAACGTTGAAGCTCATTTAAAGTTTGCTGCGCAACATTTAATTACAACAATTTAATTACAACATGTAATTTCCCAGTTTGGGATCAATAAAGTCCATCCATCCATCCATCCATCCATCTATTTCGGCAAGCCAGTAAAATACTGGGACAATATAGTCTGGTCAAATGGGACCAAAATTGAACTTTTTGGATGCCACAACACACAGCATGTTTGTAGGAGAAATGGCACTGCACATGAGCCCAAAAACACCATACCAACAATGAAGTTTGGAGGTTTGAGCATCATGGTGTGGGGTGTGTTTTTCAGCACATGTACAGGCAAACTTCATTTAATTGAAGGAAAGATGAATGGACAAATGTACAGAGAGATCCTTCATAAGAACCTGTTGCCATCTGCCAAGATGCTGAAGATGAAACGAGGGTGGACATTTCATCAAGACAATGATCCCAAACACACAGCCAAGGAAACTCTCAACTGGCTCCAGAGAAGAAAAATAAAGGTGCTAGAATGGCCCAGTTAGTCACCTGATCTTAATAAAATTGAAAATTTATGGAACGAACTGAAGAGCAGAGTTCATAGAAGACACCCATGGAACCTTCAAGAGTTGAAGACAGTTTGTGTGGAGAACAGGCTAAAATCCGTCCTGAGCAATGCCTGTGCCTAGTTTCTTCATACAGGAGGCATCTGGAAGCTGTTATTACCAACAAAGGCTTTTCTACTAAATATTAAATGAATTTCACCAAGCATTTTCAATACTTATTCCTTATGTCATTCCACTTTATTAAATATAACTTGTTTTGTGAGCACAGTTGCCTTGATTCCTTTGTATGTATGGATTACTTGGGCTGTTACTGATACTAACTAACTAACTAACCTGCACTTATATAGCGCTTTTCTAGTCACAAAGACCACTCAAAGTGCTGGTGAAAATCTCAGGCCAGTGACATGTTCAATACTTATTTTTCCTGCTGTACAGTGGGGCGAAAGAGTATTTAGTCAGCCACCAATTGTGCAAGTTCTCCCACTTAAAAGAAGAGAGAGGTCTCTAATTTTCATCATAGATAGACCTCAACTATGAGAGACAAAATGAGAAAAAAAAATCCAGAAAATCACATTGAAGGATTTTTAAAGAATTTATTTGCAAATTATGGTGGAAAATAAGTATTTGGTCACCTACAAACAAGCAAGATTTCTGGCTCTCACAGACCTGTAACTTCTTCTTTAAGAGGCTCCTCTGTCCTCCACTCGTTACCTGTATTAATGGAACCTGTTTGAACTCGTTATCAGTATAAAAGACACCTGCCCACAATCTCAAACAGTCAGACTCCAAACTCCACTATGGCCAAGACCAAAGAGCTGTCAAAGGACACCAGAAACAAAATTGTAGACCTGCACCAGGCTGGGAAGACTGAATCTGCAATAGGTAAGCAGCTTGGTGTGAAGAAATCAACTGTGGGAGCAATTATTAGAAAATGGAAGACATACAAGACCACTGATAATCTCCCTCTATCTGGAGCTCCACGCAAGATCTCACCCCGTGGGGTCAAAACGATCACGAGAACGGTGAGCAAAAATCCCAGAGCCACACGGGGGGACCTAGTGAATGACCTGCAGAGAGCTGGGACCAAAGTAACAAAGGCTACCATCAGTAAAGCACTACGCCACCAGGGACTCAAATGCTGCAGTGCCAGACGTGTCCCCCTGCTTAAGCCAGTACATGTCCAGGCCCGTCTGAAGTTTGCTAGAGAGCATTTGGATGATCGAGAAGAGGATTGGGAGAATGTCATATGGTCAGATGAAACCAAAATAGAACTTTTTGGTAAAAACTCAACTTGTCGTGTTTGGAGGAGAAAGAATGCTGAGTTTCATCCAAAGAACACCATACCTACTGTGAAGCGTGGGGGTGGAAACATGATGAGATGAGATTGAGATGAGATTCAACTTTATTGTCATTACACATGTATGAATACAAGGTAACGAAACGTGACATCATCATGCTTTGGGGCTGTTTTTCTGCAAAGGGACCAGGACGACTGATCCGTGTAAAGGAAAGAATGAATGGGGCCATTTATCGTGAGATTTTGAGTGAAAACCTCCTTCCATCAGCAAGGCCATTGAAGATGAAACGTGGCTGGGTCTTTCAGCATGACAATGATCCCAAACAGACCACCCGGGCAACAAAGGAGTAGCTTTGTAAGAAGCATTTCAAGGTCCTGGAGTGGCCTAGCCAGTCTCCAGATCTCAACCCTATAGAAAATCTTTGGAGGGAGTTGAAAGTCCGTGTTGCCCAGCGACAGCCCCAAAACATCACTGCTCTAGAGGAACTCTGCATGGAGGAATGGGCCAAAATACCAGCAACAGTGTGTGAAAACCTTGTGAAGACTTACAGAAAACGTTTGACCTCTGTCATTGCCAACAAAGGGTATATAACAAAGTGTAACCCAGCTGAGAAAATGACTTTTTTTCTCAGATGTCAATTGTATTAATACAATTGTGTGATTTTATTTTGAAAACCGACTATCTTGGGGAAGAGGAAGTGCGATCCTCATCATCCATGCTCTGAAGACAGCGGAGATGATTGTGGACTTCAGGAAAGTCACATCCCCCCTGCCCTCCCTCACCATCACAGGCTCTCCCATCACCTTTGCAGATTCCTTCCGCTTCTTGGGCACCACCATCACCCGAGACCTCAAATGGGAGCCAACCATCAGCTCCCTCATCAAAAAGGCCCAGCAGAGGATGTTCTTTCTGCGGCAGCTGAGGAAGCTCAAGCTACCCACCAAGATGTTAGTGCAGTTCTACACGGCCATCATCGAGTCCATCCTCACCTCCTCCATAACTGTGTGGTACGCAGGAGCCACTGCCAGGGACAGACTAAGGCTGCAGCGCGTCGTGCGCACTGCTGAGAAGGTGATAGGCTACAAGCTCCCATCTCTCCAGGACCTGTACATCTCCAGGACCCGGAGGCGTGCTGGCCGGATCATAGCCGATCCTTCACATCCTGGTCACGTGCTGTTTGCCCCCCTCCCCTCAGGTAGAAGGCTTCGGTCCATTCGGACTAAAACCTCCCGGCACATGAACAGCTTTTTCCCCTCTGCCATCAGACTGCTGAACACTAAGTGACTTTTGACTCTCGTGCACTATGTACAGCAGCTCAACCAGACTCATGTCAATCATCACTGTTTTTCTGTTGCATTATTGACTGCACTATGTGGTACTTCACATTATCTGCTACATGCTAATTTTTTAAAACTGCCTTGACTAATACTACTCATTATTACTAGTATTATTATTATTATTACTTATTATTACTTATTTTTCTACACTTATTGCACGTTTCTAGTCCTTTAGTTTTTTAGTTTATCCCTTTTTCTCATTATGTTTTTAATGTTGCAGCATGGCACCGAGACAGATTCCTAGTTTGTGTATCACATGAACAATGGCAATAAATCTGATTCTGATTCTGATTCTGATTCTGATCCAACTTTTAAAATTTCCGTTTCATAGTCACGTTGGGTGATCTGGGTCTTTCCATTCGTTAAGAGCGATATTAGCCCCGCCTTCCGAGTAGAGGCAGCAAGCGCACACTCGGAATTCAGTCTTTCACGATATGAGCACGGACGAGAGAGGTTGTGAAGCGGTCTGATTCACACAGATACCTCTTCTTGGTGAGTTTCATTCAGAAAAATGCTATAAATGGATCTAAACACTCTCCAAACGCTAATTTGCAACCTTTATTATCCTAAGTTGACGGGAGCACAAGCGTGAGGGGCATTGTGGCTGTGTCCTTTGCTGTGTTCACACTGAGACCTCATCTTGGTGAGTCAGATACATGCTAACGTTAGCGTTATGCTAATGCTAGTCGCGAGTGGATTTTTTCTGTTTAAAAGCAATGGAAAAGGCTATCTTTGTGTCTGTATGGTTTTCCTAAATGTGATTTCAGTTCCCAACAGTATGCTGAAGTAACTTTTAGTTCATATGCACTATTTCTGTCAAATGCAATGTGTAGTTTGATGCTAAAAGCACATGGTGTTGGTCTACTATGTAAATCCATAGGTTATGCTAAACCCAGTAGCTCAGACAGGGTTTTACTGATTTTAAAAAGGGAATATTGGAAGTAATAGGACGGTATATTCCCTGGTTATGTGATAGATTAATTGTATTTCATTTCATGATTTACAAAGACAAGGTTGAAAGGGATTAATCATAATTTCATGGTTAAGTGATGTAGAGATAAACAGAGGAATTCATTTAATTGGTTACATGAAAAAAAGGGTATTTCATGTGCTACCAGAGAGATTGTGAGAAAAAGAACACATGCATGTAAAATGTAAGATATTACTATATTGCTGGATTGTGATAATAGTAATATGAGAGAAGAATTTAAACACTAAGCTATGGTGTTATATAAGAAGGGATTGGAAGACGAATTACTCTAGCTGTCAACAATAATACCATTATTGTCGTGCAGGCTAGGTTTTTTTGGTTGCCGACCAAAAACCTTCTGGATCCTGGATTCTGTCCGAATGGAGATGGCGAGCCTGACCCGAGATTGAACCGAGATTGAACCGAGATCTAACCAAGATCTCAATTGAAGAGCATCCTTCCTCTCTCCAGTGCCCAACGTTGGAGTGGTAACAACCCAAGTAGCCGCTTTAAAAGAGGAAAGGAAACCTGAGTCTGTAGATACAAGATATCTTGACTGGTCAAACAACTAAACCAAACGGACAAACAAACACTGAGCTCAGTAGGACATCTTTGGGGTTTTATTTCATACCGGCCGTTGTATATTTGTACAGTTGTAAATTGTCTGTATGTATTGCTCACTTTATCCCTATAAATAACAACCATTATTGCTCATTTCTTGCCTCCAGCTATTTCATTCCACACTCACTTTAATTCCCTATTGTAACCCTTACAAACCTAGCAACTGGTCAACACTTAATTATTTCCCTTACCTAATTAACATAAGACAAGGGTTACAATAAGAAGTGGCGAGCCAGCCAGGAGCCTTTTTCTTCTTTTCCTTACGTTATTTCAAGCCTATACGTACCCAAAATGGATATTGTTGAACGTGAATCTGTGAAAATTCCAAATGCAGTGATAGTGAGTGAAATCGCTGGAGATGAGCAACTTGATGAAGTGACTGAGTTTTTGAAACGGTATGGATCGATTTCAAGAGTCATAAAAGTGGCAGATAGTAAGTCTGAGTTTTCCCAGAGTGCTATTTTTGAGTATCATTCGGGTACTGCTTTTGAAACTCTTGACCCATTGCCATGTACTCATGTATCTGATAGTGGAGCCAGCTATATGATACAATCTCTTGCCAGTGTTTACACGCACCATGTAGGGAACGATAAGACCAAGTCATATCTCACTAACGTTAAAAACCTAGCGAAGATGAGTGGCAGAGATTTTGCAGATGCCCTTAAAGACATGATTTCACAGCTTTCTGAGTTAATCAAAGAATCTGAAAATGATCAATCAGAGCAAGTTAAGTTACCTGATAACTTACCTGAAGCTTTCTTGGATGAACCTCAACCTCAGCCTTCTGCAGCTGAGTCCAGTATTCAGGGTGCACAGCCAACTAACCAGTCGAATCACATGGCGAGCACCCCAGCTCAAAGTATGCCCACCATTTCTGCACATGATTCAAATCCCCCAGAAGTGCAACGTGTGGTAGTTGAACACATTGTAAAAAGGGAAGATTTTTCCGTGCAGCCGTTTTCACAAAAACTCAGAGCTTTTTCTGGCAAAGACGTCCGACCAACTTATGAGCTAGATTATGATACTTGACGCTCCAGTGTAGAATTAATCTTGACTGATCCTGCTATGTCCAAATTGCAGCAATCCCGGAAGATCATTGAGTCTCTTTTACCCCCAGCAGCTGATGTAGTCAAGTACTTGAACCCCGACAGCTCACCATCAGAATACCTTCAGCTGTTAGATTCTGCTTATGGTACAGTTCAAGATGGCGGAGAGCTTTACGCCAGGTTTATTGACACCTTCCAAAACACAGGTGAGAAACCCTCGTCATATCTACAACGTCTTCACGTAGCTTTGACTCACACTGTGAAGCATCGTGGCACTTCAAGCCAGGATTTTGACAGGCTGCTTGTCACGCAGTTTTGTCGAGGTTGTTGGAATGATTCCTTTTTAACTGCACTCCAGTTAAAACAAAAACGAACAAGTCCCCCAACTTTTCCTGATTTGCTTCTCTTGCTACGCACTGAAGAAGACCAAATTGCTGGCAAAAATTTAAGGATGAGACAACATTTGAGCAGTTCAGATGAAGATGAGGACAATATCACGCTAAACTCACTCCAAGAACTCTCAAAACAAGTTGCAGAAATTCAAACGCAACTAGTAAAACTAACTGCAGAACCAAAAGCTCAAAACTCACAATGTACACTCAGTACAAAGCCAAAAGAGAAACGAAAGTCGGAGATTCGAAGACGACCAGATACCGTCGTAGTTCCGCCCATAAATGATACCGGATGGAGACAATACTGAAAATGGTCACATTACAACTCAACCAATACTGACGATGGACAGTCTTGGTTGCACATGCAACGGGACGTGCATGATATTTAGCGCGGGAGAGTGTAACCCAGCTGAGAAAATGACTCTTTTTTTCTCAGATGTCAATTGTATTAATACAATTGTGTGATTTTATTTTGAAAACCGACTATCTTGGGGAAGAGGAAGTGCGATCCTCATCATCCAACTTTTAAAATTTCCGTTTCATAGTCACGTTGGGTGATCTGGGTCTTTCCATTCGTTAAGAGCGATATTAGCTCCGCCTTCCGAGTAGAGGCAGCAAGCGCGCACTCGGAATTCAGTCTTTCACGATATGAGCGCGGACGAGAGAGGTTGTGAAGCGGTCTGACTCACACAGATACCTCTTCTTGGTGAGTTTCATTCAGAAAGATGCTATAAATGGATCTAAACACTCTCCAAACGCTAATTTGCAACCTTTATTATCCTAAGTTGACAGGAGCACGAGCGTGAGGGGCATTGTGGCTGTGTCCTTTGCTGTGTTCACACTGAGGCCTCATCTTGGTGAGTCAGATACATGCTAACATTAGCGTTATGCTAATGCTAGTCGCGAGTGGATTTTTTCTGTTTAAAAGCAATGGAAAAGGCTATCTTTGTGTCTGTATGGTTTTCCTAAATGTGATTTCAGTTCCCAAACAGTATGCTGAAGTAACTTTTAGTCCATATGCACTATTTCTGTCGAATGCAATGTGTAGTTTGATGCTAAAAGCACATGGTGTTGGTCTACTATGTAAATCCATAGGTTATGCTAAACCCAGTAGCTCAGACAGGGTTTTACTGATTTTAAAAAGGGAATATTGGAAGTAATAGGACGGTATATTCCCTGGTTATGTGATAGATTAATTGTATTTCATTTCATGATTTACAAAGATAAGGTTGAAAGGGATTAATCATAATTTCATGGTTAAGTGATGTAGAGATAAACAGAGGAATTCATTTAATTGGTTACATGAAAAAAAGGGTATTTCATGTGCTACCAGAGAGATTGTGAGAAAAAGAACACATGCATGTAAAATGTAAGATATTACTATATTGCTGGATTGTGATAATAGTAATATGAGAGAAGAATTTAAACACTAAGCTATGGTGTTATATAAGAAGGGATTGGAAGACGAATTACTCTGGCTGTCAACAATAATACCATTATTGTCGTGCAGGCTAGGTTTTTTTGGTTGCCGACCAAAAACCTTCTGGATCCTGGATTCTCTCCGAATGGAGATGGCGAGCCTGACCCAAGATTGAACCGAGATTGAACCGAGATCTAACCAAGATCTCAATTGAAGAGCATCCTTCCTCTCTCCAGTGCCCAACGTTGGAGTGGTAACAACCCAAGTAGCCGCTTTAAAAGAGGAAAGGAAACCTGAGTCTGTAGATACAAGATATCTTGACTGGTCAAACGACTAAACCAAACGGACAAACAAACACTGAGCTCAGTAGGACATCTTTGGGGTTTTATTTCATACCGGCCGTTGTATATTTGTACAGTTGTAAATTGTCTGTATATATTGCTCACTTTATCCCTATAAATAACAACCATTATTGCTCATTTCTTGCCTCCAGCTATTTCATTCCACACTCACTTTAATTCCCTATTGTAACCCTTACGAACCTAGCAACTGGTCTACACTTAATTATTTCCCTTACCTAATTAACATAAGGCAAGGGTTACAAAAGTATTGAGATGAACTTTTGTTACTGACCTAATACTTATTTTCCACCATAATTTGCAAATAAATTCTTTAAAAATCAGACAATGTGATTTTCTGGATATTTTTTTTTCTCATTTTGTCTCTCATAGTTGAGGTATACCTATGATGAAAATTGGAGACCTCTCTCATCATTTAAGTGGGAGAACTTGCACAATTGGTGGCTGACTAAATACTTTTTTACCCCACTGTATATGAAAGAGTATTAAAGCCACATAAAGTCAAAATTTTGAGAAAATTGTGATAGTGGTGGCCTAATGGTTAGGAATGTGGACTGGTTACTGAAGGGTTGCTGGTTCGTTCCCAGAACTGGCAGGATCAGATCTGGTTGGGACAGATGTCAAAGCAGTGTTTGCCCCATCCTCATTAACCCCACTGTGGTGCCCTTGGGCAAGGCCCTCAACTCCAACTGCTCCAGTAGAGCTGCTCAGTGGTCACAGGTCAGTCTGTGGTTGTACTGGGCCACTTCCTGGTGTGAATGTGAACAGGGTGTCCTTTAAAAAGAGAGGCTGTCTTTCAGTGGACCTCCCCTTTATAAATAAATAGTAATAGTATTTTGAGGAAAAAAGTCATAATTTTTTTTTCGACACATCTTCAACGTCCTACTTTTTGTGACACTGTGTTTATGTGCTATAAGAGAAATAAATTCCTTGCTTCTAAAACAGATTCTGAAATACAATTTTTCCACATTTTGTCTTTTTTCCCTCAAAATACTGTTTCAACTTTATTTTCAACATACAAAACTTTTTTTTTATGTTGCCCTAGTACTCCTTTGTGTTATTAATGCTGGCCAGTTTATTGTTATTATAATATGATTTCATTGTTTTTGTACAGAGAGCAGTGGAATTTAGAAAGAAAGGTTTTACCTTGACTTTAATGTCAAACATGTTTTGTGTAATGAAAGAGCTTAGTGACACTAACTCTGGAAAACTACAATGATTATAGAAAAAAAAATCACTACCCTTAAAAATATACATATTTAATTAGGATGTCATAAGCTGCACTGAGTAAATAGCTGAATAAAACAAAAGATATGTTTGTCTTTATTTCAGTCTGCAAAGTAAGAAAATGTGATTAACATCAAGCTGGCACTCGTGTCTATCATAATGTACACCCACGCTTTGACATTAAAAGTGCATTATTAGGGAGTTTAGATGATTCCGTTTATGCAGTCCTTAACTGTCTGCTAGGCTTCAACTCAGCTACATCAGGAGTCATTTAAAAGCGTCCTCTTCACCCTGCTTGTGGTGTCTGTGCCTTAAATTCTTATTTTTTAAAAAAATATATACTGTATCTATTGATAAATATATTAGATGTATACTATATACATGTACTTCTTATCCAAGAAGTGTGTGCTTCATTGTGGGTGAGTTTAATTTGTGGCATTTTATTCTTATATTCACAAAGTTGCTGGTGTCGAGCTCTTATGATTACAACAGATGTTTTAGGGTAGATTGGTTGTAAAAGCTCATTGAAATTTTTGTTATACTTTTTTGTTCGAAATAAAGTATCTATCTATCTATCTATCTATCTATCTATCTATCTAAATGAAGCAGCCAACTTCAGGAGTATAATTACGATAACTAGAGGAAGATTAAGATGACAACCTTTGCAGAATAGTAAGAAATTTACTTTGTTGTCCTAAGTGTGTTAGCTAGGCTTTGTACTGAAATGCATAAAGGTAAACTGAGCATGCACTGTAGTTGGTGCTGTTGTACAGTTTGCATTGCTGTTAAGCATATATGTGTATAAGCTGAGAATTGTGTTTATATGATGACATGCAAGCACCGTTAGCTCAGCTGGTTAGAGCGTGGTGCTAAGGTCATGGGTTCAGTTCCTATACTGGCCACATAAGTATTTTCAATGATAACACTTGTTGAATTTTAGGCAGCTCAGTGGAGCAGTGGTTGGCACTGTTGCTGTGGTTGAAACCCAAGAGGTGGCCAGCTGCGTCCTTTCTGTGAGGAGTTTTCATGTTAGGTTAATTGGCACTAACTGGGGATAAATTTTTCTTATTGAATGGTTGCTTGCCTTTGTGTTAGCCCTGCAATGGACTGGTGATCTGTGCAGGGTGTACTCCACCTCTTATCCAAAGATGCTGGGATAGGCTCCAGAAAAGGATTAAGTGGTTAAAAAGATGAATGATGATATGCTACTTATTAGAGATCTAGTATTTTTTTATGCTAACTAGCCATATAATACAAGCAAATAGCTATGAATGCTGCAATTTTTTTTTTTTTTAAATCAGACATTCAAATTATTTTGCTTCGGTGCATTGGAGCCATACGGTAATCACTCAGTGTGTCTGTAGGAGTGGGAATCGCAAGGAACCTCGGGATTCAGTTCAGATCACAATACTTTGGTCACGATGTGATCCTATCACGATTCAGAGATAATACATCGCAATATCAAGTATCATGATCCCATATATTTCAAATTTTTTCAACTTACTCAACCTCAAATCATATCCCAAAGTAAAACTGTTGACATCTCTTTCATATAATAAAGTATTCTCGGGGCTTCATTTCTACGTCTTTGCACATAGGAAGGGTGGTGGACGGTGTTTGGAATAGACTCCTGCTCCAGATACGTTTAGCTGACTCTGTAGACTCTTTTCAAAAGCAGCTGAAAACTTTTTTGTTTAATGACGGTTTCCGTTGAGTTTCAACTGCTTTTTAATGGTAAGTCTCATATTTTTAAATTATTTTAATCTTGTGTTTTAACTTGTTTTTGTACTTTTAAAATTATTTTTATCTATCAACTTATTCCATTTTATTGTACAGTGTGTTAGATATGGAAAAGGCTGGTAGTAGTAAGATGGCAGCCGGGTTGGACGTGGGATAGACCAGGGTGGCTGACTGCCGGTTTGCGGTGGTGAGGGCTCCCTCACTGACCAAGGTTGAAGCTCAAGTACGACGGGATCACAGTCCTTGCGAGCAGCGGGACGACCAGAGGCGTTCCAGGTGGAGCCCGACTGGATGGAGGTGCACTGGCATAGGTCAGTTTATACCTGGAGGCACCTGAGGGAGCTGCGGCTGCCGGTGGTGGAGAGGAGATGGCGCAGCGGGAGCCCTGAGGTTAAACGACGGAGACGCTTGGAGAGGGATCCATCCAAGGACTGAGGGTTTTGTGTGTGTGTTTTGTGTTACCTTAGTCCTGTTTGTGTGTAGTAGTTATTACTTGGTGCCCCAGTAAATTAAAAAAAAAAAAAAGAAAGAAGAAGAAGTAGTGAACAGAGGAGGTGTCTTGATGTGGACTGATTTGGGGTGTTTATATTTTGAAATTTTGATAGCCAGGATGGTGGTGGATTAGTAGTTTGTGAACAGTGTATGGTAAGACTGAGCCCACTATTAGTTGGTTTGAATAATTCTAATTGAAGACCCAACACGGTTTTATGTTATGAATGCCCATTGTGGGGTGGGTGTTGGGGTGGGGGCCGCCTATAGTGTGTAGATATCTGTTGTGGTATTGTATGTCCTGTTTATGTATTAATGTTTGGGGATTGTTTTAATTAGAAACACGGCTTTATTTTGTTTAAGTTGGACTGTTCTCTCTGGCGGCAGAATAATCTGCCCAGCCGTGTAGGGGGCGTTGGTAGACTACCCGCCCCCCCCAACCTTGGTTGTATGAATGGATAGGAGTTTGTTTCTTTTGTACATATTTTGTTCCCCTTTTAGAGTGTGAGTCAGGAAACAAATTGCGGTGGGTTATTTGTGTGCTTGGAATTTTTCAATGGGGTGGGGTGGGGGGTTAGATATGGAAAAGGCTGGTAGTAGTAAAATGGCGGCTGGGTTGGACGTGGGATAGACCAGGGTGGCTGACTGCCGGTTTCCGGTGTTGACGCCACCCATGGTATAAAGGAGGCGGGGGAAAGAGGCTAATCCTCTTTCGTCGTGGGAGCCACTTGGCATGCAGGCGAGTGCCGTAAGCCTTATTGTATATAGTTGGTATCCTGTAATAAAGCCCTGTTAACCGAGTTATTGATATCTCGTTATTCCTACAATTATGGACACTACATTTGACGACAAGGTAAAAGCGGTAATAGAAAGATCTGTTGCCAGCTTTTGGTCGTTTTTGGAGGCCCCAGGCGAACTGCCCGTGCTGTGGCCTCGCTGGTTTTCTGCTTTTATGAACTACCTTGTAGTTTTAAACCTTGGCGAGATGGAGAAGCTCTGAGCGAGAGCAGTGTTGGTCCATAATTTGTGAATGGAAGGGCAGAGGATCCTGGTGAACCTTGGAGGTTCTGATAGCTTCAATGAGGTAGTGGAGCTAATGGCGCGCTGGGTTGGACATGGGATAGACCGGGGTGGCTGACTGCCAATTGACTGCCAATTTCTGGTGGTAATGCCACCCATGGTATTGTATAAAGGAGGTGGGAGGAAGAGGCTAATGTAACGGCTCTCGTCACAAGTATAATGGTTCTTCTTTTGGGACACCCTTAAGCGGCCGTGATCGGGAACATTAAAGCAAGTGTGTGTGCGGCATAGGGACCATGATGACACCAGACTGCTGTTTCCACAATTTATTCACTCCTGTAGATGAAATAAAACAAACTACATCACACTCCGTCTGTACCTCGATCCCACACAGGCTCCCCCAGCAAAGCAACGCGGTACTGTGGGGGAAAAACTGAACTACCGGAGCCTCGGAGGTACAGGAAGAGCGGATGTGAGAAGTGTACCGCCAAAATAAAAGCACTCAAGTAAAATAAAATTCACAACAATATAAAGAAAAACATAACTGAGAAAAAGAATTGTTTAAAGTACATTTTCGACTCTGTTACAACTGCAGTGGGAGCTTGAGGTGAGACCTGCACTGCCTCCCTCCAAGTACAGGTCAGTTAGTTTCCCTGAGACTGAGAAGGAGGCTGACAGTTGTTGTTGGGACAGGCCAGTCTGGTATGACCAGGGGAAAGACAGGTAAAACACAGTTTCTCAGACATGCAGTGTGAAATGGTGGAGTGACGTGTGTCACTACAGACCATACAAGTTGCTTCTCTGGGGCGTCTCTGACGAGGGGCACGTTTAAATCTGTTGCTCTCAGTCGGGTGAGGAATTGTACACTGCTGCAACTTCTCCATCATTTCCTGAAACATATCAACCATGCATCCAAGGAGCCTCTCCTCTGACTGTTGGAGATTTTGAACAACAACCGGCAAACTAGCATAATCTGAGTTGAGGGGATTTGGGGTAGGGGCAGAGATGGGGAATGGAGAGGGACCCTGACATGTAAACTGTCGGGTTTGAGGAAGTGAAGAGGGAATGACTGGGGTGTGGCACTGTTCTGGCATGGTCATGGCTGAATATGGCAACCTGGGTTTGTCAGATGTTACAGTAGCTGTGTGACTCATTAGCTGTGGACCATCAGGCGCTCTGGCACTAGCTCTTACCTCTCTCTGATAATCGTCAATTCTCAACTGAACATCACGTGAGGTCCATTCATGAGGTGGCTTCCACTTCAAGGTGCAAGACAGATCAGGATCAGGACAATTTTTGACGAACATGATAGCAACCTCTTTGCTCATGTCCTCAGTCTGCTTGCCTTGTCTACGCAGGCCCTCAAGAGCCAGGTCAGCTGCTTTGTTCAGCCTTATCCAGTAGTCCACTGGTTTTTCTCTGTGCCTGGGCAGGGTTGCATAAAAATCTGCGAGCGGAAGACATGAGGAGGCATCACAGAAGTAACGGAGAAGAACATCATATATTATCTCAGGTTCCTTTTTAGCATCTAGCTCCAGGTCACTACGCAGGGCAACTTTCACAACATCTTTGGCTTTGCCCAATAAATGACTTATTATTTCTCCTGCTTGCTCACACACAAGAATCTCTCTCTTCTTGAGGTCAGTCTTAGTCAAGTCAATCCAGTCCCGAACTGAATATTTGTCGGTACCGTCACCTCTAAATGTTCGTAGTTCTCTGTCTGACTTAACATGGACAGTCACATGTGGAGGGTCATATTTGGTAACATCACAATGAGCAGTCCGATCAGTAGGAGAAGTCTGGTTGTCATTGGTCATATTCACAACACCAGCAGACATTAATTTAGTAACTATAGACTCACCAATTTGAGCACCAAGCTGCCCCACCATATCTGTAAATTGTTCAATGGCACCAACATTACTGCAGGGTGTGGAAACACGAGGACCTTCACTCATGAACTCACCAACAGGAATACAACCTGGGCTCTGACCTAACCCCGTATCCCCACCACTGTTCATAAATTTCGAATGTCCCACATCTCTACTATTAGTAATATCGCTGCGCCAAATAAGATAAGATAAGATAAGATAAGATAAGCCTTTATTAGTCCCACAACGGGGAAATTCCAGGATTGCAACAGCACAGGGATAGCAACACTCAGAGCAACAATCAGAAGGCAAGAAAAAAACAAGCAAGCAAGAGCAGCTAATATACATATGTACATATTACTATAAAATATATATATATACACACACACAGACACCTTTAAAAGTTAGAAATTAAATATCCCTAATGCAGTTAGAAATTAAATACCTCTCCCTTTTGGCAAAACCGGTGTTGTATAATTATCCATGTCTTTTTTTTTTTTTTGAACTACTTTACACAGTGAAATTTTCTTGCGTTGTGACTAACTCCAAAATAAAGTGGCATATATCACAGTACAGAATCACAAATATTACTACTTCAAATACTATAAATGTACTGTGGGTAATCATATAAAATGCTTTTCAACAGTCCTGTATATGTCTGACCACGTATACGTCCCAGCGTAGACCCAATTTGTTGATGCAGCATCCACGGTGACCGGCGTCGAGCTGATCTGAAGATCCAAGGGTCACTGGCACCAGTGTAACGGATCTCGTCACAAGTATAATGGTTCTTCTTTTGGGACACCCTTAAGCGGCCGTGATCGGGAACATTAAAGCAAGTGTGTGCGGCATAGGGACCATGATGACACCAGACTGCTGTTTCCACAATTTATTCACTCCTGTAGATGAAATAAAACAAACTACATCACGCTCCGTCTGTACCTCGATCCCACACAGGCTCCCCCAGCAAAGCAACGCGGTACTGTGGGGGAAAAAACTGAACTACCGGAGCCTCGGAGGTACAGGAAGAGCGGATGTGAGAAGTGTACCACCAAAATAAAAGCACTCAAGTAAAATAAAATTCACAACAATATAAAGAAAAACATAACTGAGAAAAGAATTGTTTAAAGTACATTTTCGACTCCGTTACACCAATCCTCTTTCATTGTGGGAGCCACCTGGCATGCAGGCGAGTGTCGTAAGCCTTATTGTATATAGTTGGCATCCTGTAATAAAGCCCTGTTAACCGAGTTATTGATATCTCGTTATTCCTGCAATTATGGACACAAAACAGTGCTCTGTGACAGAGCACTGTGAAAAGCACTTCATAAATAAACTTTAGTTACTTGGTGTTTGGAGAAAAAGCAAGCTCCATGCTGGTGTGTTTTTAGCTTAACTGTTGCTAATGCTGCTCTGAGACGTGTGCTGGCCCACATGTTCCAAGTGTTTTTTTGTTTTTTTTTTGTGCAGCACTTCTTGCGGGTTGCGTGTCATGTCAAGGTCTTTCCTTCCATCTTTGTTATAAAGTCCAAAAAAAGGCCCGACATTGGAGCTAACTGCTTTCTAACTTTTAAAGGTGGCTGCAAATCTCACAAGATGATATGTGTAAATATGCTATAAAAAATTAAAAACTCCATAGTTTTAATAAGCAGTAGTTATTTAAATTAGATAATGAAATAAGTAAAAATTAAATATAATGGATTAAGTAAGATGTGCATTACCATTTGTGTAATCCATGAGAAAGTAACAATATGTCTAAAAACATAAAAAAACAGCAGATTTCAGACTTCAAATCACTATTATTAATTTCCTTCATGAGCCCATCCAAAATGTAAGGATGTGCCTTTGGTATATGTGTCCTCCACAATTAATTCTGTTGGATTCCGAAAAATTTTATATGTCTGTTATTCAGTATTATCCTATTCAGATCCATTTTTGGGTTCAAACACATGCATGTAATTAACCACTTACACAGTACCAATGCAAATATTCTGGGCTGTTTCTCAGCATTTCTGTGCACATCCATGTATTTGTGCTCACACATGTGTGTATTGATGAGGCAGGTGATGTTGATGGTTATGGTTTTGTAACCTGTGACACACTACTGCCTTAGGGCAGGGCACTCTTACTGTGGGGACTTTGGCAGGTCAGGGTTGTCATAGCGATGATGACAGGAAAGAAGAAGATAGAACAGGATGTGTTGGCAGTGCTCTTTGGAGAGGAGGAAGAAAAGAGGAAGCAACCGGGGGGAGGGGGGGACACTGGGAATGGATGTGGTTTTTAAAGATTTTGAGTTTTTTTCAGACTGAATAAGATGCCATTTTTATCTTCAGCCTGCATAGTTGTCATAGTGAGATGTGGAGACCTTCAGGACTTTTTTCCAACTCCCTAATGCAACTCCAAGTGAAATTTATTATAAAGAAAAAGATACAAGTGATCAGAAGACTGTATAAATGGACTGACCCAACAGTGTGCTGAATTTGTACATTCTTTTTATTTGAGTCCACCCCGTGATGCATCGAATACTATTTCATTTTAGTAATGTGTCTCAGAGAGTAGCACAATTAAAGTGCTGCTTGGCTGGTTGCTTTTACATTAAGTCAGTATTTCCAGGCACAAAGTTCAATACGAGTTTATCAGGAGTTCCAGCCTGAGACACTTTTTGCCTGTATGATCTATAGTAATGAAAAAGCTAATTTTACATTTCAAACAGCATTTCACAACTTTATATGAAGAAAATATGCATTAAAGGGATATCTGCAAGAGAAAACAATGTGATGAACATTAGAAATAACTATGAGGTGTTATTTAAACACTTAAGGTAAAAAAAAAAAAAATTCCTACAACAATTATATTGGGGGGGGGGTCATAGGCTGAAAAGTTCATGGTGGTCAAATTTGACCAAATGTGGTATATTTTTCAGCATAGTCTCCCCTTCGGTTCACACACTTCTTCCATCAGTGTAGCAGCGCTTGAATTCCTGCTGTTGAAAAAAAAAAAAAAATATTTGGTCAAATTTGACCTCCATGAACTTTTCAGCCCCCCCCCCCCCACCACCACCACCATATTCCCATTTGTAAAACAAACTGCGCAGGAGTCACTATAGCTTTTAGGTGTGTGCTATAACTTTGGTTTGTGTTCTCTCAGTCTTGTCTTCAGCATGACATCATGTGCGACTCTGGCCAGGAGAGGAGGAGGGGCCAATTCTTAAGTATTCTGAATTTTAACCACAGTACCATTTTAAAATGCTGGCTGTTAAAGATGCACTCTGGTGGATATACAGTGGCGAAAATAAGTATTGAAGACGTCAACATGTTTCTCATTTGACATACAATGCTGTGAAAAAGTATTTGCTCCCTTCCTGATTTCTTATATTTTTGCATATTTGATATACCTAAATGTTTCAGATCATCAAACAAATTTTAATATTAGACAAAGATAACCTGAGTTAATACAAAGTGCAGTTTTTACATTGATGATTTCATTTATGAAAGGAAAAAGCTATCCAAATCTACCTGGCCCTGTGTGAAAAAGTAATTGCTCCCTAACTGCCTCCTAAACCTAATAACTGATTGTGCCACCATTGGTGCCAACAACTGGCAATGAGTCTTTTACTTCGCTGTTGAGGAATTTTGACCCTCTCTTCTGTGCAGAATTGTTTAAATTCAGTCATATTGGAGGGCTTCATGAGCTGATAGCCGGACATTCTCCTTCAGGATTTTTTGGTAGAGAATAGAATTCATGGTTCTGTCAATTAGGGCAAGTTGTCCAGGTCCTGAAGCAGAAAAGCAGCCCCAGACCATGACACTACCACCACTGTGTTTGACTGTTGATACAATGTTCTTTTTTTGAAATTCTGTGTTAGTTTTATGCCAGATAAAACAGAACACATCTTCCAAAAAGTTCAACTTTTGTCTCGTCAATCCCCAGAATATTTTCCCAAAAGTCTTGAAGATCATCTAGATATTTTCTGGCAAATGTGAGACAAGTCTTTGTGTTCCTTTCGTCCCGCAGTAGTTTTTGTCTTGGAACTCTCCCATGAATGCCATTTTTTCCCAGTCTTTCTTATTGTTTCATCATGGACTAGTGTCCAAACTGAGGCAAGTGAGGCCTGCAGTTCTTTGGACATTGTTCTGAGTTTTTGTTTCTCACCTGTTCTTGAATTTCTTTAGATCACAGTGGGATGTGTTGCATTTTGAGATCTTTTAGCCTACTTCAGGTTGTCACACAGGTTCTATTTAAGTGATTTCAACAAGTCTGGCAGTAATCAGGCTTGAGTGTAGCTACTGAAATTGAACTCAGCTTTCCAAAAAATGTGGTTAATCGCAATTAATTCATGATGTAACACGGAGGGCAGTTACTTTTTTTACATAGGGCCAGGTAGGTTTGGATAGTTTTTTTTTCCTTTAATAAATTAAATCATCATTTGAAAACTGCATTTTGTATTTATTCAGGTTATCTTTGTCTGATATTAAAATTTCTTCGTTGATCTGGGACATTTAAGTGTGACAAATATGCAAAAATATAAGAAATCAGGAAGGGGGCAAAAAAACAAATCATAGCACTGTATTTCTGATGGAGCCATTGATCTGAGATTTTCACCAGATATCAGTGACAGCCCATGTAATCCATACATACAAAGAAATCAAGGCAATTGTGTTCACAAAACAAGTTATAGTTAATAAAATGGAATGACATATGAAATACATATATATAATATGGCTATAGGTACGGATAATACCTAAAATAATATAATAATAATAATATAATATGGCTATAGATACAGAAAACATGAGGGTGTCACAAAGTGCCGGTTCCACGGGCGAAGCAGGGACACCAAACGCTCTCTGTTTCATTATCAGGTGGCCTTCCAGAGTTCATGGGCCAGCGGACTGCGGGGCACCCCCCCCGCCCCCCGGAGGTGGCAGCGACCTACCAGATGAGGGGAGTGGCAGCTTGGCGGGGACTTTCGATGAGGTGAGGGGATTGAAGACGACCTCAGACGAAGATGTAACACCCGCAACGGCCCCAGGCTGGGGCGTAGCTGCACCTGTGGCGGCCCCAGACTGGGGCATGGCAGCACCCTCGGAGACCTCAGACTGTGGGAACGCAGCACCCTTAAGGACCACAGACAGTGGAAAAGCAGCTCCCTTGGAGGCCCCGGACAGAGGCATGGCAGCCACGGTGGATCTCCCGGCGGGGTGACTGACGCTGGGGGTTGCCTCACCGTTGGCACTGGTTCCTGTACCGCTGAACCCAGGGGACCCCCATCTGTTGGCTCAGGATTCAGGGCACAGACGGACCATTCCTCCCATCCTGGACGTGGGCGCAGGTCTGGGGCAGGGACTCCCAAACCTGCAGGTTCCTCCGTTGTCCGGCAACTTCTGCCCAGGACCGGCGGGTTCTCGGAGACCACAGAAGAGAGCATGGGAGAGGAAGGCAAAGACGAGGCAACAATAGCAGGTGATGAGGACTCAGCTAAGTTTGGCTGCAGTTGCTGAGCCTCATCACCGGGAATAAGGCTAGGTATTTCATTTACATGAGAAGAGGAATGAAAACCCACTTGCCTTATCTCCCGGTGTATGGTGGTTCCTGCTACTGAAGATGGACGAGATGGTGCTGACATACTCTGGGCAGGAGGCAGATACTCGGGCTTCTGGCAAGGGAGGCAGAGTGCCGGGCCACTTCTTCGTAGTCCAGGTCCTTGGCGCTGATGACTGAAGGTCTCCCACCAGGCTGTGAGGGTCCATCCAGAGGATGTAGATGGTATAAAGCAGGCCAACATACCTGGGGTAACTGCTCAACCCTGGGTGCACCTCCACAATGGCTGCCACTCCCTCCACATTCCAACAGACCTCATTAAATGAACAGGAGGTGAGTGCGGCATCCACAAAGTCCTGGGCAAAGTCTGCCACCCATAGTTCACCAATGGTGGAGCCCCCGGCTACTGATTTGCCTCTGTTAGCGGGGCCCCAACGTGCTGGTGACATTCCCAGGGTGCAGTGAAAAACAGAGGGGGAACAAAAAGATTTGCGGAAAAAACGTCAACTCACAGAGGATGGTGTCTCACTGGTCGTGTCCTTCTGTCACAAAGGCGAAGCAGGAGCACCACACGCTCTCTGTGAGTTGGCATATTTCCATCCATCCATCTTCTACCGCTTTTCCGGAGGTCCGGGTCGCGGAGGCAGCAGTTCAAGCAGAGAAGCCCAGACTTCTCTCTCCCCAGCCACCTGCTCCAGCTCTTCAGACGGGATACCAAGGCGTTCCCAGACCAGCTGGGAGACATAGTCTCTCCACCGAGTCCTGGGTCTGCCCCGGGGTCTCCTCCCAGTGGGACGTGCCTGAAACACCTCAAGTGGGAGGCGTCCAGGAGGCATCCTAATCAGATGCCCATGCCACCTCAACTGACTCCTTTCAATGTGGAGGAGCAGCGGTTCTACTCTGAGCCTCTCCCAGATGACTGAGCTCCTCACCCTATCTCTGAGGGTGAGTCCAGCAATCCTACGGAGAAAGCTCATTTCAGCCGCTTGTATCCGCGATCTCGTTCTTTCGGTCATTACCCAAAGCTCGTGACCATAGGTGAGAGTAGGAACGTAGATTGACTGATAAATTGACATCTTTGCCTTAGAACTAAGCTCCCTCTTCACCACAACAGACCAGTACAACGTCTGCATCACTGCAGATGCTGCTCCAATCCATCTGTCGATCTCTCGCTCCATTCTCCCCTCACTCGTGAACAAGACCCCAAGATACTTAAACTCCTCCACTTGGGGCAGGAGCCTGTCCCCAACCCGGAGAGGACAATCCACCTTTTTCCGGCTGAGGACCATGGACTCGGACTTGGAGGTGCTGATTCTCATCCCAGCCGCTTCACACTCAGCGGCAAACCGTCCCAGCAAGAGCTGTAGGTCATTGCTGGATGAAGCCAACAGGACAACATCATCTGCAAACAACAGAGATGAGATCCTGTGGTCACCATGCATGACACCCTCCATTCCCTGGCTGCGCCTAGAAATCCTGTCCATAAAAATTATGAACAGGATCGGTGACAAAGGGCAGCCCTGGCGGAGTCCAACTCTCACTGGGAATGACTCCGACAGAGTGTTGGCAATACGAACCAAACTCTCACAACGGTCGTACAGAGACCGAATAGCTCATAACAACAAGCCCGATACCCCATACTCCCGAAGCACCCCCCACAAAAATCCACGAGGGACGCGGTCAAATGCCTTCTCCAAGTCCACAAAACACATGTAAACTGGTTGGGCAAACTCCCACGAACCCTCGAGAATTCTCGAGAGGGTAAAGAGCTGGTCCGATGTGCCACGGCCAGGACGAAAACCACATTGCTCCTCCTGAATCCGAGGTTCAACCAACGGCCGGACTCTCCTCTCCAGTACCTTGGCATAGACCTTCCCAGGGAGGCTGAGGAGTGTGATCCCTCTAAAGTTGGAGCACGCCCTCCGGTCCCCTTTTTTAAAGAGAGGAACCACCACCCCGGTTTGCCATGCCAAAGGCACTGCCCCCGACCTCCACGCAATGTTGCAGAGGCGTGTCAACCATGACAACCCAACAACATCCAGGGCCTTGAGGTACTCGGGGGGAATCTCGTCCACCCCTGGGGCCCGGCCACCAAGGAGATTTTTAACCACCTTGGCGACCTCAGCCCCTGTGATAGGCGAGTCATCCCCCTCGTCCCCAAACCCTGCTTCCTCTGTGGAAGGCGTATCAGTGGGATTGAGGAGATCCTCGAAGTATTCCTTCCACCGCCCGACGATGTCCCCAGTCGAAGTCAACTGTGTCCCATCCGCACCATACACAGTGTGGACGGGGAGCTGCTTTCCCCTTCTGAGCCGCCGGACAGTTTGCCAGAATCTCTTTGAGGCCGACCGAAAGTCTTGTTCCATGGCCTCACCGAACTCCTCCCATACCCGGGTTTTTGCTTCAGCAACCACCCGAACTGCACTCCGCTTTGCCTGCCGGTACACCTCAGCTGCTTCGGGAGTCCCACAAGCCAACCAAGCTTGATAGGACTCCTTCTTCAGCTTAATGGCCCCCCTCACCACTGGTGTCCACCACTTGGTTCGGGGGTTACCACCACGAGATGCACCGACCACCTTGCGGCCGCAGCTCTGGGCCGCCGCTTCAACAACAGAGGTGGAGAACATGGCCCATTCAGACTCCATGTCTCCAGACTCCCTCGGAATGTGGTTGAAGTTCTTCCGGGGGTGGGAGTTGAAGACCTCCCGGACAGGGGCCTCAGCCAGACGCTCCCAGCACACCCTCACTATACGTTTGGGTCTACCAGGTCTGAATGGCTTCCTCCCCTGCCATCGGATCCAACTCACCACCAGGTGGTGATCAGTTGACAGCTCTGCACCTCTCTTTACTCGGGTGTCCAAGACATACGGTCGCAGGTCTGATGACACGATAACAAAATCGATCATCGACCTGCGACCTAGGGTGTCCTGGTGTCAGGTGCACATATGGACACCCTTATGCTTGAACATGGTGTTCGTTATGGACAGACTGTGGTTAGCACAGAAGTCCAATAACTGAACACCACTTGGGTTCAGATCGGGCAGGCCGTTCCTCCCAATCACCCCCCTCCAGGTGTCACTGTCGTTGCCCACGTGTGCATTGAAGTCCCCCAGTAGGACAATGGAGTCTCCAAGAGGAGCACCCTCCAGCACCCCAGTCACAGACTCCAAAAAGGGTGGGTACTCTGAAACATCATTTGGTGCATAGGCACAAATGATGGTCAGGACCCGTTTCCCAACCCGAAGGCGCAGGGAAGCAACACTTTCGTCCACCGGGGAAAACTCCAATATAGAGGCAGCAAGGTGGGGCGATACAAGAATACCCACCCCTGCTCGTCGCCTCTTGCCCGGGGCAACTCCAGAAAAGGCCAAGCTCCAGCCCCTCTCCAGGAGACTGGTTCCGGAACCGGAGCTGTGTGTTGAGGTGAGGCCGACTATATCTAGCCGGTATCTCTCAACCTCGTACACCAGCTCAGGCTCCTTCCCCACCAGAGAGGTGACATTCCACGTACCAAAAGCCAGTTTAGAAAGCTTGGGATCAGTCCGCCAAGGTCTCCGCCTTTGACCGCCACCTGATCCACATAGCACCGGACCCCCATGATCCCTCCTGCAGGTGGTGAGCCCACTGGAGGGCGGACCCATGTAACTCCTTCGGGCTGAGCCCGGCCGGGTCCCATGGGTGGAAACCCGGCCACCAGACGCTAGCCTTCGAGCCCCTCCCCCAGGCCTGGCTCCAGGGTGGGGCCCCAGTAACCCCATACCGGGCGGGGTACACTGAATCCTTGATATACAATTCATGAGAGTCTGTTGGATCGTTCTTAGTCTGGCCCTTCACCCAGGACCAGTTTGTCTTGGGAGACCCTATCAGAGGCAAATTGCCCCGGACAACATAGCTCCTGGGATCACTGGGGCACGCAAACCCCCCACCACGATAAGGTGATGATCCATGAGGGGGAGTTGGCATATTTATTAAGGTAAAAACACATGAACAAGGAATACATGATTAATAACAAAATGGGAAAATGCATGTACCGGAGGAGGTTGGAGCTCACAACCAGGGGAGGCAGAACAGCCCGGGGACACTGTGGCTGAGGCGCATCAGGACGCTGTGGAGCAAGAGACAAATACAGCCGGAGCCCACCCGGGAAGCAGCGGGACTCACGGCTGAGGTAAATGGGGAAAAGGACGATACCTGGTCAGAGCTCAACATACTCTCCTCAACGGTGACGGCAGATAACACTCAGACAGTAACTGAACATCAGAGGAAGTATCAGTAGGGCGCGACAACGGGGAAGGTTGTCGTGCCCCTTAAATAGCCTTCACATAATTACAAGCAGGTGTGGATGCATGAGTGGAGAAAATAACAGAATGAATAACAGGTGTGCAGCTCCGGCCAGTTGACAGCCAAAAGCTGTACAGCGCTGTCAAAATAAAACATAAGCGGAAACCATAATGATACAAACACAACAGAACCCCAAAAATGAACATAATAATACTACAGACATCAAATGACAAGGATAAAACAGGAACCAAATATACTAGATAGGAAACTGGCACAGCGTCCACCCGTGCCCCAGGATCATGACAGAGAGACTGAGACAAAAGGTAATCCTGAGACATGAACACAGGACCAGGGAATACACAACCATGACAAATGATAATAATAACAAACAAGGAAAACTAACTTCAAACCCCAGACCAAAGCAGAGAATATAGCATGACTATGATAACAACAAATACAGAGAATTCCAAAATACCAACTGAAATGAGGTAGGGGAAACACAGAGAAACAAACTAACAAAGGGTGAGGACATGGCTGAACTCATGTCCTGAGAATAACAGAAAGATCATATATGAACATAAAGTGAGGACATGAGCACAGTCATGTCCAAAGCCTGATAATAACAGCTTCCAGATGCCTCCTGTATGGAGAAACTAGGTGCAGGCATTGGTCAGGAGTGATTTTAGCCGATCCTTCCACACAAACTGCCAAATTTTTAAGATTGCGTGGGTGTCTTCTATGAACTCTGATCTTCGGTTTGTTCCATAGATTTTCAATTGGATTCAGGTCAGGTGACTGACTGGGTCATTCTAGCAGATTTATTTTCCTTCTCAGGAGCCTGTTAAGAGTTTCCTTGGCTGTGTGTTTGGGATCATTGTCTTGCTGAAATGTCCACCCTTGTTTCATCTTCAGCATCTTGGCAGATGGCAACAGGTTCTTATCAATGATGTCTCTGTACATTTGTCCATTCATTGTCATGACTTGCCGCTCATCAGCGGCGCCAGCCGCGCGCACACCTGCTCCTCGTCAGCGGCGAGGTATTTAATCCACTCTGCCCTGGGCTTCGGCCTGAAGCCGTCTCTCAACTTCGGCACCTTTTGCTACTACGGAACTCAAGCCTGCTAGCAAAGATTATCTGGGTAAGCTCCCCTTACCTCTCTCCTCTAGCCTTCCCCTGTGCACAGGTGGACTTCCCCGGCGGCGGACTTCCTCATCTCGCCGCTGTCTCTACGCTGCTGCCACAGACACTGCAGGTCGCTGTCTCCCGGGCTCCACCCTTGTCAACGCCAGCCACCTGTCGTAACCAAGTAAGCCGGCTAAACCATCATTATCCTCTGTATTGGTGTGGTGCCCGTTACCCTTCTCTCTCTGCTTCCTCCCATAGGGTTGTCCGGCTGTACGGCCTCCTGCCCCCATGCCTGACGCAGACGCCACCACCAATACATTCTTATTCCACAGACACGCAGCCACACATCCCTGTTTGTTAATAAAGCTGTTGAATCTATCCTGAGCCTGCATGTGTGTCTCCTGAGCCGTGCATTATGTCAGTATGGCTTCAGCAGAGCGGCTCGGCAGACAGCGGGCTCACACGCCGTCTTTCCACCCTCGAGGCTCGGGTGGATTCAATAGCCTATCAACAACAGGTGATACTAAATCAATTAACAATTATTACTAACCGATTAGACCGCTTGGACCCCCAGCAGCCGTTCCCCTCGGCTCGTCCGGGTGGCGCAGCTCCTGCGGCTCCGGTGGCTGCCCAGCTCGCTCCGGGTGCGTCAGCACGGCTCACACCAATCCCCACTCCTGCTCGCTTTAGCGGTAAGCTTGGTGGAGCTCGGGGTTTTATCATGCAGTGTGAGTCCGTGTTCCTTCGCGTTCCCGGAGACTTTCCCTCAGACCATAGCAGAATTGGCTACATTGGTAATCTCCTGGAGGGTCGTGCGCTTACCTGGGCTTACGCCATTATGGTGAAGCCCAGCTACGCCACCCTCACCTATGGCCAATTCGTGCGACAATTTCTGGAAGTGTTCGATCATTCGCGTTTGGACAGTTTCCAGGTTGACCGCCTTCTCGGCCTCCAACAGGGGAGCCGATCGGCGGCCGAATACGCGATCGACTTCCGGGTTACCGCGGAGGAAGTTGGCTGGGAGGAGCGTGCGCTCTGCGGCATCTTCCTCCGCAGCCTAAACTCTGGTCTGAGAGATGAGCTGGCCGGCCGGGATATCCCGGAGACGCTGGCAGAGCTGATTTCCCTAGCCATCAGCTTGGATAACAGGCTGCGCGAGCGCGCCTCAGAGCAGAAGCAGTCCTCTCGCTCGCGGGGCACCTCTGCGCACTTGCCCCAAGCTCGCCGCCTGGCGTTGCCGCCGCCGGAGGTCTCCGAGGAGTCGGAACCGATGATGACGGGCCGGACAAAGCTCCCCCTGGCGGAGAAACAACGCCGCCGTGACCTGGGCCTTTGCGTGTATTGCGGGGGTAGCCAGCACACGGTGGAACATTGTCCGGAGAAGCCAAACGAGGAGGTCCGCGAGTCACTGTAGGGGGCCTCGCGGACGCTAATAGGTTAAATCCCCTCACACATTTGACGCTGCCCATCCGCTTCTGTCACAACCTCACTGGGCACCTCACACATGCACTGGTGGATTCAGGCGCGGAGGGTAGCTTTATTTCACAGAGCCTGGCAACCCGATTGGGCATCCGTTGTCACCCCCTCGACTCTCCTCTCGCCCTGGTTAATCTCTCCCGAGTCTCCCTGGGAAAAGTGACCCACCGAACATCTCCCATTCCGGTGATCATCTCAGGAAACCACCGGGAGGATATCTCCTTCTACGTCCTGCCCACCTCGGTTACTCCTGTCATTCTCGGATACCCCTGGCTCCGCCTCCACAACCCCGCCTTGGACTGGAAGACTGGGAAAGTGTCAGCTTGGAGCACCTTCTGTATGGGCACCTGTCTCCAATCCGCTGCCTGCGCCCCGTCCTCGCCTCTCACAGCCAAGGACACCGCACCCCCGGATCTCACCCTTGTGCCTTCAGAGTTCCACGACCTGGGTGCTGTTTTCAGCAAGTCCAAGGCGATGTCTCTGCCTCCTCACCGGCCCTACGACTGTGCCATCAACATCCACCAGGGGGCGCCCCTACCCTCAGGACGCCTCTATAGTCTGTCAGCACCAGAGAAGGAGGTTATGAACAGCTACTTGAAGGAGTCGCTTAGCGCTGGGATCATCCGACCATCTTCCTCTCCAGTAGGCACAGGGTTCTTCTTCGTGGGAAAGAAGGATGGCTCCCTTCGTCCTTGCATTGATTATCGAGCGCTCAATGACATCACGGAGAAGGACCGGTACACCCTGCCCCTCATGGATACCGCCATCCACTCCCTCCAGGGGGCGACCTGGTTTACTAAGCTGGATCTCCGCAGCGCTTACCACCTCGTCCGGATCCGGCAGGGAGATGAGTGGAAGACAGCCTTCCGCACCCCTAACGGTCATTTTGAATACCTTGTGATGCCGTTTGGGTTGACCAACGCTCCAGCCGTCTTCCAGCGCCTCATTAATGACGTCCTCCGGGATTTCATCGGCCTGTTTGTATTCGTCTACCTGGACGACATCCTCATCTTCCCCAGGTCCAGGGATGAGCACCGGGTCCACGTGAGGCGGGTCCTGCAGAGACTGTTGGAGAACCGTCTATATGTCAAGGCGGAGAAGTGTGAATTCTACGCCAAAACAACTTCCTTCCTGGGGTTCGTCATCTCGCATGACCAGGTGCTTCCGGACCCAGCGAAGATTAAAGCGGTGGTGGATTGGCCCACACCTACCTCTAGGAAACAGGTTCAGCAATTCATCGGGTTCGCCAATTTCTACCGCCGCTTTGTCCCAAACTTTGGAGCCATCGTCGGGCCTCTGACCCGCCTCACCTCCCCTAAGACCCCGTTCCGGTGGACTGAAGAGGCCGCAATGGCCTTCCAGGCGCTGAAGACGGAGTTTTCCTCCTCCCGGGTCCTCAGCCAGGTCGATCCCGCACTGCAGTGCATATTGGAGGTGGACGCCTCGGACACGGGGGTGGGGGCGGTGCTGTCCCAGCGGTCTCCAGCCAACGGAGTCAAGCGACCCTGCGCCTTCTTCTCTCGGCGCCTGTCCCCGGCAGAGCGTAATTATGACGTGGGGGACAGAGAGCTTCTTGCCATCAAGCTTGCGCTTCAAGAGTGGCGTCATTGGCTGGAGGGGGCAGCCTTGCCTTTTGTGGTCCTAACTGACCACAAGAACTTGGAGTATCTAAGATCTGCCAAGCGTCTGAACGCCCGCCAGGCGTGCTGGTCCCTGTTCTTTGCAAGGTTTAAATTCAACATCACTTACAGGCCTGGCTCCAAGAACGGCCTGCCCGACGCCCTCTCCAGGCAATTTGCCCCGGAGGCCACAGAAGACGCTGTTCACACCATCCTGCCCAGGTCGTGCGTCGTGGGGGCTGTTTCTTGGGACATAGAAGACAAGATCCGGAGGGCGCAGGAGTCAGAACCGGACCCTGGCGGCGGACCGGAGGGGAGGCTCTTCGTGCCATCTTCCGTCCGGGGGGATGTTATACTCTGGCTCCACACCTCTAAGCTCACCTGCCATCCTGGAGCTTCACGGATGATCGACCTCCTCCAGCGATCCTTTTGGTGGCCAGGTCTGCGGAAGGATGCCGCCCGTTACGCCCGGGCCTGCCCCGTCTGTACCACCAGTAAGTCAGGTAACGCTCCCCCTGCGGGCCTGCTCCAGCCCCTGCCCGTCCCTGGCAGGCCCTGGTCGCACATCGCCCTAGACTTCGTCACTGGGCTCCCTGTCTCCAACAACTTTGACACAGTTCTGACCATCATTGACCGTTTTTCCAAGGCCGCCCACTTTGTGCCCCTACGTGGACTCCCCTCAGCCTTGGAGACGGCAGGACCTCCTCATCCAACACGTGGTCAGACTACATGGAATCCCGGTTGACGTGGTCTCCGACCGTGGCCCCCAGATCTCTTCGGACGTCTGGAGGTCCTTTTGCAACGCCCTGGGAGCTAAAGTAAGCCTCACCTCCGGCCATCACCCCCAGTCTAACGGGCAGTGTGAGCGGACTAACCAGGAGCTGGAGGCTGCCCTCCGCTGCATTACTACATCCAAGCCCACGTCCTGGAGCTCTCACCTCGCCTGGGTGGAGTACGCCCACAACACCTCTCGCTCCTCTGCCATCGGGATGTCTCCCTTTAAAGCATCCCTTGGATATGATCCACCTCTATTCCCCGCGCAGGAGGGCGAGTTGGCTGTCCCCTCTGTCCAGGCGCACCTCAGGCGGTGTCGCTCCCTTTGGACCACGGCGCGCAATGCGCTTTTACACACGGCGGAGCGCAATAAGTCCACGGCGGACCGGCACAGGAGACCTGCCCCTGCCTACCAGGTGGGACAACAAGTTTGGGTATCCGCACAGGACGTCAACCTAAAGGGTGAGAGGAGAAAGCTGGCCCAACGATTCATCGGCCCATTTCCCATAACCAGGATTATCAACCCGGTGGCTGTGCGTGTGGCTATTCCCTCCTCCCTCCGCATCCATCCCACCTTCCACGTCTCCAAAATTAAACCGGTGGTCTCTGACCCCCTCTGCCCTCCACCTGCGGTGCACCCCGCTCCCCGGATGATTGGTGGCCATCCGGCCTGGACTGTCACTGAGATCTTGGATGCCTGACGCCGGGGTCGCGGGTTGCAGTATTTGGTGGACTGGGAGGGCTATGGACCCGAGTGGAGACAATGGGTGCCTTCCTCGCTGGTGTTGGACCGGTCTCTCATCTCTGAGTTTCATCGAGCGCACCCAGAAAAACCATCGCCAGGAGGCGCTGCTAGAGGGGGGAGTGCTGTCATGAGTCGCCGCTCATCAGCGGCGCCAGCCACGCGCACACCTGCTCCTCGTCAGCGGCGAGATATTTAATCCACTCTGCCCTGGGCTTCGGCCTGAAGCCGTCTCTCAACTTTGGCACCTTTTGCTACTACGGAACTCAAGCCTGCTAGCAAAGATTATCTGGGTAAGCTCCCCTTACCTCTCTCCTCTAGCCTTCCCCTGTGCACAGGTGGACTTCCCCGGCGGCAGACTTCCTCATCTCACCGCTGTCTCTACGCTGCTGCCACAGACACTGCAGGTTGCTGTCTCCCGGGCTCCGCCCTTGTCAACGCCAGCCACCTGTCGTAACCAAGTAAGCCAGCTAAACCATCATTATCCTCTGTATTGGTGTGGTGCCCGTTACCCTTCTCTCTCTGCTTCCTCCCATAGGGTTGTCCGGCTGTACGGCCTCCTGCCCCTGTGCCTGACGCAGACGCCACCACCAATACATTCTTATTCCACAGACACGCAGCCACACATCCCTGTTTGTTAATAAAGCTGTTGAATCTATCCTGAGCCTGCGTGTGTGTCTCCTGAGCCGTGCATTATGTCATTCATCTTTCCTTCAATTATATGAAGTCTGCCTGTACCATGTGCTGAAAAACACCCCACACCATGATGAGATGAGTAGTGCCATTTCTCGTCCAAACATGCTGTGTGTGGGCAAAAGATTCAGTTTTGGTCTCATCTGACCAGACTATATTCTCCCAGTATTTGACTGGCTTGCCCAAATGTTGTGCAGCAAACTTTAAATGAGCTTCAACATGCTTTTTCTTCAGCAATGGAGTCTCGAGAGGTGAGCGGACATAGAGTCCATGTCGGTTGAGTGCATTACTTATTGTTTTCTTTGAAACAGCAGTACCTGCTAACTCCAGGTCTTTCTGAAGCTCTCCATGAGTGGTCTTTGGCTCTTGGATAAGTCTTCTGATAATTCTTTTGACTCTTCTGTCAGAAATCTTGCGAGGAGCTCCTGGTCGTGGCCGGTTTTTGGTAAAATGATGTTCTTTCTACTTCTGGATGATGGCTCCAACTGTGCTCACTGGAACATTCAGCAGTTTAGAAATGCACCTGTAACCAATGCCATCATTATGTTTCACAACAATAAGGTTGCAAAGGTCTTTGCTTCTACCCATCATGAGTTCTTTGTGGTGTGACACTCTGATATTCACAGACCTTTTTAAAGGCTATCAGTCAGGACTTAACCGGCTGAAATTAATTTGCACTGATGGGTGATGGGATGGCTTCCGAAATTCTGATGGATTTAAGCTGGTTTCTTTGCTTTCTATGCCTTTTTGCACCTCTTTTGCTTCATGTGTTCAATACTTATTCCCTGTGACATTCCACTTTATTAAATGTAACTTGTTTTGTGAACACAGTTTCCTTGATTTCTTTGTATGTATGGATTACTTGGGTTGTTACTAATATTTGGTAAAAATCTCAGGTCAATGGCTCCATCGGAAATATGTTTAATGAGAAAAATGTTGACATATTCAATACTTATTTTCCCCGCTATAAATCCCCTGTAAAAACAAATCTATATTGTCTAAAATGGTATCTTATGCCCGTTTTTCTATAAAAAAAACACCTTTCATTGTCTTACAGTTTCATGTCAAAATGTTTTTTTTTCACACACCTCTACCCGCAAACACCAGAATCCGTGATTACTAGGCCCAATGACCTACCACAAGGCTAACAGTGGCTAGCACTACATTATCAGAATAAATCATGTGATTAAAAAGATTTACCGGTTGAAGGACATGCCCATACCCAACACCTCAAGAAAAGCACAGGATTGTCAAAAAATTCCTAATATAACAGTGATTTGTAAATTAAGCAGAAACTTCTGCTATACAGAAAAACTCTTTTGTGCAACAGCAAATACAGACTTTGACACAATATCCATTACAACAGCTAAATTGCGTTGAATGCATGTTAAAGAGTATAGATTTGGAAATTATGGCAGCACTTTTATTTGAAAACTCCCTAAACGCAGCGGTCCCCAACCACTCGGTACCTAGTGCTGAGAAAAAATAAATAATTTATTCTGTTGCTCTGTATTGTCTATCGAAGACTATGTTTTTCTGGAAAAAAAAAATGAATATTGTCTCTCTTTCTGTGCCTGACTCCTACCTGTCTGTCTGTCTGCTGCACATCTTGATACACAGTCGTACCGGAAGGACAGGCTCTCCTTGGGGGCGCGCATTGGTCCGTGTCCAGACCGGAGATTCACAGCTTTAAAGCTCATTGACAAGATGTAGTCATGATTTTACCTCTAAAGATGTATAAAAAGTTACAACATTGGCTGTAGTGTTAGATTTGTTCATTTGTCCGTGGTTTTACGACATCTCTCCTCATGCATGCACCCGTGACAGGGTGCTTTCTTGCAAGCGGACGTTTTTCCAACACAAACCCTTCACTTCGTACACACGGTCAGGACGGAGACTTGAGGAGACGTTCACTGGCAGGTTGGGGGAGACAGAGGAAGGGACGGTGTGGGAAAACTCGGGGGTGAGTGTTTTTTTTTTTTTTAAATCATACACTGTTTTTGCTGATGTGTTCCATTAATACTCACTGTAAACATGGAAATGAGCGCAGTGCAGAGCCGCATTTGATTGGCTAGGCTGAGCATTTGAGCGCTACTCAGGGACAAATTTGATTGGTGAAAATGGCAGGAGTTGATGACGATTGGCCAAAATTGTGGGAAAGTTGCAGTGATTGGACAAAGTTGCAAAGTCACGCAAAAGATGTGACGATATCCTGATTTCACTTGAATTCGTGCGATTGCAACATCGTAAAATCCTGGAGGGACTGACAGTCATCAAAATTAAATCAAAAAGGCTAAAAATATTTCACTATTTGACTGTAATGAATATTGAATATATTAAAAAGTATATTTTGTCATGACTGCAAGGAGAAAAAAGCTCACATGCAGGATGCTAACACCAGAGAAGGCACACAACACAGAGGGGTAAAGTTAAACACAATTTTATTGAAAATAAACACTCAGCTGTAGACAAAAGTGACACACGCCAGAGGGAACACACAGCCTGAAAGAGAGGGAGACGAGAGCGGATTAGGAATGAGGAGGGAGGCTGGGAATAATGGATAAACAAGGGTGGATCTTACTGTATGGCAGACCCTCCAGGATTTCGCGAAGTTGCAATTCTACCAATTCCCACGACTTCAGCGGGTCTTGCATAATTTGAGTTTTGTCCAATCACCGCAGCTTTACCACAATTTTGGCCAATTGTTGTCAACTTCCGCCAATTTCGCCAATTTAAATTTGTCTCTCAGTAGCACACAGATGTGTACGTCATCAGTCTGACCAATCAAATGCGGCACTGCACCGCACTCACTTCTGTGTTTACAGTGAGAATATACCGAACACATCAGCAAAAAACAGTGTGTGATTTAAAAAAAAACACACTCACCTGCAAGTTTTACCACATCGTTCCTTCATCTGTCTCCCCGGCCCACCGGTGAACGTCCCCTCGAGTTTCCGTAATGACCGCATGTATGAAGTGCCGGGTTTGTGTTGAAAAACGTCCGCCTGCCTGAAAGCACCTCTGTCTCAGGAGCGCATGTACCAAGACACGGCGTAAAACCACACAAAAAAACAAGTGAATCTAATATTACAGCAAGTGTTGTAACAGTTTATACGTCTTTAGAGGTAAAAGTCACTACTACGTCTTGTCAGTGAGTTTTAAATTTGGGACTCTCTTGGCTGGACATGAGCCAATGTGCAATTCAGGCAATTCCCAAAGAAAGCCCCCCAACTTACCGCAACAATAGAAAAAAAAAATCCCGCGAAATCCTGGAGGGACTGTTATGGGAGCAGAAAGCCCGGCAGAGGAACCCAGCGGAAGGTGGAGGAACCAGCAGGGCAGAGCTGGCGGGAAGTGGAAGAGAAGTGGAGGTGGGGGGCGAGTCTGACAGGGTGGAGAAGGCAGTCTGGAGTGAAGATGATGATGGAGCAGGTGAATGCGGTGCAACCCCAGAGACGTACCGCGGAGATGGCAGCAACCTGGGGAGAGAGGAGGGAAAGAAGAGTTTTGCTGAGTTCCCAAAAATGCTCAGTTTTCACCCTAATTCAAGGCAACTATCCGCAATGAGCCAGCGCCAAAGCGTTCACGAACAGGTTCTTTTAAGCGCTGGCAGAGCACTGATGACCTGTGGAGCTCGGAGCTTGATGGAGAACCTCCCACAGAAAGGGAGTGAGAGCTCGCTTACCCATCATAGCAGTCTGTCGTGGGCGACAGTGACTGTTTCATTTAGGTCTGATCAGATTCCTCCACGCAGTTCTGTCCTTAGCCTTCCGCTGCCATGAACTCTTGTCTATATCCAACTTCTTCAAGTTTCTTTTTACAGTGTTTTTAAATCTGAGCCTTGGTCTACCCTGATTGCATTTGCCCTCGCATAACTGTGAGTAGAGTAACTGTCGAGGGAGACACTGGTGGTCCATCCTCTCAACAAGCCATCTCAGGTTCATCTGTATTAGCATGTCCTCCATTGATGGTAGACAAGCTCGTTTCAACACTTCTATGTTGGTTATCTTGTCTTTCCATGAGATATTCATTATGGCTCGAAGGTGTCTCATCATGTACATGTGGAGTTTCTTTACCTGCACTCTTAGACAGTCCAAGTTTCAGCACCATACAATAGAGTAGCCAGTACTGTCGCTCTGTACACTTTGCATTTCACACGGATAGACACATGTTGATTGTTCCAGTCTCTCCCTCAGGTTTCCGAACACAGCGCTCACTCTTCCCATTTTGAGAGATAATTCATCCTGCAGCCTAGCATTCTCTGAAACAGTACTCCCTAGATACTTGAAAGTCTTGCACTTGACTAGTGGCTCTGTACCAATGTTGATTTCTTCTGGTAGTGATGTTGATAACTGGAACTTTGGTGGTTGATAAAGGCACTCTGTCTTCTTGATATTGATTTGGGGGCTGAATTGGCTAGCTGCTCTTGCAAATTTCTCCATTAAAGATTGCGTATCTTCCACACTGTGTGCAACTAGAGCACTGTCGTCGACAAAGAGCATTTCTCTTACTACCTTTATCGATGTTTACTCTTGGCTGTAAACTGTGCCACATTGAACAAGTCTGCTTCTTTCCTTGTTTGAATGTATGCTCCTTCTGAAGTGTCTTTGAAGGCCACCTCAAGCATGGCTGCCAGATATAGCGAGAAGAGTGTAGGTGCCAGCACACACCTTTGTTTCACCCTGTTGCTTACTGAAAAGTCTTTAGATATTGAACTACTCATTGCCACGTTTGTTTGCATACCTGTATGGAGTGCCTCAATCAGGCTGACAAACTTCTCTGTACAACCAGATTTCTTGAGTACCTGCCAAAGTCCTTGTCACAAAACAGTATTGAAGGCTTTACTGAAGTCTATGAAGACTACATAAAGCAGCATGTTCTGTTCGATACACTTTTCTTGAACCTGTTTCAAACAGAAAATCATGTCCATTGTGCTTCTTCCACTTCTAAAGCCGCACTGGGTTTCCGGTAGTACATTCTGCGAGATGTGTTCACTGAGTCTGTTCAGTAGTACACGTGAGAGAATCTTACCAACAGTGGCTAGGTATAATAGTGGTTAGGTTAATTGGAGACTCTAAAGTGGCCCTAGGTGTGAATGTGTGTGTGAATGGTTAAGGGATAGCGCCGTACCGTGGCTGCTTCATCCATCCAGGTGGATGCCCTCAATTTCCCCTCTGGGGATCAATAAAGTATACAAAATCAAATAAAAAAAAATATACACTGATGAACATGGCATACATCTTCCGCTGTAGTGGGAGTCTCATAGTGATTATCCTGTCATTGATTGGCACCGGTTCCTCATCAAGCATTGCTGCTATCTCCTTTCTAACTGCAAAGCCCACTCTTGCTTCTCTCCTTTCTTGAGTTAATTTCCCACTCCAAAAGAAGATGTACCCATGGTCTTCCAAGTTGTCATATCCATTCAATCTTGTTTCACTAAGTGCAGCTATGTCTACATTGTACCTGTTCATTTCCAGGGCCACAAGCGCGGTCTGTCTTTCTGGGCACTGTGATGTTGTTCTGTCCAACAGAGTGTATGCATTCCTTTCTGCTACACACAAGGCTGCTGTTTTCCTCTTCTTTTGTCTTCATGCTCCTAGCTTACTTTTCGCTGCCTGTTGGAGTGTGAACAGATCAGCACAAACCTTGTTAGCCCGGGCGATGTCTGAACCAGTATGAGTTGCTTTCTAACTGACCATTTCATGAAACTGCTTGCAAAGTATTTGAGTACCCCTAACTTTTGCTGGACTAGCGGCACATTCTTGGCAGATAAGGTATTATCAGTGTCAAGGACAAGCCGAGACAAACTGACTCCAGTATCTGTTGCAGTGACTGACCAGATGATAGGTTTGTTTATCCCTGGTCTTTGTATAGTGCATGTCACGATGCACTGACTGGCACAGTCCACCACAGACCTTGCGACAGATGTGTTTATCTGCCAGGATGTCCAGTTTCACCCCGTATAACTGGGAGTGGTCCACCACAGACCTGTGGCAGATGTTGTTTTTAGTTCTGCCAGGATGCCCTGTTTCACCCTCCATTCCCTTGGAAGGGCGGGGTTGCTGGTTGAGTCGCCGGTGGCCCGACCCATAAGACAGGTAGTACCGGTTTTCATCCAGTAGCAAGCAAGCCAGTGCCTGACCTGACAAAAAAGGGATGTAAGTCTCAGTTAAAAGCTGCCAATTTCTGACCAAAAAAAGTGGAATTTTATGGGTAAAAAGCTGCAACTTTAGCAAAAAGACAAAAAAGGTGTAAATTTCCAACTGTTTGACCTAAAACGCTGTAAATTTACGAACAAAATGCTGAAAATATAAGATTTGAGTAAAATGCTGCAAATTTAAGCTTTTTTTTAAAACTGCAAATTCAAGAGTAAGAAAAGTTCTAAATTCATGAGGAGAAATCTGCATTATTATGAATAATAAAAAGCTGCAAATTTTCACATAAGAAGCTGCACATTTCTGAGTAAAATGGCTGTAACTCTGCAGTAAAATCCTGAAAATTTATGAGAAAAATCCTCACATTTACAACAGAATGTTTCTATTTTACATGAAAAAGGATGTGATAAATTGGCGTGTGTTGGCCATTTTTAAATGACAGCGCTCACCCGGTCATCACATATTTCTTAATCGTAGGCTATTGTTTAACCCCCCACACACACACACAGACACACACACTCACACACACACAATATTCTAACTTTCTGAGGTACACCAACACCTGTTTCATGGTGGCAGCGTTCAGGAACCATGTCATCCATAGCTTGGTAAATATATTTCTGACCTAAAACTCTGAATCATTACACACTGTAAATGTACTTAGCACTCAGTGTATCCAGTCAGTGATGATGCTGATTACATCCTATGATTTGATTGGTCTGAAGAACTCTTAAAGCAAGCTTTCTTTGGTAGCACTGTCTAATCACATTTAAGAGGGCTATGGCTGTAACCTCATCTGATTTCTTTTCCATTCTTTTTTTTTAACATAAGGAAGCTTCTTTTACCCAACATCCTCAAATTTCCCAGTAGGAAGGCAACGCTGCATTACACCACATATTCACAACAGAGGGGCACTGTTTCCCCCATTCTAAGATACTGGGGAATTCAGTTGGATTGATGTCTACTGCAATTCAGTGACAACAGAAAGCACACACACACACATACACACACAGAGGGAGAGAGTTACTGTATAGCTATATATCTGTTAAAATATATATTTCATAAATTTGACAGCCAGAGGCATAAAAACAGGGGAAGCTTGCCTTCCCTTTGCCTCTGGGAGAAGACAGCACCGGTTGGAGTGTCACACCAACTTTTTCATGAGCAGTGCCATCATATACAGTAATTTGAAGTTAAAATATGTTGCTTCTCTGTTTCAAGTAAAACACAAAATTATAACACTGTAACTAAGCAAAGAAGTGCAACATTAAAAAAAAAAAACAACAACCTGTAAACTTATGTTGTTGGAGCTTTATTGTACCCTTTAATGTATCACAGATTAAAGTTTTGGGACCACATGTTTTCGTTTTCAAAACTACTTATGCTTATTTATAAATCTAGGCTGAAATGTCCCAAATCAAATCATTTACATATTTGAATGCATCTTGGTGTATGTATTTTGTGTTGTTTCACAGAGGTCGACTGATGTTTCCTGTTTGTCCCCTACAGCACTCTGTAGCCTCAGGCGAAGCCACTGTTTCCATAGCAACCGCTGTCCAGAAGTGCTTTTCCCAAAAAGCACATAATGCACATAATGTTAGGGTAGGTCTTGGTGAGCTAAATGAGTGAACGGATGTCAGCTCTGTAGGTTTACATATTACTGCTTAGCAGTAGGTCTGTTATAGCACTGACTGATGCTGTGCGACTCATGTTAATGATGCTGACTTTAAAAAGTCTGCAGTTTTAAATAAGGTTTAGTTAAGGATTAATGCTTCTTAGATTGGGTGATTACTGTAAATAATCTTTCCTATGTGCATATGTGTGAGCCAGCTGTAACAGTCAGACAGCCTGTCACAACAATGATGTGGTAATTTTAAGTCTAGGACATGCCTGCACAACTTGTGCGAACTCATGACACCGCACTGCTAACCTCCTGCTGTAAAACTCACAGTTTTATTGATCAGAATCTTTATCTAGAGCTCTGTTCCAGGAGGCTGGTTCACTTCTGACTTCTCCCCCACTGGAGTATCTCCAGAATAGCATCGCTCCACACATTAGCTGAGTGTCACTCAACCCATTTCATGCTATCTTACTCTGATCTCTCATTCTTTTTTGAGGAATGGAAAAAAAAACCCTCACAACTACATATGTTGAAATGTTTATTCTTTGAAGTATTCAACAGTGAAAATTGTATTGGTCACTTTTCTTCTTCATTTCCCTTAGCCTTTGACTTTTTAGTCTTTTTTAACGGCACTAAAAAGTAACTCAGATCCTTATACCCCTTTACACAGGGGCAGAGAATGTTGAGAGATTGCTGAGTGATTACATAATAGTCAGATCTCCAAACAATCTTTCAGTGATTTCTCAGCAGTCACCAAGATCTCTCAATGATCTTCAGTGATCTCCACGGCCCTCAAAGTTTTGACTCATTCCAAAACAATTTTTCAATGACCACCAAAGGGAAGTGATCCCTTAAAGATCTCTGAACAATCTCCCAGTGATCTCTCAGCAATCTTTCAAAGAATTCTACTGGTCTTCCATCAAACACTCAACAATCCCTCACTGATCTCTCAGTCATGTTTACCTTTGTTGTGGAAAAATTTGGCATTCATCGAAAAATTGCTGAGAGATCATTGAAAGATCCCTGAGAGATCATTGGGAGATCAATGAGATCATTGAGCACTGCTTGAGCTCTCCTTGACTGCTCAACAATCTTGAGTGCTCCTGAAGAGCTGAGAGTTTGTTGTGAGATTGCTTACCTTTGCTGATCGTTGAAATCATTGGAAAATCATTGAGAGATCTTGGCAATCACTGAGAGATCATTGAAAGATTGTTGACAGCTCTGGCCATTTTTTCATCTTTCAGTGATCTCTCAAGGATCTCCACCCCTTGTAAAAGGGTCAGACAAGCACTTGCAACCTCTCATTCATGTGTGTGTGTGTGTGTGTGTGCGTGCGTGTGTGTGTGTGTGTGTGTGAAAGTGTTTGCCCCCTTCCTGATTTCTTATTTTTTTGTATGTTTGTCACACTTACATTTTTCAGATCATCAACCAAATTTAAATATTAGACAAAGATAACACAAGTAAACACAAAATGCAGTTTTTAAATGAAGGTGTTTGTTATTAAGGGAGAACAAAATCCAAACCTACATGGTCCTGTGTGAAAAAGTGATTGCCCCTAAACCTAATAACTGGTTGGGCCACCCTTAGCAGCAACAATTGCAATCAAGCATTTGCGATAACTGGCAATGAGTCTTTTACAGTGCTGTGGAGGAATTTTGGCCCACTCATCTTTGCAGAATTGTTGTAATTCAGCCACATTGGAGGGTTTTCGAGCATGAACCGCCTTTTGAAGGTCATGCCACAGCATCTCAATCGCATTCAGGTCAGGACTTTGATTAGGCCGCTCCAAAGTCTTCATTTTGTTTTTCTTAAGGCATTCAGAGGTGGACTTGCTGGTGTGTTTTGGATCATTGTCCTGCTGCAGAACCCAAGTGTGCTTCAGCTTGAGGTCACGAACAGATGGCTGGACATTCTCCTTCAGGAGTTTTTGGTAGACAGCAGAATTCATGGTTCCATTTACCACAGCAAGTCTTCCAGGTCCTGAAGCAGCTAAACAGCCCCAGACCATCACACTACCGCCACCATATTTTACTGTTGGTATGATGTTCCTTTTCTGAAATGCAGTGTTACTTTCACACCAGATGTAACGGAACACATACCTTCCAAAAAGTTCAGCTTTTGTCTCGTCAGGCCACCGAGTATTTTCCCAAAAGTCTTGGGGATTATCAAGATGTTTTCTGGCAAAATTGAGATGAGCCTTTATGTTCTTTTTGCTCAGCAGTGGTTTTCATCTTGGAACTCTGCCATGCAGACCATTTTTTCCCAGTCTCGTTCTTATGGTGGAGTCATGAACACTGACCTTAATTGAGGCAAGTGAGGCCTGCACTTCTTTGGATGTTGTTGTGGGGTCTTTTGTGACCGCTTGGATGAGTCGTCGCTGCGCTCTTGGGGTAGTTTTGGTCGGTCGGCCACTCCTGGGAAGGTTCACCACTGTTCCATGTTTTCACCATTTGTGGGTAAAGGCTCTCACTGTGGTTTGCTGGAGTCCCAAAGCTTTAGAAATGGCTAGAAAATTGAACTCAGCTTTCAAAGATCTGATAAATCACAGTTAATTTATGTTTTAACAGGGGGGGGGGCAATCACTTTTTCACACAGGACCATGTAGGTTTGGATTTTTTTTTACCCTTAATAATAAACACCTTCAATTAAAAACTGCATTTTGTGTTTACTTGTGTTATCTTTGTCTAATATTTAAATTTGTTTGATGATCTGAAACATTTAAGTGTGACAAACATACAAAAAAAATGAGAAATCAGGAAGGGGCAAACACTTTTTCACACCACTGTGTGTGTGTATACATTATATACATATATATATACATGTGTGTGTGTGTGTGTGTGTGTGTGTGTGTGTGTGTGTGTGTCCCATGCTGGCAAAATGAGTCACTTTGAGGAAATTATAAAAACTGAGGTAACATTTTTTCCATATTCTGTATTGAAAGACCTTCAAAATGATATTTAATTTGTACGAAATGCGCAAAAATTGAGAAAAACTAAGGAACTGGTGGTGGACTGCCGCAGGCAAGGACAATCCCACACAGCACCAGTAAATATCCAGGGAACAGACACTGAGATGGTGACATCCTACAAGTACCTGGGTCTTCATCTGAACAATAAACTGAACTGGTCACACAATACCGACACACTCTACAAGAAGGGACAGCACAGGCTGTTTGCCCTGAGGAGGCTCAGGTCTTTTGGTGTACAAGGGGCGCTCCTGAAGACCTTCTACGAATCAGTGGTGGCATCAGCCATCACATTTGGAGTAGTCTACTGGGGCAACGGCATCACGGCAACTGACAGGAAGAGACTAAATAGACTGATCATAAAAGCTAGCTCTGTCCTGGGGTGGCGCCTCTACCCAGTGGAGGAGATAGGAGAGAGGAGGGTGGTGGCAGTAGACTTTACCATCCTAGATGCACGACCGAGAGGTTTCGCAGATCCTTCCTACCTATGGCTGTCAGACTTTATAACCTAACCAGGGCTGCTCGTAGAGGTTGTATTGAATGCACAAAATATACCAAACTTGCACAGTAATGGTCCCCTCCATTATACAAGTAGGACAATATCAGTCACTACAGAGGGTGACAACTAGGCTGATTCAAATACAAAATATACTGTATGGGTACATATTCATACTATGTGGGGTAACTGAAAAGACCGTTATGCTGTTTTTTCCATCTAGCTACAATGCTCCGCACTGTGTATATTTCTGTGTACATATGCATATTTACTGCTCTTATTATCTTCTGAATTGTTGCTCTGAGTGTTGCTATCCCTGTGCTGTTGCAATCCTGGAATTTCCCCCTTGTGGGATTAATAAAGGCTTACCTTATGTTGTCTTAAAAATTGACCTGGAAAAAGCGGATTTGCTTGTATTTTGGCTAGGTTGAAAACTTGCGTTCAATCGGTCAGGAGTTACATCTTCTGCCAAAACATACAGTATGCATTTTTAGAAAGTATGATTTCTAAGCTTTACAATGATACCAGGCACTCACGGGGGTTTTCTCGGGACTTGCCGCGAGCACACAGAGTCATGATTTATGACTTCTCATGTTTGTAGCTCGTAATGACACGGTGCGCATTCCGACTCATTTATCCAGCACGGGTCACATATATATATGTGTATACACACAGACACGCACATAGAGTGGATATAAAAAGTGTCACACCCCTGTTCAAATGCCAGGTTTTTATAATGTAAAAAAAAATGAGACCAAGATAAATCATTTCAAAACTTTTTCCACCATTAATGTGACCTATAACTTGTACAATCCAATTGAAAAGCAAAATGAAATCTTTCAAGGGGAAAAATAAAAAATAATAAAACTTACAATAACCTGGTTGCATAAATATGCACATCCTGAAACTAATACTTTGTTGCAGCACTTTTGGCTTTTATTACAGCACTCAGTCTTTTTGGGTAGGAGCCTATCAGCGTGGCACATCTTGATGTAGCAATATTTGCTCACTCTTCTTTGCAAAAATGCTCCAAATCTGTCAGATTGCGAGGGCATCTCATGTGCACAGCACTCTCCAGATCACCCCACAGATGTTTGATCAGATTCAGGTCTGGACTCTGGCTGGGCTATTCCAAAACCTTAATCTTCTTCTGGTGAGACCATTCTTTTGTTGATGTAGATGTGTGCTTTGAGTTATTGATGTGCTGAAAAATGAAGTTCCTCTTCATCTTCAGCTTTCTAGCAGAAGCCTGAAGGTTTTGTGTCAACACTCCTCCTTGACTAAGGCCCCAGTTCCAGCTGAAGAAAAACAGCCCCAAAGCATGATGCTGCCACCACCATGCTTCACTGTAGGTATGGTGTTCTTTTGGTGATGAGCAGTGTTGTGTTTATGCTAAATATACCTTTTGGAATTATGACCAAAAAGTTCAACCTTGGTTTCATTGGACCATAACACATTTTCCCACATGTGTTTGGGAGATTTCAAATGTGTTTTTGCAAAATGTAGCTGAGCTTGGGTGTTTTTCTTCATAGAATAAGGCTTCCATCTTGCCACCCTACTTCATAGCCCAGACATATGAAGAAAGCGGGAGATTGTTGTCACATTTACTAAACAGCCAGTACTTGCCAGAAATTCCTGCAGCTCCTCCAATGTTGCTGTTGGCCTCTTGGCAGCCTTCCTGACCAGTTTTCTTCTTGTCTTTTGATCAGTTTTGGAGGGACGTCCAGTTCTTGATGATATCACTGTTGTGCCATATTTTCTCCACTTGATGATGACTGTCTTCACTGTGTTCCATGGTATATTTAATGTCTTGGAAATTCGTTTGTACCCTTCTCCTGACTGATACCTTTGAACAATGAGATCCCTCTGATGCTTTGGAAGTTCTCTGTGGACCATGGCTTGTGCTGTAAGATGTGACTACAAAAATGTCAGAAAAAGCCTACTAGAACAGCTGAACTTTATTTTGGGTTAATCAGAGGCACTTTAAATGGTGGCAGGTGTATGCTGACTCCCATTTGACATGAGTTTGAATGTAATTGGTTAATTCTGAACACACCCACATCCCCAGTTATAACAGGGTGTGCATTGTTATGCAACCAGGTTTTTGTAAATTCTTAATTTTTCCCCTGAAAAGGTTTCAGTTTGTTTTTCAATTGGGTTGCACAGGTTATAGGTCACATTAATGGGGGAAAAGTTTTGAAATGATTTATCTTGGTCTCGTTTTTTACATCACAAAAACCTGGCATTTGAACAGGGGTGTATAGACTTTTATATCCACTGCACATATACACTGGTGGAAATAATTATTTGATCCCCTGCTGAATTTGTCAGTTTCCCTCCTTCCAAAGAAATGAACAGTCCATATTTTTTATGGTTGGTTTATTTTAACAGAGAGAGACAGAATATTAACAAAAAAAAAAACAGAAAAAAAAACATCAAACATGGGGTATAAATTAATTTGCATTTGATCGAGGGAACTAAGTATTTGATCCCCTACCAACCAGCAAAAATTCTGACCTGCATAGACCCGTTATGTATCCATGAGGCACATAAATTAGTCCTGTCCCTTTAGGAACATGCTCCTAATCTCAATTCATTATGTGTATAAAAGATTCCTGTCAAAGAATCAGTCTCTTCAATTCAAACTTCTCCACCACCATGGGCAAGACCAAAGAACTGTCAAAGGATGTCAGAGACAAGATTGTAGACCGGCACAAGGCTGGAATGGGCTACAAGACCATCAGCAAGAAGCTTGGTGAGAAAAGAATACTGTTGGTAAGATAATTCGAAAGTGGAAGAAATACAAGATAACAGTCAATCGCCCTCGCTCTGGAACTCTATGCAAGATTTCACCTCATGGGGTAAGGATGATTCTGAGAAAGGTGAGGGATCAGCCCAGAATTACACAGGAGGAGCTTGTTATTGATCTCAAATGAGTTGGGACTACATTCAAAGATTTTTATTTGTCAATACTTCTATACGTACAGGACATACAGGAGAATTGAAATGCTGTTTCTCTCTCTTAGTGGTGTGCGCAATATATAAGAAAAGAAGAAATAAGGATGAAAAACAAAAACAGCAGTCTGTGTACAGTAATGCTACTCATAGTGCAAATAAAGATAAAAGATATACCCAGCAATCCTATGTACAGAAAAAAGGTAGAGCCGTAATGCCTGTAATTGCAAGTTCAGTGCGGTAATGGAGGTGCAGACATTGACAGATTGGTCTACACATAATCAGTAATTGCAATGATAGACAGCAGCAGGTATGGCATTTGTGCAAATGGTTGCCGTAAGCTGCAGAGACATACAGCAGCAGATGTATTACTGTTTGTGTGCCAAGTTTTTCTGTGCAAACAGCTGAGATAGTTATTGTGTGGGTGAGTGTGTTATGGTCTCAGGGTGGGTGGGGAGAAGTGGACAGAGTTCAGAGTCCAGATGGCCTGGTGAACAAAGCTGTTTAGCAGTCTTGTGGAGCGGGCCTGGAGGCTCCAGTACCTTTTGCCCGAGGGCAGAGGGCTGAAGAGGGAGTGTAAGGGGTGGGAGGTGTCACCTGCAATGTTGATGGCTTTGCGGGTGAGGCGTGTGTGGTAGATGTCTGAGAGGGAGGGCAGAGGGTCACCGATGATCTTGCTGGCTGCTTTCACTGTGTGTTGTAGAGTCTTCCAGCAGGAGGCGGTGCAGCTTCCGTACCACACCATGATGCAGCTGGTGAGGATGCTCTCAATGGTGCCCTGGTAGAATGAGCACATGGTGGGGGGTGGGACTCTAGCTCTCCTCAGTTTGTGGAGGAAATAGAGGTGAGTTTGAGCCTTCTTGGCCAGTGATGTGGTGTTCTTGGACCAGTTGAGGTCCTCAGAGATGTGCAGTCCCAGGAACTTGGTGCTGCTCACCCTCTCCACAGCTGCTCCATCGATGATCAGAGGGGAATGCTGTGTGTGTCCTCTCCTGAAGTCAACCACACTCTTCTTGGTTTTACCCACATTCAGGAAGAGATTATTGCCTTTACACCACTGGACCAGTTGACTCACCTCATTTCTGTAGTTGGCCTCCTCATTGTTGGTGATGAGGCCCACCACCTTCGTGTTGTCCGCAAACTTGATGATGTGTTTGATGCTGTAGGCTGGTATGTAGTCATGGGTCAGCAGGGTGAAAAGCAGCGGGCTGAGCATGCACCCTTGTGGGGCCTCTGCGCTCAGTGTGATGGTCTTGGAGGTGTTGCTGCCATCCCGCACATTCTGTAGCCTCTTTGTGAGAAAGTCCAGCACCCAGTTAAGAGAGAGATTTTGAGTCCCATGTCTCTGAGTTTTTCTATTAGGTGCCTGGGAATAATTGTGTTGAATGCTTACATGAAGTCCAAGAACAGCATTTGCACATAGGAATTCTTTGAGTCCAGGTGGGTGAGGGCTGGATGGAGAGCGGCAGAGATGGCATCTTCTGTGGCTCTGTTTGACCTGTATGCAAACTGAGATGGATTGTGGGAGGGAGGAAGGGATGGTGGACTTGATGTTCTGCATGATCAGCCACTCAAAGCACTTCATTATGATGGAGGCCAGTGCTACGGGCCAGTAATCATTGTAACTGGATGGGACGGGCGTCTTTGGAACTGGTATTATGGTAGCATTTTTGAAACACGTGGGAACAACAACTTGACTCAGGGAGATGTTGAAGATGTCAGCCAGGACAAATGTTGAGGTCCTCCGCACAGTCCATAGAACGCGACCTGGTATGTTATCTGGTCCAGCTGCCTTGCGTGGGTTGATCCTGGAGAGGGTCTTCTTCACACTAGCCGGATTCAGACTTATAGCCTGCTCATCTGGAGGAGGAGTTGTCTTCTGTGCCGATGTGCTCTTTTGTGCTTCATAGCAGCCAAAGAAGTCATTTAAGTTGTTCAGCAGTATGATGTTGCTCACACATGTCTGAGGTGGAGGTTTGTAGTTGGTGAGGGTTTGTATGCCATGACAGAGAGAACGTGCATCTCTGGTGTTTCTGAAGTGTCTGGATATTTTCTTACTGTACTGTCGTTTCGCCTCATTGATGCCTCGGGACAGGTTGGCCTTAGCTGTTGTTAGTCCTACAGTGTCACCGGCCCTGAAGGTTGCGTCCCAAGCCCTCATGAGCCTGTGGACCTCTGCTGTCATCCATGGCTTCTGGTTAGCATGAACAGTGACAGTTTTGCAGTGACTGACATCATCAATGCATTTAGCTATGTATGTTGCAACAACCTCAGTGTACTCCTTTATATTTGTGTGTTCATTGTGAGTGGCTGCATGCTTGAAAATGTCCCAGTTTGTAGTGCTAAAGCAGTCTTTCAGAGCATCAGAGGCCCCCTCTGGCCACACACGTACCTGCTTTTTTGTTGATCTGATGGCTCTCACTCTGGGTTTGTATACCAGCCTTAGCAAGATTGTGATGTGATCAGAAATACCCAGGTGGGGGAGAGGGGAGGCTCTGTATGCTCTCTTGAGTTGTGTACACCAGGTCCAGCAAGTTCTCTCCCCTTGTTGGAAAGTCCACATGTTGGTATAGTTTTTGAGGGCCTTTAAATCTGCATGACTGACGTCTCCTGCTGTGATGAGGAATCCATCTGGATGTGCTTTTTGTGTCTCACTTATAGCCTGATAGAGTTTATTTAGTGCCTTTCTTCTCTTGCCGGTGGCAGCGGTGTGCGGGACATACACGGCAACTAGCATGATAGATGTAACTTCCCTCGGTAGGTAGAACAGTCTGCACTTGATGATCATAAACTCCACCAATGGAGAACAGTGTTTGTGCACAACAGTCGCATCTGGGCACCAACCGTCACTGATGTAAACACACACCCCTCCTCTGCAGGTCTTTCCTCCTTCCATGAACACCTGATCAGCATGATAGCATGTTAGCCCTACTAACTGAATAGCGTAGAGTCCGGTATACTGACATTTAGCCATGTTTTCCATGGCTAAACACGGCAACACACTTCGCCGTAATGGATTGAGATCCCGCAGTGCTCGCAAGGCCCTCCTGCTCAAGAAAATACATCTGAAGTTTGTCAATGAACACCTGAATGATTCAGAGAAGGCTTGGGAGAATGTGGTGTGGTCAAATGAGACCAAAATTGAGCTCTATGGCATCGACTTGCCATGTTTGGAGGCAGAGAAAGGCTGAATATGACCCCCAAAACACCATCCCCACTATCAGGTGGAAACATTCTTCTTTGGGGCTGTTTCTCTGCTAAGGGTACAAGAAGACTTCATCACATTGAGAGACCGATGAACGGGGCCATGTATCGTAGAATCTTGGATGAGAACCTCATGGCCTCAGCCACAACACTGATGATGGGTCATGGATGGGTCTTCCAGTATGACCCAAAACATACGGCCAAGGCAACAAAGGAGTGGCTGAAGAAGAAGCACATTAAGGTCCTGAAGTGGCCTAGCCAGTCTCTGGACCTTAATCCCACAGAAAATCTACGGAGGGAGCTGAAATGTCAAGTTGCCAAGCAACAGCCCGGAAACCTTCAGGATTTGGAGAGTATCTGTAAAATGGAGTGGACCAAAATCCCTCCTGAGATGTGAGCAAACCTGGTGGTCTGACCTCTGTGATGCCAACAAGGGTTTCTTCACCAAGTACTAAGTCATGTTTTGCTTAGGGATCAAATACTTATTTCCCTCGATCCATTGCAAATAAATTTATAGCCTTTATTTAATATTTTTTTCTGGATTTTTTTTTTTTTTGATATTCTGTTTCTCTGTTAAAATAAACCTACCATAAAAATAATGGACTGTTCATTTCTTTGTAAGGGGGTAAACTTACGAATTCAGCAAGGGATCAAATAATTATTTCCACCACTGTATATATGCAGTGGATATAAAAAGTCTACACACCCCTGTTCAAATGGCAGGTTTTTGTGATATAAAAAAATGAGACCAAGATAAATCATTTCAAAACTGTGTGTGTGTGTGTGTGTATATATATATATATATATATATATATATATATATATATATATATAAGAAATTCTGCAGTGTGGGTATGTATGTGGCAGAAATTTTGCTCCCCTGCTAATTCAGAGGCCACTTGACAGTGGGCCCTCATCTCTTGCATGGCGATGCTGCAGTACCTGAAAAGTGCACCTGACATGGTTTCACTGACCGCTTGACCATAAAAGGGGTCAACGGTGACCTTTTTTCACCGACCTTTACCGGTGGAGGTGTCAGACACACCTAACGTGGTCGGTGGAGTTTAAGATCTGCGGGTCTATCTCTACAGACTGACAGGGCGACAGAGGTACAGGATACCGCTGGGTGCTGGGACACTGAAACGATGCAGTTATGTGGATAGAATTGAGGCACTTTGGCCAGTATACACAGCCTACGTAAATGAATTGATCTTTTATTTTAATTTATCATCTTTCTCGTCTTGAAGAGTCTTTCCCTGCCTTTTTTTTTTTTTTTTTTTTGCTTTTTGATATTTTGTTGATTTATTTAAGAAACCTTTATTTATTGGAGAACTTATATTTTGCGGCAGTATTCTGTGTATTTTATTTTCTTTATGTTAATTCTGACTGGAGTGGTGACCTAGCAGTAAAGCTCCTGCCCTACAGCCTGGAGGTTGTGGGTTCACCCCCCCAGCTGGGTCATACCAAAACCCATATAAAAATGGCACTTTCCACCTTCTAGCTTGGTGCTCAGGATAATAAAATGGGGAATGAAACTTAACACACAGCACTACCAGAGCACTGGCCCACCACTCTCTGCTTACAGTGGCTGTGTGGCCATGTAAACTGAGGTCATAGAAACTGAGATACAGTAGGTGCCACTCCTATACACCACATGGTGCCCCACATGCTGTAGATGGGAATTAACTTAACTAATAATATACAGTATAAACACTATATGTTTGCAAAACTTTATAAAACACATGCAATTTGATGTTTTAAAGTATTTTCCCGTATTGTATAAAAAAGTAAACAGAACTGTAACTTCAGAATTGTGGTATGCACCAAACTGAAATTTCTGTGAACGCTGACACCCCTAAATGTTCAAAATTAAAGTGGATTGCTTTAAATTTTCACAGGCCTGCTGTGAAAAAAGTTCCAAAACTCCTTTTGTTGTTGAAGCATACCACACACCAACTCATGACCACAGGAGGTTCAGGAGAAAGAGAGAACAGGACTGACGTGGCGTGGCCCTCCTAGGAGGCACTAAAGGACTGAAATGAAAAAAAAAAAAAAAAAAAAAACCTCAACCATGAACCCCTCAAGTTCAGGTTCTGGCTTGAAGGAAAGGTTCTCGCTGCTACAACAATGATATTGCTGACAGATAAACCTTTTCTGCTCTGGGTGTGAAAAGGCTGAGAGTCATTATTGGATAACTAGCTGCTAGTATCCCAGCAGTATGGCACACGTTACAGCTGGGAGTTTAATAAGACCTGAGAGTAGCAAAAGAATATCCCACATTAATGAATGGAATATAGAAAACTGATGGTTACTGCATTTTTGTAATGGTTTATTTCTCAGTAAATTAAGGCTCCAAAAAATGAGTTTGCCATTTAATTTTGGATAAAAGAAAAACATTTATTTTTCAATACAAACTACAGAAACAACAGTAATTTTGTCTAAAATCTACTTCCAGTAAAGTATATCTTTGATGAATGAGCTGTACAGTTAAAAGAAGCAACAAGCAAATCAATCAACAGAATTAAGAGAGCAAAGAAGAGATTGAAAGTGTTGATAATAAGCATTTTCTGACATCGATACAAGATGAAAAATTATAATACAAATAAAACTGCTTTCGAAAAAGCCAGGTCAGTGCACGTGAGTACGCAAAGTCTGAGGATTATTTAAATAGAAAAATAAGATAATATCATGTAGCAGGTAAATCTAAGGGTGAGTAAAAACAGGTGATCCTAATTTAACATTTTAGTTTCCAGTTTAAATTTATATGGCAATAATTCCATTCAGCTCCATTTAGCTTAATTTAATACATTTATGTAATTTTTATATATTAATTATATGGCATTGATTTGGTAGGAAACTGCTGTCCCTTTCACTTGAACAAGCATTGTTTTGTTTTGTTTTGTTTTATTTGCAACTAGCATTACAATAAATACAAATGAAACACAACAAGCAACATAACCAATCAACTGACAGCAGTTCTTCTATTGTGTCTTTTAGCAAATGTGTGCTGATTCTGTGGCTGTTGGTCTTTAAGGTGCTGACCATAGTAACGTAGATATTGGATATAGCCAGCCAACCTTTTTGGTGTTCATAGTTAAGTTGAAAAGGCTGAAGAGAGATGGTGTTTAACAGAGTGTAGCTGCTATAGTGATTACTCTGTTTAGCAGGTGATTGATGACAAGCACTGCTGGAAATGTCACTTGGTCTGCTATTATATTTTCACCTAGGGAACATAGGAAAGGTGGTCTTAATACATTTTAATGCATTTACACCACGGAAGGAGAACAGAGATATAAGTTTTAAAGAGTATTTTTTTTTTCCCCTGCTGAATATGGTTTAAGTTCCAGGCCATAGAGATTCACCTTTTTTATTTAATGTTGCACTATTTGCTATTATCGTTACACACATGCATGCGTTCTAAAAGACTGGCTTTGTTTATCCCTGATTGAATATGCTCGGGTTTACTCCACGCTACTCTCAGTGCTATACAACAAAAACAAGTGTGCACTCTGATTTTACTAGTCAACACTGGCAACTAATTCCAGAAGCATTTCTAGTTGGCACAGCTAGAAGGAAAATCAAACATTCAAAATTTACAAGTAGAATTCAAACCTGTCATCCTTATTATCCTGAACAACACAGTGACTATTTGAAATAATACAGGGCTCTGTGTCCCAAAGCAATAAATGCGGATATGAAAGCTCATATCTGTAATATCATTGGAATGTACCATGTAAGATGCTGCAATGAATAAGATCCAGATAAAGAGAGCCATGTTTTGTTTATTTAACTTCATTGTCATATGCATGCCTTGGTTTTAAGTGCTTGTGAAAACTAGAAAATTGAATCCTCACTACAGCTAAAGTTGATTTCCTTCAGAAGAAGAAAAAAAAATCAGTGGGACTGCCAATAGTGCACATATTTCTACCTGAATAGTTTTTATTGTGGTGAAGGATGTACTCACACACCGCAGCCGTGCATTTAAAATTGAAATAAAAATGTCTAACTGTGATAGGGTTGTGCCAATGAATGATGGATTTGTGGCTCAACAGTGCTCTGTGTTTGCCAATAATTGGTCATTAATGCATTAAATCATCTAGCCATCCATCCATCAGGCTGGAGCTGTGCATTAAATCAACACCGTCATTTTCATTATTAACTTCATTTTGTTTGATTTTTTTGTCCCCTCAGTGTAGTTAAAAGCATAAATGACCAAGATTTGGCTGTGTGAGCAGTTTAAAGCACACTTAGAAGTAGTACACCATCCCTGCATCTCCTTCAGGATGCTTTCAAATATATATGTGCAGAGTTTTATCCAGTGGCCCATCATCGTCAACAAACAAGGGTATTTCAAGCTTATTGCCTCTGTCAGACCTAGATGCTGGCTTATCATCTGCACTCATCTTTTTCGTTTCACCATGTGTATCTATCACTGAAAGATAATGCTAAGTGTGGAGGCTGGAATAGAGACAGGTGAACAAGCTCCTACAGCATATGTAACACCAAACCAATAAATCTATACAAATCATTTTCTGTGTCTCATTGAAACTGGCTAAACATTACAGCCTAATGCCTTTTGTTAGTGTTTACCAATTAATATTTAAAGTTAACAAAAATATTGTAGCAAGGGTTTAAGTACTCGTCTAACACTGGTGCATTTGAAAGAAATGAAATAGATGTTCAAAAAGCTGACTTTGACAAATCTTCATGTGCAATTATCCCAAAACAAAGTGGTAAGAATTAATTGTGAGGACTTAATGGGTTGAAACAACGGTGCACTTGAGAACATGAATTGCTGACGTTTGACATATTGCTGTATGTTGTTGACACACAGAATTGTTTAGGGCATGGCAGGTGGTAAGAGCCCTCTGATAAGCCATGGCTGTTGGTCACAACTGGCCCTGTTCCAGTTAGGTTGGTTAGTTAGTGTTGATATGCATTATGTCTCAGAAAGCCTCTCATACAGATACACCATGGGAGCAGTCAGAATGCTGGGGAGTTTATTATTAAGCTCAGGGGGGTGGCAATGTTCCAACAGCAAAAACTCCATATGAAGAATTACAAATCACAGGAGTATGATGATTGATTTTGAATATACAGCATTAGTAAAGGTGTTAAAAATGTATTACACGTATTGAGAGATGCTCTCATCATGAAATGACTGTCGCAGCTGCGAGTTGATATATAATATTTTCACACTCAAAACAGTGCTTGTGGAGAGGCAGGATATTGTGTGCATATTATTTTTCTTAGAGAATGTGCAAATTTAAAAAAAAAAATAATTCACTTATTTTTTTTTGTTACTTATTTGTACCCGTAGGTAGACTTGGTTTGCAGTCTGGTGACAAGCCACCGGCTGTTGGTCGCTGCGTGCGCGAGCGCCCTAAACCTACATGTTTTTGGTGTGCGGGAGGAAACCGGAGAAATCCCGGAGTAAACCCGCGCAACACGGGGAGAACATGCAAACTCCACACAGCTCACTGTTGGTCGGGGGCTGGGATCGAACCCACGATCTCATGATCCCCGCGATCCCCCGGCCGAGGGTAAAACTGTGCTGCCACAGTGCTAAACCACTGCGCCACCGTGCTGCCATTATAGTAATTTTAGAGGAAAAGAATGGAGAAACCACAGCGATGAACATTTTAGATGTATTTGGGATTCGGCTCTAAAACCAAGATAAATTATGAGTCACGCTGAAATGTCCAAAAATCTTCTTGTATTTGATAAAGTTAACTAGTGAGCCAAAGTTTTAATCTCTCCTGAAGTTCAATATTCCCACACAGATTTTAAATGTTAACATCTGTCCAAATCCATGTTTGCAAAAATGTGCACACAGTCTGACATTTGTTCTGGTTCCGCTTGGTTTTAACTTAACAGCCCCCTGGAAATCAAACTAGAAATTAGTGATTTTTGCCAGGTATGAAGAGCTGGATTTGACTTAGCATCTGTTTCAGCTTTAGCTTGTGGCAAACTACATGCTGTGGATACAGATCCAGTATATTTCACTTACTTGTTTTGCTTGATTTAGAAAAGGGGAAGTGATTTTTCTACTGCTATGCTTTTCAGTTTTAACATTTTCTAAATGACATTAAGACATTAAGTTTTGATCACTCAACATACTGCATTATGTTTATGTATTATAGTAAGTTTATGTAGTATGTTATTTATGCTGTTAGCATTCAGCTGTTTTTAGTATTTGTAAGAAACATTTCATACAATTGTTACTGGTAGCCTGTATTTTTTAAAAATGTATATATTGTGGAGAAAGGAGGCAGGCGAGACAACGGGCTGGACGACACAGTTACTTTATTCTTCCTCCAACATATTTTATAGCAAAATATTCTCCAGGGTCTCTGTGCAGCACTCTTTTATACCTTTATTCTCATGCATCAAGACCTGCACTTCCGACCATAACCATTGTTGTCTGAACAAAGAATTGTGTGGCACATTAACATACTGTAATATAATGCCGGCTCTGCTCCAACACCCTTCTTCTCTCCGGCATTTACTCCTCTCCCCGGGGGGCGCTTAGTCCTTACTGTCCCCTCTGATACCCCCCGGTGACACCTCCTCCTTCAGTCCATTGTCCCCTGGGTGGAGAAGTCCAGCACCATGTCCCCACAATATTATGCTTTTGTATTGCATTTGCATTAGAAAAATTGTCCCCCCCACTGAAGTAGATTTTTTTCTACATAGGTAAAAAAGTTATTCCAGTTAGCTTTTGTTCAATAGTGGCACAATGAAACCATAACAGACTCTACAATCTGTTTCATTTGCTACTTTTAATTGATAGTTATCTAATACCTATCAGGTATTGACTTGGAGGGCAAAGGAGTACAATGGACTTTTTTTTCCCTCTTTTCACCAGTAACAGTTTTAGACTTTACCTCTGACACTGGACACAGGTGGAGATTTCATTTTTATGATCTAAACACATTTAGTCTGAACAACAACTTAGAACAACAAGTCATGTCAGAAAGTTGACCATTACTGACATGACCACAAGATTAGTTCATCCATCCATCCATCCATCCATCCATCCATCCATCATCATTTCATGACAAAATGGCATTAAAACATAATGTAAAGTCATAGTAGTTGAGAAAATTATTAATATACCATAAATTCAATAAAGATAACCTCAAAAATATCTCCCCTAGGTAAGAGGAGGCATCCTCATCAGATGGCTGGACCATCTCAACTACAGCAGCTCTTTTCAATGAGTGTGCTCTGACAGTGACCTACCAAAAAGCCTTTTGAATGCTTGCATGCACAGTCTTTGATTGATCACTACCCACAGTTCCTGGCCATGGGTTAGCTTTGAACTACTTCATTCACCCTACATCTATGCAACAGAAGACTTTTTAGCATAGTGAAGTAAATCTTCTAGCTGTGTGGTGACAGTGCCCACTAGGGGTGGGAATTGCGACGGAACTCGTGATTTGATTTGGATTGTGATACTTGGGTTATGATACAGTACTATCACGATTCAACAATAATCATGATATTGTGATATTGAGTATGACAATACCATAGCTTTCATTTTTTTCCCACCTTATTCAACCTGAAATCATTTCCCAATGTTAAACTGTTGACATCTCTTTCATATAATAAAGTATTCTCGGGGCTTTATTTTCTGCAGAGACATGTCTCTGCACACACAGAGGGCGGTGGATAGCAATGGAGATTCCAACTCCAGCTATGTTTATCTGACTCTGGACTCTTTTAAAAAGCAGCTGAAAACTTTTTTTTGTTTAAAGACACTTTGTGTTGAGTTTCAGTTCAACTGCTTTTTAATGATAAGTCTGATATTTTTAAATTATTTTAATGTTGTGTTTTAACTTGTTTTTGTATTTTTTAAATTATTTTTATCAAATTCCTTTTATTCTTTTTTATTGTGCAGCGCTTTGTGACTATACTGTATGTCTCTGAAAAGAGCTTCATAAATAAATATTACTTACTTTTTCTCTGAGCACTACTCACAAGCTCCATGATGGTGTGTTTTTAGCTTAGCCATTGCTAATGGTGCTCCGAGACGTGTGCTGGCCTGCGGATTTTTGTTTTGTTTTGTTTTTCTGCAGCGCTTCTTGTGGGTTGTGTGTCATGTCAAGGTCTTCTATCTTTCTTATAAAATCCCAAAAAAAGCCCGACATTTGAGCTAACTTTGAGCTAACTGCCTCCTAACTTTCAAAGTTGGCTGCAAATCCCGCTTGACAAGATATGACTTCACTTGACTGGGTGCTTGCTTTGCGCCATCTAGTTGACCGAAAATGTGTATGTGTGTGTGTGTGTATATACAGTATATAATGATCAACAGTACCTTGCCATTGCAAGGCTTCAAACAGGATGTTCTCAGAGGGAAGTGGCCACTGATCTTAGATTGTCACAGAGTATCATCAGCAGGTTGCAACAGAGATACAGAGAGACTGGAAGAGTCACAGAAAAGCATAGAAGTGGACGTCCTTTGGCCACATCCCACGCTGATGATTGCTTCATTGTGAACAGTGCCCTGCAAAACCGAATGATGAATGCTACTCAACTCCAGGCACATTTAAGGGAGGTGAGAGGCACTCAAGTGTCACATCAGACCATTTGAAACCATTTACATCAGCGTGGTCTCTGTGCTTGATGACCTGCAAGGGTACCTGACCACATCAAAAGGCACAGGTGTGGGCCAGGGAGCATTTACGCTGGACAAGGGACCGGTGGGCCTCAGTGCTGTTTTCTGCTGAAAATCTATTCACATTGAGCAGAAATAATGGCTGCCAATGATGCTGGAAATGTCAAGGAGAGCGCTATGCATCTGCCTTTGGTGGTGGTGGTGTTAGTCTGGGCAGGTGTGTCTAGTCAATGCAGAACTGTCATGCGGTGACCCTCGTGGGCCACCATAAGACGCCAAGAGTCACCGGTGAGCTTTGCATAGATGTTTATTTAACAAAACAAGACGAGAACATAAAGCTATGAGCCGCTGAGTGCAAAACACACACTACCGAATACAAGGGATCGTAGGGCTAACCCCAGCCACTAGGGCCTTAACTATGACATGAACAAGACACAAACCTGACATGAGCGTGCTGACACACCAGGAATCTCTCAGGATGTTTCAACGATACTCCAGCATCAACCAGCTGTCAGCGCCCGCTAATAAAGCCAGCGACTAACAAGCGGTGATGCAGAACAGCTGATCGACCTTGACAGCCAGAAACCCCACGAGCACTGTCACAATAAGAGCCCGGTGGAGCCAGAATGTAATCCACAGCTGTCAAGGCCGGCAGAGATCATGCATAGCCCGAGCGCGGACGAGATCGGCGCTCGGGTCATGACAGTATCCTCCCTCTGAGGGCGGGCTCCTGACCGCCCATAGACATCCAATCCCACCCACCCCCTCACCCCCTCCAGGGTGGGCGGATGGGGTAGGAGAGGATCAAACCACAGATAGAGAACCAGAGCACAGACAGAAAAAAAAAAAAAAAAAAAAAAAAAAGACTCAAAATACATGAAACAGTTACAGGACCAGACCATACTCCAAAATACATGAAATGCCATTGCCCAGGCACAAAAAAAAAAACAAACAAACAAAAAAAAAAAAACCCTCACTCTCAGGTCAAAAAGCAAATACAGCACAGGACAGAGAAAAAAAAAAACAAAACAGAACAATTACAGGGCCAGACTATACTCCCAAAATACATGAAACACAATTATACTGGCACGAAAACAAAGATACCAAATTCTCAGGTCAAAAAGCAAATAAGACACAGGACAGAGAAAAAAAACAGAACAATTACAGGACCAGACTATATTCCAAAATACGTGAAACCCAATTACCCAGGCACAAAAACAAAAATACCAAATTCTCAGGTCAAGACGCAAATACAACACAGGTCAGAAAAAAAAAACACAGAACAATTACAGGGCTAGACTACATTCCAAAGTACATGAAACACAATAACCCAGGCACAAAAACAAAAATACCACACTCTCAGGTCAAAAAGCAAATACAACACAGGACAGGAAAAAAAAAAACACAGAACAATTACAGGGCTAGACCACCATCAGGGATGACCTCTACCCCCGACAGTTCATACCGAGCGGCGGAGATCAAGTGCCACGGGAACAGTTCAGGCGGTCTCCCCGCGTCCAACAGCCGACGGGTGGTCATGGGGGGCGGAACATGACCAGGCGGCCTACCACAGTCCCAGGCCCGGAAAGTCCACTCCTCCGGTGGCCGAACCAGATCACCCAGTGAAACACATAACATGTCAGGTGGCCGACCCGAGGCGCCGAACCGGCAAAACAGTTCCTCAGACGGCCGACCCGCGTCCCTCAGCCACCAGTACCGGGGGAAAACAGCCCGCAGCGGCCTCCCTGGCGAGGACAAAACTCGGGAGAGCCGGGGCGAGCGAAAAGGGACCCCCACGGCCCCCGGCGATGATGCGCAGGGGCGATGACTCTGAAGAGCGGACAGAAGGCAAGGATTAGCCCGAACTGGGTCAGGCGGCGAAGGGACTGGAGCTTCTCCACCGTCCGTGGACGACACTGGCGCTGCACCTCTGCTGAACCCTGATTGGGACCCGGCTGCACCCACGTCGGACCCCGATTGGGCCAGAACAGTACCTGCGGTGGACCCCGATTGGGCCTCGGGCGCACCCACGTCGGACCCCGATTGGGCCACGGCAGCCTCCACAACAGACCCCGACTGGGTCGGTGCAGCTCCGCTGACGACCTCCACCCCTGAACCTGGAACCTCCAACTCAGCGGCCCCGACTGGCTCCGCGCCGGTGACACTGCAAGGAGGCTCAGAACACAGAGAAAAACCAGGATCAGTGTCACCGACAGCAACAGAACCCACCGAGGCGAGTTCGGGCGCAGCAGGCGGCTGCCCCTCACTTGCCTCCCCGCGAGGCAGGCAAAAATGCTCCAACACAGGGGACAGAGACACAAGAGGGAGCACTTGCCTGCACTCAGGTTCTGTTGCTGTCCAGGACTCCGTCGATGCAGGCTCAGGGCGAAGAAGTTCATGTGCAAGCTCCAACTCAGCTGCGTCGGGCTCCGCAGCTGGCAAGATGGGTTTCGCAGCCTGAGGTTCCTCTCGCACTGATGCCCACGCCGATGACCCGTAAGGCGTGGAGGCAGGGGACCCTCGACCCATTGGCTCGGACCGCTCCGGCGAGGAGACCCGGGAATGCTTCATCGTCGGCACAGGTTCCGGGCCGCAGTCCGCTCTTCTCCTCTGTCCACGACGTGGCTGCAGGGCCGGATCCAGGCTTTCCAGCACCGCAGGCCCCCTCCTCACCCCGCGACATAGACCTGGCGTCGTGGACCACTCAGCAGAGGGAGACACAGAGGCAGCAGGTTTGGTTAATGTAACTACAGCAGGTGGTAGGGGCTCGGGGGATTGCGAACCCCGAACTCCGCCCCCAGGAGTCAGACAAGGCAGATCACAATTATCATGTAAAGAATGAACTTGCACTTGCCTTTCTCCCAGAGAGAGGATGGTGCCTGCTGTAGGGGACGTAGTTCCTCCCTCTCCCTGCCTGATGGCGACAGAGGGCCCCCTGGAAGGACGAGGAGGAGCCGCTCTCGAAGATCCGCTGACGGGCCTTGCCGGCAGCGGGTCCAGCCGGGGATTCTGCTGAGGTTCACCTTGGCCGTGGTGCCGACGTCTTCGACGGCCCCCAGGTGGCGCAAACTCCTGGACCGGATCCGGGACAGGAACTGGATCCCAAAGTGGGGAGCGAGGATGCCTCCTCCTCTGCTTCCGGCCGTAGTCCTCCTCCACCATACAGAGTATTTCGCGCTGTGCGGCGATGTCATCCCTCCTCGCGCCGACTTCAGGGTGGTCGGCATAGCAGGGGAGATGATTAAGGACATCCTCAGCGCAGTCCAGGTACCAGCCTACGTCGCTGTGGTAGTCGAGGAGGGAGGCAGCGATAAGCGTTTTGTTCACGTATTCCAAAGCCTCCGCCAGCTCGTAGTCCCGACTCCGAGCGTGGCCCCTCCACGACGGCATTCTCCCAGCACGTAGTTACCCAGACAGGGAAGAACAAACGTCCAATTAAGCAAAAACTCACGGTGAAAAGGCGTCTCGGTGTGGCGTCTCTGTTTAGACGTCTTGGCTGGAGTATACTGTCATGCGGTGACCCTCGCGGGCCACCATAAGATGCCAAGAGTCACCAGTGAGCTTTGCATAGATGTTTATTTAACAAAACAAGAGGAGAACATAAAGCTATGAGCCGCTGAGGGCAAAACACACACTACCGAATACAAGGGATCGTAGGGCTAACCCCAGCCACTACGACCTAAACTATGACATGAACATACATTCCAGAAAACGAGGGATCGTAGGGCTAACCCCAGCCACTACGACCATAACTATGACATGAACAAGACACGAACCTGACATGAGCGTGCTGACACACCAGGAATCTCTCAGAATGTTTCGATAATACTCCAGCATCAACCACCTGTCAGCACCCGCTAATAAAGCCGGCGACTAACAAGCGGTGATGCAGAACAGCTGATCGACCTTGACAGCTGGAAACCCCACCGAGCACTGTCACAATAAGAGCCCGGTGGAGCCAGAATGTAATCCACAGCTGTCAAGGCCGGCAGAGATGATGCATAGCCCGTGCACGGACGAGATCGGCGCTCGGGTCATGACAAGAACTGCGCTACATGTTGTGAATGGTGCAGTGACAAGCCAGTACTACCTGAATAATATCATTAATTCAGTCATTGTGCCCCTGCATGAACAACACAGGCCTAATTTCATCTTCATGGACGACAATGCTCCAGCTCATCAAGGTCACGCCATTAGGGAACGGCTGCTGGAAGCTGGGGTACCTCAAATGAAGTGGCCTGCACTTTCTCCAGACCTGAATCCCACAGAAAACCTGTGTCAATATGTATGCCATGTAGAGGCTTGTAACCCTGCACCCCATAACTTCAATGACCTGAGGGCTGCACTTCAAGAAGAGTGGAATGCTATGCCTCAGCAGATAATAAGTTGACTTGTGAACAGCATGAGACATCATTGTCAAGCTGTAATTGATGCTCAAGTGCACATGACAAGTTATTGAGACATTGAGATTTTTTGTTGTGGTGTACCTACCATTGTTGTTGGCTTTTGTTTCAATAAATTGTTTGAGATGAGGAAATCACCACTGCATGCTTCTACTTAAATGCCCTATTTTCATGATATAATATCACTATAGCGCAGGGGTCACCAACTAAAACTGCAAAAGGCCCGATAAGTCGGTCCTCCTCCCTGCCGAGGTTCAAACAAAGTGTGGGAATCTTTAGGCACCTTATGATTCAGAACTCTGACTTGATTCTAAAACAATTCTCAATACATCTTGACACATTTTTTTCTGTTCAAGATTTTTCCCTCCCACTGTGTGACAGCTTGGCCCTTTTAAAGCAAAGTATTTGCATTGACCCATCAATGATCCAACATCTTTTATTAAAACAAATGGAAGAGAAATCTGACACATGGTGGGCAGTGGTGGCCTAATGGTTAGGGATGTGGACTGGTGAGCGGGGGTCATGGGTTCAAACCCTGGACCAGCAGGATCAGATCTGGGTGGGACAGATAACATAGTAGGGTTTGCACCACCCTCCTTAACCCCACTGTGGTGCCCTTGAGCAAGGCCCTTAACTCCATCTGCTCCAGTGGAGCTGCTCAGTGGCTACATGTCAGTCTGTGGTTGTACTGGGCAGCTTTCTGGTGTGAATTTGTAACTGTGTGTCCTTTAAAAAGAGAGTTGTCTCTCAGTGGAACTACCCTTTATAAAATAAAAAGCGGACAAATTTATCGCAAAATGTGCTTTTAAGAACTGTCATCCTTTCGTTGGCATTCTTTCAGAAGACCACAGCTGTCTCCAGACAGGCCAATATCACTTAAACTTGTTTTCACACATTATTTTATTAAGCTCGTGTTTTAGCTCATTTTAGCTCTATATTAATTTTTAAAGAAAAAAAAACTATTAAAATGAATTCTTTGTTCAATTTCAAACAAACGTAATATAAAATTTTATAATACAGGAGAACAGTAAATGTGTTTGTTGACTCCAAATAAATAGGTCTAAAATTCCAAAATCTACAACTAAAATCCTCAAAATGTTTTACAGGAGAACACAAACTAAATTGTATTGTATTAAAAAAAAAGATTAATATCTAAAAAAATAAATTTTACAAAAAAGTCCACCTCTATACAATATTTTCAGGGCAGAAAAAACTGTTTCAAACTAAGACAAAAAATGGACACAAAATATAATTCCACACGACAGAATTCCTCAACATTGTTTTTTGTCTCAACAGTAAACTCTGTTACAGCATGGATGGCGCTGTAACTCCATGTTTACAGGGAGAGGGGAGGTGGAACTTTTCATGTACAGTAACACACAGAGCTTTTACAGAGTTTTTACGTGTTGGCCTTGGGTGTGTGTGTGGGGGGGGGGGTGCCCACAGCGAACCTGATTTTGCAGCCCACTGACTCTCTGGAGCAGTTGGAGCCGCAGAGTCTCTGCAGAGGGTGGCATTCATGGGACAGCGAAGAGGGCAGTGTGCAGCAGGAGGAGAGCGTCCAAGGGCTCGTGCCATAATCTGTTTTGCGGTTGCTGATGCAGCAGTTCACTTCCGCTTTTTTCCCCCACCAAAATAAAACAGTCTCCCTTTTCCCCAAATTGTATCAAAAGGCTTCGGGGTCCGGACAGAGGACTCTCGGGGTCCGGATTTGGACCGGAGTCCGCCAGTTGATGACCCCTGCTGTAGCGTGAACTTTTTACATTTTCCATAAATTTCACCCAAAATCCAAATATCCCTAACTTTTTGTGAGTAGTCTGTGTGTGTGTATATATATATATATATATATATATATATATATATATATATATATATACACAGTGGGGCAAAAAAGTATTTAGTCAGCCACCAATTGTGCAAGTTCTCCCACTTAAAAGATGAGAGAGGTCTCCAATTTTCATCATAGGTATACCTCAACTATGAGAGACAAAATGAGAAAAAAAAAATCCAGAAAATCACATTGAATGATTTTTAATGAATTAATTGGTAAATTCCTTGGTAAAATAAGTATTTGGTCAATAACAAAAGCTCATCTCAGTACTTTGTTATGTACCCTTCTTTGGCAATGACAGAGGTCAAACGTTTTCTTTAAGTCTTCACAAGGTTTTCACACACTGTTGCTGGTATTTTGGCCCATTCCTCCATGCAGATCTCCTCTAGAGCAGTGACGTTTTGGGGCTGTCGCTGGGCAACACAGACTTTCAACTCCCTCCAAAGATTTTCTATGGGGTTGAGATCTGGAGACTAGCTAGGCCACTCCAGGACCTTGAAATGCTTCTTACGAAGCCACTCCTTCGTTGCCTGGGCGGTGTGTTTGGGATCATTGTCATGCTGAAAGATCCAGCCATGTTTCATCTTCAATGGCCTTGCTGATGGAAGGAGGTTTTCACTCAAAATCTCACGATACATGACCCCATTCATTCTTTCCTTTACATGGATCAGTCGTCCTGGTCCCTTTGCAGAAAAACAGCCCCAAAGCATGATGTTTCCACCCCCATGCTTCACAGCAGGTATGGTGTTCTTTCTCCTCCAAACACGACAAGTTGAGTTTTTACCAAAAAGTTCTATTTTGGTTTCATCTGACCATATGACATTCTCCCAATCCTCATCTGGATCATCCAAATGCTCTCTAGCAAACTTCAGACGGGCCTGGACATGTACTGGCTTAAGCAGGGGGACACGTCTGGCACTGCAGGATTTGAGTTCCTGGCTGCGTAGTGTGTTTCTGATGGTAGCCTTTGTTACTTTGGTCCCAGCTCTCTGCAGGTCATTCACTAGGTCCCCCTGAGTGGTTCTGGGATTTTTGCTCACCGTTCTCGTGATTATTTTGACCCCACGGGGTGAGATCTTGCGTGGAGCCCCAGATCGAGGGAGGTTATCAGTGGTCTTGCATGTCTTCCATTTTCTAATAATTGCTCCCTCAGTTGATTTCTTCACACCAAACTGCTTACCTATTGCAGATTCAGTCTTCCCAGCCTGGTGCAGGTCTACAATTTTGTTTCTGGTGTCCTTTGACAGCTCTTTGGTCTTGGCCATAGTGGAGTTTGGAGTCTGACGGTTTGAGGTTGTGGACAGGTGTCTTTTATACTGATAACGAGTTCAAACAGGTGCCATTAATACAGGTAACGAGTGGAGGACAGAGGAGCCTCTTAAAGAAGAAGTTACAGGTCTGTGAGAGCCAGAAATCTTGCTTGTTTGTAGGTGACCAAATACTTATTTTACCGAGGAATTTACCAATTCATTCATTAAAAATCCTTCAATGTGATTTTCTGGATTTTTTTTTCTCATTTTGTCTCTCATAGTTGAGGTATATCTATGATGAAAATTGGAGACCTCTCTCATCTTTTAAGTGGGAGAACTTGCATAATTGGTGGCTGACTAAATACATTTTTGCCCCACTGTATATATATATATATATATATATATACAGTATACTGTATATATATATAAAATACAATTAATAAAAGATCAATACATGCGTTTAGGGATCAGTGCATTAGTGTCAAGTATCACAATGCATCACTGAAGCGATCTTTTGTCCCACCCCTAGTGCCCACTACTCTGGCATCCTTAGGGTGAGAGCATCGATCAGCCAGTAGATAGAGAGCATTGCCTTCAAGGTCAGCTCCCCCTTCAACATAGTGGACCACAACAGTGTCTACATTGCTGCTGGCTCTGCTCCTGTCTACTGCAACAGTCTCTTCTTTGCTGTGATTAACTCCCTGAGATACGGATTCCGTTCAACTTGAGGCAGGAACTCACCCACAACACGGAATGGGCAATCCATCTTTTTTTTTCAGATGAGAACCATGACCTTCAACTTGAATGGGCCAATTCTCATTCCAGCAGTTTGGATGCAAACAACCCCAGTGCAAGCTTGAGGTCATTGCTTGTCGGCTTCACTTCTGTAATAATAAATGTGTATCCAGTATGTGTAGGCAATGAGCAAGCTTTCCTGATTCTGTTCTTGATGAGTTGAATTGGCTTAGTATTTACTAGTCACTTTTGAGTGGCCTTTGGTGCATCCACAAAAGTCCTTGTGAAGAGCAAAACCAGGAAGGGGACACATTTACTGAAAATGAGTTCATGATAAGGTAGTTAAAATTTTTTAAACACTGTCTTAATTTTGTAAACAGTGATCAGTGGTGAGAATGGCAATAGATCAGATGTTTGCCAGTAAGGTTCCCATACTAGTCACTGAGAAAGAGACACTGGGAAACTCTTCAAGTAGATGAAAAAAAGCATCAAACAGAAAATAGGATACAACTGTCTATGTACATGAACCCTCCAAGAGGCTGATAATTTATTGATGGTTTAACAAAAGCCTTTTTAAACAGCGCCGTCTTCCAGCCCTTCCTGTCTTCTTCACTTCCTCTCTCCCTCACGTCTTCTGGCTATCATTGTTTACTTCCGTCATCCTTCGTTTGTTCTTTCCATCTTAACATGTGTCCTTCCCATCTCAATGCCTTTGCTTTCCCTCCCCTTCTCATTGCTATCTCCCCTTTAGCCTTTATTCATGTTGTTGTCATTTCTTTGGCTTCTCATTTGTTATTTGTCTCTCATCATCACCTTTGTATCTACCAGCTTAAATGTTGCCAGGTTGCTATAGCAACACGCTGGCCTGCCCTAAGGCTGGAAAGAGCTGCATGAAACAAACATAAGAGAGGTGTATCGTCACACTGTAAAATATAACTAGGGTATTTCTGCTTTAAAAAGTTAGGTTCCAGGCTGCCTTAAAATTTTAAGTTGACTAACTTTGAGCTTATTTGTTTTAATTTTTACCACTTATCTTCTCAAGTTCAGTCAACTTAAAATTTTAAGGCAGCCCAGAACACTAACTTTTTAAGCTGACTTTTTTTTTTTTTTTTTACAGTGCAGTGATTTTCGGTGCAAACACATAAACAAACCGATTTATGCTTTCATCACTTCAGGTGACATTAAAATGATTTAATACTGTAGAGCCACCCTTACTCAACCCTTTTCCTGAGCTTGCCATAACCTCTGCCTAAAATCATATATACAGTCAAGGGCTGGGTGACAGGTTTCTGCCACCACAACATCAGTAACAGTAGGTGCATACAGTAGATACATAGAAATTCTTGTATACTGAGGTATTTGGACAGGTTAAAATGATAATAGACACATGAAAGTATCATGTGTCTGTTGTAAGTTTCTCTTTTGATGTCGAGCTGTGTTAAAAGTTGTGTTCCTGTTGCTACCCTAGTGCTATGTTGAATTTTTCTGTTCCATTTGTGTATATGAAAAAGAAGCACATGATGGTCTTTTAGACTGCAGTCATGGATGATGAAATTGTAATCTCAAAATGGATAAAGTAATACAGGATTAGGGCTGTATATGTATATATACATATACAGCCCTCTATAGGGCTGTATAAATGCTCACGTGTGTGTGTGTGTGTGTGTGTGTGTGTGTGTGTGTGTGTGTGTGTGTGTATAAATTGTTGGTACCCCTCTGTTAATGAAAGAAAAACCCACAATGGTCACAGAAATAACTTGAATCTGACAAAAGTGGTAATAAATAAAAATTCTATGAAAATTAACCAATGAAAATCAGACAGTGCTTTTGAATTGTGGTTCAACAGAATTATTTTAAAAAACAAACTCATGAAACAGGCCTGGACAAAAATGATGATACCCTTAACTTAATATTTTGTTGCACAACTTTTTGAGGCAATCACTGCAATCAAACGATTTCTGTAACTGTCAATGAGACTTCTGCACCTCTCAGCAGGTATTTTGGCCCACTCCTCATGAGCAAACTGCTCCAGTTGTCTCAGGTTTGAAGGGTGCCTTCTCCAGACGGCATGTTTCAGCTCTTTCCACAGATGTTCAATAGGATTTAGATCAGGGCTCATAGAAGGCCACTTTAGAATAGTCCAATGTTTCGCTCTTAGCCATTCTTGGGTGTTTTTAGCTGTGTTTTGGGTCATTATCCTGTTACAAGACCCATGACCTGCAACTGAGGCCAAGCTGTCTGACACTGGGCAGCACATTTCTCTCTAGAATACCTTGATAGTCTTGAGATTTCATTGTACCCTGCACAGATTCAAAACACCCTGTGCCAGATGCAGCAAAGCAGCCCCAGAACATAACAGAACCTCCTCCATGTTTCACAGTAGGGACAGTGTTCTTTTCTTGGTATGCTTCATTTTTGCATCTGTGAACATAGAGCTGATGTGCCTTGCCAAAAAGTTCCAGTTTTGTCTCGTCTGTCCATAGGACATTCTCCCAGAAGCTTTGTGGCTTGTCAACATGCAGTTTGGCAAATTCCAGTCTGGCTTTTTTATTATTTGTTTTCAACAGTGGTGTCCTCCTTGGTTGTCTCCCATGAAGTCCACTTTGGTTCAAACAATGACGGATGGTGCGATCTGACACTGATGTACCTTGACCTTGAAGTTCACCATGAATGTGTTTAGAGGTTGTTCTGGGCTCTTTTGTTACCATTCATATTATCCGTCTCCTCCTGCGGCCACGTCCGGGAAGGTTGGCTACAGTCCCATGGATCTTAAATTTCTGAATAATATGTGCAACTGTAGTCACAGGAACATCAAGCTGCTTCAAATCAAATCAAATCAAATCAACCTTTATTGTCATATTGCTGTACATACAACTGTAGTGCAGGCAAGATGAAATTGCGTTTCTCTCGGCATCCATATAAGTAAAAGAACATGATTTAAGACACACTCACACATATCCTCACCCCCCACCGCACCACATCCATTCACACATCCCTGAGACATACTTGAAAAAACTAACCAGAACTATAATATACTATAATATTCAAATACGTACAGAGGGAGCTGAGGAGAAAGATCAGAGAAGGCAAGGACAGCTTCAGGAAGAAGATGGAGGACAAGCTGCAACAGAGCGACATCAGCGGGGTCTGAAGAAACCTCAAAACCATCTCTGGGCTCCAGAATACCTCCCCCCAGGCCACGGGGGGCAGGGAGTGGGCGAATAACCTGAATCTGTTTTTCAATAGGTTTGACCAACCGCCCTCCCCCGACTGCACAACAACCACTGCTGCCTCTAAAGAAATCAAGTCCTGCTGCCCATTCCCCACTCCACCAACACCCCCCCACTCCCAACACACAGCCCCCCATCCTGACCCTGACCAGGACCCAGGTGAGGACGGAGCTGAGGAAGATCAAGGCGAGGAAGGCGTCGGGACCGGACGGCATCAGCGCAAAGCTCCTCAAGTCCTGTGCAGACCAGCTGTGTGGGATTGTGACGTACATCTTCAACCTGAGCCTGAAGCTGGGGAGGGTACCACAGCTGTGGAAAACATCTTTTGTGGTACCTGTACCAAAAACTTCCCACCCCAAAGACCTGAACAGCTACAGACCGGTGGCCTTGACGTCCCACTTGATGAAGACCCTGGAGAGACTGCTCCTTGCTCACCTCCGCCCCCTGGTGGAACCAGCGATGGATCCACTCCAGTTCGCCTACCAGCATGGCATTGGGGTGGAGGATGCGGTGATCTTCCTCCTTCACCGTTCTCTGTCCCACCTGGAGAAGCCCGGGAATATGGTGAGGATCATGTTCTTTGACTTCTCCAGTGCTTTCAACACCATCCAACCGATGATCCTGAAGGACAAGCTGCTGCGCGAAAGGGTGGACCAGCACCTGTCATCATGGATCCTGGACTACCTCACGAACCGGCCTCAGTTTGTGAGAATCCGGGACTGTGTGTCCGACATGATTATCGGTAGCACGGGGGCCCCCCAGGGAACGGTTTTGGCTCCCTTGCTGTTCACCCTTTATACTGCGGACTTCTCACACAACACAACACACTGCCATCTACAGAAGTTCTCTGATGACTCTGCGATCGTTGGCCTCATCTCCAATGGAGATGAAGCTGAGTACAGAGGGCTTATCCAGGACTTCGTGGACTGGTGCCATCGGAACTGCCTCCAGATCAACGCGAGGAAAACTAAGGAGCTGGTGGTGGACTGCCGCAGGCATGGGCAGCCCCTCACAGCACCAGTAAATATACAGGGAACAGACATCGAGATGGTGACATCCTATAAGTACCTGGGTGTTCATCTGAACAATAAACTAGACTGGTCACACAATAATCTCGGAGCACCCGTCCCGGGATGTTGTTTGGACCTGCAGCTTTACGTGGGTTGACCCTGGTTAGGGTCCTCCGTGTGTCCGCCGTGTTGATGGTGAAAGCTGGTCAACCGATGGTGGGGATGGGCCAGCCCTCCCTCTGATTGTTGGGTTTGATGCTTCAAAACGTGCAAAGAAGTCATTGAGCCTGTCTGGAAGCGAAGCGTTGTCATCAACGACCCCCTGCTTAGACTTATAGCCCGTCAGTGTCCGAACTCCCTGCCTCATCTGCTTGGTGTTCCTAGTGTCACAGAGGTGTCCCTGGATTTTCTCCGCATAGGTGCACTTCGCCGTCTTAATTCCCTTTGAGAGCGCAGACCTGGCTGAGCGGAGGGCGATCCTGTCCTTCGCTCTGAAGGCTGCATCTCTGGCTGTAAGCAGCGAGCGCACCTCTGCGGTCATCCAGGGCTTATGGTTTCCCTGTACAGTGATGGTCTTCACTGTAGTGACATCCTCTGTGCACTTTGCAATGTAGCTTGGAGTTGGTCTTATAGCCTTTACCTTTAACGTGCTTGTCTATAATTTTCTTTCTAATCTCCTGAGACAACTCTCTCCTTTGCTTCCTCTGGTCCATGTTTAGTGTGGTACAGACCATGTCACCAAACAGCACAGTGACTATTTGTCACCCTTTAAATAGGCCGACTGACTGATTACAAGTTTGTAGACACCTGTGATGTTAATTAGAGGACACAACTTGGTTGAACATGTCCCTATGGTCACATTATTTTCAATCTTTTCTAGGGGTACCATCATTTTTGTCCAGGCCTGTTTCATGAGTTTGTTTCTTAAAGTAATTCTGTTGAACCACAATTGAAAAGCACTGTCTGATTTTCATTGGTTAATTTTCATAGAATTTTTATTTATTACCACTTTTGTCAGATTCAAGTTATTTCTGTGACCATTGTGGGTTTTTCTTTCATTAACAGAGGGGTACCAACAATTTTGTCCATGGCTGTGTATATATATATATATATATATATATATATATATATATATATATATATTCATCTGTCATTAATTTGGTGCACCTTTTTCCCTCTTAATTTTGCAGTGTTGTTATAAAATCATTTTTTAATGTGCATTTGAGATGTATAGAGTGAGTGACAGCTGGTCGACGCGGCTGCACCTCGGAGACAGTCCAAGGACGGGTAATTTTTTTCATACATAAGGAGTTGTTCAGAACTCCTTATACAAAGATATAGAGTGATGATAATCAAGTCAGTGGCGGTAATGCACCTGTAAGCTGGTTGCCAACCGCCAAGCAAATCTAAAAGAAGAAGAAGAAGACGTCAACTTTATTCATTATTGCTGCTTGACTTATTAAAAATTATTAGAAATCAAATAAGTTATATTAAGAGTCCGTTTGCTCCTCTGACATGTTTTAATTAATTTATTATTTATTTAGTGTGTATGCACCCGCTGTCACGGACTTTTGCAGCTTTGGTAACATTTTTTTCAGACAAAATTAAGAAACTCAGCAGTAATTTAAACCAAAGAAACAATGGTCTGATACACTATGTTTCGGATTAGCAACAAGTAAGCATTATCATTTAGCAATTACTTTTTTATAATTAGAGTGATGGTGTTAATGTTGCTTATCTCCCATTAAAACAAGGTTAGTGGACTAGCTCTGATGCAGCATGGTGGGAAATAATCCCACATTCCTGGCAAACAGAAGTAGCAGCTATTTGACCAAAACATTAGCTTGGAGTTAGTAGCTGCTGTGCTAACCACTGGAATCCACACACCTGGTGCACGGGGGAGAGGCAGGGTGATGGTAGAAATGGGGCGTGTGTCTTTTAAATCTCAGTATAAACAATGCAGTTTTGTATGAAATGATAGATGTTTTTATCGCGTCACCGCACAGCCCTATACAGGACCATAGAGAATAATTATAATATGACTATTTGGCAAAGACATGCAATGGCATGGTGGTTGTGCTTAGATTTGTCCAGAATTATTATGCAGTCATTTGAAACACACACAATAAATGAACTAATGAATGATCAGTGCTCATGCCCCTAAATTCCAAGTATTTGGACTAATTAGAGTTTTAAACAAAGGAGCAATCCAGTAGTAAATAATTAATGTGATTATGCCACTGAAGACAACTGAAAATGGCTAATTTGAACTTTCCCAGGCATGAGCTTTCAGCTAAATGAGGTTGTATACCACTGATTAAAAACAAGGCAAACAAATCACAAAGCATTGTGCCCACAGCTCATATTCTTGTCTTGTTTTACATTGTAATTAGGTAGTGGTATCCCAAAACAACTGTGATTATTGATGGCAGCCAGAAACAAACCATTTACTCACATGAGATATACGTATATATCTTTCAGGAGTGGTTTAAAGTGATTGTAGGTTATCACAGAGACTGGCTTATGTGTCCTCAAAATGTTCAGTGACAGCTATTTGGGCTTGAGAACAAAATCAAACATTTGTTATGCAAGAAAAATAGACATAAAAAAATTAAAGCGCACCAGTTATCAGTTTGCCATGGCTTTTCAACGCTCTCATTTCAATGACTTAACAGTTGTCATTAGAAAGTGTATCCTCGTAATAATATTTTAGAGGTTTAAAAGTAAAATTAAGTGATTTTTGCAATGAAAAGTTTTTTTTTTTTTTATTGAATCAAATTAATTTGGTAATCTAAGTGTGGGCCATGCAATCAACTGGTGAACTGTCCAGGGTGTCCTCCGTCTCTCTCCCAGAGAAGCAGAGATGGGCTTCAGCACCCCCCACCCCAACAACCCTGAAAGACTGAGTGGTTAAGAGAATGAATGAATTAACTCTGGTGAGCTACGTTTCTGCTTTGGGAATTATTCAGATTTTGACCAACAAAACAACCTGATGATGTTGCAGGACAGCTGTGTCCGATATGGGTGTAGTGATTACAAGATAGGAAATTTGTGTAATGGTGAAATCTACCTTTTTAAGAATAGATATAGTTGCAGTGTATGCCTAGAAATCGGTGTATCTCAAAAACTAGAATTTGGAAGGCTTTTTTGCCCTACTGTAGAATGTTCACTTAACATATACTGAGAAATGAACAGCATAACGTTTTTGGAAATGTGCCCATCTGCTACTTTGCAGAGTTTGATCAATAGGGCTTAAGAATAGAGAGTCATGTGCTGAAGAGATTGGAAATGTGTCCCACGGTTACTTTGTAATCTTGTGCAAACTATGAAAAAGAGAATATATGTATTACCCAAAATGTCTGTACCAAGTCACAATATCTTAAATGCATAAAATACAAACATTATTCCTGAGTGGTAACATGACATTGGTTAAAAAAATGCACAAATTGCCAAGCACTAACTTAAGTGGTTTCTCACAGAGGTGGCACAAAGATGTGTTTAATCTCAAAAAGTGAGATCAAGGTGACAATAACAATGGTTCTTCAGATGTATTTTAGATTTCCTCCTCAGACATAAATCTAATAGAGGGAAACCTTTTGTACTGCATGCAGGTCCATGCAGATCTGACTGCTTGGCAAAAACACAAATTGACGGTCACATAAGTGCAACTAATGATTTGGCTCTGGTGCATGATTTTTTCCCCCAATCTCTCTTCCTTTCATTGCTCATTTTGCTCATCCTCAAGTCAGTTTCTTTAGTCTTGGCTTTGGATTTGTGTTTGTGCCTCATCTTATTAAAACAAAGCATGCAATATGCTTGCACAGACGATGGCATGGTCAGCTAAGTGTGAGTAACTTGCCTCTGATGCATGACTACATACAATTCAAATAATGAGTCAATTAGAGTAAATTATACATGTTTAGAGCCCTCTGCAATTAGTTCACCCCTGTTTTCTAGTCTGACTGGGGTCTTTGTTTCTCTTCCTTCGCATCTCCTCCCCTATCGTCTTCTTTCCTGTTTTCCCTCTCCATCATATTTTCATCTAGTCTTCCCCCCAACATTTTTTCTTTGCTTGTTTTCTGCACTATCCTCTTTTAAATTTGCTCCTCTTCCCCTCTCACTCTTTTCTTCTTCTCACCCCCCCCCCCCACACACACACTTCCCACATCTTTTCTCTCTGTCCTAGTTCTCAGAGTCTCATGGTGAAGCTTTGTCTAATTACCATGCTAGCATTTAACTGGAACAGCATACACAAGCACACAGATCGACTTGCTGAATAGCCCTTGCATGTAAACCCACTGCACCGTTCATGCCCATAGACTGACACACCGTTTGGACACGCATCGCATACACACATTACACACCCAGCAAGTTAACATGCTCCAGTTATACAAATACACAGAACACACCGCATACACCAGGGTTAGATACTGTGGAACTCATCCAGGTTGAACTACAGCCACTGTGTTGCTGCCCCTTCTGTGGAGCTTAGGCGTGTTGGCTACAGTCATAGTTGATTTTGGCCTAGTTATACCGTGAGCCGCCTGTAGCTGCTCCCACTGTAGAGCTGTGTCATCTAAGAATGGGCAGCAACAGATGCACATTGGAGGCAAAAATGCTAGCCAGAGATCTAAATAACACACAGTCACTTTAGCATATTTTGAGATTTCCTACAAAATCAAACATACACACTATGTTTTGGCGATTTGTGTTGATGGCGACTGTGAACGAGGATTTAATTTAATAGGATGGATAACTGTTACTAGTGGATGGATAACTGTTACTCACAAATAGACAGGATTTTTTTTTTTTTGGCAAACCTAGAAAGTTGATAGATCACTGTCATATGTTGTTGTAAATACTGATGTTTTGAGTGGGTGGCGTTCTTGTGTGATTGATGTAATTGCTCTTTTTGTTTTAGTTCACAAGTTCAAATTTTTATTTTTTTAGAAATAACCAAACTTTTTTCTGTCCTTTTCTGTGTGTTTCAGTCCTGCCCAGCCATACATGTGGCACCCCTGGCCTCATCCCAAATGGAATCATTCATGGCTCCCGGTACAACATGGGAGATAAAATCCGCTACAGCTGTGAGTCAGGATTTGTGTTGGAAGGACACAGTATCCTCACATGTATTGTGTCACCTGGAAGTGGAGCCCAATGGGACTTTCCCTCACCATTTTGCAGAGGTGAGTCTGTCTTTTTTGTAGCTTTTTGTTTTAACAGAATTAATTTCACCAATTAAAATAAGAAAAATATATTGCTAAGATTTGTGAGAACTAAAAGAGTTTAACACAAGATCACAAGCCGGGAGATGAGAAGTCCTTGAGTATTGATCGCTCAGCATAGAAAGGTTTAGACTAATGGTCCCCACCAAAAAGTCTTTAAACTAATACATATAAAATATCAAAGATGGTCACCACATTTCACAGCATGCTACAGTTTAAAATCACTTTAAATCATTGTACAGACTGGAGAGGGGGAAAATGCACAGCAGTAAAACACAGTTACATACTGGAGACTCATGGTCACATCACCATCTTGCGTTTTTGTCACTGTCATCTGTGTTTGCGTTCATTTCCTCATTTGTAGCCCACTCCTGGTTAATTTCCTTTAGGTGTTAAATACACATTTTTAGGTGGTTATGGTTACGGTAGTGGTTAGGGTTAGGCACTGAAAATACTTTGTTTAAAGAATCACTATGCAAGATTTTTACCTTAAAATAATGTTTCCAATATCATTTTGGTGGTATAGTAACCTTTGACCTGTCACTTTTATCACTGCCTGAGTAGGTCTGCATTGCCTGCCGCATCAATATGTAACTTTCCTGTTCCTGATAGGAAAAGTATACTCTCATTCAATCATAGATTCAAGATTCAAAGGCTTTATTATCACGTGCACAGTTAAGAAATGCAACATTTCCTGAGCAATGAAATTCTTACTCACATCAATACTAATAACGTAATAACCCACCTAATACTAATGAATACTAGTAACACACACTAATAACACACATTAGCACACACTAATAACACACATTAAACACACTTTAGGCAATTAGGACACTTAAAGCAGTTAAACTAGAGGAAGCAAGAAGATTGAAAATTCACTGGATGACTATAATGGACAATGGTATATTAATATCAGCGATGATATGAACCTGAGATGGCATAAGCCTGTGTACAATGTGCAAATGAGCAATGTACAAATTAGCACCTCTGTAATGATAATACCCAATAGACTGTACAATGATAATTGAGCAGCAGAGATGATATGGACATGAGACGAGGTGAGACTATGTACACTGTGCAAGTGAGCAATGTTCAAATTTAGCAACCAGTGTGTGAATTCCTATTTGCAAAGCTGTGTCCGGAGTTGTTATTTATTCAGGAGTCTGATGGCAGTGGGAAAGAAGGAGTTTTAGTCTGGATGTCCTGCATTTCACACTTCTGTACCTCCGGCCTGAGGGTAGAAGTGTGAAAATTCTGTGCTGGGGGTGGGTGGGGTCCTGGAGGATGGCGGCAGCTCTCCTTTGGACTGTGCAGTGGTAGATGCTCTGCAGAGAGGGGAGTGGAGTCCTGATGATCTTCTCCGCTGTCTTCACCACTCTCTGCAAGCGTTTGCAGTCCAGGGCAGTAGTGCTGCCATACCACGCAGTGATGCAGTTGGTCAACATGCTCTCGATGATGCAGCTGTAGAAATTGTTGAGGATCTTGGGGGGCATGCCAAACTTCTTCAGCCTCCTCAGAAAGTAAAGCTGCTGTTGAGCTCTCTTAACCAGCTCTGTGATGTTAAGTGACCATGTAAGGTCCTTGCTGATATGGATGCTCAGGTATTTAAAGCTGCTCACCCTCTCCACCTCAAGCTCCCGGATGAAGAGCGGCTGATGGGGTCTCCTCCCCCACTTCCTCATGTCCACTATCCTCTCCTTCGTCTTGTCCCTGTTCTGGGTGAGGTTGTTGTCCTCACACCATAACACCAGGCTGGCCACCTCCTTCCTGTAGGATGCTTCATCACCACCTGTGATGTATCCTATCACTGCTGTTTCATCCGCATACTTTAAGATGATATTGTCCTTGTGGGAGGCAACACAGTCATGAAGAGGCTGTAGAGGATGGGGCTGAGAACACAACCCTGTGGGATGCCTGTGTTTGTGATGATGCTGGCTGAGGTCCTGTTGCCCATCCTGACAGACTGGGGCCTGCCAGTCAGAAAGTCCAGTAGACAGTCACAGAGGGTGTGGTGCAGGCCAAGTGAAGACAGTTTGTTGGTGAGTTTGTGGGGGATGACCGTGTTAAAGGCGGAGCTGTAGTAGACAAAGAGCATCCTGATATAGATAAGATAAGATAAGATAAGATAAGCCTTTATTAGTCCCACAATGGGAAAATTCCAGGATTGCAACAGCACAGGGATAGCAACACTCAGAGCAACAATCAGAAGGCAAGAAAAAAAAAGCAAGAGCAGCTAATATATATATATACTGTGTATATATATATATATATATATATATATATATATATATATATATATATATACACATACTGTATATATATATATATATATATATATATATATATACACACAGACACACAGTGCAGAGCATTGTAGCTGGATGGAATAAATATATGAGTATATAAACACACAGGAGTCTTTATCTTCCAGGTGGGAGAGAGAATAATGGAGTGCTGCAGCAATGACATCTTAAGTGGACCTGTTGGGCCAGTAGGCGTACTGCAGGGGATCCAGGGGATCCGGTATGCTCTCCTGAATTAGGGGCAACACCACTGTCTTGAAGCACTTCATGAAGATTGAAGTGAGTGCTACCGGCCTGTAATCATTCAGACAAGTCGGCAGGCTCTTTTTGGGGAGGGGGACGATTGCTGTGGTTTTGAAGCAGGAGGGGACTATGTTCTAGTTGAGGGAGAGGTTGAAGATGGATGTGAGAACGTAAGTCAGCTTGGCAGCACATGCTCTGAGAGCCCGTCCAGGGATGTTGTCTGGTCCTGCTGCCTTGTAGTGCTTTGTTTACCTGGCCTGATGAGACTTTCAGTGTGTGTGTGTGTGTGGGGGGGGGGGGGTGCTTGTGTGTGTCTCCTCTCTGCACTGTAGCTGGAGGTCTCAAAGCGGGTGTAAAAGATGTTGCGATCATCCGGCAGGCTGTCTGTGGAGCTAGTGGTGTTGCTGTTGGTACTCTTGTAGTCTGTGATGTGCTGCAGGCCTTGCTCCATGCACCCCAGATCAGGATTGGAATAGAGGCTGTCCAGCTTTTCTATGTACTGCTTCTTGGCTGTTGTTATAGCCTTCCTCAGTCCATACTTTGCAGCTTTGTACTCAACCTCATTGCCTGATTTAAATGCAAGAGAGCGAGCATGCAGCATCTGACATACCTGACTGTTGATCCAGGGCTTCTGGTTGGAGAACTTCCTGACTTGTATGGTGGGTACGATGGTATCAACACACGTGCTGATGTACCCAGTCACATACTCAGCGTAGTCCTGTATGTTTACAGAATAGTCCTCCCGGGTGGCTGCAGCTTTAAACACATCCCAGTCTGTACAGGTAAAACAGTCTTGCAGGGTGCTCTCAGCCTCTGGAGTCCAGCGTTTAATTTGTTTAATAACAGAGTTTGTTTGTTTCAGCTTTTGTCTGTAGGCTGGGTACATAAACAGGGAGATGTGATCTGACTGTGCAAAGTGGGGGCGGGGTGTCACTCTGTATGCACCGCGAATGTTTGTGTAAACATGATCCAGTGTGTTCTTCTCGCAGGTGGGAATGTCCACATGCTGGAAATATTTGGGGAAGTACAGTCCGTAAATTGCACTGGTTAAAACCACCAGCAACAATAAAAACAGCATTGGGCTGGGTCGTCTCTACTGTGCTGATGATGTCATGAAGTTTGTGTAGCACTGCTGTGTAGCTGCTTCGCAAGCGAATGTAAACAGCGGCCAAAAACACAGCAGTGAATTCCCTCGGCGGATAACAGGGGCGGCATTTCAGCAGTAAAAAATCCACATCAGGTGAACAGTGCTTGTGAACAGTGTACATCTCCACACCATGAGTTATTTACAAACACCCCCCCCCCCAACTTACCCGTGGCTGCTGTCCGATCTGCCCGATGTGCTGAGTGAGTCTGTAGTTGAATGGTGCACTCAGGGACTCTGTCTGAGAGCCAGGTCTCACAGAAAATTAGGGCACAGCACTCTCTTATCTCCCACTGGTCTTCAATCCTTGCTCTTAGTTCATCCAGCTTGTTTTCCAGAGACCATACGTTGGCTAGCAAGAGGCTAGGTAGCGGACGGAGGCTAGCGCAAGCTTTTAGCCTAGCATGTAGCCACCCTGTCTTGCCTCGCTTGCGGCGCCACTTCCGACGTGCTTGCTTGGGATCAGCATGCTCATGCGGGCTTGGTGCTTCGGGGCCTTTCTGGGGATGGTGCTGATCGCTGCGTGGTCGAACAATGCTTTGCAGTTTGAGTGGTATGAAGCCAGTAAATTCCGTATGGCTGCTTGTCTTGGCAATGTCCAGTAGTGTCGGTCGCATGTTAGCAATGCGGGACCTTTATGCACTGTAGAAAGAGCAGCAAACATGCAAAGAAGGAGGAAAAGTCAGTGTTCGAGAATGGAGCGAGCAAACACGTCTGCCTCGGTGGACGCCATGTTGCATGTGGCATAGGCCACACCTTCCAGAAACACAAAAGTTACAAAGTACTACTTTAAGTTCAGGGAAATGGTAGGGGTCTAATTTGTCACCATGGTCAATTTGGTTACCTTATAACCCTCCCACCATGTCACTTCTTGTCAATATTTCCATGGACACTCGAGGTCGCCAAATATCAAAACATTCATATAGGTCTTAATGGTTCATCAATCTAAAGAGTACGCACAGGCTAGTTTAATATTTGGCTTACAGAAAGATGATGTACTGTAGATAATAGAAATTGCTGTGATGGTATAAAAATGACAATGTTTATATTGTTTGTCAAAAAGATTATACTATGTCTCATTTCTTAAGCACAGGTGATTAAATAGATAGATGGATGGATGGATAGATGGATAGATGGATGGATGTACACTACCGTTCAAAAGTTTGGGGTCACCCAGACAATTATTTTGTGTTTTCCATGAAAAATCACACTTATTTACCACCATGAGTTGTAAAATGAATAGAAAGTATAGTCAAGACATTGACAAGGTTAGAAATAATGATTTGTATTTGAAATAATAATTTTTTCCTTCAAACTTTGCTTTCGTCAAAGAATCCTCCATTTGCAGCAATTACAGCATTGCAGACCTAACATGATTGCACAAGGGTTTTCTAATCATCCATTAGCCTTCTGACACAATGAGCAAACACATTGTACCATTAGAACACTGGAGTGATAGTTGCTGGAAATGGGCCTCTATACACCTATGTAGATATTGCACCAAAAAACAGACATTTGCAGCTAGAATAGTCATTTACCACATTAGCAATGTATAGAGTGTATTTCTGATTAGTTTAAAGTTATTTTCATTGAAAAAAGTGCTTTTCTTTCAAAAATAAGGAAATTTCTAAGTGACCCCAAACTTTTGAACGGTAGTGTACTTTATTAATCCCAAACTGGGAAATTACAATGTAACAGCAGCATGACACAGTAGACAACCCAAACCAACAGAAATATACACAGCATAATAGAAAAGGAGTTACTCAGGGAAGTAAAAAAATGCTTAGATAACTTTATATACAACATAGGCTACTACTAGATTAAATAGATGATGATCCTTATGAATCTATGGATAGTACTGACTGTACAAAGGAGGGTTATAAGGCACAGGCTGAAATGGAAGGTACTAGTTAGACTCTAAGGTGCAGTATGGCAGCATTGTTATGACAAAAATTCCACACTAGAATGAGTTACTGTACAGTGAAATGGTGTGTGGCAGAAAAGATTTCCTGTACCTGTCCATTTGGCAGTGACACTGTAGCAGTCTGCTGGGGAAAGTGCTCCACTATCTGTCCAGTGTGTGGTGGAGGGGGTGAGCAGGATTGTCCATGATGGATAACAGTTTGTTCAGTGTCCTCCTCTCCACCACAGTCTCAAAGGTCTCCGGCCTGAGACCAATTACAGAGCCAGCCTTCTTGATAATCTTGTCAAGTCTCTTGGTGTCGCTGGCTCTGATACTGCTACTCCAGCAAACAGCAGCAAAGAAGATGGTGCTGGCAACGATGGTCTGGTAGAAAAGCTCCAGCATCTCTCTGCACACATTGAAGGATCTCAGCTTCCTCAGAAAGTAGAGTCTAATCATCCCCTTCTTGTACACAGCATCAGTGCTAGATTTCTAGTCCAGTTTGTTGCTGATCACGATACCCAGGTATTTGTAGTCCTCCACTACCCCCACATCCTCCCCCCTAATCTGCAATGGCTGTGAAGGCGTCCTCTTCTTCCTGAAGTCAATCATCATCTCTCTGGTCTTGCTGACGTTCAGCCTCAGGTGATTCTGCTTGGTCCTGCCCACAAATCTGTCTACCAGTGCCCTGCACTCCCCCTCTTCTCCCCCTTTAATACACCCAACAACAGCAGAATCATCAGAGAATTTCTGCAGGTGGCATGACTCTGTGTTGTACTGAAAGTCACTGGTGTATAAGGTGAAGAGAAAAGGAGAAAGCACGGTCCCCTGTGGAGCTCCTGTATCACTAACCACCACATCAGACAAAACACTGCCCAGTCGGACAAATTGCTACCTGCCTGTCAGGTAGTCAGTAATCCAGGAGATCACAGAGCTGTCGACCCCCATCACCCGCAGCTTCTCACCCAGCAGCAGTAGCTGAATGGTGTTAAATGCACTGGAGAAATCAAAGAATGTGATTCTCACAGTGTCTCCTCCTCCATCCAGGTGCAAATGGGCTCTTTGCAGCAGGTAGATGACAGTGTCTTCAACTCTAAAATGGGGCTGATATGTAAACTGCAGAGCGTCCAGCCATGTCTTCACCTGCGGCCTCAGGTGGGCTAAGACAAGTCTCTCCATGACCTTCGTCGCATGAGATGTGAGGGCAACTGATCGATAGTCATTTAGGTCCGATAGAGACAACTTCTTGGGGACAGGAACCAGGCAGGACATCTTCCACAGTACCAGTACGCTCTCCAGACTCAGGCTCAAGTTGTATAGGTGTTTCAGTACCGGAGCTAGCTGGTTGGCACAGGTCCTCAGGATCCAGGTGGAGATGCCATCAGGACCTGCAGCCTTCCGCTGGTGAAGTCTCTCCAGCTGTCACCTGGCCTGTAGTCACAGTGATGTGGGGGTTTGTGCTGATGTCTTCAGTGGAGAGGAGGGGGTGAGGGGGGAGAGAGGTGCTGCATGGGGGGGAGGGGTGTGTGGGGATCAGGCTGTGTTGTGAAGGTGACAGACGGTGAGTTGGACCTATTAAACAACAGATTCAGCTCATTAGCTCTCTCATGGTCCCCCAATATCTGTCTGTCTCTCCCCTGACTCCCAGTGATGTTTTTCATTCCAGACCACAACTCTCATCTTTTCTGCTGGAGTTTATCCTCTAACTTCCTCCTGTAATTGTCTTTACACCTCCTCGGATTAAATGCATTTTTAGACTTCTTAAGTATTTTCATTGTCATAGATGCACAGATATACACTACCGTTCAAAAGTTTGGGGTCACTTAGAAATTTCCTTATTTTTGAAAGAAAAGCACTTTTTTCAATGAAAATAACTTTAAACTAATCAGAAATACACTCTATACATTGCTAATGTGGTAAATGACTATTCTAGCTGCAAATGTCTGGTTTTTGGTGCAATATCTACATAGGTGTATAGAGGCCCATTTCCAGCAACTATCACTCCAGTGTTCTAATGGTACAATGTGTTTGCTCATTGTGTCAGAAGGCTAATGGATGATTAGAAAACCCTTGTGCAATCATGTTAGGTCTGCAATGCTGTAATTGCTGCAAATGGAGGATTCTTTGACGAAAGCGAAGTTTGAAGGAAAAAATTATTATTTCAAATACAAATCATTATTTCTAACCTTGTCAATGTCTTGACTATATTTTCTATTCATTTTACAACTCATGGTGGTAAATAAGTGTGACTTTTCATGGAAAACACAAAATAATTGTCTGGGTGACTCCAAACTTTTGAACGGTAGTGTATCCTCTTAACAACAATATCGGCCAATACTCACCTTATTGAGTGACAACAGTTATCAGCAAATAAGATATCTGGAAATATTTTTTTCTGATGTGTCCCGATTGTGTCACATTCATTTTGCCCTGAAACAGACAACAGTAGACTACAGCTGCAAATTCAGAAAACATCCTAAACCAAGCCACGTTAAAGTATTTTAGTTCAGTTGTTTAAAAAAAAAAAAATGCACATCTTTTTGTCTCCCTGACAATGAAGAGAATTAAATGAAAACAAAAATAAAAGAAATAATTTGTATTGGCTATCAGCCATTGGTCAACTAATTATTCTCAACACTGGTATTAATATTGGCCTAAAACTTCACAATCATTGCATCCCTAGTCAGAAAGTTAGTGGACTAACACTTTAACTAATGCACATGGGAGGGAAAATAAAGAAAATACAGCAGGGAAAATAAGTATTGAACACGTCAACATTTTTCTCATAAAACATATTTCTGATGCAGCCATTGACCTGAGATTTTCGCCAGATATCATTAACAACCCAAGTAATCCATACATTCAAAGAAATCAAGGCAACTGTGTTCACAAAACAAGTTGTAGTTAATAAAGTGGAATGACACAGGGAATAAAGAACTCATGATGGGTAGAAGCAAAGAGCTCTCTCTAGACCTTCACAATCTTATTACAAAATATAATGATGGCATTAGATACAGACGCATTTCTAAACTGCCGAATGTTCCAGTGAGCACCGTTGGAGCCATCATTCAGAAGTAGAAAGAACATTGTTTTACCAAAAACCGTCCATGACCAGGAGCTCCTCGCAAGATTTCTGACAAAGGAGTAAAAAGAGTTATCAGAAGAGTTATCCAAGAGCCAAAGACCACTCGTGGAGAGCTCCAGAAAGACCTGAGACCTCAAGTACAAAGAATACTTACACACAAAAATATGGTGTTGGTCCTTTTCCACGCAAAATGTCAGATGTATAAAGAATGAATTGACCGTGGAAATGTGTGCAGCCTCACGCCAACTTCATGGCTGGGAAAATGCATGTTTCTACTGTTATTGGTCCATTGGCGACACTTAGAGGAGATGCTGGGAAGCTGTTAATGATATGAAAACAATCATTGTACACACCAGAGACATGTGATGAACGAAAGTGTGAAAACAAGAATAATGCACAAGTCTTACATTGTACAAAATGTATAAATCCACAATTTTAAAAAATACAAAAGGTGAAAAAAAATAAAGATAAATAGATAGAAAAGTGTGGAAACAACTCACAAATCTGAAATAGTATAAAACAAAGAATAACTAGAAAAGCACTCGGAGAGCGCAGACCTCCGCCAAGCGGCACAGTTCCCCCCATACAGTGTTTGTGTGTACATTTTCAGATTCCCTGAGCATGAAAAGATATGAGTAGCAATTGGATTCACAATGATTATTTGTTTATTTGACATGGACAGTGCAATAAACAGACAATTAATGAATGACAATCAATGTGATAGTGATAGGATTAGTGGTTCAGTAGTGTAAAATGGGGCTATAAGGGACGGCGGGTTAATAAGGGACACTTTTGTGGGAAATGTTTTAAATGTAATTCTGCTTTTTTTATTTTGAGCAGGACGCTGAGTTGTGTTGTTATTGTCAAATATCCATGAATCCTTCATCAAATCTAAGCGGAAGCAAAATTAAAAAAGCAGAATTACATTTAGAAAAGTGTCCCATATTACCCCGCCGTCCCTTATAGCCCCGTTTTATGGTTGTAAAAGCATTGCCTCCTTGGCGGAGGTAATAAACTGAAGTGTTGGTGTGTCCATCTCCTCCACTGACAGATGCAGATTGGTTAGACAGGTTGGCGTGGGTTTTATATTATATTGGAGTTGCGCTCCGCAGCAAAACAGAATTTAGAGTCTTCCCCGGCAGAGAGGTCGTTTTTACGCAGCGCCTATAGCTGGGCAGGGAATTTGTGGCAAATAATGGGGCGGCGGACAGGTGTCCGTGTCAGGTTTTGCAGCGTGGCGCAAAAGCAGCCACGCTGGCGTGCCCAGGACAGCAGTGTTTTCCGCGTGCTTTTGTGCCTAAAACGTTGAAGAACGCGGAGTTTGTGTTGGTCAGACACGACAACCAGCGCAATGTGCGCAGCGCCTATGGCTGGCACAGGCACGCTGGGGGTCCGAGGCCAGTAGTGTTTTCTGCATGCTTTTGTGGCTAAAACGTTGAAGAAGGCGGAGTTTGTGTTGGTCAGACACGACGCCCAGCGGCCTCCATTGCGCCTGCGCACATGTTGAAAATGGCCCTATGTCAGAGTGTGGAAAAATGCTTTAAGAAAATTCCTGTATCCAGACGGTGAACCGGATCACCCCCAAAATTTAATCAGCTCTTCCTTGTACCATTTCCAACAACGCCTGAAAGTTTCATGCAAATCCGTCCAAGACTTTTTGAGTTATCTTGCTAACCAACAGACAGACAGACAGACAAACAGACAAACACACAAACCCTGGCAAAAACATAACCTCCTCCTGGCCTTTTCGGCCTGGCGGAGGTAACAAGGACACAAAGTTGAAAAATGTACATAAAAATTAATATTTATTTTTTTTCAACATGTATTTTTTATTTTTGTTTTATACATTTTTTCCACTCAAGATGTCATAATAATAATTATAATGGATTACATTTATATGGTGCTTTACATGTCAAGTGACATCTCAAGCACTTATAGTGAGTCCATTATTCATACACTCCGGACAGACATTGATAGTGGTAAGCTACTACTGTAGCCACAGCTGCCCTGGGGAAGACTGTCAGAAACGTGACTGCCAATCCGCGCCAACGGCCTCTCCAACCACTACCGAACACTTATACACATTCATATTCAGTGTCATGGACACTGGAGGCAAGGTGGGTAAAGTGTCTTGCCCAGGGACAGAACAGCAAGACGGTTGGGGAGAGTGGGATTTGAACCACCAACCTTCTGTTTATTGGACAACCCACTCTACATCCTGAGTAACTGCTGCCCACATTCCCATCCTCTATTCCACTTTTGCTGAACACCAAGCTGGATAGCAGGAAGTTCCATTTTTATATGATCTTTGGCATGACCAGGCCGGGACTTGAACCCCGACCTCCCGGTTGTGGGGTGGATGCTCAACCTCTAATGAATTATGAACATGAATTTTTCATGTTTCCACAATTTTCCCTAATTTTTAATTAGTATTTTTCAACTAACTGTATGTATTTTTTTTTTTTTACTTTTATAAAATTCCTCACAGCAGCCATCCCAACTGGGAGGAAATTTATAAAATAAATTGCTGGGACAGTTTGGTACCGAGTGTGAAGTGGCTGGGATGAGAATCAGCACCTCCTCCAAGTCCGAGTCCGTGGTCCTCAGCCGGAAAAAGGTGGATTTTCCTCTCTGGGTTGGGGAAAAGCTCCTCCCCCAAGTAGAGCAGTTTAAGTATCTCGGGGTCTCATTTACGAATGAGGGGAGAATGGAGCCAGACATTGACAGACGGATCGGAGCAGCATCCACAGTGATGCGGACATTGTACCGGTCTGTTGTGGTGAAGAGGTAGCTGAGTTCTAAAGCAAAGCTGTCAATTTACTGGTCAATCTACATTCCTACCCTCACCTATGGTCATGAGCTTTGGGTAATGACCGAAAGAATGAGATCGTGGATACAAGCGGCTGAAATGAGCTTTTTCCGTAGGATTGCTGGACTCACCCTCAGAGACAGGGTGAGGAGCTCAGTCATCCTGGAGAGGCTCAAAGTAGAACCACTGCTCCTCCATATCGAAAGGAGCCAGTTGAGGTGGTTTGGACACCTGATCAGGATGCCTCCTGGACGCCTTCCACTTGAGGTGTTTCGGGCACGTCCCACTGGGAGGAGACCTCGGGGCAGACCCAGGGCACACTGGAGAGACTACGTCTCCCAGTTGGCCTGGGAATGTCTTGGTATTATCTCTGAAGAACTGGAGCAGGTGGCTGGGGAGAGGGAAGTCTGGGCTTCTCTGCTTGAGCTGCTGCCTCTGTGACCTGGACCTCTGGAAAAGCAGTAGAAAATGGATGGATGGATGGATGAATGGATGGAAATTTCCTAAAACTCTAGAAATGTTTGTGCTTCCACATTGTTATACTGTTTGTTTGTGTTTGTCATATTGTAGCATCACTAGCTTTTAACAGGAGTAACAACAGACTTCAATGATGAAACCAGCAGCCAGCTTTGACAGAGTTTATTCCTTCCCCACAACAGCGCTCACACTGATGGTGCTGACATAAAAATTACAACACAAGAAAATCTCAACAGAACAACTTTAGCACAGTAACTGACCATTTAACTTGTTTTCAAACAATTTGCTTCAAGAGAACATGCTTATGTTTAGACATTAATCATTTCCCATCAGCCCTTATTGTTGCAGTCCCCAGAATGCTATAGTATATAGTTTCAACTTTGTAAATCAAGAATACAATAAAGATAAAATTACATTTTTATGTTAATTGAAGTCATTATAAATGTGAAGTTCCGCTTCTTCCCGTGTGTAGACATGATTTCTGTTCCTGCAGTGAAGAGAATCTCACATGCAGGGTATATTTGCATATTCAAAAGGGGGGTGTCAAGGGAGGAGTCTGGTATTCCCTCATGTGCGCTCAATTCCAGGTAGATTAGGATGTACAAAGGAAATATGCTTGGATTCCTGCGTACGCACTGTTTCAGACATCTGGATTTTTTTGTGCTTACGCCATTTTTTTATTTAAATGTATGCCATCTTTCAGTAGGAAATCCACACAAGTCTTTGTACATGAGGCCCCTGGAATTAGCAGGTACTGCTGTTTCAAAGAAAACAATAAGTTATGCACTCAACCGACATGGGCTCTATGCCCGCTCACCTTGCAAGACTCCATTGCTGAAGAAAAAGCATGTTGAAGCTTGTTTAAAATTTGCTGCACAATATTTGGGCAAGCCAGTAAAATACTGGGAGAATATAGTCTGGTCAGATGAGACCAAAATTGAACTTTTTGGATGCCACAACACACAGCATGTTTTGAGAAGAAATGGCACTGTACATCAGCCCCAAAACACCATACCAACAGTGAAGTTTGGAGGTGGGAGCATCATGGTGTGGGGGTGTTTTTCAGCACATGGTACAGGCAGACTTCATATAATTGAAGGAAAGATGAATGGACAAATGGACAGAGACATCCTTGATAAGAACCTGTTGACATCTGCCAAGATGCTGAAGATGAAACGAAGGTGGACATTTCAGCAATACAGTGATCCCAAACACACAGCCAAGGAAGCTCTCAACTGGCTCCAGAGAAGGAAAATAAACCTGCTAGAATCGCCCAGTCAGTCACCTGACCTGAATCCAACTGAAAATCTATGGAGCGAACTAAAGATCAGAGTTCATAGAAGACACCCACAGAACCTTCAAGATTTGAAGACAGTTTGTGTGGAAGAATGGGCTAAAATCACTCCTGAGCAATGCCTGTGCCTAGTTTCTCCATATAGGAGGCATCTGGAAGCTGTTATTACCAACACAGGCTCTTCTACTAAATATTAAATGAATTTCCCCAAGGATGTCCAATACTTATTACCTGTGCCATTCTACTTCATTAAATATAACTCGTTTTGTGAACACAGTTGCCTCAATTTCTTTGTATGTATGTATCACTTGGGTTGTTACTGATACCTGGTGAAAATCTCAGGTCAGTGGATCCATCAGAAGTATGTTTAATGAGAAAAATGTTGACGTTATGGAGAAAGGAATAACCAGACTGAGCTTTCCGAGCAGATGAACTTTATTCACTCTCTCACATCTTCCAGAATCAGAAACATTAACATCATGTAGTAGGGACTCTTTTTTTATATCACAACACTCACACGTCCCTGTTACCTGAGGTCTTGCATTACTCCATCCATCCATCCATCCATCTTCTACCGCTTTTCCGGAGGTCCGGGTCGCGGAGGCAGCAGTTCAAGCAGAGAAGCCCAGACTTCCCTCTCCCCAGCCACCTGCTCCAGCTCTTCAGAGGGGATACCAAGGCGTTCCCAGACTAGCTGGGAGACATAGTCTCTCCACCGAGTCCTGGGTCTGCCCCGGGGTCTCCTCCCAGTGGGACGTGCCTGAAACACCTCAAGTGGGAGACGTCCAGGAGGCATCCTAATCAGATGCCCATACCACCTCAACTGACTCCTTTCAATGTGGAGGAGCAGCGGTTCTACTCTGAGCCTCTCCCGGATGACTGAGCTCCTCACCCTATCTCTGAGGGTGAGTCCAGCAATCCTACGGAGAAAGCTCATTTCAGCCGCTTGTATCCGCGATCTCGTTCTTTCGGTCATTACCCAAAGCTCGTGACCATAGGTGAGAGTAGGAACGTAGATTGACTGGTAAATCGACAGCTTTGCCTTAGAACTAAGCTCCCTCTTCACCACAACAGACCGGTACAACGTCCGCATCACTGCAGATGCTGCTCCAATCCGTCTGTCGATCTCTCGCTCCATTTTCCCCTCACTCGTGAACAAGACCCCAAGATACTTAAACTCCTCCACTTGGGGCAGGAGCCTGTCCCCAACCCGGAGAGGACAATCCACCTTTTTCCGGCTGAGGACCATGGACTCGGACTTGGAGGTGCTGATTCTCATCCCAGCCGCTTCACACTCAGCGGCAAACCGTCCCAGCAAGAGCTGTAGGTCATTGCTGGATGAAGCCAACAGGACAACATCATCTGCAAACAACAGAGATGAGATCCTGTGGTCACCAAGCATGACACCCTCCATTCCCTGGCTGCGCCTAGAAATCCTGTCCATAAAAATTATGAACAGGACCGGTGACAAAGGGCAGCCCTGGCGGAGTCCAACTCTCACTGGGAATGACTCCGACCGAGTGTTGGCAATACGAACTAAACTCTCACAACGGTCGTACAGAGACCGAATAGCTCGTAACAACAAGCCCGATACCCCATACTCCCGAAGCACCCCCCACAAAAATCCACGAGGGACGCGGTCAAATGCCTTCTCCAAGTCCACAAAACACATGTAAACTGGTTGGGCAAACTCCCACGAACCCTCAAGAATTCTCGAGAGGGTAAAGAGCTGGTCCGATGTGCCACGGCCAGGACGAAAACCACATTGCTCCTCCTGAATCCGAGGTTCGACCAACGGCCGGACTCTCCTCTCCAGTACCTTGGCATAGACCTTCCCAGGGAGGCTGAGGAGTGTGATCCCTCTAAAGTTGGAGCACACCCTCCGGTCCCCTTTTTTGAAGAGAGGAACCACCACCCCGGTTTGCCATGCCAAAGGCACTGCCCCCGACCTCCACGCAATGTTGCAGAGGCGTGTCAACCATGACAACCCAACAACATCCAGGGCCTTGAGGTACTCGGGGCGAATCTCGTCCACCCCCGGGGCCCGGCCACCAAGGAGATTTTTAACCACCTTGGCGACCTCAGCCCCTGTGATAGGCGAGTCATCCCCCTTGTCCCCAAACCCTGCTTCCTCTGTGGAAGGCGTATCAGTGGGATTGAGGAGATCCTCGAAGTATTCCTTCCACCGCCCGACGATATCCCCAGTTGAAGTCAACAGTGTCCCATCCGCACCATACACAGTGTGGACGGGGAGCTACTTTCCCCTCCTGAGCCGCCGAACAGTTTGCCAGAATCTCTTTGAAGCCGACCGAAAGTCTTGTTCCATGGCCTCACCGAACTCCTCCCATACCCGGGTTTTTGCTTCAGCAACCACCCGAGCTGCACTCCGCTTGGCCTGCAGGTACACCTCAGCTGCTTCGGGAGTCCCACAAGCCAACCAAGCTTGATAGGACTCCTTCTTCAGCTTAATGGCCCCCCTCACCACTGGTGTCCACCACTTGGTTCGGGGGTTGCCACCACGAGATGCACCGACCACCTTGCGGCCGCAGCTCTGGGCCGCCGCTTCAACAACAGAGGTGGAGAACATGGCCCATTCAGACTCCATGTCTCCAGACTCCCTCGGAATGTGGTTGAAGTTCTTCCGGAGGTGGGAGTTGAAGACCTCCCGGACAGGGGCCTCAGCCAGACGCTCCCAGCACACCCTCACTATACGTTTGGGTCTACCAGGTCTGAATGGCTTCCTCCCCTGCCATCGGATCCAACTCACCACCAGGTGGTGATCAGTTGACAGCTCTGCACCTCTCTTTACTCGGGTGTCCAAGACATACGGTCGCAGGTCTGATGATACGATAACAAAATCGATCATCGACCTGCGGCCTAGGGTGTCCTGGTGCCAGGTGCACATATGGACACCCTTATGCTTGAACATGGTGTTCGTTATGGACAGACTGTGGTTAGCACAGAAGTCCAATAACTGAACACCACTCGGGTTCAGATCGGGCAGGCCGTTCCTCCCAATCACCCCCCTCCAGGTTTCACTGTCGTTGCCCACGTGCGCATTGAAGTCCCCCAGTAGGACAATGGAGTCTCCAGGAGGAGCACCCTCCAGCACCCCAGTCACAGACTCCAAAAAGGGTGGGTACTCTGAAACATCATTTGGTGCATAGGCACAAATGATGGTCAGGACCCGTTTCCCAACCCGAAGGCGCAGGGAAGCAACCCTTTCATCCACCGGGGAAAACTCCAATATAGAGGCAGCAAGGTGGGGCGATACAAGAATACCTACCCCTGCTCGTCGCCTCTCGCCCGGGGCAACTCCAGAAAAGGCCAAGCTCCAGCCCCTCTCCAGGAGACTGGTTCCGGAACCGGAGCTGTGTGTTGAGGTGAAGCCGACTATATCTAGCCGGTATCGCTCAATCTCGTACACCAGCTCAGGCTCCTTCCCCACCAGAGAGGTGACATTCCACGTACCAAAAGCCAGTTTAGAAAGCTTGGGATCAGTCCGCCAAGGTCTCCGCCTTTGACTGCCACCTAATCCACATAGCACCGGACTTCCATGATCCCTCCTGCAGGTGGTGAACCTACTGGAGGGCGGACCCATGTAACTCCTTCGGGCTGAGCCCGGCCGGGTCCCATGGGTGGAAACCTGGCCACCAGACGCTAGCCTTCGAGCCCCTCCCCCAGGCCTGGCTCCAGGGTGGGGCCCCGGTAACCCCATACCGGGCGGGGTACACTGAATCCTTGATATACAATTTATCATGAGAGTCTGTTGGATCGTTCTTAGTCTGGCCCTTCACCCAGGACCAGTTTGTCTTGGGAGACCCTATCAGAGGCAAATTGCCCCGGACAACATAGCTCCTGGGATCACTGGGGCACGCAAACCCCCCCACCACGATAAGGTGACGATCCATGAGGGGGGTCTTGCATTACTCCCCCATGACAATTCCTTTTGTCCCCCAGCCCTTTGATCTCCATGCTCTTCCGTCAGAGGAAACTACTGCATCTCCATGCCTTTCAGTCTGAGATGAATACCACAGCATGGGTCCCCCACAACGCCCCCCCAGAGTCTCAGACTGAGTGTTAACCCTCACGTCTTCTCAGCTTCAGCCTCCGCCCATAGCTGCTGTAACGGGGGTCTTCGGCTCCACGGCACTGCTGTGCTGGTGGGGGGTTCCTGGGGGTGTGTCCGTCTGTGGGGGGACAATGGAGGGGGGGGAACATTCAGCATGCTCATGTGACTGCGCTGATGAATCGTTTACCTGGGGAGTTCTCAGGGGGTCTTCCGCGCCGAGGAGCTCGGGCCAACACCACCTGCTTGTCTGCCACAACAAAGGCAGGCTTAAGCCTGTCTATACAGATTCTCTCCCAGCGACCCCCCAAGTCTAACACAAAATGTTTGTCCCCGGGTTCCAGCACTCTAAATGGGCCATCGTAGGGTGGGCGCAATGGGGGCCGGTGGGCATCGTGCCTGACAAACACGAACGCTGCGTCCTTCAAGGTTTTTGGCACAAAAGCGCGGGGAAAACAGTGGTGGGCCGGGCCAGGTAGTGTCCCTGCGTCTGCGCTATGCCGTGAACGCGGTGATGGATGGGTGTTCGGCGCAGGGTTATCTGGAAAAAATTCCCCGGGGAGCCGCAGCGGCTGAGAAAAAAACAGCTCTGCCGCACCAAATCCTCTTTTGGTGCAGAACGCAACCCTAATAGAGCCCACGGCAACGGTCCACCCAATTTGCATCCATAAGCGAAGCCCTGAGCGCTGCTTTCAGTGACCTATGGAAACACTCGCATAACCCATTGGCCTGTGGGTTGTATGCGGTCGTGCAATGAATTGAGACGCCCAGGCTCCAGGCCATCGTGGACCAGAGGTCGGAAACAAACTGAGGGCCCCGATCGGACGTGATGCCAAAACGTGCCACCCATGTTGTCAAAAAAGCACGTGCCACGTCTGCGGACATGGTGGAAGCTAGCGGGACTGCTTCTGGCCATCGTGTGGTGCGGTCCACCACTGTCAGGAGGTGCGTGAACCCCTGCAATGGCGAGAGGGGGCCCATGAGGTCCACGTGAACGTGGTCAAACCTCTTAGCCGGGATATGGAACGGCTCCAAGGGGGCCTTTTTGTGCCTGTGCACTTTGGCTCATTGGCACGCTACGCAGGCTGCAGCCCACTCTTTCACCTGTTTGCGCAGGCTCAGCCAGACGAACTTCGCTCCCACCATTTTGACTGACGCACGCACTCCTGGGTGCGCCAAGGAGTGAACCGACTCAAAAACGCAGCGGCGCCAAGCACGTGGGACCACCGGGCGCGGGCATCTTGTGGAGACGTCACAGATTGGGGGGGGGGCATCTTGCAGTACTCTGCTCTCCAGCCTTAACCCTGTTGGTCCAGAATGGAGCGCGCACACGTCCGCATCGCCGATCTGCCCCGCGGCCATTGCCGTGTAATCTATGCCTACGTAGACTGGAGCCACTAATGCGTGTGAGAGGCAATCCGCCACCACGTTGAGTTTACCGGCCACATGCTGAATGTCGGTCGTAAACTCCGAGATCGCGGCCAGCTGTCTCTGCTGCCGGCCCGACCATGGTTCTGAAACCTTGGCCATCGTGTACGTTAGCGGCTTGTGGTCCATGAACGCAGTGAAGGTGCGCCCTTCCAGCCAGAACTGGAAGTGGCGTATGGCCAGGTGGAGAGCCAGTAACTCTCTGTCGAACATGCTGCATTTCAGCTCACTGTCGCACAAAGACCTGCTAAAAAAGGCGAGCGGCTGCCTAGAACCGGCGACGCATTGCTCCATGACGGCCCCTATGGCCACGTCCGAGGCGTCGGTAGTGAGCGCTATCCGAGCCGCCGGGTAGTGCGGCGTTCGCCAGGGCTGTTTTAACCTCAGAGAATGCCTGCTCCCACTCAGGAGTCCAGTTGACTCTGTCCGCCGGTTTCTGTTTCTTAAGCGCGGCGTACAATGGCTGCATGAGCTGGGCTGCGCGGGGGAGGAAACGGTTCTAAAAGTTCACCATCCCCAAAAACTCCTGCAGTGCCCTGACCATCTGAGGCCGGGGAAAATTCGCCACTGCGCGCACCTTGTCCGGCAAGGGTATCGCTCCCTCCGGTGAGATGCAGTGTCCCAAAAAATCGATCCCCGTCACCCCGAACTGGCATTTCACCGGGTTGATTATTAATCGTGCTCCTCTAACCTCCGGAAAACTGTCCTGAGGTGGGCTACGTGTTTGTCCTCAGAAGCGATGGCCACCAGGATGTCATCCAGGTAGACGAACACAAACGGCAGATCACGCAATGCCGCATCCATCATGCGTTGGAATGTCTGTGCCGCGCCTTTTAACCCGAAAGGCATGCGTAAAAGCTCAAACAGACCAAACGGGTTTTTACTGCCATTTTAGGTATGTCCTCCACGTGCACCGGGACCTGGTGGTAACCACGGACCAGGTCTATCTTATAAAAAATATGTGCCCCGGCGAGGTGAACAGAAAAATCCTGAATATGGGGGATCAGGTAGCGGTCGTACGCTGTGGCATTGTTTAATCTGCGGAAATCTCCGCAAGGTCACCACAATCCCTCGACCTTAGGAACCATATGTAGTGGGGATGCCCATGGGCTGTTTGATCGTCTGATGATGCCCAGCCTTTCCAAGTTGGCAAACTCCTCGCGCGCTATGGCCAGTTTAGCTGTGTCCAGGCACCGAGGTCGTGTGAAAACGGGCGGCCCGGTGGTGGTAATAAAGTGCTCCACCCCGTGTTTAGTGATGGCCGCCGAAAACGTCGGGACCATGAGTGCTGGGAACTGGATGAGCAGTGTGTGGAACTTACCACCTGGAGCTGTGACGTTGGCTAGCGTTGTTGGCCCGGTTCCTCAAGCTGTACAGGGGAGAGAATCAAAAGATATTGCATTAATCAGGCGTCTGTTAGCAACATCGTCTAGTAGTCCGCGTACACACAAAAAATCAGATTGGAAAACTGGCCTAAGATTGGAAAACTGTATGCCGCTATGACAAATGTTCATTGGTACGTACGGTCGTGCAGGGATACAGTCAGTGTCCTCTCACCAAAAGTCGTAATATCTGAGCCGTTTGTGGCTGTCAGCTCGGGGCCGCTAGTTCCCACTAGCCGGTCGGCGTAGGACAGCAGGATGATGCTCTTTTGGGAGCCGGAGTCCACGAGGAACCGTCTCCCCGAGCATGAGTCTGTCACGTAGAGCAGCTTGCTTTCTTCACTGGCGGTCACAGCCACTACCGACTGCCGGTCCTGGCATTTCCCGAATGCTTGAATTGGCACAGTGGCACGCATCAGCGTGCGTCCTTTCCAAAACGGCGGTGGTAGGAGCAGAGCGTGTCTCTCTGGCGCTTCCTTGTCCACGCTGCTGCTACCATCGCTGGATCCTCGCTTCCGCTGGCCGTCTCGCTGGGTTCCAATGCCGCTGTGTTCACTGTGAGGGCTCTGGTGGTGAGGATGATCCACTCTGCTTCCTGGGCTAGCACACAGTAGTCACGCGCGGCCAGCAGCGGCGAGTTGGCAAGGACCGCTCTGGCTACCGTTGGGAGGTTCCGGAGGAAAAGGTGGACAAATAGAAAATGCCCGTCGTCCGTGCCCATCAATGCCAACATCTTCTCCATCAGTTTGACCGCTTACCCGTCTCCTAACTCGGAGCGCGTCAGGAGCCTCTCCGCTCTCTCGCAGTCCGAGAGCGTGTAGCACCGGGTCAGCGCGGTTTTGAGAGCCCCGTATTTGTCGCGGGCTGGGGGCTGTTGGAGCAGGCTTGCTACCTGCTGAGTCGTGCGAGCGTCCAGCACTGCGACCACGTAGTACTATCTGGTGTCATCTGCCGTTATTCAATTCAATTCAACTTTATTTATATAGCGCCATTTCACAACAACATTCATCTCATAGCACTATCAACTGAAGGGGGAACCCCCACAGTTGCAGAAAGACCCCAGCAATCAGGCGATCCCCTGTGAGCAAGCACTTGGCGACGGTGGAGAGGAAAAACTCCCTTTTAACAGGAAGAAACCTCCAGCAGAACCAGGCTCAGGGAGGGGCAGTCATCTGCTGCGACTGGCTGGGGGGTGAGGGGATAGAGAAGAAGAAAAGAACAGACATGTAGAGAGCAAACAGCACGATGGGGACTCAATCTATGGGAGAGAACAAACAGATGTTAATGACCAGCAAAAAAAAAAAAAATATTTCATTGAGAGTGAGGAAAAGAGTGAGGCCCAGTGCATTACTGGAGGTCCCCCGGCTGACTAAACCTATTAGCAGCATAACTAAGGGAGGGGTCAGAAACACATGATCCCTCCCTAATTGTAGGCTATATCAAAAAGGTAGGTTTTAGCCCTATTCTTAAAGACAGAGATCGAGTCTGACTCCCGAATCCAGATTGGCAGCTGATTCCACAGGAGAGGAGCTTGATAACTGAAAGCTCTGCCTCCCATTGTACTTTTGGAGATTCTAGGTATTACAAGTAATCCTGCATTTTGGGAGCGTAGTGCTCTGTTAGGATAATACGGTAGTATCAGATCTTTTAAATAAAAAGGAGCCTGATTGTTTAGAGCTTTGTAAGTAAGAAGAAGGATTTTAAACTTAATTCTAAACTCTATGGGAAGCCAATGAAGGGAGGCCAGAACCGGAGGGATATGATTTCTCTTTCTAGTACCTGTTAAAACTCTTGCTGCAGCATTTTGGATCAGCTGAAGACTTTTTAAAGATGTTTTAGGACAGCCTGATAATAAAGAATTACAATAATCTAATCTCGAGCTAACAAAAGCGTGGATCAGTTTCTCATCATCACTCTGAGACAAGATGGTCCTAATCTTGGCAATATTATGCAAATGATAGAAGGCAGTCTTAGAAACAAATTTAATATGTGAATTGAAGGACAAATCCTGATCAAAAATAACCCAAGGTTCCTCACAGAGCTATTAAGAGAAAGAGTAACCGCATCCAAACTGAAAGTTTGATTTGGGAAGGAATTTCTAATGTTTTTTGGACCAACAAGAATGACTTCAGTCTTATCTGAATTTAATAGCTGAAATTACAAGTCATCCAAGCTTTGATTTCCTTAAGACAAGCTTCTGACTTGGCTAATTGATTACTATCATCTGGCTTCATTGACAGGTATAATTGTGTGTCATCTGCATAACAATGAAAATGTATACAGTGCTTTCTAATAATGTTGCCTAACGGAAGCATATATAAACTAAAAAGAGTAGGGCCTAGCACAGATCCCTGTGGAACTCCATGACTAAGCTTTGAGTTGAAAGAAAACTCATTATTTACATGAACAAACTGGAACCCATCAGATAAATAAGATCTAAACCACTGCAACGAAGTTCCATTAAGTCCAACATAGTGTTCTAATCTATCAAGTAGAATATTATGATCGATAGTATCAAAAGCTGCACTAAGGTCTAAAAGGACAAGTACAGAAACTAGTCCATTATCAGATGCAATGAGGAGGTCGTTAGTGACCTTCGCTAAGGCTGTTTCAGTACTATGATGGATTCTAAACCCAGATTGAAACTCTTCAAGTAAACCATTTCCCTGCAGGTGGTCAAATAATTGTGTAGCAACAACTCTTTCTAAGATTTTTGAAATGAAAGGGAGATTAGAGATTGGTCTATAGTTAGCTAAAGCTCCTGGATCTAGCGTTGGCTTTTTGAGTAAGGGTTTAATTACAGCCGTTTTAAAAGCCTGCGGTACATGGCCTAAAGTTAATGAAGAATTGATTATATGAAGAATAAAGCTACCAATAAGTGGGAAGACTTCTTTAAATAACCTGGTAGGAATAGGGTCTAAAAGACAAGTTGAAGGTTTGGATGAGGAAACTATTTTGTCTAACTCACAAAGGTCGATTGGAGTAAACTCATCAAGACAGTCATCAATAGAAGGAGTTGTAGTAGTTACAGTATTTAAGTTAACTGTGGGAAGAATCTGATTGATTTTATCTCTGATGGATGAAATTTTATTATTGAAAAAGTTCATAAAGTCCTGACTAGTAAGCTCTAAGGGAATGCTAGGATTGACAGAGTCCTGACTCTTTGTCAACCTGGCTACAGTACTGAAAAGAAACCTGGGATTATTCTTGTTCTCTTCTATTAATGCAGAGTAATAACTCGTTCTAGCTTTTCTAAGAGATTTTTTTATAAATTAAAAGATGATTTCTCCAAGCTAAATAGATTTCATCTAAATTAGTGGCGCGCCATTTTCTTTCTAATTGACGAGTCTTCTTTTTTAAGCTACGAGTTTCTGTGCTGAACCAAGGAGTTAGAAATCTCTGATTAGACTTCTTCTTTTTTAAGGGGGCCACCAAGTCTAGAGTCTGATGCAGAGAAGCTGAAACACTATCCACCATGTTATCAATTACAGAAGGAGCAAGCTGTCTATAGCTTATTTCCGTTGTGTTGACACATGGCATAGAGGAAACAATCTGCATAAATTTGGTAACAGCATCATCTGAGAGGCATCTACTGTAATAATATTTTTCTTTAGGAGCCAAATAGTCAGAAATAGTAAAATCAAAGGTTAACAGACAATGGTCTGACAGTACAGGGTTATGAGGAGACACTACAAGATTTTCTATTTCTATGCCATATGTCAGAACAAGGTCCAATGTATGGTGGAGGTAATGAGTAGAATTTCCCACTTTCTGAGAAAACCCAATCGAGTCTAATATTGAATTAAATGCCACATTAAGGCAGTCACTATCTACATCCACATGTATATTAAAGTCCCCTACTATAATTATTCTATCAGATTTCAGCACTAAATCAGCTAAGAAATCAGCAAATTTGGATAAAAATTCTGAGTAGGTTGATGGGGGACGATAAACTATGGCAAATAAAATTGGGTTTAACCTAAAATTGCTAAAGTGCCCAATACTGAGGACCAGGCCCTCAAAGGAATTATAACATGTTTTTTGCTTTACATTAACTAGTAATTTGGAATGGTAAATTGTTGCTACTCCTCCTTCATGACCAGAACTTCTGGGATTTTGACAGTTTAAATAACCAGAGGGAGTTGATTCATTTAAACCAACATAATCCTCTTGCCCTAACCAACTCTGTGTAAGGGAAATTAAATCAATCTGATGATCAATTAACAGATCATGGACTAACAGAGACTTGGGAGTTAGAGACCTAATATTTAATAAACCACATTTAATTTTTAAATTATGAGGAGGAACAGAGGCCAAATCATTCAATTTAGAGGCTTTATGTTTAATTTGAGTTTTACCAAAATTTTGCTTAATCACTTTGGGATGCTTATACATTATATTTTTATTTACTTTGGAGGGAGCAGACAACGATTCTCTGATGGGGAAGACAGGGGCTAAGTTGAGGGGTGGTGGATGAAGACGAGCTGCAGAGAGGCGTGTACGACTGCGACTCTGCTTCCTGGTCCCAACTCTGATTAGTCAGGGTTTTGGAAATTTGGATAAAAAAGATGCCAGATTGTTAGATAAATGAGAAGCACCATCCAAAGTGGGATGAATGCTGTCTCGTCTCATAAGACCAGGTTTTCCCCAAAATGAGCTCCAATTGTCAATGTAGCCCACGTCATTTTTAGGACACCACACAGACAGCCAGCGGTTCAAGGATGACGAGCAGCTAAACATGTCATCACTGGTCAGATTGGGGAGGGGCCCAGAGAATACTACAGTGAGTGTCCCTTGAGTGTGAACTGGGCCTCGGTGTGGAGGAACCAAGACTTCGGGTTGTGTAGCCAAAAGTCTGGAAGTTTGACCAAAACGGCGCACGCATTGCTGGGGCTTCCCATCCGGGTCATCTCCGGGGTGTTCGCTTCGTGTTCCATTATTCGTCAAGTGTCACCAGTGTGGAGAAAGGAATAACCAGACCGAGCTTTCTGAGCAGATGAACTTTATTCACTCTCTCACATCTTCCAGAATCAGAAACATTAACCTCATGTACTAGGGACTCTCTTTTATATCACAACACTCACGCGTCCCTGCTACCTGAGGTCTTGCATTGCAATTCACTCCCCCATGACAATTTCTTTTGTCCCCCAGCCCTTTGATGTCCATGCTCTTCTGTCAGAGGAAACTACAGCATCTCCATGCCTTTCAGTCTGAGATGAATACCACAGCATGGGTCCCCCACAACATGTTCAATACTTATTTTCTCTGCTGTCGATTAAGATAAGACAGAAATGTTATTGAAAATCAGCACATGAAATAAGGAATAAAGACATGTATGTATAAAGCTTTTTTTTGTTCTTTCTGTATTTCTAACCAGCGGAAGGAGCATGTGGTGGCACTTTACGAGGCACAGCAGGCTCTATAACCAGCCCCGGATACCCTGCTGAGTACGACAACAACCTGGACTGTACATGGTCAATCCTTGCTGAGCCTGGGGACACTATAGCTCTTGTCTTCAACGACTTCTTATTAGAGGACAAATATGACTTTCTTGAAATCAGCGGGACTGAAGCGCCAAGCATATGGTAAGATACATCTCAATCACAGACTGCAATGCTGTGTCAAATTTGTGAAAGTCAGAAGGACTAAGATATCATGTATGGGGAAAAAAAAAGTTGAAGAATGCATGCATATACCATTTCCATTTGTATATGCGGGCAAAGTAGCCTTGAAAAATATTTAGAAAAAAAAACAGAACGACAAAGCGGGCATCAAGGTTTTACAGGTTTTGACATGACACTGCTTTTTAGGAATTAACAGTATAGATGCTTTACTATTTTGTTTGCTGACTTGTGCACATTAAAGCAAAACATGGTTGTTTTCCCACTGCAATTTCCATTAACAAGTTTACTTTCACAAGAGACCTTTAATATTAAACAAGAACTAATAATGTTGTTGGGGAGGACAGATGCAACTGATGATTGATTAGCTGCACAGGAGTCCTGTTGCTTTTCCAGATTTATTCAAATGCCACAGGCAAGGTGATAAATTGTTGTTTTTAACCACTATTTTTCTGTGGTGTTTGAAAATTGGAACTCACTCAAACAAACATCCAACTCTAGTCGGACACAGACTGCTGTCAGAGTTTTGTCAGTATGTTCAAAATATCATACCTATCCTTTTTTTCATTCATCTTCTTCCGCTTAATCCTTTTCGGGTTGCGGGGGGGCTGGAGCCTATCCCAGCGTCTTTGGGCGAGAGGCAGGGTACACCCTGGACAGATCGCCAGTCCGTCGCAGGGCCCACACAGAGAGACAGACAACCATTCACTCTCACAGTCATACCTAAGGACAATTTAGAATCCCCGGTTTTGATGCCAATTAACCTAACTTGCATGTTTTTGGCATGTGGGAGGAAACCGGAGAAATCCTGGAGTAAACCAACGCAGACACGGGGAGAACAGGCAAACTCCACACAGATCACTGTTGGTTGGGGGCTGGGATCGAACCCAGGATCCCCCGGCCAAGGGTGAGTTGCTGTGCTGCCGCAGTGCTAACCACTCCGCCACCGCGCCACCCAGATCCATCAAAGGCTTTTTTTTTTTCAAAGGGGGCATATCCCAGTTTTTAAATATGCTGTTGCCTAAATTTTAAGTTGTTGAACTCCTGGAAAAAATGTTAAGGGAAGACTTAGATATAGTCAATTGGTCTCCCTTAGTTAATGAAAAAGAGGGGAAATATCTGTCTGGTTTTCAAGAAAGAGCAGATTTTTCCAACAGTAACTTAAAATTACTCAGCTTGTCTATTTTTGCTGCAAGATCAAAAGGTCGTCATTATGACCAATGCCTTGCATCAGTCTGGGTACCTCTGGATAATCCGTTTTTTTCACCACAAAAAAAAAGGAAAAAAGGAAGAAAAAAAAAAGAGTATTTGTTATCTTGTTTCAAAGCTTAGAATGATAAAACCACCAAAAATCATTTTTCATTTCAAATGAAAAATTGGGAAAAAAAAATCAAATCTGCTCCATTTTTCTGTTCTTGCCAATTTGTTTTCTCCACTTTCATTTGTATCCCCCGCCGGTCGAACACCAAAGGGGTCGAAGACCGAAGGGGGATTATGTTATGGGGTGGTCCGTCCGTCTGTTCCACTTTTGTGAAATCAACTCCTCCTACAGTTTTGTTCTGATTGTTTTGAAACTTGGTACCAGGGTTTGCTATTCACCGATGAGGGGCATATTTTTATCTGGCTCCAATCAGATGGTTTTTGCAGGAGTTACAGCCCCTACCTTATGATCTTCTATTTCACCTGAGTAAATAGACAGTAATTGTCTTGTGACCTCAACTCCTCCTCCTTGTTCCAAATGTTTAGAAACTTGGTACCAAGGTTTGATATACACTGATGATACACATATTGCAATTTGACCGTGAGGTAAAGGTCAGAGGTCAGTTTTTCCCTAAATCTTGTAAACATGGTAAACTATTGATGTCATAAACACCTCCCAAAGTGAAAAAAGGCACCAAACGCAGGCTATGAGTTAGCAGATTTATTTAACAGAACGTAACTGAGCAACAAAACTTGTGAGGAAAAAGAAACACAGGTCAATATAAAATAGCTGAGGGTAAGGCGAGAAACACGTAGCACACAAAAAACAGATAACTTATGTGCATCGGCGAGAAGGAAGTGAAAGCTGATAGTAGGGTGCTGTGCTGAACAACATGACGCAGCCCCTAAAATAACAGACAGAACCAAAAACACAATGGACAGCAGGTGTGAGTACCTGAATGGGCAGGAGAGAGTGAAGGTATTTGATTAAGATCAGCTGAGGCCATGAGAGGGAGGCAAACCACACTGGCAGCTGACAGGGCATGCCCATGCCAGACTACACGCCCCTGACAGCTGTCAACAGTAAAAAAAAGACTAAACTGGGATACGGACAATAACAAAAACAAGTCAAGGTGCCATTATGGATCGATACAGAAAATAAAATTATAACATAAACACAAACAGAAAAACGACAATAGGAGCAATAATGCAAAAAGGGCATAAATGCAACATACGTATATGTAAATAGGCAGAAAATGCCATGAGGCAGAGTCTGGGAATCTCCAGCCCTCTGATTATGACAGAGCCCCCCTCTCAAGGGGTGGTACCCAGACACCCCAGGGAAACACTGAAAGAAAAAGAAAAAAACTTGTCATCCCCCCTCGGCAGGAGCACAACAGTAACACCTGTTAATGGCCAGGCCAGGAGGGAATGAAACAATACCCCGTTAAGGACCCACACGAGTCAGCGTAAATGATTAGCCCCCCCGCCCGGACCAAAGAATTAGAAAAAGGTTCCGGGGGCGACCAAAGTCCCAGGCCTGGCAGACGGCGAGGTGGTCTGAGTCGGGTGGCCTGCCAGAGAATATGGACCACCCAACCCAATGGCTTCATCTGTCAGGCGGTTGTCCCGAGTCCCATACCCGCCAGATGGCCAAATGGACCAAGTCAGGTGGCCTCCCAGAGAACATGGGCCACCCCATTCTGCGGTGTCGCCTGTCAGGTGGTCTGCCTGAGTCTTTCAACCTCCCGAACAGGAGGAGTGGTCCAGGAGGCGGCCGCCTGACGGGAAGGGCAACCAGTGGGCTGGATGGCGAAAATGAGAACATCGGGACAGCGTTTGGCACCAGAGGGGGAACCACAAAGTTTGCGGTCTGGCCAGTGGCACTCTCGGGGGGTCCCAGACTGGTACATGGTTGCCCCTTCGGTGGGTCCGGGCTGGAGCGGAGCTGCACCTGCGGTGGTCCCAGACTGGAACAATGTTGCACCCACGGAGGCTCTGGGCTGGAGATTAGCTGCACCCTTGGGGGCTCAGGGCCGGAGCATTGCTGCACCCTTGAGGGCTCAGGGCCGGAGCATTGCTGCACCCATGGGGGATCCCGGCAGGAGTGGAGCTGCACCCTCGATGGCTCCCGGCAGGAGTGGAGCTGCACCCTCGGTGGCTCCTGGCAGGAGTGGAGCTGCACCCTTGGTGGCTCCCGGCAGGAGCGGAGCTGCACCCTCGGTGGCCCCAGACAGGAGTGGAGCTGCACCCTCGGTGGCCCCAGGCAGGAGCAGAGCTGCACCCTCGGTGGGAGGAGCTGGACCCACGACTATCTTGGGCAGTAAACCTGGATCCACGGAGACATCTGATGCTGGTGGATTATCATCGGTGACCCTGGGAGGAAGCTCAGGCAAAAGATGCACAGATACAGGGTCAGGGTCACCGGTGATGGTGGAGCACCGAGGTGAGCTCAGGTGCAGCTGATGGCTGCACTTGGCTCTCCCCACCTAGAGCCAGGCAAGATTTCTCCAAAAGGGGAAGAGAGAAAAAGGAGTGTACTTGCCTGTTCTGAAGCTCCACCGCCGTCCAGGACTCCGACGATCCAGGCGACGACGCTTCAGGTGTGCTCTTCTGGGGATCCAGCTCCAACTCTTCTGCGGCAGTCTCTGCAGCAGGCATGAAGGTTGAAGCAGCTGGGGACCCTCCAGGCATGACTGTTGATGCTGAGGGACCCAGGACATGCCTCACCGATGGTATCGTATCCTGCAAGGCCGAAATCAGGCGACTCCTCTTCGGCTCAGATTTTGGCACACAGGGTTCGCTCCTCTCCCCTCCGAGGTATGGCCGCACGGTGATTACCGGGGCCTTTGGAGCCGCTGACGTCTTCTTTGCTCGATGCCTCCCTCCCAGGACCGGTGGACAAACAGGGAGAGCAGGGGAGGAAACAGGAGAGAGCAGTGAAGGTGAGGAGAGTGTTGCAGCAGCAGACAGGGAAGGCTCAGCAAAAATGGATGACTGCTGCTGAGCCCCCCCCCCATTGGGAACAAGGCAAAACAATTCATTTTCTGATCCAAAAGAATGAAAAGATACTTGCCTGTACTCCTCGAGTGTGGTAGTGGCTGCTGCAGGTGGCTTAGCCGATTCTCCACAGCTGGCTGCGGGCACGTTGACAAGTGGAGCAGAATATCCTCCCTCTGTTTGGGTCATGAGTTTGGGGAGGATCCTTGGCTTATACTCCAACAGAATGTCTGTTTCCGCTGCCAAGACCTGCTGACACTCCTCCGCTGATGGTTCTGGCCAGCGCACGGGAGGAGAAGGCAGGGCTGATGCAGTGGGAGAGCGGCGAGAGGCTCGGGGCTTCCTTGCCCGGGACTTCTTCCTGGTAGACATGGGCAGGGGTTCTGAGGTGATTTCTCCCAGCCTGTGGAGCATAGACGAGGGGTTTATTATGGTGAGAAGAAGGTCAGGTAGGTCTGGATGGCTCCACAGGCTGGAGTATGCGTCCAGAACCTGTGCAGTTCCTTCCAAGCACTCCTGGGCTGCCACAGGAGTGTGGGAGACACGAGCCTCTGACAAGATGTTATGTATAATATTCAACGCAAAAGACTCCTCCTCACTAAACCCCCTTTGACTGTTGCCAGAATATGCTGCCATGTCAGCGAAAACAAAAACTTCAAAAACAAAAATCTTTTCTTTTATGGAGAAAAAAAACACGAGAGGAAAAGAAAAAGGCTAAACTCACAGCCGCTGGTGCCCACACTGGCAGCACCCTTCTGTCATAAACACCTCTCAAAGTGGAAAAAGGCACCAAACAGCAAGCTGTGAGTTAGCAGATTTATTTAACAGAACATAACTGAGCAACAAAACTTGTGAGGAAAAAGAAACACAGGTCAATACAAAATAGCTGAAGCTAAGGTGAGAAATACACCGGCTAAACCTGGAGACAATCTCAATACAGACTAGCACAGATAACCCAGCTAAGGCAAGAGCGTCACTGACAAACCTGGATAAATAATCGCTAACATGTAGCACACAAAAAACAGATAACTCACGTGCATTGGTGAGAAGGAAGTGAAAGCTGATAGTAGGGTGCTGCGCTGAACAACATGGCACGGCCCCTAAAATAACAGACAGAACCAAAAGCACAATGGACAACAGGTGTGAGTACCTGAATGTGCAGGAGAGAGCGAGGGTAATTGATTGGGATCAGTTGAGGCCATGAGAGGGAGGCAAACCACACTGGCAGCTGACAGGGCATGCCTATGCCAGGCTACACGCCCCTGACAGCTGTCAATAGTAAAAAAAGACTAAACCGGGACATAGAGAATAACAATAACAAGTCAAGGTGCCATTATGGATCAATACAGAAAATAAAATTATAACATAAACACAAGCAGAAAAACGACAATAGGAACAATAATGCAAAAAGGGCATAAATGCAACATATGAGTGAACAGGCAGAAAATGCCATGAGGCAGAGTCTGGGAATCTCCAGACCTCTGTTCATGACAACAGAAAGAAATGATGTACACTTTTCAAAAATGATACCATAATTGTCTCTAAGACAGCTGACACCCTGACCTTGTCAGGAGAGGTGAAAAACTGGACCCAAACGCAGTACTGAAAGTTTACGGCTTGAGCTTTAAGAGCTTTAAGAGCTGGCCGAACGAGTGCAGCTTGAAAAAAAAAAAAAAGAAATAACAGCTCGAAAACTGTAACAAAAAACTCACTACTTGGCTTGACAGGATACAAGAAAGGATTAAAGGCAAACAAGAAGAGCGTTGCTCATGCACGTATGACTAAAGACACTCATAAGGAAACGCAGATTGACGCCAACATAAATAGACACAGGTAATCAACATATCACTGAACAGGTGGGCACAATCAGCGGTAAACGGAGACAGCAGGGCATGGTCACAGAAAAACAGGATAGGTGGGGCTGAACAGATAATCAGACACAGAGGATGCAGAACAGTCAGAGGGGAGACAAGAGCGTGTAATGATGATAATAGTAATAGTAATAATAATTCTGGTAAAAAGAAAACAACAGTGAAAAGAATATGCAAAACTGAATAATAATAATAATAATAATCCAGAGAGAATAATGCACATAACACAAAGCGAGGATGTGGACTGAGGCCCCAGCCCTGAAGACAAGAAAATACAAATAATAAATTAGAATGAGGGCATGGGACCCAAAACAAACTGTAATTGCCCCACAAAACGTTTTTCCCCTATTAATGTGATGTACAACCTGTACAACCCAATTGAAAAAGAAACTGAAATCTTTTAAGGGGAAAAATAAAACAAACCTGGCAGCATAAATATGCACACCCTGTTATAACTGGGGATGTGACTGTGTTCAGAATTAACCAATCACATTCAAACTCATGTTAAATGGGAGTCAGCACACACATGCCACCATTTAAAGTGCCTCTGATTAACCCTAAATAAAGTCCAGCTGTTTTAGTAGGCCTTTTCCTGACATTTTTGTAGTCACATCTTACAGCACAAGCCATGGTCCGCAGAGAGCTTCCAAAGCATCAGAGGGATCTCATTGTTCAAAAGTATCAGCCAGGAGAAGGGTACAAACGAATTTCCAAGGCATTAAATATACAATGGAACACAATGAAGACAATCATCATCAAGTGGAGAAAATATGGAACAACAATGACATTACCGAGAACTGGACGTCTCTCCAACATTGATTAAAAGATGAGAAGAAAACTGGTCAAGGAGGCTGCCATGAGGCCGACAGCAACGCTGAAGGAGCTGCAGGTATTTCTGGCAAGTACTGGCTGTTCAGTACATGTGACAACAATCTCCCGTCTTCTTCATATGTCTGAGCTATGGGGTAGGGTGGCAAGATGGAAGCTTTATCTTACGAAGAAAAACATTCAAGCCCAACTACATTTTGCAAAAACACATTGGAAATCTCCCGAACGCATGTGGGAAAATGTGTTATGGTCCAATGAAACTAAGGTTGAACTTTTTGGCCATAATTCAAAAGGAATATTTGGCGCAAACACAACACTGCTCATCACCAAAAGAACACTATACCTAAAGTGAAGTATGGTGGTGGCAGCATCATGCTTTGAGGCTGTTTTTCTTCAGCTTGAACTGGGGCCTTAGTCAAGGTGGAGGGAATTATGAACAGTTCCAAATACCAGTCAGTGTTGGCACAAAACCTTCAGACTTCTTCTAGAAAGCTGAAGATGAAGAGGAACTTCATCTTTAAGCATGACAATGGCCCAAAGCACACATCCAAATTAACAAAAGAATGGCTTCACCAGAAGAAGATTTAGGTTTTGGAATGGCCCAGCCAGAGTCCAGACCTGAATCCGATCGAACATCTGTGGGTTGAAGAGGGTTGTGCACAGGAGATGCCCTCGCAGTCTGACAGATTTGGAGCGTTTTTGCAAAGAAGATTGGGCAAATATTGCCACATCAAGATGTGCCATGCTGATAGACTTCTACCCAAAAAGACTGAGTGCTGTAATAAAAGCCAAAGGTGCTGCAACAAAGTATTAGTTTAAGGGTGTGCGTATTTATGCAAACAGGTTATTGTAAGTTTTTTATTTTTCCCCTTGAAAGATTTCATTTTGCTTTTCAATTGGGTTGTACAGGTAATAGGTCACATTAATGGTGGAAAAAGTTTTGAAATGATTTATCTTGGTTTCATTTTTTTACATCACAGAAACCTGGCATTTGAACAGGGGTGTGTAGATTTTTTTTATATCCACTTTAAGTCAGAAATTTACATACACTAATATCAGGAAGAGAATTGTGGACTTCCATAGGTCTGGTTTATCCTTGGGTCCAATTTCCAGCTGCCTGAAAGTGCCATGTTCATCTAGTAAAACAATTATACACATTTATGAACACCATGAGAATGTCCAGCCATCATACCACTCAGGAAGGAGACAATTTCTGTGTTTGAGATGAATGTGTTTTTGTGCAAAATATGCATATCAACCCCAGAACAAAAGTAAAAGACCTTGTGAAGATGTTGGCTGAAGCTGGTAAAAGTGTGTCATTATCAAAAGTGAAATGAGTCCTGTACCAATATGGGCTGAAAGGCCACTCAGCGAGGATGAAGCAGTTACTCCAAAAGCAACATTAAAAAGACAGATTATAGTTTGCAAATGCACACACAGACAAAAATCTTCATTTTTGGAGACATGTCCTGCGGTCTGATGAAACTAAAATTGAATTATTTGACCATGATGACCATCGTTACATTTGCAGGGATGGCAATTTTCCGCCGATCTGCGGATTTCCGCTGATTTATTTTCAAATTGATCATTTCTGTGAATCGTCTAAATCCGTTGTGAAAATTTTAGGGGGGTAAGGTACCTTATTGTTACCGATTTTAGCGAAAATCAACACTATTACATAAGTGCTCGGCGCTTCCCCGGGTCAAGTCTCCCGCGCTAACCTGGATGTTTTGTATTCAAGCTACTGCTGTATTGTAAACCGCCCTGCGATTGGATAGTTGCAAACGATTGGACCAATTAAATGGCTCATTGTATGCTTTGTCAAAAATTCATGGCGGCGCGTTCGTGTTGGAATTCTGAGCTTTCGGTATTGTTTTCAGCGGAATTATGAGATTTTTATCGAAGGATCAGGAGTCATCAGTGCTAGAAATAGACAAAAGTGTCAAAAATAAGTTCCAATGGAATTGGCTTGAGAGAAAAGTGACGGTAAAGGTGAAAATTGGCTCAAAGTTTGACGAGGTAACAGAAACACTCGGACAATTTCTGAAGAAACCAGACGTGGCCGGAAAAGCTTTTTGTGTGTATTGTAAAGACTTGATTAACTATGGATCGCGTGGATGTGTGGCGCTGTCAGACCACGCATCAAAAGTGAAGAAACATGCCGACTACCTTAGAAGTGACTTGGTGACCAGTGTAAATAGTGTAATAAACTCTTATAGAACTGTTAAATATGTTGGACTAAAGACAGTGAGACAACATTGAAGAAAAAGTAAGTTAACTTTTCATTAAATTTAATGATTTATCTAAGTCTAGTATTTCATTTTTTTTAATCATTTTTTTCAGTCTAAATTACTTCTGTTTTACTGAAAACCTCTCAGCTTCAGGGGGGCTGTGCCCCCTTGGCCCCCCCATAAGTCAACCGACCAAATTACATTTCAGCTGAAATCAGAATTTCCTGTTGCCATCCCTGCATTTGGAGGAAAAAGGGGAAACTTGCAAGCCTGAGAATACCATCCCAACTGTGAAATACAGGGGTGGCAGCATCATGTTGTGGGGGTGTTTTGCTGCAGGAGGGACTGGTGTACTTCATAATATAGATGCCATCATGAGGAAAGAACATTATGTGGAAATATTGAAGCAACATTTCAAGACATCAGCCAGGAATTTAAAGCTTGGGTACAAGCAGTGTGGCCTACAAACCTGACTCGGTTATACCAGTTTCTGTCAGGAGGAATGGGCCAAAATCCCAGCAAACTATTGTGAGAAGCTTGTGGAAGGATACCCAAAACATTTGACCCAAGTCATACAGTTTAAAGACAATGCTAAAAAATACTAAGGGAATGTATGTAAATTTCTGACTTTGAAGAAAGTAATAAAACATTTTTCATCAAATACAAAAATTATTTAGCAAATAGAAATAATTTTGGTCATCCTAACTGACCTAAAACAGAAAAAAGTTTAGTGTGATTTAATGTCAGACAGTGAGAAAGAAAAAAAAAAAGTTATGTGTCCTCATACAGTGTATGTAACCTTCTGGTTTCAACTGCATTTGCATCATTTCTAAGTGTTTTTTAAAATAAAGTATCATGATACTGGTGTTTCTGAATACAGTATTGCCACCACAAAGTAATACAATATTACAATGTATCAATTTTCCCCCACCCCTAATATGCATATTATCTTGCTAATCAGTACAATTAACATGTAACATTTGAATAGATCACTCACTTTTTTGTGCTGTTCTGATTGTAACTGATGTCCTTCTTGTGTAGAAAATGGTTCCTGATTGTGCTGTTAGTTGCAAAAGTAATTCAATGAACAGGTCGACAGATAAATAAGTCAAGTGAAGGAGGGAGAGAAAATAGCACTAGATGGAAACAAAAGGAATGGAGAATAATTGTGCGTTTAGTGCTGTCACCAGCCAAGCGGTACACATCAACCCTGGCATTCTCATGATACCGTCTGTGTGTTTGCGGGTGTGCATGTCTGTATGTGTGTGTCTTTGTCAGGTCTTAAGTGGCCCTCTGACAGGGTGAGCTGTTGATTGTTTCTCTAGGCTTTGACAGATTACACACAGTCAAGTGCGTACACACACACGCGCGCGCACACGCACACACAATGGTACACACAAAGCTTGGCTCTGACAGTATACCATTCAAGGACCACTGTCAACCAACCCTCTGCAATGCAGGGGGAAGATAAAGGAAGGTGCTAGAGAGTGCACCCAACATTCTGTCACGTAGAATCTGGTTGCTGAAACAACTAAAGCCTTTTGACTTGACCTCTCAGATTTGAAGTGATTACTTTTAACATCTGTAAACACCTTATTTGGCCAGATAAATGAAAATATCCATCACCTGTAATCTTCCTACACTATAGAAGGATGCAGTTTGGCACTAGAGTAAATACAGTGGCATAATAGTGAAAATACTGCCAAATGAGTAAATCTCAGTGTAGGATATACATTTTGAATAATTTTTGCAATTTGATGTTTTATATAGATTGTAGTGCCAACCAGACCACCCACTCTTAGACATCTAAGCCTGGTTAAAAATACACTACTCACAAAAAGTTAGGGATATTTGGCTTTTGGGTGAAATTTATGGAAAATGTAAACGGTTCATGATACAGTGATATTATATCATGAAAGCAGGACATTTAAGTAGAAGCATGCAATGGTGATGTCCTCATCTCAAACAATATATTGAAACAAAAGCCAACAACAGTGGTGGGTATACCACAACAAAAAATGTCAATGTCTCGATAACTTTTCATGTGCCCTTGAACATCAATTACAGCTTGACAGCGATGTCCCATGCTGTTCACAAGTCGATTTATTATCTGCTGAGGCATGGCATTCCACTCTTCTTGAAGGGCAGCCCTGTGGTCATTGAGGTTGTGGGGTGAAGGGTTACGAGCCTCTACACAATGACTCAACTGATCCCATAGGTTTTGTAAGGGATTCAGGTCTGGAGAAAGTGTAGGCCACTCCATTTGAGGTACCCCAGCCTCCAGCAGCCATTCCCTAATGATGCAACCTCGATGAGCTGGAGCATTGTCGTCTATGAAGATGAAACAAAGCCTGTGTTGTTCATGCAGGGGCACAATGACTGGATTAAAGATGTTATTCAGGTAGTATCGGCTTGTCACTGTACCATTCACAAGGTGTAAGGCAGTTCTGTATTGACTAGACATACCTGCCATAACCATAACTGTAACACCACCACCACCACCAAAGGCTTGTCTGGTGACAACAGTGGCTGATGCATAGCGCTCTCCTTGATGTCTCCAACATCCTTGGCTACCATCATTTCTGTTCAACGCGAATCGACTTTCATCAGAGATTAACACTGAGGCCCACTGGTCTCTTGTCCAACATGAATGCTCCCTGGCCCATGCAAGACAATGATGCCTGTGCCTGGTGGTGGGGTCAGGTACCCTTGATAGTCGTCTAGCACGCAGACCATGCTGTTGTAAATGGTTTCAAATGGTCTGACATGACTCTTGGGTTCCTCTCACCTCCCTTAAGTGTGCCTGGAGTTGAGTGGCATTCATCATCTGGTTCCACAGGGTATTGTTCACAATGAAGCGGTCATCAGCGTGGGATGTGGCCAAAGGACATCCACTTCTGTGCCTTTCTATGACTCTTCCAGTCTCTCTTTATCTCTATTGCAACCTGCTGATGACACTCTGTGACACTCTAAGCTCAGTGGCCACTTCCCTCTGAGAACATCCTGTTTGAAGCCTCGCAGTTGCGAGGTGCTGTTGATCAATTGTGAGGTGTCGTCTTGGTCTCATGATGTCAAAATGTGAACAGCATGATGATGAGGACTGCTTAAATACCAATTCTAACTGAACCAGAAAATTTATCAGTCAATTCATGGATCAAACACCTGTTGTGAATTTTGCTGTTAAGCACCTTGTTAGAAAACAGCAGGTTATGCAAAAAGTATTGAAACACTGAAGAGTTGGACGTGTGCATTCAAAAAGTTAGAGAAGGTCAAATTAAGTTCACCTGTAAAGGTTATAGTGCATTTTAGGTTCATCCTGAAATTTTACCTGAAAGCTAAATATCCCCAACTTTTTGTGAGTAGTGTATATAGCTCTGAAAGTTACATGGGCATCTTTGATACACAACCTTACAGAATCCTAAATACCTTTCTCCAGAGGTGGGATTAAGCTATGATTGACACTTAAGCCGAGACTCGTGGGCAGGTCATTGTGAAAATGATTGACACCTGACAGGACTACTTTGATGGATTCTTCCTGTTTACAGAGAGCTTTTCCTGATTGGCTGTCCCAAAAGCAATTTCCTGTTTCATGTTCCTGTCTGCTAGCTGGCAGGTTGAATGTCAGGCTGTCACATATAAGCACATACCCACAAACTTGCTTAAATGCATGCACATTCACAAGCATGCACACATCCAAGTGCGCATGCATACACGTATATATAAATGACATGTTTCGAGTGAGTCATGAAAACACCATACAGCATGTTTCCTTGGGAGTTACATATCTACCATATTTATACATTTTTCTCAATCTCCCATTCTTTTTTCCCAAAATTTTTAAAAGTTTTTATAACATTTTGGCTAAAGTTCATCATTTTCCTTTAATTTGTTGATTAATTAATCATCTTGCATAGCCATAAAAGTAAGGAAGCACCTCTCGGGATTTATATTGCTGGTGCCAACTATTGTCCATTGACTTTATCATGCTAATAGATTTAGCATATTTGATTCTTTACATTTCTTTTTATAGAAACTGAAATCTCAGTGGGCCACAGCTATTTCTGTATTCAGCTGAAAAGGTCATCTGGCTATGACTGTTAAGGGCATTACTTATGTAAAAAATATATATCTATAGATGGGGAAATGACTGAGGAGCAGCTGGCTTGGCGAATGAGAGATGATTGGTGTGGCCTTAGAGGTCAGACAATGCTACATGAATATGTGTGTTGAAATGTTCCCCTGCATCCTCATCCTTGCCCATTATCTTTCTTTATTTCTGTGAAAATGAAGTACAAGCTGGTTTCCAAGTTTGTGTGAGGAAGGGGTGTTTTTTGTGTTTATGTCTGATCTATTCATTACTTTAACAGACTGGGGGTATTCGAGCTTAACCTAGACATACACAGATACTATATGTGGGTTGGTGGTGTGTGCATTGTTTTACATCAGGAGCTACACTTTAAAAAGGGTAAATGAAACAGCATTTACTTCTAAATGTAAAGTTTAAAGTGGTCTCTCCATTTTTCCCTCTTGTTCTTCCCTCTCAGCAATTCTTCTATCCAGAGTTTCTGCTTCCCTGCGCCCCTTTTTTCTCATCTTATTCTTTCAAACCAGAGACAAACAGCATTTGTGCTGTCATTATGCCTCATCTGAGCAAAAGCTCACTCACATATAAGCCCTCAATGTTTTCTGGGTGTGATGGCCAATATTTTTTTTTTTATTGGTCAATATATTGCTCCCATTGACTTTAACATTGTTGTCAAAGATTTCATTACAATTTGTCACTATAAATGTAGTTAAGGATTTTTAATTAGCACTCATGTTATGCAGATTAATGGATGTTATTTCCATCTGTTCTCTATTTAAAGCAATAATCATTACTGTAAGTCATGCACTTATGAAGAAACTTGGTGCTGAAGATTAAAAAGCCATGACAACAGTAATATCATATTTGCACTTGTTTAAAATTTATATAAATGCTTTGTATTTGATTTGATATATTGTTCAGCATGTCAATTTTCTGTCATGAGCTCCCCATGCACTTTTCCACGGCGCGCGGAGGAGGGGTGAAAGGATGAGGATTTATGCGCTGGGTTCACCACATACACATTTATTAAACACCAAAGCTGACAAACAGTTCCAATGCATACATTCCACAGTGGCTCGAGGAGTCCTCCAGGACGCTCGGCAGTCTAAGGTGAGGATACCGGGGAAAGCACGCACAGATTATACTCACAGGATCAGAGCTGTCGGAGTAAGTCCAAACAAAGCACCAAGTGGAACAGTCCTTAAATGACGTTGACTAACACATGGCGATTAACGACCGCATGTCTAGTACAATGACCCAGCAATGCGTGACTGGCAAAAGGCTCCTAAAGTACACGCATTGCTGGGGATGGTAAATTGGCCGCACCTGGGCAAGGAGCGGGGAGATGGCAAATGGGAGTGGGAACAGATGACAGTAATAGAGAGGGGTCGTGGTTGGACCGGCAGACAGTTAGACAGCGCTCACACTAGCGTGAGCCCAAGAGGCTGCCTCACCACTGTCGGCCAGAAAGCAGTGGCTATGGGTACGGCAACGCACACAGAAATACATACTAACATACATACAACGTGGCACCTCACCCACAGAGAGGCCAGGACCGAGCCGGGAGAAACCAAGCTGGCTCGGCTCCTGACATTTATTGGCAGGGATTTAAAAATGGGAGGCAAAAAAAATGTAGCCATCCATTTTATAGTCCAGCCGATCGCTTCATCAACAGGTCTGACTGTTTTAAGTTAAGTCAGTTGAAACAATATCAACATTGAAGTGCAGATTTATTTATTTAGTTCCTTATCGACCAATTCTCCATGTGTGTATTTGTGCTGATTATGGAAATTGATAGATTTTTTTTTAATATCATCATCATCATCATAGCAGTCTGTCGGGGGCGACAATGACTGTTTCATTTTGGTCTGATCAGATTCCTCCACGCAGCTCTGTCCTTCGCCCTCCGCTGCCAGGAACTCCTGGCCTTGTTAACCACGGTGACATCCAGGCTGGTATGAGTTTTTTAATCTAAGTATCTAACTAACTAACCTGCACTTATATAGCGCTTTTCTAGTCACAAAGACCACTCAAAGCGCTTTCATTAATACTAACCCTCTATTCTAAGGGCCTATAGGAAACAGATATCTAGGGACAATTTAGAACAGCCAATTAACCTAACATGCATGTTTTTGGCATGTGGGAGGAAACCGGAGAAATCCCGGAGTAAACCCACGCAACACGGGGAGAACATGCAAACTCCACACAGATCACTGTTGGTCGGGGGCTGGGATCGAACCCACGATCCCACGATACCCACAATCCCCCGGCCAAGGGTAAACTGTGCTGCCGCAGTGCTAACCACTGCGCCACCGTGCAGCCAGTATCAGTAAAATGCTTTCTTGGAAACTTAAGTAAATTAAAAGTGATGAATTAACAAAATGTCACCTGGTAACAGCTATAGTCACTTGATCATTCACTTAAGTTATAGCTGGTGCAACTGAAAGTCGATTCTAAACATTGATCTTAACTAGATCAGTTAAGATCAGAATCAGAATCAGAATAAGTTTATTGCCAAGCACATTTACAAGTAAATAACAGGTAAATATACGAGGAATTTGACTTGACACTGAAAACATCATAAATGACATTCTCAATGATGCGGCGAGCCGTGGAGGCGCCTGTCAGCAGGAGGGGAACAGTGGGCAGTGGGGGAAGGGAAGGGTGGACACAGTAGGAGAGAGAAAAAAGCATTGTTGATTAGAATAAAGTTCATATACAGTGGGGCAAAAAAGTATTTAGTCAGCCACCAATTGTGCAAGTTCTCCCACTTAAAAGATGAGAGAGGTCTCCAATTTTCATCATAGGTATATCTCAACTATGAGAGACAAAATGAGAAAAAAAAAATCCAGAAAATCACATTGAAGGATTTTTAATGAATTAATTGGTAAATTCCTCAGTAAAATAAATATTTGGTCACCTACAAACAAGCAAGATTTCTGGCTCCCACAGACCTGTAACTTCTTCTTTAAAAGGCTCCTCTGTCCTCCACTCGTTACCTGTATTAATGACACCTGTTTGAACTCGTTATCAGTATAAAAGACACCTGTCTACAACCTCAAACAGTCAGACTCCAAACTCCACTATGGCCAAGACCAAAGAGCTGTCAAAGGACACCAGAAACAAAATTGTAGCCCTGCACCAGGCTGAGAAGACTGAATCTGCAATAGGTAAGCAGCTTGGTGTGAAGAAATCAACTGTGGGAGCAATTATTAGAAAATGGAAGACAAGCAAGACCACTGATAATCTCCCTCGATCTGGGGATCCAAGCAAGATCTCACCCCGTGGGGTCAAAATTTTCATGAGAACGGTGAGCAAAAATCCCAGAACCACACGGGGGTACCTAGTGAATGACCTGCAGAGAGCTGGGACCCAAGTAACAAAGGCTACATCAGAAACACACTATGCCACCAGGGACTCAAATCCTGCAGTGCCAGACGTGTCCCCCTGCTTAAGCCAGTACATGTCCAGGCCCGTCTGAAGTTTGCTAGAGAGCATTTGGATGATCCAGAAGAGGATTGGGAGAATGTCATATGGTCAGATGAAACCAAAATAGAACTTTTTGGTAAAAACTCAACTTGTCGTGTTTGGAGGAGAAAGAACACCATACCTACTGTGAAGCATGGGAGTGGAAACATCATGCTTTGGGGCTGTTTTTCTGCAAAGGGACCAGGACGACTGATCCGTGTAAAGGAAAGAATGAATGGGGCCATGTATCGTGAGATTTTGAGTGAAAACCTCCTTCCACCAGCAAGGGCATTGAAGATGAAATGTGGCTGGGTCTTTCAGCATGACTATGATCCCAAACACATCGCCCGGGCAACGAAGGAGTGGCTTTGTAAGAAGCATTTCAAGGTCCTGGAGTGGCCTAACTAGTCTCCAGATCTCAACCCCATAGAAAATCTTTGGAATGAGTTGAAAGTCTGTGTTGCCCAGCGACAGCCCCAAAACATCACTGCTCTAGAGGAGATCTGCATGGAGGAATGGGCCAAAATACCAGCAACAGTGTGTGAAAACCTTGTGAAAACTTACAGAAAACGTTTGACCTCTGTCATTGCCAACAAAGGGTATATAACAAAGTATTGACATGAACTTTTGTTATTGACCAAATACTTATTTTACCGAGGAATTTACCAATTAATTCATTAAAAATCCTTCAATGTGATTTTCTGGATTTTTTTTTTCTTATTTTGTCTCTCATAGTTGAGGTATACCTATGATGAAAATTGGAGACCTCTCTCATCTTTTAAGTGGGAGAACTTGCACAATTGGTGGCTGACTAAATACTTTTTTACCCCACTGTATGACCGATATTATTGATTACAAGAAAAAAACTCTCAATGCACAATTAGCAGACAATAGAATCCACACAATGACACAAAGAGAGCAGTGAGTGAATGTCTTCATCAGTCAGTATAAATGGATCAGTATGTGTGAGTTGGGTGCAATCAGTGGCAAATCAGTTAGGTGGACAACAATAGTCTCTTCCTCAGCAGATGTTATGACTACAGTCTGAAGCAAAGGCACGTGTCCTTGAGCACGGCAGATGGAATAGTTGAGCCAGACAGCTGTCCTTGAGAGTCAGATGCTGCCCGCCAGTGTTATGAAAACATTATACTGTTGATTATCAGGAGGACTGAATGCTGAGGGGTGCCGAAAAAAAACAGGTCGAATAGCACTGACTTCAGAGAAAAAACTTTCTATTCTCTTACGGATTCAGTGCTCCAATTCCATCATGGCCAGGCATTGAAATCGATTCATGAACAGCCCTCAGCGTGATCGTGATGTAATCCATTTTCCTGTACAGTTCTTCATTGGCCGCTGTCAGAGTCCTGCCCAGTTGGTCAATTTGATGAGTGAGCTTCGCCGGGCCTGCTTTTTGATAAGCTCTGTCCATCTTCTTCAATTTGCGGTGCACCAGAACAATCCCAAAGCCAATCAGTAGAATTCCGATGACCATTACTCCGAAAAGATATAAATCTTCAATATCTTCAATAGAAAGATCACACAGGCACAAGAGTTTCCAATTGCTTGTGTCCTTTAAATAACCCGCAGCAGCAGTTCCTGCAGGACAGATAGGCTCCCCCGGGCCCAATTTCCTCGTTGAAAGAACAGTGTCAATTGCGTTCAAAGCCCAGCTTATTAAATCCATCATTTCGATCAACTTGACACTTAGGACCTGCACCTTTTTTCCTACTCATTTTCTATGGCTTTAGACCAGACAAAATCAAATTCTTCACTGGCTGAAGGAAGAGTGACAAATACACTTTAGATGTAATTTTAGCTGGGAACTGCTTCTAACTGCTTTGAAGTCCCTGTTAAATCAATGTGAGCATTCTTGCTTCTTGTAAATTCAGAAATCTGTTCAGTCCCCTCATATTAGTTTGGCAGGTCATCTTTCTATTGGCCAGAAGTATTTAAATTTTCTTTTCTAAATCATCACGAGGTACATTTTACTTGGTGCAAACAAAGATTTCATTTTGATTATAGGTGCATCTCAATAAATTTATAATAAAACTAGAAAGGAACTCAGAGAGAGCATACCTCTGCCAAGGCTCCTTCCATCCCTCATGGATCACCTTCAAAATGTAATGGGTTTGTGTGTAGGCTATGAGCCAGTTCTGGTGAAAATTGCATCTGTCATGGTTTGTAGACCGGACCCAAATGCAGTACTTAAGTTCACGGTCTTTAATGAAAGCTGGCCAAACTGGCACAGCTCAACAGTGAAAAAACACAAACTAGCACAGCTTGGGAGCTGGAACAAAAAACTTACAAAACTAGACAGGATCAGGCAAGGTATAGATGTGTGTTGAGCACACAGAATATGATGATGACACCCATAAGGAACACAGATTGGGGCTGACATATAGGCAATCAACAAAACACAGAACAGGTGGACACAATCAGGGGCAAACTGAGGCAGCAGGAAACGGTCACAGAAGACAGGACGAGTGGGGCTAAACAGATAATCACAGGGAATGCACATGAACAGGGGATCAGGGAGACAAGAACTTGGCAATAAAGATAATAATGATAATACTAATAAACAGACAAAGATGAAAACCAACTGAGAAATGAATGTACTAGAAAGAATAATAAATAGCAATAATGGCAACCCAGGATAATGATAATAATCAAAGTGAAATACAGAAAATTCCAAAATAAAACTTAAAGCAAGGGCTGGGACCCCTGCCCTGAAGACAAGAAAATACAAATTATGCATTAGGATGAGGGCATGGGACCCAGCCCATGCCCTGACAGCATCAAGGTCTATCCAGTAGTTTTGGAGGATTCTTGCTAACACACTGTGAGAAGATAACAGCCTTGGTGAAGGTATGCATTCTCGGATCATCACCAAAATGTAATGGGTTCCCCTCTAGCCCAAGGACCACCTCTGAAAATTTCATCCAAATCTATCCAGTAGTTTTTGTGTAATCCTGCTGCACAAATAAATAGAAGGTCCTCAGTGGAGGTATGCACTCTCAGATAATCACCAAAATTTAATGGGTTCGTCCTTGGTCCAAGGGCTACCTCTGGTGAAAATTTCATCAAAATCTGTATAGTAGGTTTTGCGTAATCCTGCTAAAAAACAGACAAACCACCCTGAAAACACAACCTCCTTGACAGAGGTAATAATCGAAGTTAATTTCCATCCATCCATCCATCCATAGTTAATTTATTTCAGTAATTCAATTCAAAAAAATGAAACTCATTAATAATAATAATAATGCATCTGATTTATGCATAGCGCTTTTCATAGACACTCAAAGACGCTTTACAATGGATACATTATTCATTCACTCCACAGACAGTGGTGGTGGTAAGCTACTTCTGTAGCCACAGCTGCCCTGGGGCAGACTGACGGAAATGTGGCTGCCAATCTGTGCCAACGGCCTCTCCGACTGCTACCGAACATTTATACACATTCATACCCAGTGTCATGGACACTGGAGGCAAGGTGGGTAAAGTGTCATGTCCAGGGAAACAACGGCAGGATGGCTGGGGATTAATTTTGATTATTATGGCTTACAACTAATGAAAACCAAAAAATTAGAATATTACATAAGATTAATTAAAAAAAATTAATAAAAATGTTGGCTGACTGAAAAGTATGTCCATGTACACACTCAATACTTGGTTGGGGCTCCTTTCGCATGAGTTACTGCATCAATGCAGCATGGCATGGAGGCGATCAGCCTGTGGCACTGCTGAGGTTTTATGGAAGCCCAGGTTGCTTTGATAGCAGCTTTCAGCTTGTCTGCATTATTGGGTCTGGTGTCTCTCACCTTCCTCTTAACAATACCCCATAGATTGTCTACAGGGTTTAGGTCCAAAGAATATGCTGGAAAATCGAGCACAGTGATACCATGGTCATTAAACGAGGTACTGGTGCTTTGGCAGTGGGGCAGGTGCCAAGGCCTGCTGGAAACTAGAATCAACATTTCCATAAAGCTTGGCAGCAAAGGGAAGCATGGAGTACTCTAAAATTTCCTGTGGGGTATTATCAAGAGGAAGATGAGAGACACCAGACCCAACAATGCAGACAAGGTGAAGGGCACTATCAAAGCAACCTGGGTTTCCATAACACCTCAGTAGTACCACAGGCTGGTCACCTTCATGCCATGTCGCTTTGATGTAGTCATTCATGCAAACCAAGTATTGAGTGCATACATGGACGTACTTTTCAGTCGGCCAACATTTCTTTTAAAAATCTACTTTTTTCAGTTGATCTTATGTAATATCCAAATGTTTTGTGAAACTGAATTTTGGGTTTTCGTTAGTTGTATGCCATAATCATCAAAATTAAAAGAAATAAACACTTGCAATTTGTCACTCTGTGTGTAATGAATCTAAATTATATGAGTTTCGCTTTTTGAATTGAATTATTTAAATTAAAAATGTACTTTTCAATGATATTCTAATTTTTTGTATTACAATCCCAATTCCAAAAAAGTTGGGATGTTGTGTAAAACCTAAATAAAGCAGAATGCAGTTATTCACAGTAGACCAGTTAAAAAAAACTCAAAAGTTGAATGTGTGACATTTCATTCTTTCATGAAAAATTTTGGCTCATCTTGAATTTGATAGCTGCATCAGGATTTGATATGGGGCAACAAAAGACTGGACAAGTAAGCATAAACTAAAATGGAACAGCTGGAAGAACATGGTGCAGCAAATTATGTTAACTGATCATGTTCCATTAACATGACTGGGTATAAAAAGAGAACCTTAGACAGGCAGTCTCTCAGAAGTAAATATGGGAAGAGGTTCAGAAATGTGCAAATTTTGCATCTACTTTATAAGCTGTTTAGCAATTTCAAAAGGACAGCATTCTTGTCACAAAGGCCCAGCAGCTGGTCTCCTCAGTTTTCGGACATTTATGATCTGATGTTCAAAGAAGAGGGGGTGCCACAGAGACTCTTTTGAGATGAGTTTTTGCCATCAAATTCAAGATGAGCTAATATTTTCCATGAACTGTAAAGTGTGTCACTTTCAACATTTGATACATGTTCTGTATTGTGAATAATGGTTTATGGGATTTGCAGAATATTGTATCTATTTTTTTACACATCATCCTGACCTTTTAGGGTTCCAAGCAGCTATGCTGCGGGAAAATTATTATTATTGTTATTATTATTATTATTAACCACTAAAAGTGCATGGAGAGCAAAAACTATATTTGGTAGAAACTTGAAATGTAGTCTGATCAGAAACTCTCTCCACTACTCAGAGACAAAAAAAAAAAAAAATCAAGGCACTGTGTATAAAGATGCGCTATAGAAAACTGTTTTATGTTTTTGCCAATATCTTGAGAACAGCTGGGCTTTGACTAAGAATTCTTTCATTATTCAATTCTCTGAAGCCTTCTACAACTTTTCTCCACTGGTCTTATGCTATAAAAATGAAGTTTTCTGCACCATATATTCAAAAATGTGCAAGTGAACTCAAAATGAACTCCTAGGCCATTCATCCAAATTGCTTGAAATTAAGCAGCACTCATCTACAAACATTGATAATGAAAAGTTGTTAAAATTATCCAAAAATGTCAATCTGTTTTGATTTTCTAGGCCAATCAAGTTGTACAGTTTCTCTGTGGCATGTACAGTCATGTGAAAAAAATTGGACACCCCTTTAAATATTCAGTTCTTTAGTAAGAAATGTTCACATATCTATGTCTAACCTTGTTTTTGTTTTATTTGCATTTTTTAACATTTATTTTAATCATTTTGTCACGATCTGAGCATGGGGGGATTTCACCGTGCTTTGTCTCTTTGCCTTTTGTTTTTCCTTATTTGTATAATGTTGTATTTTGGAATCCTATGCCTGTTATGTTATCTTTAGTTTGTTTTCACATATTCGGTATTGTTTCTTTGTATGATTTATTTTCCTGTTTACATCTAGTGTAGTTTTGTTATTTACGTATTTGGGTTTATTTGTCCTTATTTGTTTCCACTTTATTTTTGCCAGTGTCTTCTCTTTCTTTCTCTCTCGGGGGTTGCAGTAGTCAGAGGCACTTCCGGGTTTTTTGTGCTCCTGTCAAATACTGTCAGCCCCATCTCCTCTCCTCATGACTCACAGCTGATTGTCATTTTCTCCCCAGCCCGCTCATGTGATTCACACCGGTTACTATTTGTGTTTGATTGTTTGTAGCTTTATTTAAGGGCTGTTATTTTCATTTCTCTTTGCCAGAGTCTCAGTTATCGTCTCCACCAGAATCCTGGCCTGTTCTGGTGTGCTGTAAGTTCGCTTTGTATTTTGGTTTGGATTTTCTGTTGATGCATGTCACGCCGCGCCATTCATCAGCGGCGCCACCTGCTCACGCACCTGACAATCATCAGCGGCGAGGGATAAAGGCCGTCTCGCCCGGAGGCTCGGCCTGAAGCCGTCAGACTTCGTCCCTCACCGTTGTGAGCATACTTCCCTTCAGCGTCACCATTTTGGTAAGAAGATCGCTTACCTCTTTTCTTCAGTCTTCTCCCCTGTGCACAGGTGGATTCCCCAGCGGCGGACATCTCCACTCCATCGCCCAATCCTCGCTGCTGTACAGAGCTCTCCAGGTGGCTGTCTTCCGGGCTTCGCCCCCTTGTTGTGCCAGCTGTCCTGACCCACCAAGTAAGTCCTTCTCTCGCCATAAATCCCTCCTGTGTTGGTGTATGCCCGTCACCCTCTCCCTGTGCTCTCTCCATAGGGTTGCTCGGCTGTACGGTCACCTGCCTCTGTGCCTGGAGCAGACACCATCACCAACACATTTACATCCCGCATACACGCACTCATTCACTCCTGCTGTTAATAAACTCTTTGAACTACTCTAAGCCTGTGTGTGTGCGTCTCCTGAGCCGTGCGTTATGTCAGTACGGCTTCAGCAGAGCGGCTCGGCGGACGGCGGGCTCGCACACCGGTTTTCCACTCTCGAGGCTAGAGTGGATCAAATAGCTTATCAACAACAGGTGATCTTTAATCAATTATTGAATTTAACTAACCGGTTGGGCCGCTTGGATCCTCAACAGCCGTTCCCCCCGGCTCGTCAGGGTGGCGCGGCTCCTGCTGTTCCAGCGGCCGTCCAGCCGGCTCCGGTGGCACCGGTTCGGCTCACACCGATTCCGACCCCCGCCCGCTTTAGCGGTAAGCTCGGCGGAGCGCGGGGGTTCATTATGCAGTGTGAGTCCGTGTTCCACCGTGTGCCCGGAGATTTTCCCTCGGATCACAGCCGGATTGGTTACATAGGGAATCTTCTGGAGGGGCGTGCGTTAACTTGGACCTACGCCGTAATGGCGAGGCCCAGTTATGCCACCCTCACCTATGACCAGTTCGTGAGGCGCTTTCTGGAGGTCTTTGACCATTCTCAAACCGAGACGGTCCAGGTCGATCGGCTCCTCGCTCTCCAGCAGGGAGGCCGGTCGGCAGCGGACTACTCGGTCGACTTCCGGGTAGCGGCGGAGGAATTGGGCTGGGAGGAACGCTCCCTCTGTGGCCTGTTCCTCCGCAGCCTCAATAGTGATCTGAGGGATGAACTGGCTGGACGGGATATCCCTGGGACGCTAGCGGAGCTGACATCCTTAGCGATAAGTTTGGATAACAGGCTGCGCGAGCGCTCCTCGGGGCGGAAGTCTTCTTCTTCTCGCCCTCGTGGAGTCTCGCCGCACCTGTTCCAAGCTCGCCCCCTGGCGGCGCCGCCAGCATTGTGCCCCGAGGAGTCGGAGCCGATGGTGACGGGCTGGACCAAGCTTTCCCCTGCGGAGAAACAACGCCGCCGTGAGTTGGGCCTCTGCATGTATTGCGGAGGTGACCAACACACTGTGGAGCGTTGCCCGCGGAAAGCCAGTCGGCGGGGTCCGCGAATCGCTGTAGGGAGCCTCGCGGATCCCAACCGGTTAGACTCTCTCACTCAATTAAAGCTGCCCATCCGTTTTTGCCACAATCCCACTGGGCACCTCACCCCCGCACTGGTGGATTCGGGCGCAGAGGGCAGCTTCATTTCACAAGGCCTGGCAACCCGATTGGGCATCCGCTGTCAGGCATTAAAACACCCCATCTCCCTGGTCCATCTCTCCCGTGCCTCCCTTGGGAGAGTTTCTCACCAAACCATGCCTGTCCCAGTCATCATCTCAGGGAACCACCGGGAGGAGATGGTATTTTACGTCCTGCCCAACTCTGTGTCGCCCGTCATCCTGGGGTATCCCTGGCTACGCCTCCACAACCCTGTCCTGGACTGGAGGTCCGCTGGGGTATCGGCATGGAGTACCTTCTGTATGGGCACCTGCCTTCAGTCCGCTGCCTGCTCCCCATCCGCGGCTCCCCCTGTGGCGGATACAGCACCTCCGGACCTGTCACTGGTGCCTCCAGAATTTCACGACCTGGGTATGGTATTTAGCAAATCGAAAGCTATGTCTCTTCCCCCGCATCGACCATATGACTGTGCCATCAACCTCCGCCAGGGGGCTCCCCTGCCATCTGGTCGGCTCTACAGCCTGTCGGCGCCGGAGAAGGAGACCATGAATACATACCTGAAGGAATCTCTGAGCGCTGGGATTATTCGCCCATCGTCGTCACCCGTGGGGGCAGGGTTTTTCTTTGTCGGGAAAAAGGACGGATCCCTCCGCCCCTGCATAGACTACCGAGCGCTGAATGACATCACTGAGAGGGACCGTTACACCCTGCCCCTCATGGACACTGCCTTTCACTCCCTCCAGGGGGCGACCTGGTTTACCAAGCTGGATTTACGCAGCGCTTACCACCTCGTCCGGATCCGGGAGGGAGATGAATGGAAGACAGCCTTCCGTACCCCGAACGGCCACTTTGAGTATCTCGTCATGCCGTTCGGGCTGACCAACGCTCCTGCCGTCTTTCAGCGCCTCATTAATGACGTCCTCCGGGATTTCATCGGCCTTTTTGTGTTCGTCTACCTGGATGACATCCTTATCTTCTCCAGGTCCAGGGACGAGCACCAGGTCCATGTGAGGCGGGTCCTCCAAAGACTGCTGGAGAATCGTCTGTACGTGAAGGCTGAGAAATGCGAATTCTACGCTAGGACCACATCCTTCCTGGGATTCATCATCGCTCAAGATCAGGTGCTCCCAGACCCAGAGAAGGTGAAGGCGGTGGTGGAGTGGCCTACTCCCGCATCCCGGAAGCAGGTGCAACAGTTTGTTGGCTTCGCCAATTTTTACCGCCGCTTTGTCCCAAATTTCAGCTCGATCGTCGGACCGCTGACCCGCCTCACGTCCCCGAAGGTCCCGTTCCGGTGGACTGAAGAGGTCGCTGCTGCCTTTAGGGCGCTGAAGGCGGAGTTCTCCTCCTCCCGGGTCCTTCGCCAGGTCGACCCCGCGCTGCAGTGCATTGTGGAGGTGGACGCATCGGACACGGGAGTGGGAGCAGTGTTATCCCAGCGGTCACCTGACGATGGCGCCAAACGGCCGTGCGCCTTCTTCTCCCGGCGCCTGTCCCCGGCGGAGAGGAACTACGATGTGGGGGACAGAGAGCTCCTGGCCATTAAACTCGCCTTACAGGAGTGGCGCCACTGGCTAGAGGGGGCGGACCTGCCGTTTGTGGTCCTGACGGACCACAAGAACTTAGAGTATTTACGATCTGCCAAGCGCCTGAATGCCCGCCAGGCGCGCTGGTCTTTGTTCTTCGCCAGGTTCCGCTTCTCGATCACCTTCAGGCCGGGCTCCAAAAACGGCCTGCCTGACGCCCTCTCTAGGCAGTTCACCCCCGTGGAGGCTGAGGAGACGCCCCACACTATCCTGCCCAGGTCGTGCGTCCTCGGTGCCATCTCTTGGGACATTGAAGACAAGATCCGGAAGGCGCAGGAGGTGGAACCTGATCCTGGCGGCGGACCGGAGGGAAGACTGTTCGTCCCATCTGCGGTCCGAGGAGAGGTCATCCACTGGCTCCACACCTCCCGGCTCACCTGTCATCCCGGCACCTCTCGGATGATCAGCCTCCTCCAACGGTCCTTTTGGTGGCCAGGCCTGCGGAGGGATGCAGCCCGCTACGCCCGGGCTTGCCCAATCTGTGCCACCAGCAAGTCGGGAAATGCCCCCCCAGCGGGTCTGCTCCAGCCTCTGCCCGTCCCCGGCAGGCCCTGGTCGCACATCGCACTGGACTTCGTCACCGGACTCCCCGTTTCCAACTCCTTTGACACCGTCCTGACCATTGTGGACCGTTTCTCCAAGGCGGCGCACTTCGTTCCCCTGCGAGGTCTCCCTACTGCCCTGGAGACGGCGGGCCTCCTCGTCCAACACGTGGTCAGGCTGCACGGGATTCCGGTGGACGTGGTCTCGGACCGGGGCCCCCAATTTTCATCCGAGGTTTGGAGATCCTTTTGTAACGCCATCGGAGCCAAGGTGAGCCTCTCCTCCGGCCATCACCCCCAGTCTAACGGGCAGTGTGAGAGGACCAATCAGGAGCTGGAGGCTGCGCTCCGCTGTGTTACTAGATCCAAGCCGACGTCCTGGAGCAACCATCTCGCCTGGGTGGAGTATGCCCACAACACCGCCCGCTCTTCTGCAACGGGGATGTCCCCCTTCAAGGCGTCCCTGGGTTACGACCCCCCGCTGTTTCCAGCGCAGGAGAACGAGGTGACTGTCCCCTCTGTTAGGGCGCACCTTAGGCAGTTCCGCTCCACCTGGGCTGCCGCGCGTCATGCGCTTTTACGCACGGCGGAGCGCAACAGGACCGTGGCGGACCGGCACAGAAGACCTGCCCCGGCGTACAGAGTTGGGTAACTCGTGTATGTGTCTACCCAGGACGTCACATTAAAAGGCGAGAGGAGGAAGCTGGCACAGCGATTCATGGGTCCCTTTCCCATCACCCGGATCATCAACCCGGTGGCTGTGCGCGTGGCTATTCCCCCCTCCCTCCGCATCCATTCCACTTTCCATGTGTCGAAGGTGAAACTGGCAGTCACTGACCCCCTTTGCCCTCCTCCTGCAGCGCAACCCGCGCCCCGGATGATTGGTGGCCATCCGGCCTGGTCCGTCTCCTCCATCCTGGACTCCCGGCGCCGAGGTCGTGGGTTGCAATACCTGGTGGACTGGGAGGGCTATGGGCCCGAGCATCGACAATGGGTGCCCCCGTCGTTTGTGTTGGACCCATCGCTCATCGCGGACTTCCACCGAGCGCACCCGGATAAGCCATCGCCAGGAGGCGCTGCTAGAGGGGGGAGTACTGTCACGCCGCGCCATTCATCAGCGGCGCCACCTGCTCACGCACCTGACAATCATCAGCGGCGAGGGATAAAGGCCGTCTCGCCCGGAGGCTCGGCCTGAAGCCGTCAGACTTCGTCCCTCACCGTTGTGAGCATACTTCCCTTCAGCGTCACCATTTTGGTAAGAAGATCGCTTACCTCTTTTCTTCAGTCTTCTCCCCTGTGCACAGGTGGATTCCCCAGCGGCGGACATCTCCACTCCATCGCCCAATCCTCGCTGCTGTACAGAGCTCTCCAGGTGGCTGTCTTCCGGGCTTCACCCCCTTGTTGTGCCAGCTGTCCTGACCCACCAAGTAAGTCCTTCTCTCGCCATAAATCCCTCCTGTGTTGGTGTATGCCCGTCACCCTCTCCCTGTGCTCTCTCCATAGGGTTGCTCGGCTGTACGGTCACCTGCCTCTGTGCCTGGAGCAGACACCATCACCAACACATTTACATCCCGCATACACGCACTCATTCACTCCTGCTGTTAATAAACTCTTTGAACTACTCTAAGCCTGTGTGTGTGCGTCTCCTGAGCCGTGCGTTATGTCAATGCACCGTTTGGGACTTTGTGTTCTTGTTAATAAATATCACAAACTGCAGTCCAGCACGTGGATCTCTCCTCTCTGTCCTGAAGCGTGATTCACAACACATTTTAAGTGGGAATGAATGTGGGGGTGTCCTAAAAAAATGGGGGTGTCTTAATTTATTCCTTACTATTTGTTTAGAATTACATTTTACAGAAAATTTGAAAAAAGTCTTTAATTCATTTTTCATTGTTTAGTTGTATTACATGAATCTCCCAGTATTTTTAACATTGATATTAAATATCCATATGTCCAAATATGTAAAAAAAAAAAAACAAAAAAAAAAACAGGCTTATACAGGGTGTCCTAATTTTTTCCACATGACTGTAGTTTTGGGTTTTACTCCAGATATAGTGACTCAGATTTGATGAAACTTCAGACTCTCAGTCACAGTACTATTCTTCAGCTGTCATGCAAATGTCAAATGTCATGCAATTCTGTTAATATTCAAAAAATCATGTTTGTGAAATGTCTGTCTTGTCAGTGGATTATTGTGTTAGTGTGTGAGGAAGTCAGTGTGAAACCCAAAGCACTTGTGTGGTGTAGGAGTTAAGATGCTTGTCTGGTACATAGAGGCCCTGGTTTCAAATCCTTCTGGTAATGTGTCATTCTTCCAAAGTGCACTATACCTCTTCTGTGCATTTGAAAAACGATGTGTAGTGCACATTGTGTTCTGCTGCTGGGAATCCTTTTAAATTATCATTTGAGAGAGTTAAGAGTGCAAGCTAAAACTGTTGTGTGGTGTTGTGGTGAAGGTGTTAGTATGTGTGAAATCTCAGGTTTAAATCTTGCCAGGGAGGTTTTGTTCTTCTGAACAGCAACTGAAGTGCAGCATGCCTCCTTTGTACTTTTTAAAGATACACTTTGTAAGATTTTCAGCTCAAAATAATGTTTGCAAAATTATTTTAATGGTATACCAACATCTGACCATGTGACTGTCCCTTCCTCCATATCCTGAGTGGGACCACTTTGCCTGCAACAGCTCTTTTTTTTGTGGTGTGATTACTGGGGGAACAGCAGATGTGGCCTCGGTCTGTGGCTTCAGTCCCAGCAGCGAATCACAGGGCACGACTTTAGCCACCAACAACAAAAAGCCCTGTGGTTGGCCGTTGGGACTGGGGTCATGGTTTCCGTGGTTGTGGCCTTTTCATTGTCCCTACAAGGAACAAGAAAGTGACATAGTGCTGCTTTGAAAACTAATGAAGACCTTTGGTTTTAAATGCTGTTACTAAAACAAAACAAGACTTTGAACTCACTCCACACCTGCTTGTAACCCGATGATCGCTGCTTGTTGTTATATTTCGAATTGATGTTGTAAAAAGATCCAGCTTTTTTTTTTTTAACAGCTACTGTTGTCTCTCCTGTGTATTTTTTTTTTTTAACCTGTGGTTGCAACTCAACAATTCTTGAAGTTCTCCCCATCGGTCTCTTGTCCATCTTCCTGGCACAAGCTGTCAACACTGATCTCTGTGGTCATGGTGTTGACCCCCCCCCCCCCCCCCACAGTGTAAATCTCACTTCTCAGACAAAAAAAAATATTTTGTTGGAATGTCCCAGATGGACAACATCATCTGCAAACAAAGGAAATGTCATGCAAATATCATCACTGATTTTCTGTCAATATTCAATTCAAATAAAAGAAAGGCATGGCGCACCTTTGTTTTTGAGTTACCATTCCCTCAGTTGAGCACCTTTGATGGCTCTGATTACAAATATAACACTGGGGAACAATCAGAAGCATCTAACAAAACACCTTCCCACAAGATTGCTGCTAAAGTAACTTCGAGTCGATGTCATATCACTGTGACATTTGACAGTCGTGATTCATTTTCTAGCACCTTGACCTCGGTGCTCGAATGTGATTCCTTCAACATTTCAACTATTCCTTTGGCTCCCATGCTTATCTGGATATTCAAAGAGCACCATAGCCTGCCTGCAGCAGCTTTAGATGAACCTTGTCGTACCTTAAGAGACTTCATGCCACGGATTCAGTGACATCTGCCAAAGAGAGGCTTTGATTTTTGTACCGCCTTTCTAACCAATCTCTTCTTATCTTCTCTTTCTTTCTATTTGCTCTCCTGTCATGTCCTCCTGTTGCATCTCATTTCACTCCTCCCCATAGATCCCCTGCATTGTGATCCTCTCCCACTGGTTCATCTGTTAGGCTTCATCGTGTGGCTCTTTCCCACTCCACTTTGCAACAACTCTCATGCCCCGTTTTTTGATTTGCATTTTGAGTAATGTTTATTGGCTATGAGACTGCCTGGGTGTTTGGGTATACTGGGAGATTAAGTGTAGAGGTGTACCCACGGTTTTGCATGGATCACTGGGAATATATGGCTGTTGTGGATAATGCATGCACACACATACTGACCTTGGTTTATTTGTCCATATCTCCTCTTTGTTTTGAGACTTGGCCTCACTTCTGTTGTCTTCCTGTCTGGTCCTGTCAAACTCCGAATCTTATTTAATCTTTTTTAGCTCTCCAACATCTCCTTTTGTCACGAGCTGAGTTCTGGTAGTTCTGCCAGACTCGTGGCTTTTTCATTGTATTTATATACACTTGTTGTATTTTGTGCTTTTGAGTTTTTATACTGCTTTCTATTTTTCTGTTTAGGCTTCAGTTTTTACGCTCATGTTTCATTCCTATTTGTAATTATTTATTAATCTGTTTTTGATGCCTATTCATTATATTTGTCCTTTGGTGTTCTCTCCCTGGGTTGACAGCTGTCAGGCGGGATTTCCAGTTTGGTGCTCTGCGTGGGCGTTGCCCTGTCAGCTGTCAACTCCAGCCGTTCCTCCCTCCTCTCTCCCAGCTGATCCCAGTCTTCTTCCATTGTTACGTTTTGCCCACTCATGTGAATCCACACCTGTTATCACTCATGTATTAGGTTTTCTCCCTATTTAAGGGGAGCTTTTTCTTTCCTTTTGGTCGCTGTCTTATCGTTGGACATTCTCCTTGTCTCCACCAGAGCCCTGCCTCGCTCTGGTGCATTATACTTGTAAGTTTTTCCATCATTGTACCTTATAGTTTGAGCATCTTGTTTTACTTTATATTTGTTGTTTTTGTAGTAAATGTCACTAACGACAGTACAGCACGTGGGTCTCGTGTCTCTGCCCTGAAGGGCCATTCATGGCACCTTTATATTTCTTCCCCACCATAGTTATCTTTGTTTTGTCCTCACAAGTTATTTTTTCATGTGACAGTTTTGTCATTCGTTCCTCTTTCTTTGTCATGTTTTTTCCATCTTCTTTTTTTCATTTGTCGATTCTTTGCAGTCTCATATTTGGAATGTCTAACCTCATTGAAGCTCATCTCTTTGTTCACTTTGCTCTCCACTATGCCAGTTAAGTGAATTTCCTGCTTTCAGCTCCTCTTCAGTGTTATTTATCCTTTAACCCTTGTTTTTCTTCTGCAGATTTTAGTTCTTCCTCCTTAGATTTAACTCCCCCCCCCCCATGATTTTATCTTGCATTTATTCTCCTCACATAAATATCTGTTTTTGTCCAGCTTGTGCTTCATTGTTTTGCTGTCCTCACCATCTTCACTTAACTGCTGAAGTGCAAACTTTTTTCCTTTTCTTTCAGTACACAAATATCCTTCAGGGTCTTTAATCATTTTCACCTCCTCCTTCTTCCATTTGCTTCATCTACTTTTGTACCATTGTTTTCATTTCAGTCCCATCCCTCCCTCACGCTCACCTCTGACCTCTTGTCTCTGCCTCACTATGATGTCAGGCAGCTGCCCCGTGAATAATGGATGAAAGGCACCTTATTTTGTACTTATGTTTTTCTGTCTAGTTTTCATATTCAACCTCTCTTTATTTTCATCTGACAAATAGTTTATTGTGTTAAACTTAGTCTGACATCAACACGCTTACATATGGTATTGTAATTCTGTCCCTAAAGACCTTTTGTGTCTACATTGGTAGCAAAATTCTGCCCCATTAGTCAATTGCACTTCTAAAATTTATGTAGAAACCAAATAATAATCAGGATCAGATTTGCATCAGAATTTTGCAATTACAGCTATTAGTGCTTAATAACAAACTGGATAAACTTAACCTTGCTACTGATTTAAATAAATGAATGTGTTAGAAAAATGCTGAGTGTAATGGCAAGTTGAAAAAAATGAGAGAACCAAGTGCGAGCAAAATGATTATTTAATCTTTTTGGCCAAAAAGTGACACACAGTCATCACTCACCGCCTGAGTGATGAGCATATGTGTGCTGTGATCATAGATCTGATTCCTTTTTAAGCTGCACACAAGGTCTTTTCAGCACAAGATAAGTATCACATGACGCATTTATCTACACACTGCATAACTTGAACACAAGGCCTTCACAAGTCTAAAACATTCTAATCACAGCGTACATTCTTCTTGGCGCCCCTCAAGACTTAAGCATGATTAAGCATATTACATAACATTCTTCTATGACAAATACAAGAATCATACAGAAGAAGAATAAAGAGGAAATATATATTATATGTATGTATATATACTGTATATGTATACATGTATATGTATATATGTGTAAATATACAATAGGGAAAAAAGTATTTAGTCAGCCTCCAATTGTGCACATTCTCCCACTTAAAAGATGAGAGAGGTCTCCAATTTTCATCATAGATATACCTCAACTATGAGAGACAAAATGAGAAAAAAAATCCAGAAAATCACATTGAAGGATTTTTAATGAATTAATTGGTAAATTCCTCAGTAAAATAAGTATTTGGTCACCTACAAACGAGCAAGATTTCTGGCTCTCACAGACCTGTAACTTCTTCTTTAAGAGGCTCCTCTGTCCTCCACTCGTTACCTGTATTAATGGCACCTGTTTGAACTCGTTATCAGTATAAAAGACACCTGTCCACAACCTCAAACAGTCAGACTCCAAACTCCACTATGGCCAAGACCAAAGAGCTGTCAAAGGACACCAGAAACAAAATTGTAGACCTGCACCAGGCTGGGAAGACTGAATCTGCAATAGGTAAGCAGTTTGGTGTGAAGAAATCAACTGTGGGAGCAATTATCAGAAAATGGAAGACATACAAGACCACTGATAATCTTCCTCGATCTGGGGCTCCACGCAAGATCTCACCCCGTGGGGACAAAATGATCACGAGAACGGTGAGCAAAAATCCCAGAACCACACGGGGGGACCTAGTGAATGACCTGCAGAGAGCTGGGACCAAAGTAATAAAGGCTACCATCAGTAACACACTACGCCGCCAGGGACTCAAATCCTGCAGTGCCAGACGTGTCCCCCTGCTTAAGCCAGTACATGTCCAGGCCCATCTGAAGTTTGCTAGAGAGCATTTGGATGATCCAGAAGAGGATTGGGAGAATGTCATATGGTCAGATGAAACCAAAATAGAACTTTATTGTAAAAACTCAACTTGTCGTGTTTGGAGGAGAAAGAACACCATGCCTACTGTGAAGCATGGGGGTGGAAACATCATGCTTTGGGGCTGTTTTTCTGCAAAGGGACCAGGACGACTGATCCGTGTAAAGGAAAGAATGAATGGGGCCATGTATCGTGAGATTTTGAGTGAGAACCTCCTTCCATCAGCAAGGGCATTGAAGATGAAATGTGGCTGGGTCTTTCAGCATGACAATGATCCCAAACACACCGCCCGGGCAACGAAGGAGTGGCTTCGTAAGAAGCATTTCAAGGTCCTGGAGTGGCCTAGCCAGTCTCCAGATCTCAACCCCACAGAAAATCTTTGGAGAGAGTTGAAAGTCTGTGTTGCCCAGTGACAGCCCCAAAACATCACTGCTCTAGAGGAGATCTGCATGGAGGAATGGGCCAAAATACCAGCAACAGTGTGTGAAAACCTTGTGAAGACTTACAGAAAACGTTTGACCTCTGTCATTGCCAACAAAGGGTATATAACAAAGTACTGAGATGAACTTTTGTTATTGACCAAATACTTATTTTACCGAGGAATTTACCAATTAATTCATTAAAAATCCTTCAATGTGATTTTCTGGATTTTTTTTTCTCATTTTGTCTCTCATAGTTGAGGTATACCTATGATGAAAATTGGAGACCTTTCTCATCTTTTAAGTGGGAGAACTTGCACAATTGGTGGCTGACTAAATACTTTTTTGCCCCACTGTATGGATGTATGTATGTGTATATACAGTGGTGTGAAAAAGTGTTTACCCCCTCCTGATTTCTCATTTTTTGTATGTTTGTCACACTTAAATGTTTCAGATCATCAAACAAATTTAAATATTAGACAAAGATGACACAAGTAAACACAAAATGCAGTTTTTAAATGACGGTGTTTATTATTAAGGGGGAAAAAAAATCCAAACTTACATGGTCCTATGTGAAAAAGTGATTACCCCCTAAACCTAATAACTGGTTGGGCCACCCTTAGCATCAACAACTGCAATCAAGTGTTTGCGATTACTGGCAGTGAGTCTTTTACAGCGCTGTGGAGGAATTTTGCCCCACTCATCTTTGCAGAATTGTTGTAATTCAGCCACACTGGAGGGTTTTTGAGCATGAACCGCCTGTTTAAGGTCATGCCACAGCATTTCAATCAGATTCAGGTCAGGACTTTAACTAGTCCCCTCCAAACTCTTCATTTTGTGTTTCTTACGCCATTCAGAGGTGGACTTGCTGGTGTGTTTTGAATCATTGTCCTGCTGCAGAACCCAAGTGTTCTTCAGCTTGAGGTCACGAACAGATGGCCAGACATTCTCCTTCAGGATTTTTTGGTAGACAGCAGAATTCATGGTTCCATGCTCAAAAACCCTCCAATGTGGCTGAATTGCAAGAATTCTGCAAAGATGAGTGGGCCAAAATTCCTCCACAGCGCTGTAAAAGACTCATTGCCAGTTATCACAAACACTTGATTGCAGCTGTGGCTGCTCAGGGTGGCCCAACCAGTTATTAGGTTTAGGGGGCAATCACTTTTTCACACAGGGCCATGTAGGTTTGGAATTTTTTTCCCCCTTAATAATAAACACCTTCATTTAAAAACTGTATTTTGTGTTACTTGTGTTATCTTTGTCTCATATTTAAAGTTGTTTGATCTAAAACATGTAATTGTGACAAACATACAAAAAAGAGAAATCAGGAAGGGGGCAAGCACTTTTTCACACCACTGTATATAGACAGGAGAATAATCAAGACAACACGGCACAGGTGGGGAGAGCAATCATGACTGACAGCTTACATGAGGAAAACAGAGGTGACAGGATGGGCAGGGCTGCACACAAACACAGACGGAGGATGCACAGAAACATGATCAGAGGGAAGACAAGACCATGACAATGATAATACTAATAATGACCGACAAGCAAAACTGAGGCAGGGATAATGATCACATACAGTAGATCATAATAATAATAATAATAATAATAATAATAATAATAATCAAGAACTAAAAACACAGAAATTCATACAACTCAAAGTGAGAACGTCATGTCAGAACGTGGTTTTCAGCCCACGTTCTGGGATTTAGGATTTAGGATGTTTATTTTATGCTTATTTGAAATCCCCATATTTTCCATTGTTGATATTATGATATATTTAACTTTTTTTTTTTTTTTTTACATTTGCCAGGCTAAGAGAAAAAAACACTGTGAGACAGCTCTATTCAGCATGTATACTATAGTGTTTTATCGCCTTTGGGCAGATATATCAGTCGTTGCTTCCTTTTTGACATCTGTCGTATCCTTTTTAGCTTATTTTTTGAGATTTTACTTACTCCTATTTTTTACAGTTATAAATACAGAACGGCGTTCGCTGAGTCAACCTGCATTATCTTAATAAGGTCGTGATTTCCTTTTACTTGATTTTTCTTTTTCCTTCTCACCATCTGATTCTATCTATTCACTGTACCTGCAGCTTTATCAAAGCACAGTTGCCATGGCTCTGGTTGCTCCAAGGGAACTTGGTAAATTATTAGCTTTGAGGCAGTCTCTTACATCATTTCCTTTTTTGTCTCAGAGCACAGCCTCCCCCCAATTTTGTTTTTAAAGCACTGTGTTGGTTGCCTTTGGTAACAAAATGTGAGCAAAGCTAAAGCTGATGTAATACTTACCATAGGCTACCAACTCACCGACTTAGTAGTGATGCTTAAGAAACTCTTTCAAACATCTGAGTCTCTATTTTCTTTTTGCCGTTTTATTACCTCTGTTCACCTCTTTTAATTATTTTCCCCTTGTGGTGAGATTTTGTGCTCTCTGAGAGCATGCGAATTGTGCTAAACTGCCTGTCTCTTTGTTTGCAGTTTTTAAACCAAGCCATTTTTACTGATGTATAAATTTGAGATGTGAAAAACAGAAAAAAAAAGATGGAAATTTGCACCCAGCTTTTGCACCTTAGCACAGATCAGAGGAACATAAAAATGAAAATACTCTTAACTCTTTAAAAAATGTCTGCCTTTCATGGGGACGTTTGTATGGGTAGGGCATCCTCCAGAATGATTTTAATCCCACTTATTCACACCTCCGGGTTCTGAATTGCAAAAGATAATGTATTTACAGCCGTTTGCGAAAAGCAATTTCATGTTTCTTACAAAAGGGGTCAAACTGTAATACTGCAATGTGAATTTTTTTTTTCTTTTCCCTACTTGAGGCCAAAATATTTAAAGCCATTGTGGATGTAGTGTAACCAAAAGTCATGATCCTCATAATTTATCTCTGGGCAAAAATGTAGACTTCAGTCCAACCTTCAGCATCTTATTTTCCACACAGGAAAATACCCTTGATAACGATACTACAATTTGCTCTGTTCATTTCGTTTTGTTTTTTTTTTGTTCTGCAAGATTTCTTGTCCACATTTGCTGCATTCACATTATGCTATGATATTAATACAGTTTAGATTAAAAACCTCACTGCAGTCTCTTTCTGAAAATGTCCATTTCATGTATTTTCTAATTACTGTGAATATCAATAGATCCTAAGTTAATCCTTTGCTCACATTTAAGTACTGTGTACTCTGTGTTTACCTTCAGGCTGACTGGAACGACTCTACCCTCACCGGTGATATCAAATAAGAACTGGCTTCGGATACATTTCACCTCAGACAGCAATCATAGAAGAAAAGGCTTCAGCGCTCAGTATCAAGGTATGTCTTATTTTTTTCTAAACTACCTGTAAATTAACTTCCACAATTGTGCACATACAGTCATGAAAAAATTTGGACACCCCTTTAAATATTCAGTTCTGTATTAAGAAATGTTCACATATTTATGTCTAACCTTGTTTTTTGTTTTTATTTGCATTTTTTAACATTTATTTTAGCCATTGTAAGTGGGAATGAATGTGGGGGTGTCCTAAAAAGATGGGGGGGTGTCCTAATTTATTCCTCATTATTTGTTTAGAATTACATTTTACAGAAAATTTGGAAAAAAAGTCTTTCATTTTTAATTGTTTAGTTGTATTACATGAATCCCCCAGTATTTTAAACACTGATATTAAATATCCATATGTCCAAATATGTTAAAAAACACACAGGCTTTTTTTTTTTGTCCACCACCGAACCAAGTGGTGGACACCAGTGGTGAGGGGGGCCATTAAGCTGAAGAAGGAGTCCTATCAAGCTTGGTTGGCTTGTGGGACTCCCGAAGCAGCTGAGGTGTACCGGCAGGCCAAGCGGAGTGCAGCTCGGGTGGTTGCTGAAGCAAAAACCCGGGTATGGGAGGAGTTCGGTGAGGCCATGGAACAAGACTTTCGGTCGGCTTCAAAGAGATTCTGGCAAACTGTTCGGCGGCTCAGGAGGGGAAAGCAGCTCCCCGTCCACACTGTGTATGGTGCGGATGGGACACTGTTGACTTCAACTGGGGATATCGTCGGGCGGTGGAAGGAATACTTCGAGGATCTCCTCAATCCCACTGATACGCCTTCCACAGAGGAAGCAGGGTTTGGGGACGAGGGGGATGACTCGCCTATCACAGGGGCTGAGGTCGCCAAGGTGGTTAAAAATCTCCTTGGTGGCCGGGCCCCGGGGGTGGACGAGATTCGCCCCGAGTACCTCAAGGCCCTGGATGTTGTTGGGTTGTCATGGTTGACACGCCTCTGCAACATTGCGTGGAGGTCGGGGGCAGTGCCTTTGGCATGGCAAACCGGGGTGGTGGTTCCTCTCTTCAAAAAAGGGGACCGGAGGGTGTGCTCCAACTTTAGAGGGATCACACTCCTCAGCCTCCCTGGGAAGGTCTATGCCAAGGTACTGGAGAGGAGAGTCCGGCCGTTGGTCGAACCTCGGATTCAGGAGGAGCAATGTGGTTTTCGTCCTGGCCGTGGCACATCGGACCAGCTCTTTACCCTCTCGAGAATTCTTGAGGGTTCGTGGGAGTTTGCCCAACCAGTTTACATGTGTTTTGTGGACTTGGAGAAGGCATTTGACCGCGTCCCTCGTGGATTTTTGTGGGGGGTGCTTCGGGAGTATGGGGTATCGGGCTTGTTGTTACGAGCTATTCGGTCTCTGTACGACCGTTGTGAGAGTTTAGTTCGCATTGCCAACACTCGGTCGGAGTCATTCCCAGTGAGAGTTGGACTCCGCCAGGGCTGCCCTTTGTCACCGGTCCTGTTCATAATTTTTATGGACAGGATTTCTAGGCGCAGCCAGGGAATGGAGGGTGTCATGCTTGGTGACCACAGGATCTCATCTCTGTTGTTTGCAGATGATGTTGTCCTGTTGGCTTCATCCAGCAATGACCTACAGCTCTTGCTGGGACGGTTTGCCGCTGAGTGTGAAGCGGCTGGGATGAGAATCAGCACCTCCAAGTCCGAGTCCATGGTCCTCAGCCGGAAAAAGGTGGATTGTCCTCTCCGGGTTGGGGACAGGCTCCTGCCCCAAGTGGAGGAGTTTAAGTATCTTGGGGTCTTGTTCACGAGTGAGGGGAAAATGGAGCGAGAGATCGACAGACGGATTGGAGCAGCATCTGCAGTGATGCGGACGTTGTACCGGTCTGTTGTGGTGAAGAGGGAGCTTAGTTCTAAGGCAAAGCTGTCGATTTACCAGTCAATCTACGTTCCTACTCTCACCTATGGTCACGAGCTTTGGGTAATGACCGAAAGAACGAGATCGCGGATACAAGCGGCTGAAATGAGCTTTCTCCGTAGGATTGCTGGACTCACCCTCAGAGATAGGGTGAGGAGCTCAGTCATCCGGGAGAGGCTCAGAGTAGAACCGCTGCTCCTCCACATTGAAAGGAGTCAGTTGAGGTGGTATGGGCATCTGATTAGGATGCCTCCTGGACGCCTCCCACTTGAGGTGTTTCAGGCACGTCCCACTGGGAGGAGACCCCGGGGCAGACCCAGGACTCGGTGGAGAGACTATGTCTCCCAGCTAGTCTGGGAACGCCTTGGTATCCCCTCTGAAGAGCTGGAGCAGGTGGCTGGGGAGAGGGAAGTCTGGGCTTCTCTGCTTGAACTGCTGCCTCCGCGACCCGGACCTCCGGAAAAGCGGTAGAAGATGGATGGATGGATGGACACACAGGCTTATACAGGGTGTCCTAATTTTTTCACATGACTGTATATGGTCTGCACATACAGTATATATGTACAAAGCTGTAAAAAATGTTTGTGTTATTTGCAAACTCTTCTGCAATTAGACTACAGAGAAGATTGGACTGGGGAATTTTGTTAGTTTTCTTGCTCTGTGTAATTTATCTAAATTCGGTGACCTTAAATATTATGGGCCAAATCTAAAATCCCCTTGAAGAATTTGGTTGACCTTTGCTGGCATATACTGACATTGGACACACTAAAGTCTCCATTGTTCCATTTTAATTGGTTGCTCTAAAAAAAAAAAAAAACCTCAGTAATCCAAAACTGGATTGTCTCCCTGCATATCTCACTTACAGTAAGTCATTCAACTAATACTGTCAAGTGAGTTTGACCTCGCGGATGTAGCTAGGAAGCAGCTTCATTAAAGGACTCTGCTATTAAGTGATGAAACACTGTAAAACAGATAAAAATATAGTTCTGCTGCATGTTTGGTAATATATGTAATAATGACATGTAATCTGGTTAAAATATGAAACTAATATACTGTATGGTTAGGGGGCAAAAAAAATGAGTTAAAAGTATTTAACCATTTGTTAAAACATTGAGAGAGGAAAAAGTAACCTTTTCTGAAATCATGTAATTTGTAAAAGCAGCATGAGGAAAAGAGCGTGTCTCATACATATGCACACCCCCATGTACTGTCTCGAAGATGGCGATGTCACAGCCTTCTTAAATCCACATAAAGGGACGGGTTGAGCATGGGGGACGCATTCATAGATACACTCCCATTCTGGAGTCTTGAGTTCACACCACTGTCTTAAATTTTAGTGACTGATGGCTGCGTTTATTTTACCTTATTTTTTTGAGGCTTGTTTTTGGTATTTACAGTACTTACTTTATGCAGTAAATACCTGTCTTAAATGGCTGTGGCTAGGATAATGAGCAGGAGTGGATTCAAAAGACTGATTCTCCGATTCAAATCGATTCACATTTACATGGGCCAATACTGATTCACAGGGATTGATCTTTTAATATAATCCTTTTTACATGTGTGAAACTTGCAAGAACTCTTGCGTGGCCCAACATCCATGCGAGAGCAAAGCCGCGACCCAACTCGGACCTCCATGGCAGCTGCTGGCACTGTAAAGCCTGAAGGCAGACAGTATCATGGACCCAAGAACCACAAAGGCACGAAAGAACTCAACAAAACCAAAGCCGCATGCAAGATCTGTAGAGTGGAGGTGAAACATCGCGGAAGCACCAAAAACCCCAGAAACCATCATGAAGCAAGAAAAAAACAAAAACAAAAAACGCTCTACTAGAAAAAAAAAAAACGCACTGCAAAAAGGCATCCGTGGTGAATCCACCTCCCACCCCCACCCCAGCCCCCCCCCAAAAAAACAACAGAGGCCACTGCAACCCCTACATGGCCTCTGAAGTCCCACAAACATGCCAGAACCATGCCACATCCCCCTGGTATGCAAGCACCCCAGTGATACGTCAATCCTGATCCTGCCCAAAGAAGCAAAACACCACACCACAGCCTTGTACAATTTGAAGCATTAGGTCTCTGAGACCTTTTTTCCTGTACAAATCTAATAGTTATTATAATGTTTTTATGGGGACCTGTTGCAATCCTGGAATTTCCCCATTGTGGGACGAATAAAGGCTTATCTTATCTTATCTTAATGGTAAGTGAATCGATATAGAATCAAATCGAATCTGAATCAAATCAATTTGGAACAGCAAGAATTGGAATCTAATCAAATTCTGGAATTTACTGATGACTCCCAGCCCTAATAAGAAGTAGGATTCGAAGTTAAAAATATATATATATATATATATCTTGGTTAAGGTTAGTGTAATTGTTGCTTTGGGAACAAGTGAGGGTCTTGTTTACACATATTGCAACTGTAGCCCTCTGCCATTTTTTTCCTGTTGTCATTGTTATTAAAACCACAAGAGATGGCTTAACGTTTAAAACCTCTTAAAATTCCAGTGTTCTGCCCGTGGAATATTTCAAATTTTCTACTGCCACTCAGTGAAGAAAGAATTTGATTTACTTTGCATATGCCAACTTTAGATATTTTTAGGGAAATTGGCTGGAATGCTAAGGAGTTAAAAAATACATACAGTGTAGGGTGTAACACCTGCTTGTAAAAACCATCATGCAGGGTGGTTTCTGCTGGAGGACATTACCTTCTCATCTACATCTCTCCTTCTTTTCTCTCTTCCTCAGTTATTAGTCTCCTGCCCGTGAAATGTGCGAGTGTGTAAGTGAGAGAGATGAGCCTTTAATGCCAACTCCCTTTCAGTGAAATTCAGTTTAGTTGTTGCAAACATTTCCCTGTTATCCTCGGCAGTGCTGCCACTTAGGATAAAATAGACGGAATAAATTTTATTTCTTTCCCTTTTCTCCGTCCCCTTTTTCTGTCTCTTTTAAACTTGTGTCCCTTTTTTATGCTTTAATTGTTGCATGTTTGTAAAAGGGAGAGAGCTGAAAAACACTTTACTGCATCCATGGGTGCACACAAAGTCAGCATTCAAAACCCAAACAAACTGTGCTTGATAAAGAAACGTGTAGCAATATATCTGATTTCTTCTCTGCAGTGAAGAAAGCCATTGAGCTGAAGTCCAGAGGGGTGAAGATGATGCCCAGTAAAGACTCTAGCCACAAAAATGCTGTCTGTAAGTACTCTTCTCTCTGCCACTTGTGTGCATCTGACCATATGTTATTCAGGCAGCGTTTATAACCGATATTGAAATACATTTGTTGGCACACATATACGCACATGCACACACTGAGCACACTCTCACAGGCCAAACAGACACACTGTGGACGTACACAAGGACACAGGGGATGCATCCATCTCAGATGTGGCAGCAGCACTGATTTCATCTATTTTTCACTGAGGTCGACCTTCTCCGAGACAAGAATTAGTGCCACTCTCTCTTTTTCTGATTTTCAACCCCTATGGTTGCTGAGATTTTTTTTAAATCCAGATATTTTCTATCTGCTCACTATTCTTATCATTCAATGCATCTAATTATTTGTATATTATACATTTATATAACATGCATATACCCAGCCAGTATATGCATGTTATTCTTGGGGGAATGATGAACAAATTATCATTAACCTGGGCCTTGGTCACAGTGTTTTTCATGGGCCAAAAAATTTTACACGACCAAAATAATGATGATATGTATTTTGGGTAAAGAAATATAGGACTAGGGCTGTGTAATATGACCAAAATTTCATATCACGATATAAGTGATCTTATTTGATGATAACGATATACGTATATCACAATATACATTTTCTGTAAATTCTATAGTTTAGATATAATAATCACATAAAAAGGACCATCTCTTTTTTTACATTTTAAATTGCATACTGAAAAAAAATCAATTATATAATTTCATCTGTCATTAATTTTATGCACCTTTTTTCCCCTCTTAATTTTGCAGTGTTGTTATAAAATATTTTTTTATGTGCATTTGAGATGACTTCATCTTTATTCATTATTGCTAATTAAAAATTATTAGAAATCAAGTAAGTTACATTAAGAGCCAGTTTGCTCCTCCGACACATTTTCATTTATTTATTATTTATTTATTTAGTGTGTATGTGGCTGCTGTCACACACTTTCGGAGCTTTAGTAACATTTTTTCAGACAAAATTAAGAAACTCAGCAGTAACTTAAACCAAAGAAACGATGGTCTGATACATTATAATGTTTCCTATTAGCGATGAGTTAGCATCGTCATTTAGCATTTGCTGTTTTATAATTAGAGTGAGATGATGTTAAAATTACTTACCTCCAATTAAAACGGGGTTAGAGGACTACCCTCTCTGATACAGCATGGTGGGAAAAAGTCCCACGTCCCTGACAAACAGAAGTAGCAGTTATTTTACCAAAACATGAGCCTGGAGTGAGCTGCTGTGCTAACCACTGGAACCCACACACCTGGTGCAGTACGGGGAAGAGGCGGGGTGAGGTATGTGTCTTTTAAATCTTGATATAAATGAAACATTTTTATTACGTCACCCAATATTGTATATCATATCGCACAGCCCTAGGTTCCAGTGGTCAGTACCAATGATATCTGATACACTAGATAGGACATGGCTAACATTTTCATGACCATATTATGTAAGTAATTACAATGGTTGGCAGCACCTGCAGCTTTGTGATAACAACATAAACAAACAATTGTTCATTGTATTTATCGTAATCATATAAGTAAGCTATGCATATGGAATATGACTAGCTTAATGGCTAGCCATGTCCTTTCTAGTTTTTACATATCTATTGCCGGTAAAGCTGTCACAGTCGGTCACAGCCAATAGCATAACTGGGTTGATGTCACATGTCCTTAACAATTTTATTTTTATTTTTTTTAACCTTTATTTAACTAGGCAAGACATATTAAGAAAACATTCTTATTTACAACTGTGGCCTGGCTTGCACCAACAAGCAGTTGGTGCAAGAGTAAGTGTGACTGTTATGTATGAGAAATGAGTAGGCAGGAGTCCAGTCTTCATGCAGCCAACTAACCTTTATTGCAGCAAACTTGGAATTATATACACAGTGGGCCGTGCCCGCCTGACGTCACCCAGTGGGTGGGCACGGCATCATACTGTATACACACACATTCCCATACACAACATGGGAACTAACCCCCCTTTAGAAAAATGCAAAACCACACACACAATTGAACCTCCCAAATTTGGAACCTGAATCATGCGCTAAGAACATGGGGAATCACATACTGTAATAAAAAAAACTTATCGCATTCACACCAAGAACAACTAAAATGGACCACGTCTCTAAAATACATAAACTTAATCCCATCTTACGCACACTGTCACTCACATACACACCAGCATCAAACATATATATACAGATATTTACACAGAAATTTTCTTAGGTAACCCCAATGTCCCTGGGCAGCCACCATTTACCCAACACCTCCGGGGGACCCGGGCAGCCCCATGGCATCTGTGCCCTTGGCTGCTGTCTACCGCCAGGGTTGAAGCCCCCCTCCCCGGCGAAAATGTCCCTTCCCGCCATTAGGCGCTTCTTCCCTCTGGGCCCACAATGCTGTTGTTCAGTGTGCCGTCTCTTCATGCCCACCGGACCATTCCCGCCCACCTTACACATCGCTGTCATGGCTCCAGCCACTCCGGACCCCCGTGGCCGCTCTCCAGGGAAAAATGAAGCCTGTTCATCGGCGTTGCTCACTGCCTTGGGCGTCTCGCCATACTGCCCAGCACCCTCGCCCAAGGCGCATGGAGCTCTGGCACTGAGACACTCCCTGACCCCCATGGCGCACGGCTTCTGTTGTTGCTCACTCTCGGGGTTCACCACATCGCCCTCACCGGCGTCGTTCTCCGACCCAGGCACCTTGCTGCTGCTTTCAGCCCCCTCGTTCCAGGCTCTCCGCTGCGCTGACTCCATGCCCGGCCGTAGCTGCTCACCCTCGAGGCTCTCTGTTCCACTCTGGTCAGTGTCACTCTTCGACCTGTCGGCTCCACTGTCTGACCCAGGCGCCTCATCGCTGTTCTCGACTCCCTCGCTCCAGGTGCCCTGCTGTGCTGTCCCCGCGCCCGGCTGCTGCACCACCTCGGGGCTCCCAGCCTCCATGGACCCGCTCTCCCGCTGCTTAGCCTCTAGCAGCGGGGCTGACTCCTGTTGCACTCCCTCTCTGCTGTCTCTGTGCACCATGGATGGCTCGCTGTCTTCGGTGACCAGGGACTCTTCCACCCGTGGTCCCGGTTCTACCACGATGTCCAGCTTGGTGCCCGTAGCCCAGTTTTGGCACGCAGTTAGCTCAACAGCTAGTCTGTCCATAGGTGCAGAATGAGCTGTTAGCGTCCTGAAGCTAACTAGCTCACTCGTCCCTGGCACCAAAAGCTCCATCACCCGCAGCCTCCTGGTCCACGTCTGCTTAGCAAAGTGCTCGGCCATCTACTCGATGGCATCCTCATAGCACTTGTCCGCGCCCAGCGTGTCGAGGATCTTCTCGACCTCCGCGCCAAGGTTATGGACCAGGAATGCCTGGCGCTGTTTCCTACCAAGCCCATGGAGACCCAGCATTCTGATGTACTCCTCAAAATTCTGTCTCCACTCTGGCCATGAGATCACCGGTTCACCCGTGCGCTCCAGAAATGGCAGCAGTGGTGGAGGTAGCCAGCACGCTTCCATTTTACTGCTTGTCGCCATTGTTATGTATGAGAAATGAGTAGGCAGGAGTCCAATCTTCATGCAGCCAACTAACCTTTATTACAGCGAACTTGGAATTATATACACAGTGGGCCGTGCCCACCTGGTGTCACCCAGTGGGTGGGCACGGCATCACATACACGCACATTCCCATACACAACAGTGACACCTAGTGGCCAGGAGGTCAGCATGTTTTCTCTATCACCTTTAGCTAACAGGTACATAAATAATTAGGAACTGCATGTGTTTTTTGATTAGAACACAGGCTTTGGTTGTTCAATACCAAATGGCAATTTCTTATATTTGTTGTGTTGAACACCTGTCATTCTATTATTGAAACAACATGTAGAGACCAAAATATACACATCTTATGGAGTCAAACACATTTTAGCACATTTTTAGCTTATTCTGGTGAAGCGGAATCCATCATCTGTCTGTCTGTCCATCCATCTGTCCATATTTCACAGGAATCACTACCCCAACATTATTTTAAGTGATGTACTGTAACTCTTTGCAAGCATATACAGCATACCAAAATATATAATCAAAAAAATGAAATCAGTACAACATCATGATTCATTTTCTCATAAAGCTAAAACCTTTGTACTGTTTTGCACTATCCATTTCTGCATGTTAAGTATTTAGCTAGCATCTAATATTTCAAAAATGAAGAGGAGTCTGGGGGGTTGTGTTGCAGTTCATCTTAGCCAAAACTGGAAATGTTCCCACTGTGTCTAATTCATTCACCCTTAGAGTCGCAGCCAAGAATCCACAAAGAAACATTGAAGCCGTTAATGGGAAAACCAGCAACAGCCTGCCTGTGAGATTGTACCCCAGAAGAGACATTGTGCTGTCATATAGGGAGCAATAATGAGGACCAAGTTAAAAAATGCTGAAGTGTTCCTTTAATTTTCTGTCTAGCTATGATGTTTTCTACTTCCCCCTCTTCTTGGCTGCCTCCTTTCCATTTGCTAAGCTTCCCTTTTGAATACTTCCCATATCTCAAAAAGCATGTCCTGTGCAGTATATGCATATCCCATATGCATGCATATCATTGTAATGGGATTTATTTTGGTGGAAGCTAACATCTACTTTTTAAATTTTTGCTGAGAGAAGATTTTTGAATGTAAAATACTGTATGTTGGCATGTCTATATTTTTATTGAGACTAGTTATTAACATAAATAACAACTTAACCACAATTCAGTTCAATTCAGCTTTATTTATATCGCACCTAATCACAACAAAAAGTAATTTCAAGGTGCTAGATACATAAGGTACGAATCATAACTGCCCTTTTACACAGACAGAGATTGTTGGGTGAACATTGGGAAGTCAAAATTGAGCTTATCTTTCAATGATCTCCTAAAACCTCAAAAAAAGCCTTTTCTGTGTAAATGTTTGGGAAGTCATAAGATTTTCATGGTGATCTACAGAGATCTTTGAAAGATCCTTGAGAGATTGCTGAAGGATCATTGAGAGTTTGTTTGCGGGAACCAAGGGGTGATTGATATATATATATATATATATATATATATATATATATATATATACTGTATATATATACTGTATATACTACCGTTCAAAAGTTTGGGGTCACTTAGAAATTTCCTTATTTTTGAAAGAAAAGCACTTTTTTTCAATGAAGATATCTTTAAACTAATCAGAAATACACTCTATACATTGCTAATGTGGTAAATGACTATTCTAGCTGCAAATGTCTGGTTTTTGGTGCAATATCTACATAGGTGTATAGAGGCCCATTTCCAGCAACTATCACTCCAGTGTTCTAATGGTACAATGTGTTTGCTCATTGCGTCAGAAGGCTAATGGATGATTAGAAAATCCTTGTGCAATCATGTTAGGTCTGCAATGCTGTAATTGCTGCAAATGGAGGATTCTTTGACAAAAGCAAAGTTTGAAGGAAAAAATTATTATTTCAAATACAAATCATTATTTCTAACCTTGTCAATGTCTTGATTATATTTTCTATTCATTTTACAACTCATGGTGGTAAATAAGTGTGACTTTTCATGGAAAACACAAAATAATTGTCTGGGTGACCCCAAACTTTTGAACGGTAGTGTATATATATACAATAACCTGCTTGCATAAATACGCACACTGGGGATGTGGCTGTGTTCAGAATTAACCAATCACATTCAAACTCAGGTTAAATGGGAGTCAGCACACACCTGCCACCATTTAAAGTGCCTCTGATTAACCCCAAATAAAGTACAGCTGGTCTAGTAGGCTTTTCCTGACATTTTTGTAGTCACATCTTACAGCACAAGCCATGGTCCACAGAGAGCTTCCAAAGCATCAGAGGGATCTCATTGTTCAAAGGTATCAGTCAGGAGAAGGGTACAAAAGAATTTCCAAGGCATTAAATACAGTGGGGAAAAAAAGTATTTAGTCAGCCACCAATTGTGCAAGTTCTCCCACTTAAAAGATGAGAGAGGTCTCCAATTTTCATCATAGGTATACCTCAACTATGGGAGACAAAATGAGAAAAAAAAAATCCAGAAAATCACATTGAAGGCTTTTTAATGAATTAATTGGTAAATTCCTCGGTAAAATAAGTATTTGGTCACCTACAAACAAGCAAGATTTCTGGCTCTCACAGGCCTGTAACTTCTTCTTTAAGAGGCTCCTCTGTCCTCCACTCGTTACCTGTATTAATGGCACCTGTTTGAACTCTTTGTCAGTATAAAAGACACCTGTCCACAACCTCAAACAGTCAGACTCCAAACTCCACTATGGCCAAGACCAAAGAGCTGTCAAAGGACACCAGAAACAAAATTGTAGACCTGCACCAGGCTGGGAAGACTGAATCTGCAATAGGTAAGCAGCTTGGTGTGAAGAAATCAACTGTGGGAGCAATTATTAGAAAATGGAAGACATACAAGACCACTGATAATCTCCCTCAGTCTGGGGCTCCACGCAAGATCTCACCCCGTGAGGTCAAAATGATCACGAGAACGGTGAGCAAAAATCCCAGAACCACACGGGGGGACCTAGTGAATGACCTGCAGAGAGCTGGGACCAAAGTAACAAAGGTTACCATCAGTAACACACTACGCCGCTAGGGACTCAAATCCTGCAGTGCCAGACGTGTCCCCCTGCTTAAGCCAGTACATGTCCAGGCCCGTCTGAAGTTTGCTAGAGAGCATTTGGATGATCCAGAAGAGGATTGGGAGAATGTTATATGGTCAGATGAAACCAAAATAGAACTTTATTGTAAAAACTCAACTTGTCGTGTTTGGAAGCGAAAGAACACCATACCTACTGTGAAGCATGGGGGTGGAAACATCACACTTTGGGGCTGTTTTTCTGCAAAGGGACCAGGACGACTGATCCGTGTAAAGGAAAGAATGAATGGGGCCATGTATGGTGAGATTTTGAGTGAAAACCTCCTTCCATCAGCAAGGGCATTGAAGATGAAACGTGGCTGGGTCTTTCAGGATGACAATGATCCCAAACACACCGCCGGGGCAACGAAGGAGTGGCTTCGTAAGAAGCATTTCAAGGTCCTGGAGTGGCCTAGCCAGTCTCCAGATCTCAACCCCATAGAAAATCTTTGGAGGGAGTTGAAAGTCCGTGTTGCCCAGCGACAACCCCAAAACATCACTGCTCTAGAGGAGATCTGCATGGAGGAATGGGCCAAAATACCAGCAACAGTGTGTGAAAACCTTGTGAAGACTTACAGAAAACGTTTGACCTCTGTCATTGCCAACAAAGGGTATATAACAAAGTATTGAGATGAACTTTTGTTATTGACCAAATACTTATTTTACCGAGGAATTTACCAATTAATTCATTAAAAATCCTTCAATGTGATTTTCTGGATTTTTTTTTTTCTCATTTTGTCTCTCATAGTTGAGGTATACCTAAGATGAAAATTGGAGACCTCTCTCATCTTTTAAGTGGGAGAACTTGCACAATTGGTGGCTGACTAAATACTTTTTTGCCCCACTGTATACCATGGAACACAGTGAAGACAGTCATCATCAAGTGCAGAAATTACGGCACAACAGTGACATGACCAAGAACTCAACGTCTCTTCAAAATTGATGAAAAGACGAGAAGAAAACTGGTCAAGGAGGCTGCCAAGAGGTCGACAGCAACATTGGAGGAGCTGCAGGAATTTCTGTCAAGCACTGGCTGTTTAGCACATGTGACAACAATCTCCCATCTAGGGTGGCAAGACTGAAAGCTTATCTTACGAAGAAAAACATCCAAGCCCGGCTACATTTTGCAAAAAAAAAAAAATGCATTTGAAATCTCCCAAATGCATGTGGGAAAATGTGTTATGGTCCGATGAAACCAAGGTTGAATTTTTTGGCCATAATTCCAAAAGGTATATTTGTCGCAAACACAACACTGCTCATCATCAAAAGAACACCATACCTACAGTGAAGCATGGTGGTGGCAGCATCATGCTTTGGGGCTGTTTTTCTTCAGCTGAAACTGGGGCCTTAGTCAAGATGGAGGGAATTATGAAGAGTTCCAAATACCAGTCAGTATTGGCACAAAACCTTCAGGCTTCTTCTAGAAAGTTGAAGATGAAGAGGAACTTCATCTTTCAGCACAACAATGACCCAAAACACACATCCAAATCAACAAAAGAATGGCTTCACCAGAAGAAGATTAAGGTTTTGGAATGGCCCGGTCTGTCATGACGCCGAGCATGGGTTTGTACCGTGCTCAGGTTGTTTGGTTATTTTCCTCTTTCTGTTTATGTATTTAGTCTTGATTGTTGCCATTATTGTTTGTGCTTTTATTTTGACAGTGCCAGGACAGGACTTCCGCCTGTCAAGTCTGTTCACGGCCTGTCACAGCTGTTTGAGTTTGGTTGATTGCTTTCACTCCACACCTGTTTGTCGTTGAGTTTCTGTGTTACTATTTAAGTTCGCTGGCGAGGTTTATTCCTCGCTGTGACCTCGTCATGCTCAGACTGGAATCCCCAACCCTGATTCCAGTCTTTCTTCTGCTTAGGATTTCTCCTTGTTAGTTTCATGTAAGTTCCTTTCTTGTTTTTTTCAGTATTTGTATTTCCCTGTTATCACCCCTCGTGGTCTCGTTTAGTCTTTTTGTAATCCGCCCCTCATGGCAAGTTTTTGTGTTCTCTATTATTCAATAAATAAGCAAACTCACTGCAGGCGAGTGGTGCCATGTTTCTGGCTCAAAAGGGCCAATTATGACAGTAGGTCGAAGCCCGTAGATGCCAGCGGCAGTGAGTTTGCCTTTTTTTTTTTTTCTTTTCCTTCTGTTCTATTTTTCCTCTTTTTGGGTGCCTGCGTTTTTTTTGGAATGGCTTCGATTGGCAAGGGGTACCCATTGAACCTGGGGTTTGAGCTCTGTCATGCTCTCATGGATATAGATGACCTTCTAGCCATAGCTCGTCAATATTCCACTCCTAAAGACGCTTTATGGTACCTGGACTTCACGGAGGCGGCTGTGCTGCGTCATCCTCGCCTTTCAGAGCATGCCGAGGGAAGGGAGAGGATATCCCAGTTTTCGGCTCTGCAACAGAGGAACCGTGAGTTGGAGAGGAATCCTACCAGGAAGCTTAGATCGGGGCAGTCGGGGAGGCACTCTCGGGCCTCGGTTCAATCGGCTCCTCACCAGGTTCCTGCTACGGCTTCAGCTCCCATGTTTCCTGCTCCAAGACGCCGTTTCCCGGCGCAGACCTCCACTCCACCCCTTATTACGGCTGTACTGAGTCGGATGGAAAAGAAAAACTCACTGCAGGCGAGTGGTGCCATGTTTCTGGCTCAAAAGGGCCAATTATGACACAGCCAGAGTCCAGACCTCAATCCAAACGAACATCTATGGGGTGATCTGAAGAGGGCTGTGCACAGGAGATGTCCTCACAGTCTGACAGATTTGGAGTGTTTTTGCAAAGAAGAGTGGGCAAGTATTGCCACATTAAGATGTGCCACACTGATAGACTCCTACCCAAAAAGACTGAGTGCTGTAATAAAAGCCAAAGGTGCTGCAACAAAGTATTAGTTTAAGGGTGTGCATATTTATACAACCAAGTTATTGTAAGTTTTTATTTTTTGTTTTTCCCCTTAAAAGATTTCAGTTTATTTTTCAATTGGGTTGTACAGATTATAGGTCACATTAATGGGGAAAAGGGTTTGAAATGATTTATCTTGGTCTCATTTCTTTACATCACAAAAACCTGGCATTTGAACAGGGGTGTGTAGACTTTTGATATCTATCTATCTATCTCTCTATCTATCTATCGCCACACACACACACACACACACACACACACACATTAACTTTTTTGCTCACCAGCCACTGTGGCTAGTGATTTTCCAAAGTTACTTGCCACTTAACCTTTTCACTAGCCAAAATTTTGTGGTTGGAAAATTATGTTTAAAATGATCAAATGCTATGCTGTGCTATGGCATGCTAAAATTTACTTGAACTAAATTTACTACCTTTTTCAATGTAAATTACCCTTATACATACATAAAAAATAGAAACAAAAATAACACTGGTCAACACCAAATTTATTGTCTAAGTTTTTTTAGCTGATTTAGGACAGTTTTGATGTGCTGAATCCAAAAAACACATTGGTTTTGCTCAATCAGGTCAACTTTTTGAATTATGGCCAAATGTTGTTTTATACATTTTTGTTTACATGTACGGATATTTTCACTTTATGTGATGCAAAATTCTGTCTTTTTTTTATGTCTTGAAATTCTCTGAATTTTGAACATTGATGACGTAACATTCAATTTACATGCACTTGCCTTTATATAAAGGTAAGTACATGCACAGTACTAAGTAAGTACTAAGTACAGGTTTTTACTTAGCACCTGATAGAGAGAAACGGATGTCATTTCCAGATTCAGCGGTGCAAAATTGTCTTAAATCTGTTGAAAAAAACACAGACAACTTGCAAAAAATTATTTTTGTAACCCTGTGTAATAGAAACATTATCTGTTTATTTATGAAGAGCAGTAAATACTGTACAGTAGTTATGAGAGATGTCATTTCATAGTCTCATATTGCAATAGGTTTATTATTTTAGAGGCCGTTTAAGAAAACTACAACTGGCCAAAGTGGCTAGTGGATGTGGCTGTCCTACTGTCCACTGCTGAAATCCACCAGCCATTGGCCAGTGTTAATGTGTGTGTATATGTATATGTGTGTGTGTGTATATGTATATGTGTGTGTGTGTGTATATATACAGTATATATATGTATATATACTGTATATACTGTATATATGTATGTGTGTGTGTATATACTGTGTATATACGTATATATATATATCCATCCATCCATCCATCCATCTTCTACCGCTTTTCCGGAGGTCCGGGTCGCGGAGGCAGCAGTTCAAGCAGAGAAGCCCAGACTTCCCTCTCCCCAGCCACCTGCTCCAGCTCTTCAGAGGGGATACCAAGGCGTTCCCAGACCAGCTGGGAGACATAGTCTCTCCACCGAGTCCTGGGTCTGCCCCGGGGTCTCCTCCCAGTGGGACGTGCCTGAAACACCTCAAGTGGGAGGCGTCCAGGAGGCATCCTAATCAGATGCCCATACCACCTCAACTGACTCCTTTCAATGTGGAGGAGCAGCGGTTCTACTCTGAGCCTCTCCCGGATGACTGAGCTCCTCACCCTATCTCTGAGGGTGAGTCCAGCAATCCTACGGAGAAAGCTCATTTCAGCCGCTTGTATCCGCGATCTCGTTCTTTCGGTCATTACCCAAAGCTCGTGACCATAGGTGAGAGTAGGAACGTAGATTGACTGATAAATCGACAGCTTTGTCTTAGAACTAAGCTCCCTCTTCACCACAACAGACCGGTACAACGTCCGCATCACTGCAGATGCTGCTCCAATCCGTCTGTCGATCTCTCGCTCCATTCTCCCCTCACTCGTGAACAAGACCCCAAGATACTTAAACTCCTCCACTTGGGGCAGGAGCCTGTCCCCAACCCAGAGAGGACAATCCACCTTTTTCCGGCTGAGGACCATGGACTCGGACTTGGAGGTGCTGATTCTCATCCCAGCCGCTTCACACTCAGCGGCAAACCGTCCCAGCAAGAGCTGTAGGTCATTGCTGGATGAAGCCAACAGGACAACATCATCTGCAAACAACAGAGATGAGATCCTGTGGTCACCAAGCATGACACCCTCCATTCCCTGGCTGCGCCTAGAAATCCTATCCATAAAAATTATGAACAGGATCGGTGACAAAGGGCAGCCCTGGCGGAGTCCAACTCTCACTGGGAATGACTCCGACCGAGTGTTGGCAATACGAACCAAACTCTCACAACGGTCATACAGAGACCGAATAGCTCGTAACAACAAGCCCGATACCCCATACTCCCGAAGCACCTCCCACAAAAATCCACGAGGGACGCGGTCAAATGCCTTCTCCAAGTCCACAAAACACATGTAAACTGGTTGGGCAAACTCCCACAAACCCTGGAGAATTCTCGAGAGGGTAAAGAGCTGGTCCGATGTGCCACGGCCAGGACGAAAACCACATTGCTCCTCCTGAATCCGAGGTTCGACCAACGGCCGGACTCTCCTACGTATATATATATATATATATATATATATATATACGTATACTGTATGCACACTGCAGGCAAGACACACTTGTCTTTATATACTGTATATATATATATATATAGAGAGAGAGAGAAGACCTCAGAAAATAATGGACGGTCCTTAAATAGTTTTTAATGAACAAACAGCTTTTAAATGCAGTTGACACTGAGGCTTTTTCTTGTGGTCTGGATCCAGCATCCATCAAAAATAGACTCATTACATTTTTTTAGCAATCATTCTGCTGTGGTCCGGACCAGGTGGGGGTTAGAACATTAATTAGAATGGGAACTATTTGCTGTGGAGACTGCATCGCAACCGTAACAGACTGGATCTGGAGTCAGTGGAAATCCTGGGTTAATATTAATCATTATTGAAGGTTGCAACAATGCTGTACTCATTCAACTGTGAAATATACTTTTAATATATACAGTATCTCACAAAAGTGAGTACGCCGCTCACATTTTTGTAAATATATTTTTTTCATGGGACAACACTGAAGATATGACACTTTGATACAATCTAAAGTAGTCAGTGTACAGCTTGTGTAACAGTGTAAATTTGCTGTCCCCTCAAAATAACTCAACACACAGCCATTAATGTCTAAACCACTGGCAACAAAAGCAAGTACACCCTGAAGCGAAAATGTCCAAATTGTGCCCCAAGTGTCAATATTTTGTGTGGCCACTATTATTTTCGAGCACTACCTTAACTGTCTTGGGCATGGAGTTTACTAGAGCTTCACAGGTTGCTACTGGAATCCTCTTTCACTCCTCCATGATGACATCACAGAGCTGATGGATGTTAGAGACCTTGCTCTCCTCCACCTTCTGTTTGAGGATGCCCCACAGATGCTCAATAGGGTTTAGATCTGGAGACATGCTTGACCAGTCCATCACCTTTACCCTCAGTTTCTTTCGCAAGGCAGTGGTTGTCTTGGAGGTGTGTTTGGGGTGGTTATCATGTTGGAATAGTGCCCTGTGGCCCAGATTCCGAAGGGAGGGGATCATGCTCTGCTTCAGTATGTCACAATACGTGTTGGCATTCATGCACTCATGCCCCAAACCATGACACTCCCACCACCATGCTTGACTGTAGACAAGACACACTTGTCTTTGTACTCCTCACCTGGTTCCCGCCACACATGCTTGACACCATCTGAGCCAAATAAGTTTATGTTGGTCTCATCAGACCACAGGACATGGTTCCAGTAATCCATGTCCTTAGTCTGCTTGTCTTCAGCAAACTGTTTGTGGGCTTTCTTGTGCATCATCTTTAAAAGGGGCTTCCTTCTGGGATGACAGCCATGCAGACCAATTTGATGCAGTGTGCGGCGTATGATCTGAGCACTGACAGGCTGACCCCCCACCCCTTCAACCTCTGCAGCAATGCTGGCAGCACTCATATGTCTATTTTCAAAAGACAACCTCTGGATAGGATGCTGAGCACATGCACTCATCTTCTTTGGTCGACCATGGCGAGGCCTGTTCTAAGTGGAACCTGTCCTATTAAACCGCTGCATGGTCTTGGCCACCGTGCTGCAGCTCAGTTTCAGGGTGTTGGCCATCTTCTTATAGCCTAGGCCATCTTTATGTAGAGCAACAATTCCTTTTTTTCAGATCCTCAGAGAGTTCTTTGCCATGAGGTGCCATGTTGAACTTCCAGTGACCAGTATGAGAGATGTGAGAGCGATAACACCAAATTTCACACACCTGCAACCCATTCACACCTTGTAACACTAATGAGTCACATGACACCTGGCAGGAAAAATGACTAATTGGGCACAATTTGGACATTTTCACTTGGGGGTATACTCACTTTTGTTGCCAGCAGTTTAGACATTAATGACTGTATGTTATTTTGAGGGGACAGCAAATTTACACTGTTATACAAGCTGTACACTGACTACTTTACATTGTATCAAAGTGTCATATCGTCAGTGTTGTCCCATGAAAAGATATAATAAAATATTTACAAAAATGTGAGGGGTGTACTCACTTTTGTGAGTATATATTGCTGAATATATGAATAATGTAACTCTAATGCTGTAAATACTATTTTACTTATTTTCTTAACTGTAAAAACTACTCTACTTTTTTAACTTTATGTACTGTTTTGCCCTATTTTATGTCATTATTTATTATTGTTTTGAGTGCTGCTGTCCCTTTGCTGCTGCATTAGTCTCAATTCCCCCGTTGTGGGGCCAATAAAGGATTATTTTATCTTATGATTATCCAGGCCAGGGTATCTTTGTACTTACTGTAAGCTGCACTCAAGTTTGATATGGTTATCGATAGGGATGCTTTTGAAAGTTTTAACCTATTTTTTTATTAATGTTCCACAATTGCAAAGATGTGCCTGCAAAAAACGAAAATAAAAAAGAGGTCTGTTTAGATTTGTTTTGAATTCAGAAGTGGATTGTAAATTAATAAAAACAGGGCTTTTCAAATGAATTGTCATGACTGCAGTAAAGGATGCACAACCTGGAAGACTTATTTGCCGTAACAAAACACATACACCATAATTCAAATGATTCAGATCATGAATAATTTGTAGTAAATCCATATTAAAATTCAAACTTGTGATTATAGTTGATGAGTGTCGTTTTAAATGGCATCGAGTTTTGCTGCTGAGTATGTCAGTGTGCAGGTTGCTGCAGGAATTAATTCTGTGTTAAAACTGAACTCTGTTTTTAATGAAACAGAAAGTCAACAGTTTGAAACTTATTTCTAAAAATACACAGCAACATAACAAGCAGCACAAAAGTTTGCCAGTGAATGTCTCAAGATAATTCATTCAACTCTTATGCTTGGCTTACTAATGTGCACAGTGGGTGTCACTTTTTAATGGTTTATTTTGGAGTGAAACAGCGAAAGGAAAAAATCCTCTTTAGTGGCTGTGTTTAAGCATTTAGGTGTTTACTCAGTTTCAAACAGATCCAATAACACCATGATCCATCATTGGAAGTTATCATTTGTGCGGTGATTAAAAGTGTTCTGTTGTTTTAAGAGGAAAGGGGGAGGAAAAACTGAGTGTTTTCTATTTTAATAGAGTCAGAGCAGTTGCTCCAAATAGGAACCATGAGTGGCTTTTTTATGTTTACCTCAGGGAAAAAAAAAAAAAAAGTTTTCACCTCAGTGACGGCTAATGGGAAACCAAATAAAGTTAAACACTGTATCAGCCACGAGGCTGTAAAACAAAATATTTCATCGTAAACATGATAAATGTCTCTCTCGTCTCTGATGGCAGACATATTTCTTGGCAGCTTTGGAGGTGGCGCTGAGACACCATTCAGATCCCGTGACACGGGCTTTTAATTATCACACGAGCCCAACCTCATACCTCATCCATTCCTTAGCATTTAACTTCATAATAGAATCCTCATCAATAATTCTGCCGATTTACACGCTCAGCTGAGCATGCGCCGCTGCAATTAACATTAGTAGGATTTTCTTCTGTGTGTGTGTGTGTGTGTGTGAGAGAGAGAGAGAGAGAGAGAGAGAGAGAGAGAGAGAGAGAGAGAGAGAGAGAGAGAGAGAGAGAGAGAGAGAATCCCATGTGCTCATGCGCCTCTTCATGTGTTTGGCACAATTAATATTTAAACCGGTGTGCTCTGTGGGTTGGAGTGTGTGGATGAGCTCACGGGGAAAAATCCGTTTATCGTATTTATTATCAGTGACATGCTAAAGAGTTCTGATGATATGCATTCTGGCTTTATGTCGAGCCTACACACGGTGCACACACTGGCACGCATACGTCCATGCGTAAGTGCACACACGCTCACGGATAAAGTTGTTTTCCGTGTGAAAGGATTGCCTGAGGTAGTCCAGGGAGTGGAGAGCTGTTGGTGGTGTTCGTTACCAGGAGGGCCAGCTAACAAAAAAACCTCCTCTCAAGTATCTTTTTTTTTTCCCCGCAAGCTAGTCTGTGGAGGCTTCTCTCTGGCAGCAGTGAAAACATAATAAATTACAGAAAAGTCTCTGCAATGTAATATTTTGCATGCAAACACATGCATTTTAATAAACTTTGAATGCACAGAAACTCCCCACCTGTGGACACCATAATACCCTGTGCACTTTAAAGTCACACTAATCACTGACGTTTGTGCGTATATGCCTAAAGTCTCTCAAAAGTGCCTATTTTATTTGCAAAATTACTATTGCACTTAAGCAAATGAGCTCTGTTATCAGTTATCATTACGCAGAGCCAAAGAATGATGATGATAATGACTGTTAACCTTGCCGTCCGGGGAGTCCCTTCGCTTCTGCAGCTCTGGACATAAACGGACAGATTTAGTTTCTCATGATGGAATTTAAGCTGACTGAAAAAAAAAAAAGGGCCACTATGCATGACATGGGGACAAAAAAGTGTGTTTTCTCATTGGTTGAGTTGGGGTAGGCCAACACGGGGACATCAGGCTGGCGTCCAGGGTCATTAAAACACTGGAAAACTCCCGGTGGTAATATTACAGGTCCATGGTAGAAATCTGTGGCCTTTATGCAATGTGTAATCATTACAAAGAACCAGAGACTGATGGTAATGAGTTTCACCTGTCTAGAGAGTGGGCTGCTTATGAATCATAATATAAAAGAGTGTATTGTCTGTAACGGCCTCTAACCTATATAAAGCACACATGCACACACTAAAGGCTCGGCTTAAATAAGTTGGTCTCACAGATCATTAATTAAAATCCAATGTTTTCAATAAAGCAGTACTAAATAATTAAAGACAAAGCTTTAAACGTACTGGAATCTAAGTATAATATATAATAATATAGCTAAAATGAAATAAACCATCCTGCCGTTACTCTACCCTCTCTCATCAGTCGCATTAGCTTACTGCTGAGAATGTGTCATAATTAGAAAGAGGCTGAAAGATTGTGATTAAGGGCTTTTCCTCCCTAGACAATGACCTTGAACTGTAATGAATCATCACAGAGAGAATGTGATTTATAATCGGTGTTTCCTTCAGGAACCAGGGGGTGCTGAGGTGAAGTCAGTTTAAATGAAAATGCACCCTGGTTATAGTTTTCAGAAAACCTCAGTCACGCTTTCCTGTGCAGAAAATTATTAAGAGAATCCGTGGTTTTCATCACGCCTCAGACATGGGTTTCTACGCAGCGGAGCGCAGTGACGTGACGGTGCAGGACTGAGCTGGGCATCGATTGACCTGTGAGTGTGAGGAGGTAGAAGGGAAAGAGGACAAAGTGGCGCAAACGAGGAGGGCAGCGGAAGCAAGTAGATGTGGGAGAATGGCACTTTCCACACTTCTGTCAGCGTCCAGCGGGCGTGTGGAGTACGCCTCAAAAGCTCTTACCTGAAACAGCTGAGGTCACTTGCACACACGGACACAGACAAACAAGCCTGCACCCTTAGGCCTTTGCTTTGTCTCATTTGCCCTTTCACCCCCCTGCTATTATGTTTTCAGTCTTAAATAGGTGTTACTGCTGACCTCTAAGTTGTTTTTAAGTTTGTTTGTTTTTTTTTGTTTCCCTGAATCTGTGTTACAATGGCCCATGACCATATTAAACATATTATCAGTGTTTCTAAAAAAAAAAAAAGTCAATTAGCCTTTCTTTAACATCGTCTTAAATTCACACAGTAGTTGTCATGCAGTTCATAAGTCAGTAGAAGTTAGTCAAAATAAAATATGTTACACACCAATAATTGCAGTTATTGGTGTGTAACATATTTTATTTTTCTGAATACCTTTTACTGACTTACGAACTGCATGACAACTCCTCCTTGGTGAGAGCAGCTGAATCTTGACAGGACAAATTTATTATGATCATGAACTTTCCTTTTATTTATGTGATAGCTAGAGAGAGAACCGAATAGTTACCAGTCAGCTAAAAAGATGTTTTCAAAGCAGGAAATGGTGTGCATTTTTTCCTTGACTCAGATCAACCTTTCTTATTGTGAGGGCTCATGTCTAGAAAAGACCTGATTTTATGAAAGAAGAATGAATTTGGTCACTTCTCTCTCAAAAACTGCAACCTCACGCATGCAGAAGCAACAATGCTAATGCTTAGTAATGTTGTTTTTTTTTTTTTTTCCTGTCACTAAGGACCCCTTTACACAGCATGGAGATCATCAGGTGACCACTGAGAGATCAAAAACTGACCCAATCTCTCAACGACCTCCTAAAGCCTGGGGAAAAGCTGTGTCTGTGTAAATGTTTGGCACCGCAAAAATTGTATTTTTGGCAACTTTCATGGTGATCTATAGAGATCTTTGAAAAATCCTTGAGAGATCATTGAGAGGCTATTGAAATACGGCCCCATGGGTCTTTCATTGAATGTTCAGCATTCCCTCACTGATCATTCAACCATTTCTACCTTTGGAGTGGAAAAATTTGGGGTTAATTGAAAGATCATTGAGAGATCATTAAAACATCGCTGAAAGGTCATTGGGAGCTCGATAACCACTCAATGATGTCATTGATCTCCTAGTCTTTAAATGATCTTTCAACAGTCTTTCAGTGAACGCCAAAATTTTCCACTCCGAAAGTAGAATTGGCTGAAAGATCAGAGAGGGTTCACTGAGCGGTTGATGAAAGACCAGTAAAGTTTATTGAAAGACCATGGTGGAGATTGCTGAGAGATCATTGGGAGATTGATGAGGTCATTGAGGTCTCCTTGACAGTTCATTGAGAAATTGCTTACCGTTGGTGATCGTTGAGAGATTGCTTTGGACTGAGTCAAACACTTTGAGGACCATGGAGATCATTCAAGATCATTGAGAGATCTTGGCAATTGCTGAAAGACATTAAAAGAACATTGGAGGATCTGGCAATTTTTTTCATAACTCAGCGATCTTGACCCCTGAGTAAAGGGGGCATTAGTAGTTTGGCTTTCCTTAATATTTTATTTTCTGGAACACTTTTAGCTTTTATATTGTAAACATTTTTACATTTAAATGTGTTTGATATCTAAAAACATCTCGGAACAAAAACAGGTTAGCGCTGACAGGTATGGAATCTGTAAAAGTACAGCAAGCATTTAGGTGGGTAATTTGAACTTTAGTAAATAATAATAAATCTTAAAAATGTTCTCTAGTGAAAATTTTGAGGGTTAATAACAATCTTTGTCAGATCTTTGAGGAATACTAGCTGAGCCACAGATTTAAAACATTCTTTTATATACAAACATGTCTCATCACAAAGGGTAAATAACAGAAAAATGCTTTTAAAATGCTTCAAGTATTTGTGTCAGTGCAGTTATTATCTGTGTGTTGTGTTGAGCTATTAGAGGTGCATTAAAAGCAGCACTAACCTCATACCCAGTTAAGGTGGAGCACTGGTGTTGTGATTGAATATTTGCCTGAAACAGGGCAAAGCAACACCTCTGCATTTATTAAAACCTTGATCAGGATCACTTTAACTACATGAACAAACATAGCATCAGTCAGACCTGAACCACATTATCTTGGTAAATGTACTGTAGTTGGAGCTGAGTTCTTCTTTTTTAGGGGTCGCCACAGCAGATCATCTGTCTCCATCTCACCCTATCCCTTGCATCATCCTCTGCAACACCAACCCATGTCCTCCTTCACTACATTCATGAGTCTTCTCTGTGGTCTTCCTCTTTTCCTCCTGCCCGACAGCTCCATCTTCAACATCCTTTGTCCAATATATCCACTGTCCCTCCGCTGCACATATCCAAATCATCTCAGCCTTGCCTGTCTTACTTTGTCTCCAAACCGCTCAACCTCAGCTGTCCCTCTGATATACTCATTTCTAATCCTGTCCCTCCTAGTCACTTCAAATGAGAATCTTAGGATCTTCAACTCTGCCACCTCCAGCGCCATCTCCTGTCTTTTTGTCAGCACCACCGTCTCTAAACCATACATCATAGCAGGTCTCACTACCGCCTTGTAAATCTTCCTTTCACACTAGCTGCTACTCTTCTGTCACAAATCACCCTGACACTTGTTTCCATCCACTCCACCCTGCCCGCACTCTCTTCTTCACCTCTCTTGTGCACTGTTCATTGTTTAGGATGGATGATTAACCCCAGATATTTAAACTCATCTATCCTTCACTACCTCTACTCCTTCCCTCTTTACCATTGCACCTGCCTCCCTCTTATTCACACACATTTATTCTGTCATTCTTCTACTGACTTTCATTCCTTTTCTCGCCAAAGAATACCTCCATTTCTCTGGGTTCTCCTCCACCTGCTCCCTACTCTCACTACAGATCACAATGTCGTCTGCAAACGTCATGGTCCATGGAGACTCCTGCCTGACTTCATCTGTCAGCCTGTCTATCACCATGGCAAACAGGAAAAGGCTCAGAGCCGATCCCTGATGTAACTCCACCCACACCTTAAACCCATCTGTCACTCCTACAGCGCACCTCACCATCTCACTGCCATCATACATGTCCTGCACCACCCTCACATACTTATCTGCCACTCCTGACTTTATCATACAGTACCAGTACAGTACCACACTTCCCCTCTTTCTCTAGATCCACAAAGACACAGTGCAGCTCCTTCTGACCTTCTCCATACTTCTCCATCAGCACTCTTAAAGCAAACATTGCATCTGTAGTACTCTTTCTTGGCAGGAAATCATACTGCTGCTCACAGATTGTCACCTCTCCTCTTAACCTGGCTTCAACAACTCTTTCCCATATCTTTATCATGTGGCTGATCAACTTCATGCCTCTGTAGTTGCTACAGCTCTGAGCATCACCTTTGTTCATGAAAACTGGTACCAAAACACTTCTTCTCCACTCCTTAGGCAACCTCTCACTCTCCAAGATTGTGTTAAACAATCTGGTTAAAAAGTCCACTGCCAGCTCTCCTAAACATCTCCATACCTCCACAGGTATGTCATCTGGACCAACCACCTTTCCATTCTTCATCCTCTTCAAAGCTGCCCTCACTTCTGCCTTGCTAATCCTCAGAATTTCCTGATTCACCATCTTTTCTCTTCTCTCATTTTCTTGATTCATCAGCTCCTCAAAGTACTCCTTCCATCTTCTCAGCACACTCTTCACTTGTTCGTACATTATCATCTCTGTTCTTAAAGTGACACTGGCAAAAAAAAAAATTTTTCTTGTTAATATGTCTGTAACATGTTGCTTTTATGGCTTACAAAACGGATCAAGAGTGAAATCACTCAAATGTGTCATACCTGTGTTTTTTTTAATCTCCTCCCCTTAAAAAAAGGCAAGTTTAGATGGTGTATTTTGGTGATGTAATTATAACAGGTCCATAGCGTTGAGCCAATCAGGACTTGGAACTGGCCTATCTGAAGTTAGCTTCCAGGACCAGTTAGCATTTTTGGACAGCTGCTTTGAAAACTTCACCCAAATTAAGATGGGATTTACCATTCAACTGTTTTTAAGAGCCGATGCAGTTTCAGTCATTATCCTGGGCCACCGTGCATACAACTGGGCATGTCCTTTATCCGGTAAGTCTTTTTATCACAGGATTGTGTTTAATGTTGCACTAGCTGCCATTAGCCTTGTTGGATGTGGGTGGGCCTGTTCACAGATTCTGACATTTGAAGGAAGAGGAAAAGTGAAAAGATTTTGACAAGAAACTGTAAGACAAGTAAAAAGTTTTTTTTTGTAGAGAAAAGGGCATAGTAATTAATAGGGGCTTTATATCTACCGTAGTCCATCTTTAATCAACCTAACTTGTTGCACATCCTTTCCATCTTGGTTTCTCTGTCTAGCCAATTGATACAAGTCCTTTTCTCCTTCGTCCAGTCTTTCATACAACTCACTATGTGCCTCTTCCTTTGCTACCTCTCTCTTTGCTCCAAGTGCTCCTGTCTACTTTCTTCATCTTCCTGACTATCCCACTATTTCCTTGCCAACCTCTTCCTTTGAATACTTTCATGTGCTTTCTCATTCCACCACTAAGTCTCATTGTCTTGCACCAAGTACCTTTCTAGCCATTTCCCTCAATACTTTAGCTGCACTTGCCCCGTCCTCTGGTAATCCTTCCCTACCCTACTCAGAGCCTGTCTCAACTCCTTCACGAACTTTGTGCCACATTTCATCCTTCTCTAAATTCCATGATTTAATCCTTGGCTCTGCCTTCACTCTCTTCCCCTTCTTGCTGTCTAGCTACATTCTCCCCTGTCACCACCTTCCAGTCTTCTCTTTCAGATTGCTTGTTTTGCATAAGATATAGTCCCCCTCTATCCACCTTCCTCCACTCTTGTAATCCTGTGTTCCTCTCTCTTCTTGAAATATGTGTTCACCACAGCCATTTCCATCCATTTAGCAAAATCCACAACCATCTGTCCTTCCACATTTCTCTCCTTAACACCATATCTACTCAAGACCTCTTCATCATCTCTGTTCTCTTCACCTGCATCTCCATTAAAGTCCGCTCCCTTGAACACTTCATCCAACTTACTCCAGAACTCCTCTTTCTCCTCTACCTGATGTCCATCTTGTAGGGCATATACACTAACAACATTCAACATAATACGTTCGACTTCTTGCTTCAAACTCATGATCCTGACTGACTCCCTCTTCACCTCCTGAACACTCGTCACATACTCTTCCTTCAAGGTTACTCCTACTCCATTTCTCTTCCATTCTAAACCTTGGTAGAACAATTTGAATCCCCCTCCAATGCGTCTGACCTTGCTTCCTTTCCATCTGGTTTCTTGTACACACAGTATATCTGCCTTCTTTCTTTGCATCATGTCAGCCAACTCTTTCCCTTTACCTGTCATAGTCCCTACATTTATAGTCCCTACTTTCACCTCCACAGTCTTGCCTTTTCTTTTCTTTCTTTGCCTCCAAACACATCTGCCCCTCTCCTTAATCTACATCTATAGTATTAATCTATCAAGAGAACTTATTTCCACATCTGCTTGAAGTATGAATAGAAAAGTGTAAAAAGGCATTCACCTGCTCAAGTACCCTGAACTGGATCTAAAGAACACTTTACATTTCGAATAAGAGAACATAATTTACTTGACAGAATGAATATGAACATAAAAAATTGGGAAAATGAAAAAAGGAAGGAAATTGTTTAATTATGTGATGCTTGATTTCATATACATCAAAAAAATGGAAGACATAAAAATTCTTGTAAAGTTGTCTTTTTAAGATGAAAGGTTTCAAAAGACACTTTGATGATATGGAAATGTTGTTATGCATCATGCGCTCATGTTTAAATGTTGAATGATCTTTTAAGTGCAAATGGGATTAAGTCAGCTTGAGGATTTTTGACATCAGTCCAACAGTAATATTTGTCAGATTTTTTTCTCTCTATGTAACAATCTCATGTTATTTGCATGAGCTGGATTTGTTTTCTGTAAAATGAAGCCTTTTTATTTTTTGTAAATAAAAGCCATTTGAACACAAGTGAGCTAGAGATAAAGGGATGAGAGATCATGAAAGAAAGTACGTGTTTTGGACTGTTTTTTTTTTTCTATTTGGATAGAACATCAAAATTACTACAGAGCAAAGGGACAGCTTGTGTGTGCATCACATCTCATAAGCACATGCAGTGTCTATCCACCTCCCCACTGTGCACAAAACAGACAGAAAAAAAATGCTGCAAATAATTTGTCCGTCTTCTGTGTCAGGATGCACAAAACTTCAGCGCTCGTTTGTAAATTGCATATAATGTGTTTGAGAGCAGGAGAGAAAAAAAAAACAGAAATAGATGGAGCATGGTGAGAATACAAAAGTAGAAAAAGTAGAAAGGAGTGAGTGGGAGCAGATGCAGATAGGAAAAACAGGAAAACAGAAAGCCGTAAGTTAGAAAGATGCCAGAAGAGATGGGCAGAAAGAAAAAAGGGAAGTGTTAAGAGGTCAGATGCTGTTTTTTTTTTCAGGTCATCTTTTATAACCCTCCAGGACATTTTTTTTTTCTTTGAGCCACTGTGGTGTCATTTTCCAACATTTTATTTATTTTCTTTCCTCTCCTTTTATTTTTGTCTAGCTAACCATCATTATTCATCCACAGAGTTCCATTAAGACAGAGCGGGTCTAAACTCGTTTCTGTCATGTTGTCTGGTCTCATTTACATTTACATTATGATTTAGGCATGCCGCAGATGCTCCCAGCCAGAGGAAAGTCTAAAACCAATTCAACATCCCAAATACAAGATGGACAAAATTTATCATCTGTCTTGCTTCTGTCCTTTATTTTTTAAATAATCTTGAAGATGGTTGAAACAAAGAGGGGGAATCAGATGCAAATGTACAACGAGGACAGCTCTCTCTTTTGAGAATCTCTACATGTGTCTGTTCTGCTTAATTTCATGCAAAACAGTTCTTGTTTCATTTCTCCCAGGAGTTTTTTTTTCTTCATTTCATTTACAAACTGCATGTTTGGAGTTGCTTACAAGCTTTGAAACTGTATGGATGCAGAATATAAAATATTTCAAATCAGACGTAAACTATTGGTTTAACTTTTGCTATACTCAACAGTTGGTGCACCACACATAGACCAGGAATCAGTGCTGTTGTGGTGATGTGAAAATGACAAGACAGAGTTCTCTCTCAAAGTCAACTTTATTCACAACACCATCATCTCACAGCAGAGAGAAAAAAAGAGAATGAAACAGTAAACTCTCGTCCTTAAATATCAGGGACTTCACCTTTGTAGATCACATGTCACACAGACCACTTTGCACTATAAAGACAGTCACAATGCATTTCCATACCTGCCAACTACTCCGGTTTTGCTGTAATGGTTCCGGTTTTCAAGACCCCGTTCCAGGTTCCGGTTTTATTATTCAAAATTATGGTTTTTCACTAAAAAATTCAGTAAAAAATTTTAAATCGTAAAAAAAACACGGAAAACACGAAAGCAATTCCAAACACGCTGTCGCTCGGAATCCTATCTAAATTTAGAACAAAGGCAATCGGCTCTGCTTCATGTAGGTGTATTGCGCATGTGCGAGAGGTCTGAGCCAATTTTCCATGTGCAATCGCGAGGCAATCAGGTAAGAGTTATACGTTTTCATCATGGAGTCTGCCGGAGAAAAATCACTAACGAGCGTGAAACACAAACGAAAATTACAGTCTTTTCATGAGGAATACAGCAAAGCATTTCCGGGAGTTATTATTCGCTCAAGAAGGGGTGAAAATTACGCAAATTGCACTTTGTGTAGACAAGACTTTTTGATTGGACATGGCGGAATCAGCGATGTGAAAGACCACGTAAGAACGAAAAAACACAAGGCCAGTGCCAGTGATGCTAGCGGCAAACTTGAAGAACATGTGCTGTATAATTGCAAGCCTTGTCATGCTTGGTGTATCATGTAAACACATAAAATATCAGAGCGATTTTGCCGTCTTTTACGCACGTGTCTGTTAAACAGTGCTAGTGTACCCTGCTGATATTTCTAGTCTTCTAGTTACCTCCACCAAGGAGGTTATGTGATCATCAGCGTTGGTTTGTCTGTTTCTTTGTTAGCAAGATAACTCAAAAAGTTATGGACGGATTTTCATGAAGTTTTCACAGATTGTCAGAAATGGGGTATCCTACAGATGATTAGATTTTGGTGGTGATCCGGATCACCATCTGGATCCAGGAATTTTTTAAAGGATTCTTTTTTTTTTTAATTTAACATTGCGAGATAGGGCCATTTTCAATATTTTATTTATGATGTTAAACACTGTATGGGGGGAACTGTGGCGCTTGGCGGAGGTCTGCGCTCTCCGAGTGCTTTTCTAGTATTCATAATACATCACATCTGGCCTATTCGAAGTTCTATGCAGTGTTAAGATAGTCTTTTGAATGCAAATTTAATGAATGAATGAACCTTTATTTCGGATAGATTTAAAGCAAAGATTAAAAAAGAAACAGAATAATATAACAAAGGGGGAAAGAAAATGCAACAAGGTCAAATTAGACAATAACTCCTCTGATTATGCAGTTCAACATAAGTTATCTGAAGTGGGTGATGGCTGAAGCCGCAGCTTATATTGCCCACCCATATTCCATCCAAGAATTCAAAAGAAAAACAAAACAAGAGCAATTAGAATTCAGAACAAAGCTAAGACAAAATGTGACAAAAAACTAAGCTACAACACAACACAGACTGGATATGACAATCCTGATATGATTTTACATGTCATCTTGTATATATGTTTGGAGTATTTCTTCCTTTAGTTTTTGGTTAAATTGTCCAAGCGTTGTACAGGATTTTAATTCAGGTCCAAAATCGTTCCATAATCTGACTCCTTGCACTGAAACACAGTGCTGCTTGGTGGTAGTTCTCACTGTAGGTTTTTGAAATATACATGTTCCTCTGAAATGATATTGTTTCTCCCTTATTTGGAACAGCTTTTGGATATTTGCGGGCAGTGATAGATTCTTCACTTTAAACATTATTACTGCAGTTTTAAAGTCAACCAGATCTTTCAACTTGAGAGCTTTTAATTTAAGAAAAAGTGAGTTTGTTATTTCCCTGTAAGCAGCTTTGTTTATTATTCTAATAGCTCTCTTCTGAAGCATAAAGACTGGATATATGTTTGTTTTATATGTATTTCCCCATACTTCAGTACAATATAAGATAAGATAAGATAAGATAAGCCTTTATTAGTCCCACAACGGGGAAATTCCAGGATTGCAACAGCACAGGGATAGCAACACTCAGAGCAACAATCAGAAGGCAAGAAAAAAAAACAAAAAAAAACAAGCAAGAGCAGCTAATATACTGTACATATGTACATATTACTATAAAATATATATATACACACACACAGACACAGACACACAGTGCAGAGCATTGTAGCTGGATGGAATAAATATATGAATATATGAACACACAGTGCAGAGCATTGTAGCTAGATGGAATAAATATGTAAATATATAAACACCCACAGTACGGAGCATTGCAGCTAGGTGGAATAAATATGCAAGTATATAAACACACACAGTGCGGAGCAATGTAGCTAGATGGAATAATATGTAGATATATAAAAACACAGTGCGGAGCATTGTAGCTAGATGGAATAAATATATAGATATATAAATATAAACACACCCAGTGCTGAGCATTGTAGCTAGATGGAATAAATATGTAAATATATAAACACACACAGTGCAGAGCATTGTTGCTAGGTGGGATGAAACAGCATAACCGTCTATTTAGTTATCCTACATGGTATGATTATGTGCCCATACATATTCTCACCCTCCATAGCGACCGGTATGTTCCTAGTTGTATGCCGGAGAGGACCATTGTGTAAGTCTATTGCATCTTTTGCATTAAAAAAAAAAAAAAAAAAAAAAACCCTATTAGTTTGTTACGTCTTTTTGCTATCTCTGCGAGCAGCCCTGCTTAGGTTGTACAGTCTGACAGCCGTTGGTAGGAAGGACCTACGAAACCTACGAAACTACGAAAATATGTCATGTATGGGAGTATTAATGAATGATACAAAGTATATAATGTGGGTTGATTCAGCAAATACTTCGCTCTGTGTAGTATTGCAATTGATTTAGGTATTTTACCTTTAATATAATTAATATGTGACTTCTATGTCAAATGCTAATATTTGTTTGACACTGCGGCCCCTGGACCCCGGCTAGCTACTAAGCTTTTCAGGTTTGAAAGTTGAAGAAATATGAGGTTGTTAGCTACATTCTAACTTGATTTAATGCTAATATTTGTTTGGCGTCAGGGGGCTTCGCCCCCCTGAACCCCCCGCCAGGACTTTGTCCTGGACCTACCGGGGCCTGCGGCCCCTGGACCCCGGCTAGCTACTAGGCTTTTCAGGTTTGAAAGTTGAAGAAATATGAGGTTGTTAGCTATATTTAACTAGATTTAATGCTAATATTTGTTTGGCAAATATTAGCATTATTATTATTAGCATTAGCATTATTAGCATTAGCATTGGCCCCTGAACCCCGGCTAGCTACTAGGCTTTTCAGGTTTGAAAAGTTGGCAGGTATGCATTTCTCTCCATGATATCACTTCCACTGTCTCCCATGCATCCTTTCCTTAATCCTTTAATTGCACCCCCACAGTCTCAGGCCTTGCATACCAAAGCTAATATTCCTGCAGCTTCCTGCCTTTGTTCTGACCTAAAATGTGAGTCACAGAATCTCCATGAGTGTGTCCACCACACCAAGCCCCCCCAGCATTTTAGACAACAGAACAACAAGAGAATACACATCAGTCCACATGCTGTATAGGCTTCAGCCTCCTGCCGTATCTGCTGAAGTTGGGGTTCAACGTCTCTGCGGCGCTGTCACGCTGGGGGTTTGCCATCTGGGGGCGAAAACCCTTTGTCAGTCTCTGCGGGTGTTCTGGGGAAACATCCTAGTGGGAAACATTACTGTGTGAAGCCCCACGAGGTGGTCTACCTCTCCGCGGGGCCCTTGCCAGCAGCACTTGCTCATCTGCCACCACAAAAGCAGGTTTAAGTCTGTTTATGCCAATTTTCTCTTTCCTACCCCCCAAATCTAGCAAAAACTGCTTGTCCCCCGTTTCTAGCACTCTGAATGGTCCGTCATAAGGCGGTTGCAACGGGGTTCGATACGCATCGTGTCTAACAAAAACAAACTCTGCGTTCTTCAAAGTTTTAGGCACAAAAACGCGCGGAAAACTGTGGTGCGCGGGGCCGGGCAGCGTGTTTGATTCTATGTTACTCCGCAACAGCTGAGACGGGGAGGCGTCTGGCGCAGGGTTATCTGGGAGAAACTCCCCAGGCAGCCGGAGTGGCTGCGCAAACACTAGCTCAGCTGGGGAGGCTTCTAGATCCTCTTTAGGCGCAGAACGCAACCCCAATAACACCCATGGTAACTTGTCAACCCAATTTGAATCCGTCAGTGCCGCTCTGAGAGCCGCTTTCAATGACCTATGAAAACGTTCGCATAACCCGTTAGCCTGCGGATTGTACGCGGTTGTGCGGTGGATTGTGACACCCAGGCTGCGGGCCATTGTCGACCAAAGCTCGGACACAAATTGAGGGCCTCTGTCAGACGTAATGTCCGACGGAACACCGAAGCGCGCCACCCAAGCTGTTAAAAATGCGCGCGCCACCTCCTCGGCCGTGGTTGATGCCAGCGGGACCACTTCAGGCCAGTGCGTGGTGCGGTCCACCATTGTCAGAAGGTGTGTGTACCCCTGTGACAGCGGGAGGGGTCCGACGATGTCCACATGAACGTGATCGAACCTCTTGGCCGGAATGTGAAACGGTTCCAAAGGAGCCCTCGTGTGCCTGTGTACTTTGGCTTGTTGACACGCTGTGCAGGCTGCTGCCCACTCTTTGACCTGTTTGCGGAGGCTCGGCCACACAAATTTCTCTCCCACCATTATGACCGACGAGCGCACTCCAGGGTGCGCTAACGAATGAACCGAGTCAAAAACGCGGCGGCGCCACGTGGCCGGTACTACTGGACACGGCCGTCCAGTGGAGACATCGCAGATTGGGGGGGGCATACCGTCTTGCAGCACCCTGTTCTCCAGCCTTAACCCTGTTGGTCCAGACTGGAGCGCGCGCACGTCCGCGTCATTAACCTGCTCCGCGGCCATGGCTGCATAATCTACCCCTACGCTGACTGGGGCCGCCACGGCGCGCGAGAGGCAATCTGCCACTACATTGAGTTTGCCCGCCACATGCCGAATATCAGTGGTAAACTCTGATATGGCGGCCAGCTGTCTCTGCTGCCGGCCTGACCACGGTTCAGAGACCTTGGCCATCGCGAATGTTAGCAGTTTGTGGTCAACGAACGCGGTGAAAGCGCGTCCTTCCAGCCAGAACTGGAAGTGGCAGATGGCCAAATGGAGAGCGAGCAGCTCCCTGTCGAACGCGCTGTATTTACGCTCACTATCGCGCAAGGTCCTGCTGAAAAAGGCGCGGGGCTGCCAAACCCCGGCTACATGTTGCTCCACGACCGCCCCTATGGCCACCTCTGACGCGTCAGTGTTGAGCGCTATGCGGGTGTCACCATGGGTTGAGATGCCGTCTCGGCACTCAGCCCATGTTTTCCCTCATCCCTGCTTCCCATTGAGCAGCGTCTCAGCTGGCCCCCAGCTGGCAGTATTATGGACGGCTGGGGCCAATTAGTCTTCATCAGCTGGGGCGCTGCCAATGAGGATAAATAGGAGCAGCCTCGATGACTCGGGGCTGCGACATAAACACATTGCTAAGCTGAAGCCCCTTCGTCTGGTGTCAGCTTATACTCCTCTTGCAGCATTCCTGTGTTTGTATCCCGCTGTGAGTATGTACGTCTTGCTACCCCCACGTCCAGTACGAGCTGCTTACCTCTGCGCTGTGCAACCTGTGAGTGTACGTCTGCATGAGTATCTGTGCTCTCCTCATCCCTTATCCCTCACCCTTAATAAAACATCTCGACTCACTGGCTTGTCCCTGGCTCTGATTGCCCGGCTCCCTAGAGCCGGGTATGACAGCGGGCAGTTGGGTCTGGGTGTGCCAACAACGCAGCCCTTGCCAAAGCTGCTTTCACCTCCGAGAACGCTTGGTCCTGCTCCGGGGGCCACTCGATCTTATCTGCGGGTTTCTTTTTTTTGAGCGCGGCATACAACGGCTGCATGAGTTGCGCCACACGGGGGAGAAAACGGTTATAAAAATTCACCATTCCCAAAAACTCCTGCAACGCCCTGACCGTCTGCGGCCGGGGAAAATCTGCCACAGCGCGCACTTTGTCAGGCAGCAGAACTGCTCCTTTGGGGGAGACGCGGTGTCCTAAAAAATCGATCTGCGCCACCCCGAACTGACACTTCGCTGGGTTGATTATTAACCCGTGATCTCCCAACCTTCGGAAAACTGTGGCCAGGTGTTTTTCGTGTTTGTCTTCGGACGCGCTGGCTACTAAAATATCGTCCAGGTAGACGAACACAAAAGGGAGATCGCGAAGCACCGCGTCCATCATGCGCTGGAACATCTGAGCAGCCCCTTTAAGTCCGAATGGCATGCGTAAAAACTCGAATAGGCCAAACGGAGTTATTACCGCTGTTTTGGGTATGTCCTCAGTGCGCACTGGGACTTGGTGGTAACTGCGGACCAAGTCTATTTTAGAAAAAATGCGCGTCCCTGCCAAATGAACGGAAAAATCTTGGATATGTGGGATTGGGTAGCGGTCGTGCACTGTAGCGTTGTTTAACCTGCGGAACTCCCCACAAGGGCGCCATGATCCGTCAGCTTTCGGGACCATATGCAGGGGGGAAGCCCACGGACTGTTTGAACGTCAGATAATGCCCAACCTCTCCAGGTTGGCGAACTTCTCGCGCGCTATGGCTAGTTTAACTGCGTCCAAGCGCCGAGCTTTTGCAAAAACGGGCGGTCCGGTAGTGGTAATAAAATGCTCCACCCCGTGCTTAGCGACTGTTGCCGAAAATGTGGGGACCGTGAGTGCTGGGAACTGAGTGAGCAGTGTGTGGAACTTACCGCTTGCTGCTGTGACGTTGGCTTGAGCTGTTGGCGGGGCCACTTGTGCTGTACAGGGGATAGAATCTAAAGAAAGTGCGTTAACCAGGCGCCTGTTAGCGAGATCAACCAACAAACCATGTGAGCACAAAAAATCAGCCCCCAACATACTGAAATTTACTGCTGCTACAACAAAAGTCCACTCAAATGTACGGCCGTGTAGAGACAGAAGCAGAGTCTTCTCACCAAAGGTCTTAATCTCCGAGCCGTTCGCTGCCGTCACCCGGGGACCTCCAGAACCAGCTAGTCTGTCCGCGTAGGAAGGTGTGATGAAACTCAACTGGGAGCCTGTGTCGACGAGGATCTGCCTCCCCGAGCGTGCGTCCGACAAGTAGAGCAGCTTGTTCTCTTCCCCGAGGGCCGCGGCTGCTACCGACCCCCAGTCTTGGCATTTCCTGAACGCCCGAACTGGCACGGCGGTACACACTTGTGTGCCCTCTCTGCGAAGCGGCAATGGTAGAAACAAAGGACGTCTGGTCCACGTTCTCTGGCCCTTGCCGCCGCCATCGTCGGTGAGTCTGGCACCGCTGCCTCTGGCCCCCTGTCGTCAGCGGTCGTCGCGCCGCGTTCCGCTGCAGCGGCCGTGGCTGCGCGCCGCTTGGTGGCATTGACAATCCTCTGCGCCTGCCGGCCCAGCGCGCGGTAGTCCCGTAGGGCCAACAGTGGCGAACTGGCCAGGGTCGCTCTCGCTGCTGACGGTAGAGTCCTGAGGAAGAGATGGGTGAAAATGAAGTGATCATTGTCAGAGTCTTTCAACCTCAACAACTTCTCCATCAGGCTCGCGGGCATGTCGTTTTTCCCCTCCATCAGCGCCAGGAGCCTCTCTGCTCGCTCCTCCGCCGAGGGGGTGAATTGCTGGATGAGTGCAGCCTTCAACGCGCTGTATTTGTCGCTCTCCGGTGGCTGGTCGATCAGGCTCTCCACATGCTGGGCCGTGTTGTTGTCCAGCTTTGCGACTACGTGGTAGAATTTCATGGCATCTACCGATATCGCCCGGAGGTTGAACTGCGCCTCAACCGCGTTGAACCAGGAGCGCGGATTGTTCTGCCAGAAGTCCGGTAGCCGGACTGTAGCGGCATTCGTTTGGCTGGGGGCTCCTGATGCGGCTGGCCCGGGGGAATTTTCTTCTTCCATGATACGTCTCGGGTCACCAGTGTGGTGATGTGAAAATGACGAGACAGAGTTCTCTCTCAAAGTCAACTTTATTCACAACACCATCATCTCACAGCAGAGAGAAAAATGAGAATGAAACAGTAAACTCTCGTCCTTAAATATCAGGGACTTCACCTTTGTAGATCACATGTCACACAGACCACTTTGCATTATAAAGACAGTCACAATGCATTTCTCTCCATGATATCACTTCCACTGTCTCCCATGCATCCTTTCCTTAATCCTTTAATTGCACCCCCACAGTCTCAGGCCTTGCATACCAAAGCTAATATTCCTGCAGCTTCCTGCCTTTGTTCTGACCTAAAATGTGAGTCACAGAATCTCCATGAGTGTGTCCACCACACGGTAAGGTTAAATATGTGCACCACAAACATGCAGATCAAGTGGTCTTTTAAAAGTCCATCAATCCATCCATCCATCCTCTACCGCTTATCTGAGGTCCAGGTCATGGAGGCAGCAGTCCACGCAGAGAAGCCCAGACTTCCCTCACCTCAGCCACCCCTCCAGCTCCTCATAGAGGATACCAAGTCATAACCAGGCAAGCTGGGAGACTTCAGTGTGTCCTGGGTCTGCCCTGGGGTCTCATTCCAGCAGGACTTACCTAAAACACCTCACGTGGGAGGTGTCCAGGATTTCATCCTGATCAGATGTCCAAACCACCTCAGTTGACGCTTTTCGATATGGAGGAGTAATAGCGCTACTCTGAGCATGTCCTGGATAATCTCTAAGGGTAATATCTCACAGAGCTTCGAATGTTGACGAACGTGACGATTTTTGGATTTGCCAACTTTTCTAAGGAATATTCATGAATATCAGGGTCCCCCTCTGTCATCAGCAACAGTTAACGACCTTTAGCAACATTTAATAACCATTTGCAACACTCACACACGTGTTTGCGACAGTGTCTGTAAAAGACAGCTGTCGAACATTAGAAACTATTAACCAATGTTAGCGACAGCATTTGGAATGACGAGCAACAATTTACAACTCTTCTGCAACTGTTTGAGAACATGTGAGACCTTTTTCAAACTTCAGGTGAAATACCAGGTGAATGTCAGGTGAATCTTGGGCCCAACCCAATAAAACAGGGTGTGCAAACCCTCCCCAGCATTCAGTTTCTCCTGGCCACTGTAGGAGACAGATGCCCTTCAAAGCTATACAGAAAATATATTGAATAACAGACTGTATGAACAGAAAACACAATATACTGTAACTCCGCCTGCTTACAACTGGGAATTGACTGTGTTACAGATGGGGCTAAAGCTTCTCACCTCTTCCCTGCTTACTTGAGCGCCAGACTGCAAAATGCAAACATACGCGGGAGGGCTGAAAAGTTCATAGTGGTCATATTTGACCAAATGCGGTTTATTTTTCAACATAGTCTCCCCTTGGGTCCACACACTTCTTCCATTAGTGTTGCAGCGCTTGGATCCCTGCGGTTGAAGAATAAACCACATTTGGTCAAATTTGACCACTATGAACTTTTCAGCCCTCCTTGTAGACCACACACACTGAGGCTAAAAAAAGACACTATTTTTTAAATCAGCATGTATATATAGGGAGCCCTGCCTTCATCTGGAGATGGTGTGCGATTGCTCATCAGTAGAGCTAGTTTGTCAGTTCTGTTGAGATTTACTGGATTGATATTATTATTATTGGCTTTGCTTACTTTATACTTACTTTATGTTCGTTTTGGGGATTATTAGTCATAGATCCTTTACCATTATTCTACCTAGATGATACAGGCCTAAACAGTCTCACAGAGACCAGCGGTGTGGTGCTGAACTGGACAGCAGCCGACATCGGGTGGTTGCACTGTTGAGAGTTAGAGGAATGGATTAGGCTATAATTCTTTATTCATGAGGATAATTTAAATTGTTTACATACACTAAATCAATTTGTATTCACAAAATAATGTATGTGTAGTAGCCATTCCTACCTGGAGTGGGCATAGCCCTACTAACGGATGTGTCAGTGAACAATGACCTTTTTTTTTAACAAAAGTTCAGGCTCAGAGTCTGTTCTGAGTTTTTTTTTGTTTTGTCAATCCATATTTGTTTGTTGCATTTTGGTGCATAAAATAGTGATTCTTCTCCCTCTTCTCTCTCATTCCCTCTCCCAGGTCAGGATATACAGTGGGGCAAAAAAGTATTTAGTCAGCCACCAATTGTGCAAGTTCTCCCACTTAAAAGATGAGAAAGGTCTCCAATTTTCATCATAGGTATACCTCAACTATGAGAGACAAAATGAGAAAAAAAATCCAGAAAATCACATTGAAGGATTTTTAATGAATTAATTGGTAAATTCCTCGGTAAAATAAGTATTTGGTCAATAACAAAAGTTCATCTCAATACTTTGTTATATACCCTTTGTTGGCAATGACAGAGGTCAAACGTTTTCTGTAAGTCTTCACAAGGTTTTCACACACTGTTGCTGGTATTTTGGCCCATTCCTCCATGCAGATCTCCTCTAGAGCAGTGATGTTTTGGGGCTGTCGCTGGGCAACACGGACTTTCAACTCCCTCCAAAGATTTTCTATGGGGTTGAGATCTGGAGACTGGCTAGGCCACTCCAGGACCTTGAAATGCTTCTTATGAAGCCACTCTTTCGTTGCCCGGGCAGTGTGTTTGGGATCATTGTCATGCTGAAAGGCCCAGCCACGTTTCATCTTCAATGCCCTTGCTGATGGAAGGAGGTTTTCACTCAAAATCTCACGATACATGGCCCCATTAATTCTTTCCTTTACACGGATCAGTTGTCCTGGTCCCTTTGCAGAAAAACAGCCCCAAAGCATGAGGTTTCTACCCCCGTGCTTCACAGTAGGTATGGTGTTCTTTCTCCTCCAAACACGACAAGTTGAGTTTTTACCAAAAAGTTCTATTTTGGTTTCATCTGACCATATGACATTCTCCCAATCCTCTTCTGGATCATCCAAATGCTCTCTAGCAAACTTCAGACGGGCCTGGACATGTACTGGCGTAAGCAGGGGGACACGTCTGGCACTGCAGGATTTGAGTCCCTAGCGGCGTAGTGTGTTTCTGATGTAGCCTTTGTTACTTTGGTCCCAGCTCTCTGCAGGTCATTCACTAGGTCCCCTCGTGTGGTTCTATGATTTTTGCTCACCGTTCTCGTGATCATTTTGACCCCACGGGGTGAGCTCTTGCGTGGAGCCCCAGATCGAGGGAGATTATCAGTGGTCTTGTATGTCTTCCATTTTCTAATAATTGCTCCCACAGTTGATTTCTTCACACCAAGCTGCTTACCTATTGCAGATTCAGTCTTCCCAGCCTGGTGCAGGTCTACAATTTTGTTTCTGGTGTCCTTTGACAGCTCTTTGGTTTTGGCCATAGTGGAGTTTGGAGTCTGACTGTTTGAGGTTGTGGACAGGTGTCTTTTATACTGATAACGAGTTCAAACAGGTGCCATTAACACAGGTAACGAGTGGAGGACAGAGGAGCCTCTTAAAGAAGAAGTTACAGGTCTGTGAGAGCCAGAAATCTTGCTTGTTTGTAGGTGACCAAATACTTATTTTACTGAGGAATTTACCAATTAATTCATTAAAAATCCTTCAATGTGATTTTCTGTATTTTTTTTTTCTTATTTTGTCTCTCATAGTTGAGGTATACCTATGATGAAAATTGGAGACCTCTCTCATCTTTTAAGTGGGAGAACTTGCACAATTGGACGCTGACTAAATATTTTTTTGCCCCACTGTACAATGTAATATTAAGAGGAAAACTAAGACAAAATTTAAAAAAAAAATCACAGACCACCAAAACATCCCTGGAATTTGAAACACTCCTTATATTGACATAATTCCTTATATGGTCCTAGCCATGACCAGCTGTGGTCTAAATGACAGTGGGTGGCGATCCAAGGACTAAATGCTAATAAATCATGTGTGTTTTACTTTAATGCATTTCAGACTTCAGAAAAGACTGGCAGACATGTAGATTTTGTTCAAACCAAGTTATTCACATAATAAAACCCAAACTGTCTGTCAGACCGTCTAGCAGTTCTTTGCTAGTGTTCACTATTTGGTGAACCAAAAAGAACTGTAATGACATGTGTTACTACTGTTTGCAAATGTGTTACAACCATTCACAAATGCTTACAGCCATTTTGCAAATGTTTGAAACTGTTTGCGGAAAAATACATTTGGCAAAAAAATTTGAACATATTCAAATTTTTGGAGCGACAAGAAAAACTGTTTGGGACGTTAAAAGCTGTTTGCAAACTGTCTGGCAACCTTTTACGAGCCCTGAGAAACCCTGATGAAACCCCCACATTGCCATGTTTGACATGTTCGCCAGCATTTGCCACTCCGTGAGACTGGGGGAAAATGGTGAGTCCAACAACCCTACAGAGAAAGCTCATTTTTGGCCGCTTGTATCCATGATCTCCTTCTTGTGGTTAGTAATGTTCATGACCCCAGTTTGACCCTGTCATGATTTAACGTTTTCGAGGAGGCTTATATGCTGGGCAACCACTTCAGAAGAACACTTGGAGGCAAATGAAAAGTTACACCACTTTAATGAATAAATCCAAAACCCTAGGCATGCTCGCCTGATCATGACAGTGCCCCCCCCCCCCCCAAGGGATGCCTCCTGGCGGACACCCGGGCATCTGTGGATGGACAAGTTGGAATGCCCGAACCATGCCCCTGTCATAGAAGTATGATGATGGAATCCAAGATCTCTCCTCTGGACCATAACCCTTCCAGTGTACCAGATACTTCAGCCTCCAACCTTGACGGCGCACGTCCAGAATTTGCTGGACGGTGTAGGTGGTATGTCCGTCGATGATCCGGGGGGGTGGAGGGGGCTCTGGAGGAGGGAACAAGGGGCCGACGGAGAGAGGTTTGATCTGAGAAACATGGAAAATAGGATGGATGCCGAGGGATGGGGGCAACTTCAGCCGGATGGTGATGTCATTGATGATGCGGGAGATGGGGAATGGGCCCAAAAAGCGAGGGGACAGCTTCCGAGAGTCCCCCTTCACCGGTACCTTCTCAGCGGGTAACCAGACCTTCTGGCCCACGGAGTATTTGGGTGCTGCCGTCCGCCTACGGTTGACATACAGGCGATTCCACTCGGACAGTCGCTGAAGAGTCGCCCGCATGGACCTCCAGAGGCGGCGACAGCGACGGGCGTGGGCCTCCACAGTAGGTACCGCGATCTCCCTCTCCATCATAGGTAGAAGTGGTGATGTGTACCCCATAGCGGCTTCAAACGGTGTCAGCCCCGTGGCAGAGGAGACAGCAGAGTTCAGTGCGTGCTCCACCCAGGGAGGTGGGAGCTCCAGGTAGATGGGTTGCAGGAAGCTACACACCTCAGGGTGGCCTCCAAGGACTGGTTGCATGCTTGGCCTGACTGTTGCTATGGGGATGATAACCAGATATGAGGCTGACAGAGGTACCCAGGGATCAGCAGAATGCTCTCCAGACCCGTGACATAAACTGTCACGGGTCCTCGATCAGAAACAATGTCTATGGGGATGTCGTGGAGTCGGATGACGTGGATGGAAAGGAGGTTGGCCTTCTCGGCAGCAGAGGGGAGACCAGGGAGAGGAACCAAGTGAACGGCCTTCGAAAAGCGATCAGTAATGGTGAAAATGACAGTGTTACGTTGAGGAGGAGAGAGGCCCAAGATAAAGTCGATGGCGATATGAGACCAGGGATGGGAAGCGATGGGGAGTGGATGGAGGAGACCGGCAGGTGGAGAATAGTCTGACTTATTGGTGACACACGTGTGGCAGGCCTTCACATGTTCTTTCACATCCTTGCTAAGGGAAGGCCACTAAAACACATGCTGAATGAGTTCAGTAGTATGGGTGATGCCGGGATGACAGGCAAAAAAACTTGAGTGCCCCCACTGGATGATGTCACTGTGTAAGGGGGAGGGTGCGTACAACCTATTGGGCGGGCCTCCCTCAGGGACAGTTTCCACCGACTGGGCCTGCCATACTCTCTGCTTGATGTCCCAAGTGAGGTCACCCAGAATGCAGGAGGAGGGCAGGATGGTGTCCGGGAGGGAGGCAGCGGGTGCAGGAGAAGGAGTGGAGGAGGTGCCGGAGGAGAACTGGCATGAGAGAGCATCAGGTTTAATGTTGCGGGACGATGGGCAGTATGTGATGGAGAGATTAAATCTAAGAAAAAACAGGGCCCACCGAGCCTGCCAGAGGCATTCAAACGTCTGGCTGATCTGAGATATTCTAACTTTTTGTGATCAGTCCAGACCATCACCGGATGATTGACTCCCTCTAACCAGTGCCTCCACTCCTCCAGCGCCAATTTAAAGGCCAGCAGTTCACGGTAAATGGTAAATGGTGTTCACTTATATAGCGCCTTTATTCTCATCTCTTGATGACCAAAGCGCTTTACAGATCCTGCTGTCCACCCATTCACACACACTGATGGCGGTCCCCTACGTTGTAATTTCTCTCGCCTGGGATCGGCTGCCGAGAGAAAAACATGCATGGGTGGAGCTTCTGGTTGGAGCCAGAATGCTATGAGAGCACAGTGCCCACTTCCGAATCAGAAGCATCCACCTCCACCACGAACTGGGCTTGGGGGTTTACCTGCACAAAAATAAGTGCGGTGGTAAATTCTTCTTTGAGTGTGGCAAAAGCCTGCTCAGCAGCCTTGGACCACTTGAATGGGCTCTTGACTGAAGTGAGCTGGGTAAGGGGCAGAGCAATCTTGCTATAATCACGGATAAACCTGCAGTAGAAATTGGCAAAGCCCAGGAAGCGTTGAAGCTCCTTCCTGGTTTGGGGAGTAGGCCAGTCTACTACTTCCTGAATCTTCTCCGGGTCAGTCTTTAATGTGCCTCCACCCATGGTAAACCCCAAGAAAGAAGTGGAGCAGGTGGAGAACTCACACTTCTCAGCTTTCACAAAAAGCTGATTCTCGAGCAGCCACTGCAGGACAGTCCGGATGTAGACCTTATGTTCCTCCAGCGTGCGAGAAAAAATCAATATGTCATCTAAGTACACAAAAACAAAATTGTTTACCATGTCCCGGAGGACATCATTGATTAATCACTGGAAGACGGCAGGGGCATTGGTCAGTCCAAAGGGCATAAGTAAATATTCAAAAGGACCCAAATTCAAATTCAATTCAATTTCAATTCAATTCAGCTTTATTTATATAGTGCCACATCACAACAGAAATCATCATCAAATAAGTTTTAAACGCCGTCTTCCATTAATCACCCTCGCGGATACGTACAAAATGAAATGCATTCCGGAGATCGAGCTTAGTATATATCTGCGCCTGTTGGTGGAGTTCAAAGGCCGAATTAATGAGTGGCAACGGGTATTTATCCTTAACAGTGATGGAACTGAGCTCGCGATAATCAGTGCAAGACAGCAAAGTCCGATCCTTCTTGCCTACAAAAAAGAACCCCGTGTCGAGAGGGGCGGACAATGGGCGAATAAGACCGACGCTAAGGGAGTCTTTAGTGTAGCTCTCCATCGCTTCCCTCTCCGGCCCAGATAAATTGGAGAGCCGGCTGGATGGCAGTCGTGCACCCGGAAGGAGGTCAATAGCGCAGTCATAGGACTGATGAGGTGGCAAAGATAGGGCCCTCGACCTGCTAAAGACCTCCCCTAAGTCATAGTAGACCTCGGGCACGCGGCTGAGATCCGTCGGCTCAGCCGAAGGGGCGGAGAGAGGGAGAGAGGGTGAGCAAGCAGCTGAATGGAGACACGACAATAAACAGAAGGAGCTGCAGGACGAGATAGAACCCTGGGCCCAGTTAATTATTGGATTGTATTTGTGAAACCACGGATACCCCAAAATCATGGAGGCGGAGGATTGTGGCAACACAAAAAATTGAATTGTCTCGTGATGTTTACAGGACAAAATGACCGAAATAGGCTCAGTTTGCTGGGTCACTGCCGCGAAACTACGGCCAGATAAGGCAGAAACATTGACAGGTGTTGGGAGGTTCTTGGTGGGAATCTAAAACTTTTGAACCAATTCAAGGTGAATGAAGTTTTGCTCCACCCCGGAATCCACCAGAGCGGAGGTTTTGCACTCAGCTCCCGGTAACTGGACCAGAGCTGGAAGTGCAAAACAGCTGGGGGGGGGGGGGGGATTTTGAGAAGAACTTCCCGCCAGACCCCCCACAGCTACTGACTGACCTGTTCTTTTGGCCGAATTGGGCATTTGGAGATGGTATGATCTGTGGCCCCACAATACATGCACGCCCCCACCTTTTCCCGGAGGCGGCGCTCCTCCGGAGTCAGATAAGCTGTTTCCAGAACCATCGGTTCCGGAAGTGGTCCCGAGGATTCTGCGCGAGGAAGCGGGGAAACCGGCCGTGGGGCAGGCGAGGAAGCAGAGGTCCTCTGCTCCCTAGCGTGCTCCTGGAACCGGTTATTGGGTAAGGCCACAGCCTGTGTGATCAATTCATCCAAAGAGGATGGATTCACCCGGATACCCAGCTCGTCGCGGAGATTGGCATTCAAACTCCAGAGGAAGATGCTATGTAGTGCAGTGTCATTCCACTCGGAGTCTGCCGCGGCGACCCAGAACTTGACAGAGTAGTCGGCTACTGACTGACTTCCCTGCTGCAGCCCCAGCAACTGGCAGGCGATGTTACCCTCACTCTCCGTGTGATCAAATGCCTGGGTGAATTCTTGAACGAAACGCTCAAAAGTGTATTGGGCCCCGTCCCAGCCACCCAGGATGGACTGAGCCCACTTGAGTGCCCGGTCGCAGAGTAATAGGGTCATGAATTGGATTTTTGCCGAATATCCCTATATTCTCCCTCCACCTGCTGGAAATACATTCGACAGTGCAGCAGAAACCCTTTACATCCCCCCACCTCCCCCCTGTAAGGGGCAGGCGCGGGCATGGGAATGGTCCTGCGGAAAATGGGAGCTGTCGAGGCAGCAGGTGCAGAAGGAAGGGTGGCCATGCCAGGAAGCCAACACAAATGCTCCGTGACCATGGTCAGCTGTCGAGTGATAGTTTGAAGCTGCTCAGACAAAAACATGACTTGGTGTTCCGTGGCTTCCAAACTCGAAAGCGCTGACGGTTCTCCTGAGCCACCGCCCGCTAAGCCTCGATCCTGGCTGGATCGTTCTGTCATGATTTAATGTTTTTGAGGAGGCTTATATGCTGGGCAACCACTTCAGAAGAACACTCAGACACACATGAAAAGTTACACCACTTTAATGAATAAATCCAAAACCCTATACACAACACACTACTTTAAGGAATAAATGCACACACCACAATTAATGAAACCCACAACCAAGACGCCACACTATATACAGGAAAACAGTTGCACGCTGGAACCACATGCAGCCTAGGATGAAAGAGAGGAGAGGAATGATTAGTGATGGGAATGACACACGGGAGAATGACAGCTGAGGTAATGGGTCTTACAACACTGGCAGAGAGCCTGGCAGTGAACTCCAGCGTTGGAAAGGTGAAGGGGTCTGGAGGCTGCAGGACAGGAGGAGGAAGGGCTGAAGAACCGGGATGGAGAAGCAGTTGTCTGGAAGGAGAGATGACTCAGGCGAGCGTACAGACACAGCTCTGGAAATGCGCCACTGGAGGCAGCAGTAAACCTGAGTGGAGGAGAAGAGAAGGTGCGATAACCCTGAATAATTAATTTTTTACACAACAAGAACAGCCGTTGTGAGGCGGCACAAATCAAACGATCCAGCGGAGAGATCTTCACACTCTGGCCCTTAAATAAGCTGGTGAATCAGGAGGCAGCAGGTGTGTAATCACGCAGGTGCGCTGATGAGCTCCGGAGCTGAGAAAACAGAAGCAGGAAGGGAGGGGGGGAGGCACGCTCGCCTGATCATGACAGACCCAATTCAGTGTTTAACGCCTCTAAATAAAAGATTGACATCAATTCTTTTGATTCATAATTAATGACTTTTCCTAATTTCATAGAGACGTTTGAGTGAACATAAAATTAACATGATGGTATGTTTTCAGTGTCTTGTACACATGTGGTAGGCATTGGTGTTCTTTGGGGTCAATTTGACCCCAGGCTGTTTTAGCTGTATAAAACATAATATCAGCATTTTACACACATTTGTTTTGGTTCTTTTGGATAACATTGAGATCAATATAACGTGCAATTTTATGATCTTAAAGAAGCTTTAAGGCCCCAACCTAACATAACTATAACTGTAGTAGTGCAAGAACCACTGAGAGTTTGCACGACATGGGGGAGGGGAAAACAATCTTTCTTGCAAGAACGTTGATATTTTTCATGCTGTGGGTGGTGGGAAAATATGGTTTCCACAGTGATATTGATAGTTCACACAAGATGGGGTGGCGCAAATTGGGGTGATGGTTTCCCTCTTCAAGAAGGGGGACTGGAGAGTGTGTTCCAATTTTAAAGGCATCATACTCCTCAGCCTCACTGGGAAGGTCTATGCCAGGGTACTGGAGAGGACAATCTGGCTGTTGGTCGAACGTTGGATTCAGGAGGGACAGCGTGGTTTTCATCCTGGTCGTGGTACATTGAACCAACACTTTACCCTCTCAAGGATCCTTGAGGCCTCACAAGAATTTGTCCAACCAGTCTACATGTGTTTTGTGGTGAAAAAACCTCTAAGTCCAAGTCAATGTCATCAGCAGGAAAAGGTAAATTGTCCTTTCCAGGTTGGGGTTGAGCTCCTGCCCCAAGTGGAGGAGTTCAAGTATCTCAGGGTCTTATTCATGAGTGAGGGGAGAATGGAGTGGGAGATTAACCAACGGATTGGAGCAGCATCTGCAGTGATGTGGACATTGTCTCAATCAGTCATGGTGAAGAGAGAGCTGCGCTGCAAAGCTGTTAATTTACCAGTCAATCTGTGTTCCTACCTTCACTTATGGTTATGACCTTTGGGTACTGTCCGAAAGAATGAGATCATGGATACAAGTAATGAAAGGGTGATTTAGGTAGTCAGCAAGCAAACATAAACTGCCTGACACAAAAACTTGGGTAACAATTTTAATTATAATTATTTCCTGGAGGTCTAAATTGCCGGGGTCAAACTGTCTCCAAGCATAAAATATGTTAGTAAATTTGAATGTAAGAGGAGGGTTAAGAAGAAACAGTGTACTAGAATCTGTAGGTGTTCATGTATTTATATTACTCTTGCATGGTAAAAAAAAAAAATCTAATGTTTTCCATTGCTTTTCTGTCTAGAAGTCAGAACACAATCCTAAAGCAGAGCCTACTGTCTTATTACCTGCGCCAAGGAGGTTATGTTTTCATCGGTGTTGGTTTGTTTGTCTGTCTGTCTGCTTGTTTGTTTGTTAGCAAGATAACTCAAAAAGTTATGGACAGATTTTCTTGAAATTTTCAGAGATTGTCACAAATGGGGTATCCTACAGATGATTAGATTTTGGTGGTGATCCGGATCACTGTCTGGATCCAAGAATTTTTTAAAGGATTCTTTTTTTTTTATTTAACATTATTTTGTCTAACTTTATAGATTCCTTGACCATGAAAAAAATGCCATTTGCAAGTGGCATATATTAGCTATACTGTGATGCTTTTTTAATGTTAAATAAAAAAAAATAATAATCCTTTAAAAAATTCCTGGATCCAGACGGTGATCTGGATCACCACCAAAATCTAATCAGCTGTAGGATACCCCATTTGTGACAATCTCTGAAAATTTCATGAAAATCCGTCCATAACTTTTTGAGTTATCTTGCTAAAAGCAAACAAACAGACAGACAGACAAACCAACGCCGATGAAAACATAACCTCCTTGGCGCAGGTATGATGTTAAACACTGTATGGGGGGAACTGTGGCGCTTGGCGGAGGTCTGCGCTCTCCGAGTGCTTTTCTAGTTATTTCTGTGATTACACCGATCAAAATTTTAGAAGAGGCACTGCAAAGGATATTCAGAAATAACAAATTGTCTGCTCTAGTTACATTCAGTTTATTGGGTAGTCCTTAATACTGATAATAAAACAGCGACATATAAAGCAGTAAATAAATAAAATAATAATAAAATAATAATAATAATAGCCCTGCAATTTGCTGGCAATCTGTCCAGGGTGTACCCTGCCTCTCGCCCAAAGATGCTGGGATAGGCTCCAGCCCCCCCGCGACCCGAAAAGGATTAAGCGGAGGAAGATGGATGGATGATAATAATAATAGTAATAATAATAATAAGCTTATGAGAAAGAAAATTTCCCTAATATGTCAGGATTCCATATTGTAAGTCAAAGTAAAATGTCATGACAAAAACAAGCAAACAACAACAAAAGAACAGCATAAAACTATAGTGCACTAAGATTCTGTGGAACAAAGGCATTCATTTGGCTTCTAGTGTCCATCTTCCATGATCAAAAAATCCTTCATTGCATGTTTGTTTAGATAAAATAACTGGAAAAAGAATGTGTTAATTCCATCCTAAAAACATCATCAGGATTGTTTACACTGAGAAATCTCACAGCTGTTTGGAGGTACTGAATAAATCTTTCAGGTGGGCTACATCTCAGCAGCTCTCTCTCCGGGGCAGACCCAGGACACGCTGGAGACACGACGTCTCCCAGCTGGCCTGGGAACGTCTTGGTATCCTCTCTGAAATGCTGGAGCAGGTGGCCAGAGAGAGGGAAGTCTGAGCTTCTCTGCTTGGGCTGCTGCCTCACGACCCGGACCTCCGGAAAAGCGGTACAAAATGGATGGGTGGATGGAGCTCCACCCACACTCCCGTCCACCAATAGGTTACAAAGCCAGACTTCCTCTCTCCTCTGACCTGAGAACACCAAAGACTGCTTTGCGAAACCATGGCTACTCAAAACATCGGCATGATTCAGCTGTATATGTGCACACTGCTGGCCCCCACCAAAGTGAGAGTCGATGGATGCCCGCTGGGGGCCAGCGGTCCGATGCACCTGCCCACTGCCATGGAATCACGACCTCAACACGGTGCGCGTGGCCTTGCCCTGGCCGTTGTGCCCCCACCCCCAGTTACCCAACTAATATCTCCTCCTCTGTCCTCCCTGGCAGGGACGGAATGGAGTGCCTGGGGTGGGGGGTGGGGTTGTGTGTCCCCCACCCTCCTGAAAACCCCTTTACTGAACCGAGTCAAATGAATGCAAAACGGACAGGTCGTGGTCTTGGTACCTTCATCCCCACATCTCTCTCTGGTTCAGGCTTCCAACTGTGTGCCTCCCATTCCTCCGTGTGCGCCTCCGGGACCCCACACGTGTGAGCGTGGCAGCTGGTGGCCTCTGGTCTCTGAGCTGACTACGCTCCGCGTGTGCTACGGGGTTCCGGATGTCATGGTCCGTGTGCTGACTCCGTCTGCAAGCGAGTTGTGCGGTAGTTCTCCGTTCTCTCCTCTGGCGCACCTCGATGATCTGGCTCGATGTTCCACCGCGTCTGGAATTCGCTTCGTGAACGGGGGCAACTGTCATGGTCCGTGTGCTGACTCTGTCTGCACTCGGGTTGTGCGGTAGTACTCTGTTCTCTCCTCTGGCGCATCTCTTGGCCTCCGGGCTTTTATTTTGACAGCGTCTCGGCGAGGCTTCCAGCTGTCAGAAGCCAAGCTCCGCGGGACGGCTGGATTCCAATCAGCTGATGACCTTTCATCAGCTGATCAATCTGTCTAGACCTATTTAAGGAAGGAGCTTTGGTCTCTCGGGGCTGCGACCTCATTCGTGAATGGATAACGCTGGTCTCCCCAACGTTAGGCTGGAGTCCCTATGTCCCGGCTCCAGTCATCCTCTAACTCCTCGCTACTCTTCATAAGTTTATTCCTTAATCTGTGTGTATCGTCAGTGTGTTCTTGCCTTAGTCTTATTTGTGTTTTGCCCCTTGTGGCTCATTATTTTGTACCTTTTGCCCTTATTTAATAAATACACAAACTCACTGGTCGCCTATAGCGTCTCATTAGCGGTCCGTGTGGGCCGCACCATAACACCGGAATGCTGTAGCCCCAGCGGTGAAAAACTGCGGGCAGCCACAGTTGGTTTCACGCCATCCCCGGGAAGGAATGTTGACTGTCAGCGTGGTCAGTGGTAGGTAGAGGAGCATTTATTTATTTATTTATTTGTTTATTTGTCAGGAACAGTGCAATAAACAAAAAAGAAAATCTGATGTGTTGCACAGAGAGTGTATAGCATTAAGCCAATTTGCAACTCTTGTCCCTGGATGGGCTTTAGAGAAAAGAAACAGAGAAAAAGAGAAAAAGATGAAGAAAAAATAAAATGAAAACAGTATAAACAATATCCACATACATCAATGCAAACAAAATTATAAATACACAATATAAAAACCTGATTCACATTTTCCTGTTACAGTAAAATGCCTGTTACACATTTGCCTTCCCTTCTTCACTCACACCCTGCAATCATTTCATACATGGGTACATTCTTGTTTACTTTTCAGCCAGTTTTTAACCTTTGTAGTAAATGTTTTAAAATGCGTTATTATTTTGATTTCATTTGGCATTGTGTTCCAGATATGACTGCCCTTTATAGAGAAAGCTGTTTGTCCAAATGTGGTTCTGCGGTGGGATATTTTACAGTTATTGTTAACAGAACTCCTGGTGGCTCTGCTGCTGTCCTGTCTTTGGATGAATCCAACAAGTGGCTCTGGCGCTGATTTATGGAAACATTTGAAAATTAATTTCAGAAAACAGAGGTCAGTGAAACTCTCAAAACTCAGTAGATTATATTTTTTTCGAATATAACAATGATGCCACCTAATGGGCTTTTTATCCAGAATTTTTAGAGTTTGATTATATAATGAACCTATATGTTTTATTGTAGAAGGAGCTGCTTGAGCCCAAACTGTCAGACAGTATGATATATGCGAAAAAACCATAGAATGCATATACAGTATGGCTGCTTGGTGTGGTATGTAATGTCTAATTAATTTAAAGCAGTTCAAATTCTTTTTTTACTGTTTTAGAAATCTTCTTTATGTGAAGATTAAATTTGAGTTGAGGATCTAGTACAATACCAAGGCATTTGAATTCTGTAACTGAACTGATATCTTGATCATGTATATTAACTTTAAAATGTTGCAAGTTACATTTTTTTTTTTTTTTTAATTGGCCAATGTGTTGTTCCTCACCATGGCACCCTCAGTGACAGTTTGAGTCGGTTCTCTCGGCTCATTATCACGCCGGCTCACTGAGGGCCCCATTCAAGCCAGGTCCTCCCTTTCACCTCACTCCCTCCTCTCTGCGTCTCATCCGCCCTCTCTCCTCTGGGGGAGTGAACTTAGGTCTGAAGCCATGCCCAGTGCTTAGCCTCACTGGTTATAACATTAACCATCAGGCTAAGCAGGAATACTTGCGTAGCTAGAAATGCTCTGTCCAAAGTCGCCTGTTTTTTGGGGGGGAAGCTTAACTAGACATTCACACTAAAAAACATAGGCATGAGACAGTAGAGTGATTTCTCTCTTGATGTCTTGTAAGTCACAAAAAACATTTTCCAGACATGTTAACAACAGAAAAAAGATTTTTGCCGGAGTGTCACTTTAAATGGCTGTGGTTTCTTTGCTGTTACATGTCAAAATGCCAGCTGTGAATAAGACATCCATTAGAATGCACACATAATCATTCATGAAGACAAAGCTGCCTTATAGCCTCGCTCCTACATCACTTTGCAGCACTCATAATGGATTTTGCTAATTTCAATCATGCCTTTATTCTTCGGAATTTACTGAGCTGATGCAATCCAGAAACTAAACTGTGGAAAAATACTTCTTGTTCAAGTGTCTGTCTGATCTGTGAATGCTTTAATAGTTCAACATGTACATGATCTCTGTGTAATCTCGTTTTGCAAAGATGATGCTATTCCAAGAAAAAAAATGTACCATGTTACTATAGAAATACAGTATGTATAGTAACATTTCTTCCTGTAGTACAAGCTAGGAACTTTCTGTAGTGATATAGAATTGTTCATTTCCTCTAATGAGTTAAATGAAGTTTTCAAAGGAAGTTACATATTTTTCCTTCAAATGCCAGTGGATAACTTAGGTTTATGACGTTTGTGATGGTGACTTAGAGAGATTTACAGTAATTAATGGTGCTGATCAAAAGCTGCAGTAGGTTGAGTAATTATGTTTACTTTCAAAAGTGAATCAATTTATAATGCAAGTGGTCTGACAGGAAAACTGCACTAGCATCTCCTTTGGGTTCTGTTCAGCCTGCCGAAAGTTTCAAACCTGTGATGGTTTCTTTGCCCAACCACAGTTCTTGTTAGCCAGAGACTTTGCTATTGGCTGCTCTGTGATAGCTCACAGGCATCATAGATGTGGACTTTGGCTGGGGAATAGCTTAGGACAGAGAAGAGAGGGGAAGCTGCAGGAGGCAGGCAGGGTTTTTTTTTTAAGTTTTTAATCTAATTTTTAATTTTCAGGCATTTTTACTGTTTTTTTTCAGATTCCTGCCTACTACAGTTTTAAAAGTTAAAAAATTAGAATACAAAGAGAGAGAGAGAGAGAGAGAGAGAGAGAGAGAGAGAGAGAGAGAGAGAGAGAGAGAGAGAGAGCCCTTTGAGGAATTCATGCAACCAACTCTCTGTTCTAAGTGTTGCAAAAATCTTTCATTAGTGAGATCTTGGCCAGTAAATAAGAGCTTGGTGCAGATGGGGATATGAATATTTGTGAAAGTGAAAGTTTGAGCTCCTTTATGCTTCAGAGCCTCACTGTTATTAAATAGGGAAAATATTCAAATTCTTAGGGTGTAAGTGGTGTATGAAATCAAGTTGATTTATACTTGAAAGAACATATTAATATAAATATTTCTTTTCCCCTTCAGTGAGTCAGAGTGGTCTTGCTGGTGATGTTTGTCCAGACCCTGGAGTTCCTGAAAATGGCAAGAGGATGGGCTCTGCTTTCCAGTAAGTTGAGTTTATACTTCGTTCTTTTCTTACAAGCCTGCTGACCATGCCATCTAAGATAAGATAAGATAAGATAAGCCTTTATTAGTCCCACAACGGGGAAATTCCAGGATTGCAACAGCACAGGGATAGCAACACTCAGAGCAACAATCAGAAGGCAAGAAAAAAAAAACAAGCAAGCAAGAGCAGCTAATATACATATGTACATATTACTATAAAATATATATATACACACACACAGACACACAGAGCTAGCTAAATTCAATTAGATTCAAATTTTTTAAATAAATTGTTCTTCATACATGTAGACTTGTGTAAATCATCAGATAAATTAAGTGACATGAAATGTGATTTTTGCTCAGTGCTTTTTTTTTTTCCTCTGTTTGGTTCATCAGAACAGATTGACTGTTGGCATCATATTCCATGCGGTAATCCAAAGAAAAGCTCCTACAAATTGTTATTTTTAGTCTAAATGTCTAAATTAGTTTCCCTCCTCCTGATTTGTCTGTCTTTGCGACATGAAAAAAATATCATTTGTCCTTTGGTGGATGGGTAAAACTTAAGTTTTATTAAGTTAAATTTTGTCCTAGAATTTTTTTAGGCCTAGTATCAAAAGCTGACAGAAATATTTGTATGCCCTAAATTTTTCGTTATTTTCACATTATGCGAGATTTTTAGTTGGCTCTTTTCACATAAAAGACCTTTTAAAGTGATCACAAGGAAAGAAGGCCTAAATAAACTAATTTTATTCTTAAGAAAGTGTGCATATCTGGTTGCTGCACTTGATCTTAACCTTTTTTGGGCAGTTGTGGACTAGATGGGAAAGTAGCCACGTTTACATCTGCAAAATTTCTTCAATCTGATTACAATTCAGATCAGAACTTTACTGTTTACATGGATCCTGAAAAAGCTGATCCAATTAGGATGTGCGTTTTCATGTGTCACACGTTTGAACGGACTAAATCATTTTGACATGCACACAATTATCCGACATTCCGGAAATAGTAGAAGAAGAAGCAACTTCTGATGTAAACAAACCCCGCTTCGTGTCTTTCTCTTTTTGAAATGGACCTGTATTGTGTTATTCAGACTGTACTTTTGCTTCTGCTGGTCTCCGTAATGAAGCTACAAGCCCAGCAGTACATACTTCTACATATGACAAACAGAGGGAGACAGCAGGACGATACAGACCAGTTTTGTTTTACTCCCACCATGTCTTCCGCTAGCTGCTGTAAAGGTGGAAATACATCACATCGACGTGTGGCTGACGTACAGACATGTGCAGTAAACATTATTTTTTACTCAAACTTCAGAATAAGTGTTTATATGCTCACCAATCGGATTAACAATTGGCATAACCCACTCGTCTCAATCGGAGGGAAATTTTGATCCAAATGAGTGTGATCAGGTCAGAATATTCAGATTGGCATGTTTACATGAAGCATTTTTATTCCGATCAGGCTTTTAATCTGGTTACTTGTGTCCATGTAAACATGGCTGCTGTTCTGGTAACCCACCTGTTGTGTAAAATGGTAGGGGTTGTTTGTCCAGGTAACCTTAAGGAAACTGAGGTGTTACAGATCTGCTAACTTCAAGTTCTTTAGATTACAAAACTATTTTTCCTTCTAAAAACCCAGTACAATCTCTTTAAAGTCTGCTTCAGGTTCTGCTTGCAGAAATTATCCAGTGAAAAGTTCTTTCACCATTTTCAGTGACACTTCAGTGATTTGTGATTTATTTATGCTGAGGACCTGTTGTGATAACAACAACTTTTCAAATGGGAAGCACCTTATGTAACTGCCGTTAAACACACTTGAAAACTCCAATATTCCCAGTCTTGTAGATCCTGTGAAGGCAGAGCTGTTTAGTGCTTGTCAAGTCACCCCACATGTCAACAAGTGTTATTCAAATTAAAGGCAACTCTTATCTGTGGCTTTGTTCTGCGTGCTCCATTCACATGAAGAATTATAAAATAGAAAAGCAGCTGTGGGTACTTATGAGTAACAGAGATGAGAGACCGATGCGATACTGTGAAACTCTCTTGCATGTATAAAGTGGACAAATATGCTAATTTTCAGCTCCTAATTTGTGCTCTTGGACTTGGAAAAAGGTAGCCGTGCATCTGTCAAGGTTTAAGGACACTCACATGTTTGCACACACTATTGTTCCCTTTATAAGTGCTTTATCATTATTTCGTATCCTATATTTTACAATCAAGTTTTTTTCTGTGCTATAGTAGATTATTTTTTGCATTATTATTAAATTCCCATTTTATTGTAGATTAGCAATTCACTTTTTATTGTACATTATAACATTATTTTTATGCAATATTCATTCATTCAATATTCATTCATTCATCTTCTTCCGCTTAATCCTTTTTTATATTATTGAAGAAAACTCATACTTTCATTGTAGAGCGTAAGATAGTTGCCATGCTGATTTCCACTGTTCTAATATGTCACTAGAACATGGACATTGTGGCAATTACATACAATTACTCTGATTATTGTACTGAGTCTTACACAAACAGACAACATTCTGACAAGGTGCTGTCCCCAGGGCTGCACACAATGTTTTAGCAAAGATTTGCATCCATTTTTTTAAACTTTCTTTATTGGTTTGATTTTCAATATAATCCACATGTAGACCAAGTCACAACAGGTAACGCTGTATGCTGAAATGTAAAATTTTGACATGTGACAATGTTACAATTTAAGATGTATGCAGAAAACCAGTAACCAAAACCACAGAGTAAAGTTTCTGAACATAAGCCCCCTCCCTCCCAAAAATTGCATATATTCAAATAAATTAAAAAAAATGTACAAAAATTATATTCAGCCAGCGCACCAAACAGAGTTGAAAAAAGAAAACTAGGAGTAACAACCTCGACCAGATTTTATCCAAGAGAGGCAGTGGAAAAGAGAGGGAAAACTAGATCAAACCTAGATCAAAACTGTCAGGTAGGGATGGGCAAGAAGTCTGTGCTCTCTGTCAGGTCAAAAAAGGGCCCTCATATATTCCAGAACTTGTCCAAAGAATTCCTGAGAAAGAATCTAATCTTCTCCAATTTAAGAAAATGAAGTGTCTTTAATCCAATGAGTGTGTGATGGAGGTGTTGGACATTTCCATTTAATTACAATCAGCCACCGAGCAAGGAGAGTCATAAAGGCTAGAGCGTCCCTTTTGGCAGCTGACAGAGAAGACAAGGCAGGGAAAACACCAAACAAGGCGCCAAGAGGATCCACTTGGATGTCTACCATCAGGATCTTGGATAGTGAGGCAAAAATTTCTGTCCAATAAGTGTATAGAGAGGGGCAGAGCCAGAACATGTGTATTAGGCTATGGTCACACTGCAGGTTTTAATGCTCAATTCCGATTTTTTTGCACAAATGTGACCCATATCTGATTTTTTTTAATGACAGTCTGAATGGCACAGATCCGATTTTTTTTCACACCAGACCCAGGCCACTTTTATATGTGGTCCTAATTCCGATACGTATCTGATATTTTCCAAAGCCACCTCAGTCTGAACGGTCATGCCACATGTCCTCTGACTTTTTCCTCATTGAAGTGAGGCAGACGCTACAATTCTGCTGTGGAAGATGCCGCAGGCATGACAGACAGCTGATCTGTGCTCTTTTTTTTTAATCAATCTTCTTCCCTTTATCACTGGATCATAATTTTGTCGGCTCCCACGCTACAACAACTTCAAACTTGCAGGGGGGGAGGTCAGGGCTGAAGCCGTCAGACATTACAGGTGCACAGTAATGGCACATTTTAAAAAAAAAAAATGGTCATCTGGCATGTAGAGGAATGAAGCTGGTCTCATTTATTTTGTGCATAAACATTTCTGAATGTTTTTAACATTTATTTTGCTGCACTGCATCAAAAGTGAAGAAGTTCTGTCCCCCTTAATCGTTTGGTGTTCATATTTACTTCCACAAACACAATGCTGTGTCTGACGTTACGTTTTCTTCTGCGCGTGCAGGTCACTTCATAGCTGTAGACCGTTCATACTCCAGTCTGATGGGGGTCGCATTTAAATTATAATGTGAACGCCCACACACAAAAATCGGATCTCAGCAAAAAATTGGAATTGAGCATCAAGACCTGCAGTGTGACCGTAGTGTTAGATTGACTGGGGCTTGCTGACAGCGATCACAAAGAGGTGAAGCATTTTCAGACATCTTGGAAAGGCGAACTTTAGTGAAGTTGTGTCTGGCACAAATGGACATGCATCAAAATCTCACACCAAACTGAAGCGGATCTTGACATACCCAAGTCTTCCTTCCAGCAGGCTTTTAAAAAATATAAAGATTCCACGCGCAGCAGGTTGATGTGGTTCTAAAATAGGGAGATAGCACCTTTTAAAGAGGAGAATGGTTCAAGAAAAGAGTCTAAAGCCATAGTTTCAGGAAGATTGAGAAATGCAAGAAAAACATTGCTTATAAAACTTAGGGCCTGTAAATATCTAAAAAAGTTGGTCTTGGGCAGAGAGAATTTCTCAGAAGGTTGTTGGAACGATGCAAAAATGTTATTTAGATATAAATCTTCCATTGTGTTAATGCCATGGTTTGACTACAAGGTGAATACCTCATCTATTAAGGAAGGAGGAAAAAACATGGTTATCAGTTAAAGGAGCAAGGGTAGAAAAGGACTGCAGACCAAAATAGCGTTTAAACTGAGCATAGATTCGTAAGGATGATTTAACAATCACATTTTTAGTGTAGGTAGAGGAGTTACTACTGAGAGGAGCGTGTAGCAATGCCTTTATGGATAGAGGATGGGCAAAATTTACTTCAATCACAAACCAAGAGGGTGGAGAATCGCTGTTATCAAATTGAAGCCAATAATTTAGTGTTCTAATATTAGCAGCTTAATATCCATCCATCCATCCATCCATCCATCTTCTTCCACTTAATCCTTTTCGGGTCGCGGGGGGGCTGGAGCCTATCCCAGCATCTTTGGGTGAGAGGCAGGGTACACCCTGGACAGATCGCCAGTCCATCGCAGAGCCAACACAGAGAGACAGACAACCATTCACTCTCATAGTCATACCTAAGGACAATTTAGAATCCCCACTTTTGATGCCAATTAACCTAACTTGCATGTACCCCCACCCCCATGCATGGGCCTTTGTAGGTATTGTTTACGTAGCCTGGGAACTTTTTCGTTCATTCATTCATTCATCTTCTTCCGCTTAATCCTTTTCGGGTCGCGGGGGGGCTGGAGCCTATCCCAGCGTCTTTGGACGAGAGGCAGGGTACACCCTGGACAGATCACCATTCCATCGCAGGGCCAACACAGAGAGACAGACAACCATTCACTCTCACAGTCATACATAAGAACAATTTAGAATCCCCAGTTTGATGCCAGTTAACCTAACTTGCATGTTTTTGGCATGTGGGAGGAAACCGGAGAAATCCCAGAGTAAACCCACGCAGACACGGGGAGAACATGTAAACTCCACACAGATCACTGTTGGTCGGGGGCTGGGATCGAACCCAGGATCCCCCGGCCAAGGGTGAGTTGCTTTGCTGCCGCAGTGCTAACCACTCTGCCACCGGGAACTTTTCCGTTCCAAATAAATCCTAAGATGAGGCTGCCTACTTTACGGAAGAAGGATGCAGGAAGGATCAGGGTATACATTGAAATAAATATATGAAGCAGGGACGAATGTTCATTTTGGCACAATTAATGCATGCCACAAAGGATAAATTAAGCAGAGACCAGTGCTCACAATCCTCCTCGATTTTTAATAGAAGGAGGGCAAAATTAGCTTCATAGAGATCATCAAATTTTAAAGTGACCTGTACACCAAGGTAAGTAAAACTGTGGCTGGCAACTTTAAAAGGGAAGGCCGATAGCTGATACTCAATAGCTGCCTTATTCAGGGTTTCCTCGGGTAACATTTCCCGGTGGTGGCCTGCCACGCCTGAAAAATTTCCCCCATTCCAACAGGAAATATAAATTTAAGAAAAGTTTATGAAGGTATGCCGATCCGCAAGTGCACACACAAACAATGCGCGTGACTACAATACTGAGTGGCACTATACATCTGGCCTTTGTGATACCATGTGAAGGCGAGGACATGACTTTACTGGATAAGATTGTTGGTGCAACTTGTGCTTTGACGAATATGTGTCCTAGTGTCGTTATAAAGCCATAGTTTTAGAATGTAGACGGTTTACCCCTTCAGACATAATGTCTTAACTGCTTTGTAACAATTTGAAAATAAAGCACACAATGGCTTACAAACTCCAGGTCTTTATTTATAAGGTGCAAAATTCTGAGCATAACTTAAGTTGTGGAAAACACAAAATATCAGAATCAGAATCAGCTTTATTGGCCAATTATGCACTACACATACAAGGAATTTGACTTTGACTAAAACTTACTCTCGTTTGTTCAGGTGTAAGATTTAAATAAGATTTCAATGACAACAGAGTATGTACAGTAATTTACAGTCTATCCACATTTCTACAAAAAGATGCAAATATATACAAAAATATGTGCAGTAATTTACTCAGACTATCCACACTTTGCAAAAATATTATGAAAAAATATACAGTCATACAGTATTACAATATGAACTCAAATTCAGCAATATAATGTGAGTGGAGTAAAAATGCAGTGTGAGAGTTTTGTGCAGTGTAAGAATGAAAGAAAAATCATGAATGCAGCAGCAGGTAGGACTAGGTGAATGTTAAGAGTTCATCAGAGTAATAGCTTGGGGAAAGAAACTGTTCCTGTGACGAGTGGTTTTAGCTTTCAGTGATCTGTAACGTCGACCAGAAGGTAGAAGTTCAAACAATTTATAGCCGGGGTGTTACGGGTCAGCAGAGATGTTTCCCGCCCGTTTCCTGGTTATGGACCGATATAAGTTCTCAATAGAGGGTCGGTCGGTACCAATGATCCTCTCCGCACACTTGATGGTCCGCTGCAGTCTGGTCTTGTCCTGTTTAGTGGCAGAGCCAAACCAGACAGTGATGGAAAAGCAGAGGACAGATTGGATGATGGCAGTATATAAAACAACCAGCAGCTCCTGAGGCAAATCAAACTTCTTGAGCTGACGCAGAAAAAACAACCTCTGCTGGGCCTTTTTCCGGACAGTGTCTATGTGGGAGGACCACTTCAGGTTCCGGGAGATTGTGGTACCCAGGAACCTGAAGGAGTCCACAGTGGACACTGTACTATTGAGAATGGTGAGTGGGAGGAATGAAGGAGGGTGTCGCCTGAAATCCACAGTCATCTCCACCATTTTGGCTGGGTTAAGTTCAAGATGGTTCCGGCCGCACCAGAGGATCAGCTGCTCCACCTCCCCCCTGTATGCAGACTCATCACCATCCCGGATCAAACCGATGACTGTGGTGTTGTCCGCAAACTTCAGGAGCTTCACCGAAGGGTCCTCTTAGGTGCAGTTGTTGGAGTAGAGGGAGAAGAGCAGTGGGGAAAGGACACACCCCTGGGGAGCGCCAGTACTAATTATTCAGGAGCTAGATGTAATTCTCCCTAGCTTCACCTGTTGCCACCTGTCAGTCAGAAAGCTGGAGATCCACTGGCAGGTGGAGGGGGGCACCCTAAGCTGGAGAAGTTTCTGATAAAGGATGCTTGGGATAATGGTGTTGAACGCCGAGCTAAAGTCGACAAACAGGATCCTGGTGTACGTCCCTGGGGAGTCGAGGTGTTGCAGGATGTAATGTAGTCCCATGTTCACTGCATCGTCTACTGACCTGTTTGACCGATAGGCAAACTGCAGTGGGCCCATCAGGAAACCTGTGACAACCTTCAGGTGGTTCAGCACCAATCTCTTGAAGGATTTCATGACCACAGAGGTGAAAGCGACAGGTCTGTAGTCATTTAATCCTGTAACAGAGGGTTTCTTTGGAACTGGAATGATGGTGAAGCAGGAAGGCACTACACACAGCTCCAATGATCTTTTAAAGATCTGGGTGAAGATGGGGGCCAACCCGTTGGAGCAGACTCTCAGGCAGGATGGTGACACACCATCAGGACCTGCAGCCTTCTTGATCTTTTGTCTCTGAAAGACTATGTGGGAAGAATATGTGCAAAGCACAGTCCAAAAATGGGTATTTTTGGCTGTAATACTTTTCAAAAGCTTTGTAAAATGTGGAACACTTTAAGTTACAAAGAATAGGCTTTACTGTCATTGTACAGTTGTACAGTACAACGAAATTGTGGGTGTGCCACCAGGCTACTGCGCAATTAAGTATGAGAGAATGGTTAGGTAAAACACAGTTACAGAACACCCGACTGAAATAAAAATAGCCCAGGATTATGGAAAACCTATAGTAAAAAAATACAGGAATATAAAATGACATGCATCAATGTGTTTCACACAACAATGTTATACTATATAACCAGACTTATGCTATGGTATTATTCTAGTGTGCACATGTGGGATAGCCACGGCTGCTGTGGGGCTGCTGCTTGACTGAGTCCCACACCCTAGATGGAACCACTGGTTTACACAGTTTTGGTTATCACAGGAACCATGTCATCCAGCTCTTCTGGCTGCCTGCAAGTACACCACAACACATTCAGAATTACAACAGATTAAGCAGAAGAGCTATAATCAGAACAAGCAAATTTGTAATCAAAACATAGTAAACAATTTAATAAATGTTTCATACAGATTTAAAACAATAAATGACAAGTCTACACATTTTTTCACAGTACTTGAAAATGATATAATTTCTGTACATTTTGAAAAAATATTTTCAGAGTGCTGCACATTTTAATTTCATTTAGTTGTAAAGGGAAAGAACAATGTTTAGCATAACAAGAAAGGAAATTAAAAAAAAACAAAACATACCTTTGTGCGCACAACTGTCTTCAGGTCTGCCTTGTACATCCCCAAGTCATCACCCATCCATCTGTGAACTGCACTTGGACTTGGTGCAAAGACCTAAAGTTACTGAAAACTTTGTGTGTATATGGACTTACAGTAAAAATCATATAATTATAAAGGAAGGCATGGTGGAAGTTAGGCAGAATGTTTGCATCTGAACTCCACGTTGTACGTTGGCAGGGATCCAGCCTGTTAACCCCTTTAAGCCTCACCAAATAGAGTGCCTTTGCCGTCCCGTTCAGTTTGGCGTAGTACTGACCCTCTAAATTTTCCTACGAACGGTCCATTTTGTGATTTTTTTTCATTCATTCATAACAAATTTAGAAGTGCCGTGTGCTTGTGTGGTCTGTTTAATCGCCTGGCCTACACAACCCAGAATGCATTGCGTGTTTATCACATGGGCTGTCGAGCTCTATAGACTTCTCATCCAGCCCAAGCAGGTCTTGTAGGAGGTTTGCTGTAAATTCGGTGAGCCGAGCACCTTCTGAGTCCTCTGGTACACCTATCAGGCGGATGTTATTCCATCTTGACCGTCCTTCCAGGTCCTCACATTTTTTAGAAAGAGAATCCACCAGTGTAGTTAGCGTGCTAACGTTAGCGTGCAGCTCGGTTATTTTAGCATCATGACCGTCAGCCGAGCGCTCGAGGTCGGCTATGTATCGCCATGCGAGATCATTTTGTTTTCCAGAGGTGTTAATGCAGCCGTAATTTCCCTTTTAACTGTCTCAGATACAATAGCATCGAATTTAGTGACAGTGTCTGAGCGCATTTCGTCCAGCATCAGCTTGATTTGTAGTAACAGAGCACCATTAGCATCTTGGCTTTCACATTGGCCGCCAGGGTCGGAGTCAGGAGATGGTGGAGGCCTAGCATAGCCTGCTTTAGCCTCACATTGGGTCCGTCCTGCCATCGGTATTGCTTTTGATAATAACTCAAAGTTCCATTGAAAACTCTTACAAAAAGGAGCAGATGAATTTTTGCATTTTGGTGGAAGAAAAAAATGGAAAAAAGTCACAAATCCGGTGGAGCAGTTGCAAAGCACGTCTTACATCCTCACAGGCCCAGCAGCACCCCCTCCATTTTTTAAATATTTCACTACAGGCAGTGCCAGCGGAAGGGCTCAGTGTCAGCATAAACATGACACCCATTACCAAAACAAGAGTGATTGAAGCACAATGCAGAGATCCTAACCTGTTGTAACATGAGGTGTGGGATGCCTTTCTCTGCTGTTCAGCTGTTTTGACCGTAACACTGAAGCACATGCTAAGTAATTAGCCTCAGCCTACTTCTTGTTGACACTGTACAACATTATCATAAAACCCTTTTAACACATCAACAGGCTGCTCAGCCTTTAGCAATATAACTTTGTAACACTTATGTTGTAATGGGCATAACCTGGTGAAGCTGCAGTAAAAGTCACATTGACCAGGTAGCAGCAGTTGGCAGTTATCAGTAGAAACACTAACAATGTCATGGTCTGGGCATGGTCAGGGACCATGCCCCCGCTTTATGTTCACTTTGGGTTCTTTGTTTTTCCATTATTATTATTATTATTATTGTTTGTCCTTTGTGTCTCTAGTCATGTTGCGTCTCCCCGTTTGTCCTTAGTGTCACCACTGTGACACTGCTGTGTGTATATTTGTTACCAATTGTTCCCAGCTCCGCATGTTTTCTGTACCCATAGCCATTTCGTCATGTGTGCCCCTGTTCAACCCTTGATTGTTCCCAGCTGTCTTGTGTCTTGTTAATTGTTCCCTCCCCTATATATGTTAGTCTGTGAGTGTGGTCTGGTTGGGTCATTGTCATTCCTGCTGTTGTGCTCCCCGTGTGTCTCAAGTAATTCTCCATCTGTGACTCCAGAGTTTATTCCAGCCCACGTGTTGTGTTTTTGTTTACGCCTGAGTTTCAGTTAATAAATTATTATTTGCACCACTTACCTGCCTGCATCTGGGTTCATCCTTTCTTTCACCCTCATCTGCCCGGAAGGCAGTTTTGTGACAAACCCAGGATTTCCACCGACTCCGGATGCGGTCCATTGTGGATGCAGTGCAGACGGAGCCATGCGTCTATCCCTACCAGCTCTATTTGTGTTCTGAAGTGACATGGATAAGAACAGGGTTTGCAATACAAGGTCACCTGAGAATTACATAAAATAACGCAAGAGCTCAAGAAGGACCAGAGAAGAACTAAGGAGGACTGATTGCAATCACCTGATAACAACAAGGAAGCGTGATGTACCAGCTCCCCACCTGGATTCGTGTGCTCTAATAATGTGCAAGTAGCCCAATACTTTTAATTCTGTAGAGTGTTTGTATGCTATATCAAAGTTTTCATCTTCTTTGATACAGTGGTGGAGGAGTAGACCTCAGAAAATAACGGATGATCCTTAAATAGCTTTTAATGAACAAACCGCTATTAAATATAGTAGATACCAAGGCATTTTCTTGCGGACTGGATCTGGCATCCGCCAAAACTAGACTCCAATGAGCCGGAATTGTTCCACAATGGTCCAGACCGGGTGGGGAGCAGAACATTAACTAGAATGGGAACTATTTGCTGCGGAGACTGGATCACAGCTGTAATGGCCCGCATCTAGAATTAGTGGAAATCCTGGGTAAGATGCAATAAAACAGACAAATTTTAAAAAAAAATGTTCCCACTACTTGTTCATAGTTAACTCAGATGTTTCATTCGCGGTATTTTGGACTGTAACCAAGGACTCTGGCCCACAGATGACTAACAGACAATCAAAAAATAACATCATCATCCATAACTCTCTTCTATTCTTATCAAAGCATCAAGAGCGTTTTTAACGCGTTTTCATGAAACTACTTTTCCTTCAGAACTTCAAAGGGAAAAAGGGATAAAAAAAAAAGCCTGTATCTCATTGGCCTGTGACAGCTCGTATCTAGTTGGAGATTTTTTTGAAAAAATGCTTAAAATATGTGAAGTAGTGACAGTTTTCACTTGGAATCACACTAAATTGACACATTTGCAAACATGGCCTATCTTGCATAGATATCAGTGTACTAAATCAATGAATTTCAACTGGGGTTCCAAGGGACCCTGGGTGTGCCATAAATAAATGAATAAAAAGAAATTTTTTGAAAAATCGTCCACTTCATGAACACTGTCCAACTTCACCTGATTGGTCCAAAAAACTGGCCAATTTTTCATTTTTTCTCGGCCCAGTCAAGTGAAATCAGACAACCCTCTTGAACCAGACAATTTTTCATGGTACACCAAGCACAAAGGTTGAAAATAACTGTAAAAATGATGTATATCATCATATGAGAAAAAACTGCATTAACTTCAATAAGTGGGGGGGGGGGGGGAATCACTTCTTGTCCACACACTCTGAGAAAATTACTTGCCTACAGATTTGATTTCTTGTCAGATTTAATTTCAAACTAAAATAATGCTATAAGAATGCACAATTTCTTATCACCTGTTGGCAGGGTGCTGTGGATCGTCTTCATGTTTTTGCTGAATCAGCTCCTGCATAAATTGTATCTTAATTTCTGTGTCTAGGCTGTGAACGACACAGGCTTAATGCTGTTGTGCCTTGTCAAAAACTAACCAGACCACCAATGACGAAGTTGCTCATTCCAGCCTGACGAAATCAGGTCAGTCAGATCTGCTCAGATCTCCTGACAGTTGACCGTTGACCTTAAGCAAAGTCTAGATACAGACCAATCTAGGATGTGCTTAAAGTCAAGGTCAGTGACCTAGAAGAAGTAATATTTTTTGTGAAATCAAAAATGCCTAGATCTTCTGACCTTTGACAGTGACTTTGCCATTGGCCTCATTCTGGATGCAGAGCTACCTGAGGGTGTCATAAACTGGCAAGTGCGGCAAAACAAGGACGCTAAACACAGGCAGTGAGGTTTTGCAAGTTTAATAATACAACACAAAATACAGAACTCAGGCTATGATCTCCCAGTGGAGACTGGACATAGGATGAAATAAATCGACTACGAAACCAGCGGTAGCTGGACTTATGTTTGGATGAGCCGACGGGAAGAGTGTGGCAGGGAAGGAGAAAATAACCTAGCAATTACCAAATGGAGAACCAAGGCTTAAATAAGGCAGTGAGAATAATTACAATCAGAGTCAGCTATGAGTCACATGAGTGGAGAGGAATCAGGGCTGACAGCTGACAGGTGCACAGCCCCGAACAGAGCAAACCCTGAAAGTGCAGCCTGACAGCTGTAGCCCTGACAGAGAGAGACAGAGAGAGAGAAGGATCAAAAAATACAACTATGACACTGGAACAGGAAAGCTGAGCATGGCAGACCCCTCATGCTCAGTTTGTGACAGAGCCCCTCCTTCAAGGGGTGGATTCCAGACACCCCACAAAGAAACCCCCTCCAACAAAAAAAACAACCCACTGCAGGTTGGAGGAGGGCAACCCTGGCACAGAGGGTCCCAAAACAACCAGAAAAAAACAGAAAAACACCCGTGACTCACATACTGACTCAGAGGAACAAAAAACATCTACTGTTGGGAACTAATAGTCCATTTTGGGAGGTCTTCCAGAGTCCCAGCTCCACCTGATCAACAGGTGGAACACATCGGGTGGTCTTCCCTGTCTCCAGAGCTGCCAAAACAAGAAGAAAAGTTCATCGGGTGGCCTTCCCGGTCTCCAAAGCCACCCATACCAACTAAAGAGTTTGTCGGGTGGTCTCCCTGAGTCCCTTAGCCACCCAAGCCAACCAAAGAGTTTGTCGGGTGGCCTCCCCACATCCCTGGGCCAACGGACCTCAGGGCACGACTTGCCCCTGCCTGGGGGCAGCAGCTGGCACAGCCCATCAGGTGGTCTCCCAAAATCCCAGAGCCAACAGGCCGCGGGGCACAACGCGCCCCACCTGGAGGCGGTAGCTGGAACCAATGCCCCCAACAGCCCGCATAGCTTATTGCGTGGAAGAGGCGGACCCAGGGCTGCGGTGTAGCACCCACGGTGGCCCCAGACTGGGGCGTAGCACCCACGAAGGCCCTGGTCTGGGGCGCAGCACCCATGAAGGCCCTGGACTGAGGTGGCACAGCACCCACGGAGATCCCGGACTGAGGGGGCACAGCAACCACGGAAGCCATGGACTGAGGGGGCGCAGCACCCACGGAGACCTCGGACTGAGGGGGAGCAGCACCCATGGAGACCTCGGACTGAGGGGGATCAGCACCCATGGAGACCTTGGACTGAGGGGGAGCAGCACCCATGGAGACCTCGGATGGAGGGGGAGCAGCTCGCACGGAGACCCCGGAGTGGGGCGCAGCACCCACAGAGACCTCAGGCGGAGAGGCTGGACCCACGGGGACCTTGGGCAGAGAGGCTGGACACACGGGTACCTCGGGTGGAGAAGTTGGACCCATGGGGACCTTGGGCAGAGAGGCTGGACCCACAGGGACCTCGGGCAGAGGGGCTGGACCCACAGAGACCTCTGGCCATGAGGCAGGACCCACGGGGATCTCCAGCAGAGATGGAGGACCCGTGATGACCTCTGGCGGAGATGGAGGAGGACCCTCAGCGGACCCAGACAAGGATTCATGCAGAGAAGAAGACACGTACGCTGGGTTACTACCACTGGCAGCAGTGGAGCCCGATGAGGAGAGCCCAGAAACAGTTGGCAGCTACAACTAGCTCTCCCCACCACGAGCAAGACAAGAAATCTCTAGATCTGATGAGGTTGTAACAGAACAGAGTACTTGCCTTGTCTCGGACTCCACCGCCGTTCAGGACTCTGGCGATCCAGGCAGGGGCAACTCGAGTCCCTCCATCTGGGTGTTCTTGCTTGGCTTGGTCACCCTGGAAGAAAAACACAGATAAGATGCCGGAGAAGATTCACTGGCAGCAGTGGAGCCCGGTGAGGAGAACCCAGGAGCAGAGGACATCTGCAACTGATTCTCCCCACCACGAGCCAGACAAGTTTTCTCTGAATCTGTGAAAGGAGGAACAGATCAGAGTACTTTCCTCTACTTGAGCTCCACCACCATCCAGAACTCCGGCAAACCTGCTGCGGCGACCCCAGCAGCAGGCGTGATGGTGGGTGAAACCCCAGGACCTCCAGGCAAAGCGACCAACGCAGGTGGCTCATCCGGCATGGCAGCTAGAGGTTGCCTTACCGCTGGTGCCGAATCTTGTGCAGCTGAAGCCAGTCGACACTCTGCTGTCGGCACAGGCTTCAGGGCACAGGAAGCGCTCTCCCTCCGTCCGGATCGTGGCTGCAGGGCTGGAACCAAGTCCTCCAGGGCTGCAGCCTCTTCCATCATCTGCACAGCTCCATCCCGGGACTGGCGGACACTCAGGGAACATTGTAGAAGACACGGGGGTAGCAGGTGCGGAATTAGCATCACCAGCAGGCGGTGAGAACTCAGTGGGCTTCCAGGACTGAGTCTCACCACCGGGAGTTAGACAAGATTGTTCTTTTTTATTGGGGAATGAATGGAAAAAACACACTTTTTCTCCTGGGGCATGATGGAAACTGCTGCAGATGAACCAGATGTTGTTCTCACAGAGGTCATCTGGCAAGGTGTCAGAATCCGGGGATGCTGGATCATTGGTGCAGACTTTGACATAGACAAGCCCCTAGCCCCGAGGTGCGGAGCCAGGGAATGCCTCACCAATGGTGCCAGGTCCCGTGACGCCTCAACCAGGGGACGCTCACTCATCAGCACAGACTTCAGGACACAGAAGGTGCTTTTCTCCCTTGCTGGGCATGGCTGTGGAGCCGGACCAAGGCCCTTGGGATTCACAGACCCCTCCATCATCCGGTGGCTCCATCCCAGGACCGGCGGACATTTCAGGGAGATAGGAGAAGCAGGTGAAGAAGTGGTAACAGCAGCAGGTGGTGAAAGCGCAGCCAAATCAGGCCGCTGCTGCTGAGCTTCACCACCGGGAATAAGGCAAGACAATTCATTATTAGGCGTTGATAAATGAAAAGGTAATTGCCTTAATTCCCAGGGCTTGGTGGTGGCTGCTGTGGGTCCAGACGACGTCTCTTCAGGAGCTGCGACGGTTGTCTGGCGAGATGGGTGGAACACCGGAGTCGGCTCAGACTTTGCTCTGCCTGGTGAAGCTCCCGCCAGCTGCTGCAAACACTCAGGAAGGAGCCACGGCTTATATTACAATGTCAGCTCCGTCTCTGCTGCCCAAACCTGCTGGCTTTTTTCCAGCTTCTCCACAGTGGGACCATCAGGAGGTGCAAGGACAATGTGCCCGAGCCGGGAGCCTGTGGGCTCTTCCAGCATCGGAGGAATGGGTGCTGGTGCGGGCCATTGCTTAAGAGGAGGAGACGGGGCTGCAGCAGGATGACAGTGACGGCAGCGGGACTTCCGCACCCGAGGCCATTTGTTCGACAGCCCTGGTTGCACCGAAGGGGAGTCCCTCACCTGCTCACTGAGACACCGCTGGGACTCAACCACTGTGGCGAGAATAGTAAGGCCTGAACAGCTCCAGAGACGGGGATGTGTCTCGATTACCCGGCCGCACTGTACACGTATCCCAGTGCAACCTCGGGAGTGTGGGCGGCTCGAGCCTCTGAGGCAAAATTCACAATGAGTTCTACCGCCCCACACTCCTCCTCACTGAATCCAAACACACAGAGATCCCAGATGGCAGACAGACCAGAAACCCTGGACAAAACAGAAAAAATGCGGGAGGGAATAGAGGAAAAGAAAAAGGCGACCCCATTGCCACTAGCGTCTAAACTGGCTGGGTTATTCTGTCATAAAATGGCAAGTGCGGTGAAACAAGTACGTTAAACGCAGGCAGTGAGGTTTTGCAAGTTTAATAATACAACACAAAATACAGAACTCAGGCTACAATCTCCCAGCAGAGACTGGGCAAACGATGAAATAAATCAACTACGAAACCAGCGGCAACTGGACTTACGTTTGGATGAGCCGACAGGAACAGTGAAACAAGGAAGGAGAAAATAACCCAGCAATTACCAAACGGAGAACCAAGGCTTAAATAAGGACAGTGAGAATAATTACAATCAGAGTCAGCAATGAGTCAAATGAGTGGAGAGGAATCAGGGCTGACAGCTGACAGGTGCACCGCCTCAAACAGAGCAAACCCTGGAAATTCACCCTGACAGCTGTAGCCCAGAGAGAGAGAGAGAGAGAGAGAGAGAGAGAGAGAGAGAGAGAGAGAGAGAGAGAGAGAGAGAGAGAGAGAGAGAGAGAGAGAGAGAGAGAGAGAGAGAGAGAGAGAGAGAGAGAGAGAGAGAGAGAGAGAGAGAGAGAGAGAGAGATTTGATTTTTAAAAGATCTTTAATAAACACACTTGTCCATCAGTCAATACAATTTCTATATCATGCTATGTTACACAGAAAATTAATCCCCCAAAAAACGCCCCAAAAAAAGCTGTCCATCATGAACTGAACAGAGGACATTCTCCAGGGACCAGAGGGTCCTGAAACCTTCCACATCCCCATTCCCCATAAAAAACTGAAAGTCCAGCCTGATTCTGGCTTTAAGTAGCCTCACAAATAAAATTTTGACATCAACATCACTCTCAACATTCTCAAGTTTTCTTCTCCGGCTTACATAGATAGCCAACTTTGCCTGCCCTAAAACAAAGTTCAGTAGTTGACACTTCTGCTTAAAACGACGATTGTACATAAAACCACAAATGAAAACCTGCTTAGAGAAAACTTCCTTAAAAATATGAAAAAGTTCTGTGAGAAGTTCAAAGAGGCCACTCAGGCGCTGACATTCAATAAAACAATGAAAAACAGTCTCCCTAGAGGAACAAAAAACACACTGATCACTGACACTGCTGTTAATCACAGAAACAAAAGCATTGACTGCTATAATACCATGCAAGACCCTCCACTGTAAGTCTCCATGCCTCTTAGGGAGAGGGGCTTTATAAAGAGCCCTCCAGGCAGGCCGATGCCCTTTTCCTAGTTTAAAATAGGCTCTCCAAGGAGTGTCCACACAGGTGTTCAATCTGTCCTTGTTGAGTGCCATCACCACCAGTCTGTAGAGAGCCTTACCACTGGCTCCTCCAAAGTCCACACCAGTGGGAGCACAGAATGCCAGTAAGGAGCAAGGAGCGACGTCAAAGTCCATATAGAGCGTGAGAGAGGGAAAGGGGTCAGTGCTTTCCGGCTGCAGCGTGCCATTGCTAAAGTCCAAGAGTAGGGAGTGCTCAAGTCCATGAAGCTCCTGTTTCCAGTGTGCAAGAAGACCATCGATGAAACGATTCGACCTGACACCAAGATGAGCTGCTAAAGCTGAGGCGTTGTTGAGGCCAGGACCAGCCAGTTCCACCACTTGCTTCAGAGTGAGAACGTTCCTGGAACACAGCCTATCAAGGAAGGTCCTTCCAACTCCCAGCAGGACACCAAGGCGACCACCAAAAACCAGCGGCTCCCTCAACAACCAGTAGAGGGAATCGCATGGCCCTCTTTGTTTTTTAAAAAGAGTCCACACTGAAAAGAGACTGCGGTAAAAACTGGGTAAAGACAGTGCATTAGAGTTCTTAAAATCCATTAAAAACACAGGGAGGTCTAGCCCAAGCCCAAGGACTCTCTGTAAAATAACACAGGCCAAAGGCCTCCATACCAGGTCCTGGGGGCCCGTCAGCAGTCTCTGTATGAAAGTCAGTCTAAAAGCAGCACCTCTACTAGCTAAATGAATCACTCCTTGCCCCCCCTCCTCTTTGGGAAGAAATAACAGGGCTTGAGGAACCCAGTGGAGTCCACCCCCCCAAAAAAAGTCCACCAAAACAGACTGAATTTTGGACAACAAACCAGCAGGGGGGTCCATGCACATGAGGCGGTGCCACAGGGATGAGGAAACAAGATTATTTAAAATGAGCACTCTTCCTCTAAAAGATATTCTTGGCATTAGCCACTTCCATTTGTTTAGTCTCCCGTTAATTTTCTCTATGACCCCATCCCAATTTTTTTGCTCAAACTGCTGATTTCCAATAAAGACACCAAGATACTTAAAACCTCCTTTTTTCCAAATCAACCCACCAGGCAGCGTAAGCTGATTTTCTAGTTTCTCCCCCACCATCAGAGCCTCGCTTTTTCCCCAGTTTATTTTTGCAGAGGAAAGTTGGCCAAAAAGATTGACACTCCTAACCAGAACGTCAATGTCACTCTGCTTATTTAGCAGAATGACTACATCATCTGCATAGGCCGACAGCTTGAACGTGGTGTCACAGCCAGGAAAAGTGACTCCTGATAGGTCCCTTCTCAGGCAGTGAAGCAAAGGCTCTATGGCGAGGGAGTACAGCATCCCTGAGAGAGGGCAGCCCTGCCGAACCCCCCTCTGGACTTTTAAAGGGGCAGACAGGCCCCCATTTATCTTCAGTACACTCTCAATGTCACTGTACAAGACCCGTATCCTGGCTATGAAGCCTGGGCTGAACCCAAAAGCTGTTAAAACTGTCCATAAATATTGGTGTTCAACCCGATCAAACGCCTTTTCCTGGTCAATTGAAATCAAACCAGTTTCTACCGCCAATGAACAGAGACCTCCAAAATATCCCGAATTAAAGTGACGTTGTCACTAATCAGCCTGCCAGGCACACAGTAAGTCTGGTCTACATGAATGAGCTCGCTCATCACCTTTCTCAGTCTTCGGGCCAGAGCTTTTGAGAGAATCTTATAGTCTGTGCAGAGCAGAGAGACTGGCCTCCAGTTCTTTAGGCTCTGGAGGTCCCCCTTTTTCGGCAACAGTGTGATGATGGCCCTCCTGCAGGTCGTGGGTAGGGTCCCCCTTTCCAAGCTATCTTGGAGAACCTCCAGCAGGTCTGGACCAAGCAGGGGCCAGAATTCCTTAAAAAAGTCCACAGAGAGACCATCTATGCCTGGTGATTTTCCATTCTGGAGGCTCATTAGCGCCATATGCAGCTCAGACAGAGACAGTGGAGCATCCAAGCCGGCAACAAGGTCCTCTGAGAGCACTGGAAGACCATCAAGGAAAACCTGGCCCAGTGACGTGTCCTCCCTCCACTCTGCTCTAAACAATTCACTGTAAAAGCTAGCAGCTTGTTTCCTGATCTCTGCTGCTGTGGAGATTGTTCTCCCGTCATCGCCCAACAAGGAGTGAATGAGCTTTCTCTGTCCATTTTTCCCCTCCAGTCCAAAAAAGTACTGGGAGGGCGAGTCCATCAGAGCTACATCCATGTAGCGCGAGCGGACCAGAGCACCCTGTGCGGTGACCCCTAGCAAGCTAGCCAAGGCTGACCTTTTTGACTTAAGAGCCTCTAAGTGCTCCTGTTTTCCGGTAGAACTGAGTAACTCCTCTAGCTCTACCACCTCAGTCTCCAGAACTTTCAAGGATTGGGTCAAGCTACGAGTGACATTTTGAGTGTACTGTTGGCAGAATTGTTTTATCTGTGCCTTACCAAAATCCCACCACATTTGGAGAGAACTAAAAGAAGATTTTTGTTCCCTGTGTGACTTCCATACATCATGAAAAACTCCCTTAAAAAACACATCATTTAAAAGTGTATTATTAAAATGCCAAAAAGCACTCTTACACTTTACATTTTCAATGAAAACAGAACAAATCAGCAGGCAGTGATCAGTGAAACCAACAGGACAGATACAACTATTTTTAAAAACACTCATTTGGTGTTTAAAACCATAGAAACGGTCTAACCTGGCCATAGATAAGAGGTTATCTTTAGCATGGCTCCAGGTGTACTGCCTCTGGTCCCCATGATGTGATCTCCACACATCGGCCATTTCATGTGCCTTCACTAGTTCCCTCAGCCTATTGGCAGAAGCAGGGTGAGGTTCCTGATGGTTCCTGTCCAGTCTGTGGTTTAATGTACAGTTAAAATCACCCCCCAGAAATAAAAAACTATTTGGATTACAGGATCTAACCGTATCTGATAGCATATTAAAGACCCTGATCCTTTCTGCTCTCTGGGTTGGCACATACACGTTTATAAGAACCAAGTTTACGTTTTCAAGCTGTACCTTTAGCAAGAGTACATGTCCTTTCACCACCTCTTCTACCTCATAAGAGACAGGCACACAACCCCGAGAGAAAAGTACAGCCACCCCTCCACTATTATTGGATTTGTGGCTAAAAAAAATGCAGCCATCCCACTCTTTTCTCCACTGGCACTCAATGTCTACAGTGCTGTGAGTCTCCTGGACCATCAGCACGTCAAGTGCCTTTAAATTAAAAAGCTTGTATAAAGAGGCCCTTTTTACATCATCCCTGGCCCCGTTTATATTAAGAGTGCCAATTCTAAGGTGGGGCATTAAAAAGGATAAAAATAAGGTACAGTAAAAAAACACACACATAGCATAAAAGGGAAGAAACAAACTAAGAGTCAACATGACTGTTAGAAATTTGTGATTTCAGTTTGACAACCAGTTTCTTTAAACGAAAAATTTCCTGATCAGTAAAAGTCTCATTCCCATCATTCGGTTTCATCAGCTTGCGAGCTGATGCCACAAATAACTCCAGATCTGGAAAGTAATTTTCCACTTTCACAGCTCTGCTCCCCTTAGTCACCTGGAGAAATTGTCTAATTTTAGTAAAACAATAGGAGCTTTGCTCCTCCTGCGTCTGCGTCTGCATCAGTTCAGACTCATCTCCACTTTCGTCAGAAGCGCTCTCATTCACTAAATCTAAATTCCCAACCCTACTAGATTTAGCAGAGCTCTGCAAGTTTTCCGCACTTTTCCTTTTTTGTGCAGCTTTAAAAGGATCCTCTTCAACAAAACTACATTCCTGCATTTCTTCATGAAACGCAACGTTTGTCATGCAGTGTTTGCTCTGTGTGTCCGCTACAGCGTCAAACCGCTCCTCCCCCGCCTGCAAAGTCTGTTCATTCACGTTCCTTTGTTTAACTGCACTTTTACTTACACCCTCCACCTGTTTACCCCGGGCGACAGGCTCGTCACAATGATCAGAGCTGCCGCCAGACAGAAATTCCCCACCATCACTGTTTGGGGGGACAACTACCGCGCCCGCCGCGGCCACCCCAGCAGAGGCGGCCGCGGCCGCCCCAGCACAAGCGGACGCGGACGCGGACGCGGACGCGGACGCGGACGCGGACGCGGACGCCCCCGCAGAAGTAGAAGCGGACGCGGCCGCGGATGCGGCCGCGGACGCGGATGCGGCCGCAGTCGCGGCCACGACCGCCCCAGCAGAAGCGGGCGCCGCAGCGACATCCGCCGCACCACATGTAGCGCTACCCTCCGGACCACCAGAAACAGCGGCGTCACCTTTCTTACCGCCAGTGCTCTTTGTGTTCGCCTTTTCAGGACATGACCTAATAAGATGGTCTTCTGCGCCACACGCAAAACACTTCATGGTTTCAGATGTTGCAAACACCAAGTAGCTAAAGCCATCAATCCTGAAATTAAAAGACGCGTTCAGTTCAGCAGAGCTGTCTTTCAACACCATGAAACACTGCCTCCTATGACATACAACATGCTTCAGCAGGGGTGATTTACTACCCAGAGAGACCATTCTGATAGGGGACACAACCTGGCCAAAACGGGACAACTCTCTAATCAGCTGATCATTTTTAACGAAAGGAGGAGCGTTTGAGATGGTGATCCTCCTAGACGGATTCGCCAGCGGTAAAACGGGAGTAAAAGTGTCACCTATGACCACTCCCTGTGCCACCACCTGATCAGCTTTCTCAGTCGAATCCAGAAAGATCACAATTGCGCTGTTCATCCTCGATGCTGATTTTATGCTGCCATGCCCAACCACCTGTCCTACAGCGAGGCTGGCCTCCTCCACAGAACAGGGAACTGTCGGGAGGATTCTCACACCATGACGCCGGGTTAAGCGCTCAAACTCCACACCACCATCAATCACCGGCATGATGCCGGCTGGGAAAAACCGGCAGCAGAAGCTACCGTTCCCCAACACACTCACTCCAACACTCACACCCCAGCACACACACACTCAACCCACTATATTAAACACACACACCTCAAACACACAAGATAGAGAAAAAGTTAGAAAATACAAAGTTTAAAGTACTCACTCGACACCACTCCACACCCCTGCTCCCACAAACGCCCACGCATGCGCACGAGAGAGAGAGAGAGAGAGAGAGAGAGAGACCTTTGGCCTTTAAAATAAGCCTTTATTGCACACTTCAAAAAAATGTAAGCACACCAGCATCATTCCACCAAGTGTGTCACATTGGAAAAAGTGCAAACTGAAATGTTGCCCCCCCCCCCCACGCCACACAGAGCATTTCTTGCAGCCCACCTAGTCAAAGATCCAGTTCTGTGACAGTCAATTACAGCCAATTAAATGTCATATACAAGTCTGTTCAAACAATATCCCAAAAATGTGTAAAACAGGCAGAGGAACAACCGCCATTCATTCCTCCTGTCAGGCGCGCTTGACCGGTGTTCCCCCTGCTGCTTTACGCAGGACCGTCAGGTGTTTCTTGAGGCGATAGCGTTTCCTTTCATCCAGGAGGTCCAGACCAACCTGCCTTCTTAGCACATCCACAGACTTAATGAATTTATCAGTGTCACTGAAGTAGTCGGCGACCCTAATGGCTTTGTTATAGGTTTCATCCAGAAAAGCATTGATTTCGTCCAGTGAGTACAAACTCGTGTTTGTACTGCATTTTGCCTCAATAGACCCAGTATTAGACACAGCGTCGTTATCAGATTCCATTTCCTCGGCAGCACAACTCAGCTGACTGCTTGGTTCTCCCAGGCCAGTGGATTCATCATGGGCCACATTTTCCTGGACGCCACCCTCAGCAGCTGACTGTCGCTGTTCCATCCGTGTAACGGTAGCAGCCGGCGGAAGCACAGCCGCTGATGTCACACAGCGAGATTCTGACGCACCATCAGGTCGATGCTCTGTCCCCTCCTCCGAAGCGGCAGCAGCTGGCGGAGGCACAGCCGCTGATGTCACACAGCGAGATGATTGTGACACACCATTAGGTCGGTGCTTCGTCCCCTCCTCTGAAGCAGGAGCAGCTGCCGGTGGCCCAGCTGTTGACGTCACACAGCGAGATGATTGTGACGCACCATCAGTGACCGTTGTGGCGCCATCGCCATCAACGCTCCCGGCCGCAAGCTGGGCCGCGGGCGGCACAGCCGGGCCGTCCACAGACACAGCGGCAGGCTCCGTAGCAGGGGTAGCAGGAGCGGAGGCCGCGCCGCCGTCTGCAGCTGCGGCGCGAGCGGAGGGCTCGCCGCCGGCACCATCCGCGGCTCCATCAGGGCCCTCCGCCCGCTGCCTGTGCGGACAAGCGAACCGTTTATGGCCCACGTCTCCACATTCAAAACACTTCATCTGTCCGGAGCTCGCATACACCATATAAGATCCGTCCCCATGCTTGACCCTGAAGGAGACTTCCAGAGTCTGAGTGGGCGAGTCGAGAAACATGAACACCTGTCGCCTGAGTGATTTCACATGTTTGAACTTGGTGGCCTTGCATCCCAAAGGCAGAGTTGTAAACGGGCTCGCAAACTTCCCAAATCTGCGGAGCTCCGTCGCCAGCTGCTCGTCAGTGATGAAAGGTGGAACACCTGAGACGGTGATTCTCGTTGATGGGACAGATAAGGGGGACACCTGTACATACGTTTCCCCGATAACCACACCGCTTACAATCAGGGTGTGGACATAGTCTTCAGCCGCCAGAAACACAACCACAGCTCTATTCATTCGGGAAGCAAAGCAGACCGCGTCAGGGCCCACCTGCTCGGCCACAGCCTCTAGGACCTCCTCCACCGTAACAGCGCTGTCCGGGGGAACGATCCTCACCCCCTGGTGGATAGATGGAGGTGGCTTTCCCAAGGCCGCCATCCTCCACCCAAAAAAACAAAAACTGGAAAAGCGGCCAGTAGTAGAAAACGGAAAAAAAGTCCAAACAAGCCACGGAGTTCCCTATTTCCACCCTCCTCCTCCTCCTCCTTCGAGAGAGAGAGAGATCAAAAAGTACAACTATGACACTGGAACAGGAAGGCTGAGCATGGTGGACCCCTCATGCTCAGTTCGTGACAGAGGGTCATTGTTTGTGAGAATCTAGGTGAATGCCTAGGAGGAGTAGCAATATTTCTGAAATCATGTAAGTGCCCAGATCTCCTGACCTTTGACGCTGACATTGACCTTGAACACAACCTGGATTCAGACCCTCCTGAGGATCCTTGTGAGTGAGTTTGGTGATCACTGGGGAAATTGCCTGGAAGGAGAAGCAATTTGTCCAGGTCTCCTGACCTTTGATCTTGACCTTGAACACAACCTGGATGCAGACTCACCTGAAGATTATTTCAAATAAGTTTGGGAGCATTGGGGAAAAGGCCTTGGAGGAGTAGCGACTCCTGTGAAATGTGGATGGACAGACAGATGGACAACAGATGCCATATCATTGCATTAGTTCCTTTCAGCTTCACCGGAATAAGCTAAGCAACTAAATTGAGAAGGGTTCTATACATGTTCAAGACACCCACAATGAGAGAAAATTTGCCACACAAATTTTTTGAACATGTTCAAAATTCCTGCAACACAAGAGTGAGACCCTACAACTCATGAAAAGAAGTTGTGAACCAATACAACTGCTTCATTTCGGAACTCCTTCACGAATACCATTCTCCAACTACTCACAAGCTGTCGCAGCCCAGTGAAATCCAGACTTAAGAATTTTAAATTGTGTTAAGGCCTGTAAATTCTCTGCAAGAAGAGAGAAATTTGTTCTTTTTCTTGAGGTAGCAAGAACAAGAACAGAGTTACTTCTGGCTAGGACATTTCATACTTCACGAGAAACTCAAGAGCAGAACTCCTGGGAAGTCCCCAGAGGGCCCTACCACTGCAGCACACATCACATATTAACCACACCAGCTTCAAATTTCTGACCAATCACACAATAGTTGTTGGACCACACAAGAAAAAAGTTCTGCTCAGATGATGTGTCAAGGACAAGCTGCAAGAACTCCCAAACCAGGGCTACAAGAAAAGAACGACATCATTTTTTTTCTTGCAGCCCTGGGAGAGGGAATAAATTCCTCTATTCTTGCGAAGTATGTACAGGCCTTTATAGTCAAGATCATGCAAGACTACACCAAGACCAGAAAGACTGAGCCCCATACTTGAAGGGGTCAAGACCAAGTTTAGGTCAAAACCAAGATAGGCAGACAAGTTTCCAAGACCATTGTGTATACTATGGGGAAGGAGGGGGGGTGAAAAGTTCATAGGTTGACCATGATACAGTGGTCAAATTTGACCAAATGTGGTTTATTGTACCCATACTCTTGACAGTTCTCTCACTCACAGCTCTGCTCTGTCCTCTTGTTCCTTGGCTACTGAAGCACAAATACTACTTGCTCAGCACCTATGAACATAACTCCTTTTTAGTCAGCCTATGAATTTTTCAGCCCTCCCTCGTATACGTCTTGGTCTTGATTTGGTTGTAGTCCACTCTGGTCTCAGTCTGGTCTCCTTCTTGTCTTGGTACACTCTGATGTCAGTCAGGTCCTGGTCTTGACTACAACATTAGTTTTAAATTGCTGAGCAAGTGCAAGGTGGCTGAAAAATAGTGTGTCCTTGTTTTCAATTCAAAGACAGCTGTATACTTTATTGTGATTTTAAAAGCATTACTGATTTCAAGGTGAAGTTATTTTATGCAGTGATGAACTTCAGAGTGAACACTGGGATGCAAAGTTTATTTTTAGTTTCACAAGTGTCATGAAACAGAAATAGTCACAGTAGTGAATGGCCCAACTGTCCGTGACAAATGCACTCAGAGAGAGATTTGGCCAAGCCATACGACTTTACAGCGTGTAACAACATGATGGAGCTGATGAACAACCAGAGCTCTGTGCTGTGAATGTTTGGCCAGGTGGCAGACTGCATTGCATCTCAGCAGGGAGGAGACATTAAGCTTTACAGACAAGACACCATGCAGACTTCCACTTAGATGGTTGGATGTCCCTCTCCCATGTTAGACAGCAGGGTGTTGGGGGGAATGGGAAAACAAGAATCATCAGGACAAATGATGAGGGACAAGACTTGACAAGTGGAGAAAACAGCAGAGCAACACAAAGGAAAAAAAATGAGGTGAAAATATGGTTACAGAAGTGTCTTCTGGTTATACTGGGAGTGGTAACTGACTGGTTTATAATGGTAGTGTTTTCCTTGTGATTGTAAAACAGGGGTGTCAAATAATTCACCATGTAGGCCCAAGACTCTGCTGGTTCTCTTTCCAACCAGTCACCAATCAGCAATGAGTGATGGAATTCAGTGAATAGACTGGAAAGAAAACCCGCAGTGTCTCGTCTTCAGTTGGATCCTCTGTTCAAACACCTACTACAACATTATGATCCTACGTATATGGAGGTCATCATTTAGTCTCATATCTATCATTCATACATTATTTTTTTTCTCCAGGGGGTGTATTTGTTGAAGTCACAGCTTTTCAGAAGTATTGCATCTCACTGGGATTTGTCAAAAACTACAATACACATTTCTGTTACTACTGCATTTGACAGGATGTGTTACTTTTGTGTCTCAATAACTAGAATTGGCTCCAGTGTCCAGTTCAGTTGTGATGACAGCTATGTACTACAAGGATCTAAAAGTATCACCTGTCAACGAGTCACTGACACCCTGGCTGCCTGGAGTGACCACAGACCCATCTGTAGAAGTAAGTTTTCTTTTCCTGTCATTTTAACAGAAACTGATTTATTGCCATTTGATGTTCAACTGTCAGCTAAATATATATCCAGTCAAGTCAGCTTCATTTCTACAGCACATTTAGGCACATCGGACATCGACCATTGTGCTGCACAAAACAGACAACCCCGCCCCCCCACAATAATTAACCCTTTGAGTGTGAGATTTCGCGTGTCCCTAGTGGCAGAGTGTGGCGCTGCGCCTGTCAGCTGATTCTGATATCCCTTTAACTCCCCATCTATACTGACGATTTGTACTGATCGTGCCAGTTCAGAAGGTGGCAGGCATGTGTTGGAGGACTCATGGATGACACGTAATACACCCAAGAAGAAGAAATCCTTATTTCCTTTTCCTGTTTTCCTTCTTTGAGCCCAGAAAGCAAATATGGCCGCCATGCACCGTCATGTACCGTCACATAAAACTGCGTCATACTTGAAAAATTGCTGGGGTATACAAACAAAATTGATGTGGGATAATCATAACAGTGTCTAGATGTGGGAGAGAGTGCAAATGACCGACAGAACAGAAAATAATGACCGAAAACGGACCGACCACTCCAGCGACCGAGTCCCCTTTGCTGCCGGTAAGTGACAAATTTCTTTGTTTCTGTACATTGTACTGATTTTCTTGTACATATACTGTGAAGATAAGATGACAACGTACCCCTGTACAAAAAACGGAGTCAAAAGACTGAACCATTCTTTGTGTAAATATGTCCAAAGTCCACTTTTGACTGAGTTATGTAATTCAATATAGTTGCTGTGGCATTATGCAAATTAGATGCGTAAATTCACTCCTATCTGAAACTTTGGATCATATTTTACATCTTTCTAATTGACAGTAAGCCATTATCTCTTACCACTTTAAAGTTATAGCCTTGGAAAGTTCTGACATCTGATCTGACTAGTTTCTTGAAAAAAATCTTTACCACTGTTGACCACTAGGGATTATATCGCAGTTTGGTGACAGTCACACTCAAACGGTTAACCCTTTAAATGCCAGGTTTTTGTCATGATGCAACCAGGTTTTAGATGAAAAAAACAGGGAAAAAATGAATTACTTTCAATATACTACATGCAAAGTAATTTTTTTTGTGTTTAATTATTACAGCCTGATATGTCAATGGTCAGTAGCCAGGGGATTATGACAGTGCCATATAGTGGAAATAGCATGCTTTTTCTCCATAGGCCAAATATGGTCAAAAAATGGTGCCATCTGGTGGTGAGCAGTAAAAATGATCAATTCCAAGGCAAAAGCCCAGATTTGACACCCAGATATGATAAAATGCATATATTGTGTTTTAATGGCAGTGAGATCAAAAATTGCAGCTTGAATGGGTTTCAAAGGCACATTTCTTGCACTTAACATTATGAGTGTAACACTTGCTTGTACACAGTGTACTTTAGATCTAATTTAAATAACAAGATCAAATAAAAATATACAGTCTTTCCAAAACTCATGACATATGAATGAACACAGCCAAAATTATCAAAGAATAAAGAAAGAAAAGCGTATAAAATCAACTCAAAGGGCCCAGAGGGTTTTATATATATGTGTATATATACAGCGGGGAAAGTAAGTATTGAGCACGTCAACATTTTTCTCCTTAAACATATTTCTGATGGAGCCAGTGACCTGAGACTTTCACCAGATATCAGTAGCAGCCCAAGTAATCCATACATACAAAAAAAATCAAGGCAACTGTGTTCACAAAACACGTTATATTTAATAAAGTGGAATGACACAGGGAATAAGTATTGAACACACTTGAGGAAATTCATTTAATATTTAGTAGAAAAGACTTTTTTTGTAATAACAGCTTCCAGGCACCTCCTGTATGGAGAAACTAGGCACAGGCATTGCTCATGAGTGATTTTAGCCCATTCTTACACTCAAACTGTCTTCAAATCTTGAAAGTTCCATGGGTGTCTCCTATGAACTCTGATCTCCAGTTCATTCCATAGATTTTCAGTTGGATTCAGGTCAGGTGACTGACTGGGCCATTCTAGCAGCTTTATTTTCCTTCTCTGGAGCCAGTTGAATGTTTCCTTGGCTGTTTGTTTGGGATTGTTGTCTTGCTGAAATGTCCACCTTCATTTCATCTTCAGCATCTTGGCAGATGGCAACAGGTTCTTATCAAGGATGTCTCTGTACATTTGTCCATTCATCTTCCCTTAAATTATATGACATCTGCCTCTACCATGTGCTGAAAAACACCCCCGCACCATGATGCTCCCACCTCCAAACTTCACTGTTGGTATGGTGTTTTGGGGCTGATGTGCAGTGCCACTTCTCCTCCAAACATGCTGTGTGTTGTGGTGGCATCCAAAAAGTTCAATTTTGGTCTCATCTGGCCAGACTCTATTCTCCCAGTATTTTACTGACTTGCCCAAATGTTGAGCAGCAAACTTTAAATGAGCTTCAACATGCTTTTTCTTCAGCAATGGAGTCTTGTGAAGTGAGCAGGCATAGAGCCCATGTCGGTTGAGGGCATTACTTATTGTTTTCTTTGAAACAGCAGTACCTGCTAACTCCAGGTTTTTTTCTGGAGCTCTCCATAAGTGGTCTTTGGCTCTTTGATAACTCTTCTAATAATTCTTTTGACTCATCTGTCAGAAATCTTGCGAGGAGCTCCTGGTAATGGCCGGTTTATGGTAAAATGATCTTTCCACTTCCAATTGATAGCTCCAACAGTGCTCACTGAAACATTCAGCAGTTTAGAAATGCGCCTCTAACCAATGCCATCATTATGTTTTGCAACAATAAGGTTGTGAAGGTCTAGACAGCTCTTTGCTTCTACCCATCATGACTGCTTCTACTGCCTCTTTGCTTCTACCCATCATGACTGAAAGGCTATCAGTCAGGACTTAACCAGCTGAAATGAATTTGCACTGATGAGGGATGGGATGGCTTCCTAAATTCTGATAGATTTCAGCCAGTTTCTTGGCTTTCTATACCTTTTTGCACCTCTTTTTCTTCATGTGTTCAATACTTATTCTCTGTGTCATTCCACTTTATTTATAACTTGTTTTGTGAACACAGTTGCCATAATTTCTTTGCATGTATGGATTACTTGGGTTATTACTAATATATGTTGAAAATCTCAGGTCAGTGGCTCCATCAGAAATATCTTTAATGACAAAAATATTGACATGTTCAATTTTCCCCACTGTATGTATGTGTATATATATATACACACACACACACACACATATACTGTATATATATATATATATATATATATACTGTATATATATATATACAGTGGGGCAAAAAAGTATTTAGTCAGCCACCAATTGTGCAAGTTCTCCCACTTAAAAGATGAGAGGTCTCCAGTTTTCATCATAGGTATACCTCAACTATGAGAGACAAAATGAGAAAAAAAATCCAGAAAATCACATTGAAGGATTTTTAATTAATTAATTGGTAAATTTCTGGGTAAAATAAGTATTTGGTCACCTACAAACAAGCAAGATTTGTGGCTCTCACAGACCTGTAACAACTTCTGTAAGAGGCTCCTCTGTCCTCCACTCATTACCTGTATTAATGGCACCTGCTTGAACTCGTTATCAGTATAAAAGACAGCTGTCCACAACCTCAAACAGTCAGACTCCAAACTCCACTATGGCCAAGACCAAAGAGCTGTCAAAGGACACCAGAAACAAAATTGTAGACCTGCACCAGGCTGGGAAGACTGAATCTGCAATAGGTAAGCAGCTTGGTGTGAAGAAATGAACTGTGGGAGCAATTATTAGAAAATGGAAGACATACAAGACCACTGATAATCTCCCTCGATCTGGGGCTCCACGCAAGATCTCACCCCGTGGGGACAAAATGATCACGAGAACGGTGAGCAAAAATCCCAGAACCACACGGGGGGACCTAGTGAATGACCTGCAGAGAGCTGGGACCAAAGTAACAAAGGCTACCATCAGTAACACACTACGCCGCCAGGGACTCAAATCCTGCAGTGCCAGACGTGTCCCCCTGCTTAAGCCAGTACATGTCCAGGCCCGTCTGAAGTTTGCTAGAGAGCATTTGGATGATCCAGAAGAGGGTTGGGAGAATGTCATATGGTCAGATGAAACCAAAATAGAACTTTATTGTAAAAACTCAACTTGTCGTGTTTGGAGGAGAAAGAACACCATACCTACTGTGAAGCATGGGGGTGGAAACATCATGCTTTGGGGCTGTTTTTCTGCAAAGGGACCAGGACGACTGATCCGTGTAAAGGAAAGAATGAATGGGGCCATGTATCGTGAGATTTTGAGTGAAAACCTCCTTCCATCAGCAAGGGCATTGAAGATGAAACGTGGCTGGGTCTTTCAGCATGACAATGATCCCAAACACACCGCCGGGGCAACGAAGGAGTGGCTTCGTAAGAAGCATTTCAAGCTCCTGGAGTGGCCTAGCCAGTCTCCAGATCTCAACCCCACAGAAAATCTTTGGAGGGAGTTGAAAGTCCGTGTTGCCCAGCGACAGCCCCAAAACATCACTGCTCTAGAGGAGATCTGCATGGAGGAATGGGCCAAAATACCAGCAACAGTGTGTGAAAACCTTGTGAAGACTTACAGAAAACGATTGACCTCTGTCAATGCCAACAAAGGGTATATAACAAAGTATTGAGATGAACTTTTGTTATTGAGCAAATACTTATTTTACCGAAGAATTTACCAATTAATTCATTAAAAATCCTTCAGTGTGATTTTCTGGATTTTTTTTTCTCATTTTGTCTCTCAAAGTTGAGGTATACCTATGATGAAAATTGGAGACCTCTCTCATCTTTTAAGTGGGAGAACTTGCACACTTGGTGGCTGACTAAATACTTTTTTGGCCCCACTGTGTATATATATATATATATACAGTATATATATATATATATATATATATATATACACTACCTTTCAAAAGTTTGGGGTCTCTTAGAAATTTCCTTATTTTTGAAGGACAAGCACTTTCTTTCAATGAAGATAACTTTAAACTAATCAGAAATACACTCTATACATTGCTAATGTGGTAAATGACTATTCTAGCTGCAAATGTCTGGTTTTTGGTGCAATATCTACATAGGTGTATAGAGGCCCATTTCCAGCAACTATCACTCCAGTGTTCTAATGGTACAATGTGTTTGCTCATTGCGTCAGAAGGCTAATGGATGATTAGAAAACAGTTGTGCAATCATGTTAGGTCTGCAATGCTGTAATTGCTGCAAATGGAGGATTCTTTGACGAAAGCAAAGTTTGAAGGAAAAAATTATTATTTCAAATACAAATCATTATTTCTAACCTTGTCAATGTCTTGACTATATTTTCTATTCATTTTACAACTCATGGTGGTAAATAAGTGTGACTTTTCATGGAAAACACAAAATAATTGTCAGGGTGACCCCAAACTTTTGAACGGTAATATATATATATATATATATATATATACTGTATATATAATACACACAGTTAATGTGCCAAAGTGTTCTACGCACATACTCATCTACAGCGGGGAAAATAAGTATTGAACACGTCAATATTTTTCTCATTAAACATATTTGTGATGGAACCATCGACCTGAGATTTTCACCAGATATGAGATAAGATAAGCCTTTATTTGTCCGACAATAGGGAAAGTCCAGGATTGCACCAGCACAGGGATAGCAGCACTCAGAGCAATAGTAAATAAGATAATAAGATAAGAATTGGTTAGCCAAAGCAGTAAATAAATATACACTACCGTTCAAAAGTTTGGGGTCACCCAGACAATTTTTGAGTTTGGGGTCACCCAGACAACTATCACACTGGAGTGATAGTTGCTGGAAATGGGCCTCTATACACCTATGTAGATATTGCACCAAAAACCAGACATTTGCTGCTAGAATAGTCATTTACCACATTAGCAATGTATAGAATGTATTTCTGATTAGTTTAAAGTTATCTTCATTGAAAAAAAGTGCTTTTCTTTCAAAAATAAGGAAATTTTCTAAGTGACCCCAAACTTTTGAACGGTAGTGTATGTATGTACACAGTTATATACACAGTGCAGGAGCACTGCAGCCCAACCAATGAGCTGCAATGCAATGTTACTTTGGTAACAATCAAAGTAATCCATACATACAAGGAATTCAAGGCAACCGTGTTCACAAAACAAGTTATATTTAATCAAGTGGAATGACACAGGGAATACTTGTGTTGTTACTGATATCTGGTGAAAATCTCAGGTCAATGGCTCCATCAGAAATATGTTTAAGGAGAAAAATGTTGATGTGTTCAATACTTATTTTGCCCACTCTGTGTGTGTGTGTGTGTGTGTGTGTGTGTGTGTGTGTGTGTGTGTGTGATAAGACAAATAAGAGTGGGCAGTTTGTGGTTGAAATGCAAGGATGTAGTCTTCAAGAGATAAAAGCTATTCTTAGCATGATCAAATTGACCTGTTTTTAAACATAGCTTAAAATTATTGTGGCACAGAAGGACCTGACTAGAATATGGAGGCTGTGCCAAGGTTTAGGAGTTGAAAATAAATTGAGAGACAGCTTTTTGGTACAGTAAAACTGTGTTTATGCTCCACCTCCACTCTGCACGTCTGCTCGAGTGCGAGGCTTGTGTGATTTAAATTTTATCATCATCTCCAGTCCACAAGGCTCCCCAGGGCCACTCCGCAGCTGAGCACATGCAGCCCAAATTTTGTGACCACGTTGCCTGTGTGCGTTTATTATGCATGTGCTAGATCCAACCTCCCATTCATGAGGTGGCACTACTGACACAGCATTTATACATTGCTTTTATATAATTAGGATCTGTTTTACAAGACGGGTGTGGTGTCCTAGTGGTATAGCACCCGCTCCACAGCCATAAAGGGGGTTCACAAGCCAGTGTATTCTTATTGCCAGTTCCAACCCCAAGTAAATGAGGCGGTTTGCATCAGGAAGGGCATCCAGTGTAAAATCTCTGCCACATCAAATTATCACAAATAAAACTTCCATACTGTGAGACGAAGACAGATTATTCATTGCAGCAACCTCTAATGGGCAGCAGCTGAAAGAGGAAGCAGCTGTTTTACAAAGTTCATATTCCACTCAGTGTTAGAGTACATCAAAACTGTTGTCTGAAATATGTAGTAACCGTACTGGTCTTTTCACGCTTCCTAACAGATTAAGGGGCAGATTTACTAAGGCAGTGCAAATTAGCAAGTGTGCAAATTAGACAGAGCGCCTAAGGGAGTGGCCAGTTTTCACCAGTGATCTACTGACAACACGCGAAATTATGAACACAGATGCAGTCACTTCATTTCAATAACGCCCACCCATCCGCCCACAGCATCGCAAAATTGTGCACAGACACAGCTGATGAGGAAGTGGTTCATCAACATAGGCACAGCCAGTTTGGAGGTGCACAATATATCAAGCTTTTTTTTTAAAAGTTTTTCTTTAAGCGCAAAACCCAGCTAACATAGTTTATTTTTGTTCATCCATCCATCCATCCATCCATCCATCTTCTACCGCTTTTCCGGAGGTCTGGGTTGAGGAGGCAGCACTTCAAACACAAAAGACCAGACTTCCCTCTCCCCAGCCACCTGCTCCAGCTCTTCAGAGAGGATACCAAGGCATTCCCAGACCAGCTAGGAGACATAGTCTCTCCAGCGAGTCCTGGGTCTGCCCTGGGATCTCCTCCCAGAGGGATGTGCCCGAAACACCTGTAGTGGGAGGTGCCCAGGAAGCATCCTGATTAGATATCCATACCACCTCAACTGGCTCCTTTCAATGTGGAGGAGCAGTGGCTCTACTCTGAGCCTCTCCCGGATGACTGAGCTCCTCAACCTATCTCTGAGGGTGAGTCCAGCAATCCTAAGAAGAAAGCTCATTTCAGCCACTTGTATCTGCGATCTCGTTCTTTTGGTCATTACCCAAAGCTCATGACCATAGGTGAGGGTAAGAACGTAGATTGACTGGTAAATCAACAGGTTTGCCTTAGAGCTTAGCTGCCTCTTCACCACAACAGACCGGTACAACATCCGCATCACTACAGATGCTGCTCCGATCCGTCTGTCAATCTCTCGCTCCATTCTCTTCTCACTCATGAATAAGATCCCAAGATACTTAAACTCCTCCACTTGGGGCAGGAGATTGTCAACAACCCGGCGAGGACAATCCACCTTTTTTCCGGCTGAGGACCATGGACTCGGACTTGGAGGTACTGATTCTCATCCCAGCTACTTCACACTCAGTGGCAAACCATCCCAGTAAGACCTACAGGTCATTGCTTGATGAAGCCAGCAGGATGAGAAGGATCGGTGACAAAGGGCAGCCCCGGCGGAGTCCAACTCTCACTGGGAATGAGTCCGACCGAGCGTTGGCAATATGAACCAAACTCTCACAACGGTCGTACAGAGACCAAATAGCTCGTAACAACAAGCCCGATACCCCATACTCCTGAAGCACCCCCCCACAAAAAACCACAAGGGACGTAGTCGAATGCCTTCTCCAAGTCCACAAAACACATGTAAACTGGTTGGGCAAACTCCCGGGAACCCTTGAGGATTCTCGAGAGAGTAAAGAGCTGATCCGATGTGCCACGGCCAGGACGAAAACCACATTGCTCCTCCTGAATTCGAGGTTCGACCAACGGCCGGACTCTTCTCTCCAGTACCTTGGCATAGACCTTCCCAGGGAGGCTGAGGAGTGTGATCCCTCTAAAGTTGGAGCATTTTTGTTCATTATATTTCAAAATGTAGATTTTCATTTAACATGGCAGACTTTTTTGTTTAATATGTACGTATAAATGAAGCATTTGTATCTAATTTAATAAAGAACTATTTGTGAATAAATTGATTATTTGACCAACATGCTTATTTTATTCACACTAGAACCATCAAGATGGTCTGATGGAGACTCTGGGTTTTTAATATGTGAATAACTTTGTTTTAACAAAATCTATAGGTCTCCCCGTTCACAACTTTTTTATAAACGCCATTGAATTACAGTGTTGCAACTTCGGGGGGTATTTCTATGGATCTGTGCGCTCTTTTTGTTAATAATCTCATTGATGTTTTCTTCCTATATTGTGTATCGTGAACTGGGAGAGAGAAATAGAGAGAAGAGGGAACTGAATTACCATTTTATGCACAGCAAAAAGAAATGCTGTAAATATAGAAGTATGTGTAGGAAAAAAAAAACAAAGAAAATCGACAATGTGTAAGATTTTGCTTCAAGAGCAAGGGGAGCTGAGGAAAACTCCAGTCCAGGTCTAACCTCCGCAGAAAAGAAAAAAAGACTCTTTTTCGGCTGACACCATCTGTATGTCCACTACGGGTATAAGAGCTCCTATTGTATCCTATTTTATGGATACAAATTCATGTAGTAGGCTATATACAGTATAAACAAATGAAATTTTTAAAAAACTGCCAGCTGATGTCCAGTTCAGCATAACAGCGATCTCTGTCAGACCATTGGTATTCATATAATCTGCTCTTCTGTCATGCCAAATAAAGTCACGGGCAGAGAGAAGCTTCTGCCATGAGCCCTCGGTTCTCGCCGGTGTCTCGGCACCAACGATCGCTATCATGTCAGGCGCAGATGAATTAAGACAAGCTTTTTTGAGGCGTTAAATCCTGGCACATTTAGCAGAAGGTTGATAACTGCAAACCTTAGTAAATCACCTTGTGCCAGTCTTTTAAATACTCTCCTCCCTCAAATTTGTGTGTTGACATGACAATTCCCACAAATACATATGCAATGAGGCCAGGTGCAAAATTAACATAGTCCACCCCTTTCCACCACAAATTTTGCCCTGGGCCCTTTAGTAAATCTCAACAGTAGTTTTTTAACGCCATAACAGGGTTTTGCGGTGGCGCAGCACGTTAGTAAATATGCCCCTAAGTTGTTTTGTTGTATCAAAAAACTGCATAATCACTGAAATGACACAACTAAAGCAACAACAACAAAAAAAACCTTTTTAGAACAATAGTTTTTATTTCTATGAGGCATCTTCTTTAAACTATCACAGCATATATTAAAGAGAATTATGTCAAAATAAAAGTCAATCCGTTTGTCCTACTCCATGCTAACAATAGCTGTAGCAGTAACATGTTTATTGGTTGTCTGTGCACTGATCCATCTGAAAAGAAACTTTAGGCAGAGATAATGTCATTAAAGATGGCAGGATGAACTGATTTGATTTTGCTCATCAAGCAGCACAAAATCCCATTTGATCATAACTAAAAATGCTTTCAAATTGTTGTATTACAAAAATTACTGATATGAAGAATTTCACTTTTAAGGGTACAGGAATCCTTTCATCAGCAAAATGAAAAGAGAAAGGAGATTTATTTGAAAGGATTGATCAAATAATTTTTTTCTTGCAAGCACTAAAGAAGTGTCACATGGATCCTTGTATTTTTTTGCTTTTTAAAAATTCAGTGTTCCTTCACATTCTGGCCTTTTGTTTGTGCATTTGTTAGCATGAGGGTGAAAGATTTCAGCAGATTGCAGAGGATCATCAATACAGCAAATAAGATTATTGGCCCAGAACAAAATTAAGTGAAACACATGTATAATGATTTAATCACAAACACAATGAAGTGTATTATGGAAGACTAAGCTTTCATTAAAGCTTGAGCTGGGCAGCAGTGGTATCAGCAATTTTTTTCAGCAGTCATTAATGATTACTTTTTAGTTTTGCCACTGCACATTTTAACTAACGTGGAAATAATCAATGCTGATGCTTTGACACATGGAAATATCTTTTGAATCGTGGCCCAGTGGACTATGTTGATGTGGAACCCAAACACTATGTAATTGTTGTTGAGGGTTTTTTTTTTCTGTTACTTTGGCCAAATTAATTTCCTAATTAGATAACAAAGTTAACCTGAACCTCATCCTTAACCTAAGATTTCCTTTGGACAGTTTGCCATCTGTTCAGATGTTGAATTAATGGTAAATGTAAATCACCTGGTAAGGAGAGCTATTCCCTTCCATGGAAGTACCCTGGATAGTACAGGGATTTACTGTGTGTCACATACTCACACACTCACTCATGCTGATAGATCTGTCAGACAGGCTGCTAAATGTAATTCACTGTTGTGTTCAGACACAATTTTGCACACACTAGAACTTAAACCATCCACTTTGATAACCTGCTTCACCATTTAGATTGTTCCCAAAGCCCAGATGTTCTAAAATGTATTCCCAAACATCTATCTCAACCATCCATTGACAGTTTACCATAAATACTTTCATGTGTATAAGCATCCATTCATCCATCCATCTTCTACCACTTTTCCGGAGGTCTGGGTCATGGAGGCAGCAGCTCAAGCAGAGAAGCCCAAACTTCCCTCTCCCCAGCCACCTGCTCCAGCTTATCAGAGTGGATACCAAGGCATTCCCAGACCAGCTGGGAGACATAGTCTCTCCAGCATGTCCTGGGTCTGCCCCAGGGTCTCCTCCCAGTGAGACATGTCCAAAACACCTCAAGTGGGAGGCGTCCGTGAGGCATCCTGATCAGATGCCCATACCACCTCAGCTGGCTCCTTTTGATGTGGAGGAGCAGCGGTTCTATCTGAGCCTCTCCCTGATGACTGAGCAGCTCACCCTATCTCTAAAGGTGAGTCCAGCAATCCTTCAGAGAAAGCTCTTTTCAGCCGCTTGTATCCGCGATCTCATTCTTTCTGTCATTACCCAAAGCTCGTGACCATAGGTGAGGGTAGGAATGCAGATTGAACGGTAAGTCGACAGCTTTGCTTTAGAGCACAGCTCCCTCTTCACCACAACAGACAGGTACAACGTCCGCATCACTGCAGATGCTACTCTGTCAATCTCTCACTCCATTCTCCCCTCACTCGTGAATAAGACCCCGCGATACTTAAACTCCTCCACTTGGGGCAGGAGCTTGTCCCCAACCCGGAGAAGACAATTCACCCTCTTCCGGCTGAGGACCATGGACTCGGACTTGGGGGTGCTGATTCTCATCCCAGCCACTTCACACTCAGTAGCAAACCATCCCAGCAAGACCTGTAGGTCATTGCTGGATGAAGCCAACAGGACAACACCATCTGCAAACAGCAGAGATGAGATCCTTTAGTCACCAAACATGACACCCTCCATTCCTTGGCTGTGCCTAGAAATCCTGTCCATTAAAATTATGAACAGGATTGGTGACAAAGGGCAGCCCTGGCAGAGTCCAACTTTCACTGGAAACAAGTTTGACTGGGTGTTGGCAATACAAACCACACTCTTGCAATGGTTGTATAGGGACTGGATAGCTCATAACAACAAGTCCGATACCCCATACTCCCATAGCACTCCCCACAAGAGACCACGAGGGATGCTGTTGAATGCTTTCTCCAAGTCCACAAAACACATGTAGATTTTTTGGACAAACACCCACGAACCCTTGAAGATTCTTGAGAGGGTGAAGAGTTGGTCTGATAAGCCATGTCCAGGACGAAAACCACATTGCTCCTCCTGAATCCGAGGTTTGACCAATGGCCAGACTCTCCTCTCCGGTACCCTGGCATAGACCTTCCCAAGGAGGCTGAGAAGTGTGATCCCCCTAAAGTTGGAGCATACCCGCCAGTCCCCCTTCTTAAAAAGAGGAACCACCACCCCAGTTTGCCATGGCAAAGGCACTGTCCCCAACCTCCACGCAATGTTGCAGAGGTATGTCAACTATGACAGCCCTACAACATCCAGGACCTTGAGGTACTCAGGATAAATCTCATCCACCCGTGGGGCCTGGCCACCAAAGAGTTTTTTAACCACTTCGGTGACCTCAGCCCCTGTGATGCGCAAGTCGCCCCCCTCTTCCTCAAGCCCTGCTTCCTCTGTGGAAGACATGTCTGTGGGATTGAGGAGAGCCTCGAAGTATTCCTTCCACCGCTCAATGATGTCCCCAGTTGAAGTTAGCAGCACCCCATCCACACCATACACAGTGTGGACAAGGAGCTGCATCCCCCTCCTGAGCCACTGGACAGTTTGCCAGAATCTCTTCAAGTCTGACCAAAAGTCTTGTTCCAAGGCCTCACTAAACTCCTCCCACACCCAAGTTTTTGCTTCAGCTGCACTCCGCTTCACCTGTCGGTCCACGTCAGCTGCTTTGGGAGTCCCACAAGCCAATCAAGCTTGAGAGGACTCCTTCTTTAGCTTGATGGCTCCCCTCACCATTGGTGTCCACCACTTGGTTCGGGGGGTTGCCACCACGAGATGCACCAACAACCCTGCGGCAAAAGCTCTGGTCAGCTGCTTCAACAATGGAGGTAGACAACATGGCCCATTCAGATTCCATGTCTCCAGACTCCCTTGGAATGTGGTCGAAGTTCTTCCGGAGGTGGAGTTTAAGACCTCTTGGACAGAGGCCTCAGCCAGACATTCTCAGCACACCCTCACTATATGTTTAGGTCTGCCGGGTCTGAGAGGCATCCACCCCTGTCATCGGATCCAACTCGCCACCAGGTGGTGATCAGTTTACAACTCTGCACCTCTCTTTACCAGAGTGTCCAAATCATATGGTTGCAGGTCTGATGACACAATAACAAAATTGATCAACGACCTGCGACCTAGGGTGTCCTGGTGCCCGGTGCACATATCGACACCCTTATGCTTGAGTATGGTGTTCGTTATGGACAAACTGTGGTTGGCACAGAAGTCCAATAAATGAACACCACTTGAGTTCAGACCAGGCAAGCTGCTCCTACCAATCACACCCCTCCAGGTTTCACTGTCATTGCCCTTGTGCACATTGAAGTCCCCCAGTAGGACAATGGAGTCTCAAAGAGGAACATTTGCCAACGCCCCAGTCAGAGACTCCAAAAAGGGTGGGTACTCTGAAACATCATTTGGTGCATAGGCACAGATGATGGTCAGGACCCATTTCCCAACCCGAAGGTGTAGGGAAACTACCCTTTCATCCACTGGGGAAAACTCCAATGAAGAGGCAGCAAGACATTGGGATACAAGAATACCCTCCCGCTTCCCGCCTCTCTCCTGGGGCAACTCCTAACTAGGCCAAGCTCCAGTCCCTCTCCAGAAAACTGGTTCCAGAACCGGAGCTGTGTGTTGAGGTGAGCCCAACTATATCTAGCCGGTGTCTTTCAACTTTGTGCTCCAGTTCCTTCCCCACCAGAGAGGGGATGTTCCACATCCCAAAAGCCAGTTTAGAAAGCCTGGGATCAGACTGCCAAGGTCTCTGCCTTCAACCGCCACCTGATCCACATTGCATCGGACCCCCATTGTCCCTCCTGCAGGTGGTGAGCTCACTGGAGGGTGGACTCCTTTGGGCTTAGCTCAGCCGGGTCCCATGAGCAGAAACCCAGCCACCAGATGCTTGCCATCAAGCCCCTCCCCCAGACCTGGCCCGGGTAATTCCATACCAGGCGGGGTACACTGAATCCTTGATGTTTCATTCATCATGGGAGTCTATTGGATTGCTCTTTGTCTGGCCCTTCACCCAGGACCAGTTTGTCTTGGGAGACCCTACCAGAGGCAAATTGCCCCGGACAACATAGCTCCTGGGATCACAAGGGCGTACACACCTCACACCACGGTAAGATGGTGATCCATGGGGGGATGTGTATAAGTAGGATAATGCAGTTTGTTGAAATAAAATGAAATGCTCTCAATCCTAATGTGTTTTCCATAGTTGAGGTAGAATTGCATAACAGTGATACATAATGTCACAACCCAGCTTGAAGCTGGACAAAAAAGAGCGACCACACGGTGGTGCCAATTTAATCACAAGTTTATTTTAAGAAAAATAAAGGTTTCTGTAATTATCAGTGGTGGGCGGCACGGTGGCGGAGTGGTTAGCACTGCGGCAGCACAGCAACTCACCCTTGGCCGGGGGATCCTGGGTTCGATCCCAGCCCCCGACCAACAGTGATCTGTGTGGAGATTGCATGTTCTCCCCGTGTCTGCGTGGGTTTACTCCGGGATTTCTTGGTTTCCTCCCACATGCCAAAAACATGCAAGTTAGGTTAATTGGCATCAAACTGGGGATTCTAAATTGTCCTTAGGTATGACTGTGAGAGTGAATGGTTCTCTGTCTCTCTGTGTTGACCCTGCGATGGACTAGCGATCTGGCCAGTGTGTACCCTGCCGCTTGCCCAAAGATGCTGGGATAGGCTCCAGCCCCCCCGCGACCCGAGAAGGATTAAGCGGAAGAAGATTGTGTGTTGGATGCATGAAACAAAACTAGAAAAGCACTCGGAGAGCGCAGACCTCCGCCAAGCGCCACAATTCCCCCCATACAGTGTTTGTGTGTACGTTTTCAGATTCCTTGAGCATGTAAACATATGACTAGCAATTGGATTCACAATGATTATTTGTTTATTTGACAGGGACAGTGCAATAAACACACAATTAATCAATGACAGTCAATCTGATAGTGATAGGATTAGTGGTTCAGTAGTAAAAGCATTGCCTCCTTGGCGGAGGTAATAAACTGAAGTGTTGCTGTTGCGTCCATCTCCTCCACTGACGGATGCAAATTGGGTAGACAGGTTGCCGTGGGTTTTATATTATATTATTTTGGGGTTGCGCTCCGCGGCAAACGAGAATTTAGAAGCTTCGCCGGCAGAGAGCTCGTTTTTGCGCAGCGCCTATGGCTGGCCGGTGAATTTCTGCCAAATGCTCAGCTCCTATGGCTGGCCAGGGAATTTCTGCCAAAGAATCCGTCGGCGGACAGCTGGCCGTGTGAGGTTTTGCAGTTGCGCGCAAACACAGGCACGCCGGCGGGCCCAGGCCAGCAGTGTTTTCCGCGTGCTTTTGTGCCTAAAACGTTGAAGAGCGCAGACTTTGTGTTGCAGACACGACGACCAGCGCCCTCCATTGCGTCTGCACACATGTTGAAAATGGCTGTATGTCACAGTGTTGAAAAATGCTTTAAAAAATTCCTGTATCAAGACGGTGAACCGGATCACCCCCAAAATTTAATCAGTTCTTCCTTGTACCATTTCCAACAACGCCTGAAAGTTTCATGGAAATCCGTCCAAGACTTTTTGAGTTATCTTGCTAACCAACAGACAAACAGACAGACAGACAGACAGACAGACAGACAGACAAACAGACAAACACACAGACAAACCCCGGCAAAAACATAACCTCCTCCTGGCCTTTTCGGCCTGGCGGAGGTAACAACAGACCAGTCACTGGCCAACCCAGTGACCGCACTCCTCTGTCGGGAGTAGCAGCAATTCCAGCGGCAAACACAAAACCAAAACCCGCAGGCCACAAACAAAACAGACAGGAGCCGCCAACACAACTCCAACCAAGTGGCAGAAACAGGTGCAGCAGGCAAAGCGCGGACACAACCGGCAGGCAACCGGCCTCCACGGGAGCCAGAAGCTGCTGACAGGTACGCAGGTGTGGCTTATATAGGGAACCCCCTAAACAGGGGTGGTCCTCCACAGCTCCACCTACAACACAAAAAAAGGAAAACGCAGGACTCACTCCAAGAAGGAGCAGGACTGTAATACCCCCCCACACACACACACACAACGAATGGTCTTCCACTGGGAAGGCCAGCACAAACCAGTCTACAAACAAACTACAAAAAAATTACCATTCAATAATAAATATCCCTGTAGAAGAGCTTGGAATAACGAGGCGATGTGACTTATAAACCAAAGTTTATTATCAGCTTCGCTCCTCTAACAAGTCTCATCTCAGTGCAGAAGCAGAAGTAGAAAGAGACAGAACATATTCGGCTCTACATACTTATACCTACACATAACAAAAGACATGCATATCAAAGCTGACATCCCACATTATCTTAATCCCCCTCCTTTGTCTCTGTATCCCTCCACCTGGCCTTGGGAGGTCAGGGTGATCGGTCTGGTCTCCACCGCAGCGCCTCGGATGCTCTTTGATCCTCGCTGGCGGTTGAGACCTCTTTGTCCTGTTCTGAGGTGTGAAGTCGCTTTACATATGTAATCACCAAACATTCTCACATGCTTATACATATGTAGGTTATGGGATATATGATTAATATAGACCACAATCCCTAGTTTTCTTCATTTATTATTTCCAGTTTTCTATATACATATAAAATACCACAAATACAAATCTACTATTCACTCTTACAAAGCCTTAGCATAGGCACCCAGCCAGCCCATCAAGACCCTCGATTACCCAGCAATTCCGGCGCCTGGAGAAGCAATTTAAGAGCAAATGAAAGGAGAACAGATGGCCTAGGTAGCCACAGACAAGATTTTAAGTCTTAACCCTTAAAATCTCAGTACTCTAGACCAGGCATCTGCCACAACATCCTGAGCCTTTGATGTGGTGGACGTCCAAATAGTAGGTCCACAAAAAACAAAACAAACACATCAGTCAGAAGCAGTAAACTATAGTCCATAGACTTATGGGAAATAGATGTGCCTCAGGAGGATGACCAAAATCCAGGGTCAACTGGACAAGGAGAAAAAACTGCCAGGAGACTGATCCAAATCCACAGCCAGCCAGACAAGATAGAGGTGCCCATCAGGAGGATGACCACTATTAAAACCCAACAAGGTGAGCAGAGGTTTCAGCCTAGGAGCAAGTTTGCACAGCTAGGGAACAAAAGACCACAGCTCATGCAGGTTTTGCAGTGACTCGGAATTTTCCAACTTACCCTGCAACCTACACTGATCAGGAGCATCAATGTCATCTGAAACATGCACCTCCCCAGACACTACAGCAGCTACTAAGCTACCAGACTGCTGAGTCACACTCCCCCCTGGTTCAAAAACCAACTTTCCCCGGGAGTAATCTGGTTTCAGCAGATTAACCTGGCAAAGCTGTGTTTCCTCTTTCTGCTCAGGTGTAAACAAACAAATTCCATTAGAAATCAGTTTGACAGGCTCTTTGACAGTGTTACCCGGAGATACCTAACTGTCAGAGGCAACAGCAGAAAAAACTGACTGTTCCAGCGGACAGCCTGCCACAGAATTCAGTTTCTCTGACACACTAACTGGTATTACTGATGAGTCACAAACGGAAAGCATACGTGGAGGCTCAGCACACAGGTTTCCAGAATTAACATAATTAATCGGAGCCACCAACACCACAGGTGTCACTGTGCATGCTGGAACCAATTCACAGACACTGTGACCGTGCACCATCTATGAAACAGAATGAACTAGGCGTAAATTAGAGGAAACATCAAATGAGTGCGCACAGCCAAGAGCACTGTCCAAACCCAAATCAGCACCACCAGCAGCACCAACACTCAGTCTGAGTTTCTACAATCGTGCCTGTCTCCATTCTGTTTCCTGCAGCAACAACTCCTCCTGTTGCTCAAAAGTCAACCTGGCAACATTGCCAACTAAACCTGCTTTAATGGCAGACATACTAATAAGTGTTATGCAAATGCCAACACGTACAAACAAATCAAACTGATGTGCCACGATAACTATCACAGGTGCAGCACTCTGCTCAACAACCCAAAAACAATTAATTCACTCTCCAAACAAAAATACCACAAACAGATTTACAAATTAACACAGACACTCACCAACTTCTGTGTCTCCCCAACAGGTGCACATTCACTCAGCAAACACTGCACAATAATGAGCGCTGACGTCACACGGACACCACGGCCACACGCCCATCTACAAAAAATGCCGTCAATGCCTCTAATCACACATGTGAATAGATTGCGCAACCAGACCAAACTGACCTGGGCAACAAACAGAAGAAAGTGTTCCCCCCAAAAAATGGCACACTGGAAACTCTCTTCCCAGACTACCTAGTCAAAACACCCTATCTACATAACATGGACCCTAGTCTTCTTGCACTTACCGGCAGGAGGTTCTTTACTCACAAACCCACTGGGGCTGCCAAGCAACTGCTACGCAGTGACTTGCAGGTTTCCATGGATGTGGCCCCAGGCCGCTTTTACCACCACACTACACCACAGACAGTGAACCCCCTAATGGAATTCACTGTTAAGCCTAGCAGGAGAAATTTCCAGTGATATCAGAACAAAACACATGGAAAACACTTACCTAAATTAACCCCAGTTAACAAAACAAATGCACAAATCCACTAGAACAAACAAACGAGCTCCTATTTTATCCCAAATAGGTCCACTCAAAAACAGACAGATAAGCAAACGGGTCCAGATTCAAACAGCCCTTATTCTAACAAACCGAGTTCAAACGGACAAACAAGCCCCCATTTTGTCCTACTACAAATGGGTCTAAAGCTTAAACAGACGCAGATTCAAACAGACAGACAGACGAGCCCCCCATTTTGTCCTGTTACAAATGGGTCTAAGCTCAAATAGACGAACCGGGTTCAAATGGATGGACAAGCTTCCACCCCTTCACAAACGGGCCAAAGCCAAAACAGATGGTCCGCGCCCAAAACAGCCGGACGAGCTCCCATTTTGTCACAACCCGGCTCGAGACTGGATAAAAAGATAGACCACACGGAGGTGCCAATTTAATCACAAGTTTATTTAAAGAAAAAAATAACGGTGTCTGTAATTATCAGTGGTCTACACTACCGTTCAAAAGTTTGGGGTCACCCAGACAATTATTTTGTGTTTTCCATGAAAAGTTACACTTATTTACTACCATGAGTTGTAAAATGAATAGAAAATATAGTCAAGACATTGACAAGGTTAGAAATAATGATTTGTATTTGAAATAATAATTTTTTCCTTCAAACTTTGCTTTCGTCAAAGAATCCTCCATTTGCAGCAATTACAGCATTGCAGACCTAACATGATTGCACAAGGGTTTTCTAATCATCCATTAGCCTTCTGACGCAATGAGCAAACACATTGTACCATTAGAACACTGGAGTGTGGTTCTAATGGCTGGAAATGGGCCTCTATACACCTATGTAGATATTGCACCAAAAACCAGACATTTGCAGCTAGAATAGTCATTTACCACATTAGCAATGTATAGAGTGTATTTCTGATTAGTTTAAAGTTATCTTCATTGAAAAAAGTGCTTTTCTTTCAAAAATAAGGAAATTTCTAAGTGACCCCAAACTTTTGAACGGTAGTGTATATGTGTCTTGGATGCATGAAACAAAACAACAGACCAGTCACTGGCCAACCCAGTGACCGCACACCTCTGTTGGGAGTAGCAGCAATGCCAGTGGTAAACCCAAAACCAAAACCTGCAGGCCACAAACAACACAGACACCAGCACATCCCCAACTAAGCGGCAGAAACAGGCGCAGCGGGCAGAACGCAAACACAATCGAAAGGCAGCTGGCCTCCACAGGAGCCAAAAGCTGCTGACAGGTGCGCAGGTGTGGCTTGTATAGGGAACCCCCTAACCAGGGGCGGTTTTCCACAGCTCCACCTAGAACACAAAAAAAAGGAAAACCCAGGACCCACTCCAAGAAGGAGTGGGACCGTAACAATAACTTTTATTAGGATATACTCTACTGTTCAAAAGTTTGGGATCACTTCGAAATGCCCTTGTTTTCCAGGAAAAGACATTTTCTCTTTTACAAAAATCTACAAATTACTCACAAATACAGGGCAGACATTGATGTTTCCAATGATAATTGTAGAAGAAAACATGGACATTTCCAAGTGATTCCAAACTTTATAACAGTAGTGTAGTCACATCCTCTTTGTAAAAGAAAGATATTGATTTAGTTTCTTCAGTAAACGAGATTGTTGATCATAATCAGTGGTGCAAACATTATCCTTTATAACTACATTTCCGGAGATTCCCAAGGTGTTGCCCCTAAGTCATGCTGCAGTACTTAATCCTGGTTCCAGACCTTTGAATCTCTGCCCAAACTGCAGAATCTGTCAGCAATTAAAATGGTCTGGTCTTGTGCTTAGAAGTCAGTATGGATTGTGCATGTTGGATTAAGAAGGGGATGTTAATTTTTTGTGCAGAGAAATCAGAAAGAACTTTGGAGAAGTATAAACTTTTGGTTATTCAGTTTGTATTAAACACTTTAAATGCTTCTCATAACCACAACCACAGCCTTCCTGGTGTTTAAGAATAAGGGATTCTCAGTTCATTAGCAGTCTAGATTTAGTAAGTTATGTTTTGATTATATTTATGAATGCAGAAAGACAAAGAATTGTAATGTAGACACATCATAAATCACATTACTTGTATTTTGTTTCTTTGGTTCATGTTTAAAAATCATGACTGTTTCTGACTGATGGTGTGAGTGACTAAATAAATAAGTGTATGAGTGACAAGGCATTGATGCAGGGGTTCTCACTGTCCACATGTTTACTGACAATACCCTGTTGGGTTTATTGCCCCACAATGAAAAAGGACGACAGATACCATATACACCCTAGTGTGCGTGCAGTAGCATTGACAGCAAGTGTCCAAAGGACATTGTCACCCAACTCATAGTAGCTGCATAGTTTGCCTGAAGCTCTTTGTGCTTTTTTGACGGACAGGCAGTCCCCATGCTCAGACACACACTGTAGGGTCTCTGTCACATTGTATTTTTGTGTGTGTGTGTGTGTGTGTGTGTGTGTGTGTGTGTGTGTGTGTCTTTGTTGTGTCTGTATGTCTGACTGCAGGAACTTGCCTGAGTTCATGATACAACAATCCCTTGTCAGATTGAGGGAGAGTGAAATTGATGGAAGGATGTAAATTTTATGACCTCTATTTGTTTATTTGCCAAGCTAAACTAGTTGTTATGTTTCAAGTTCTCATGGTATGAGTAAAGAAGCTATATACAACTCTGGAAAAAAAAATTAAGAGACCAATGAGACCATTGAAAAATGACCACTTTATCTGGTTTTACTGTTTATACATATTTGAGTAAAATGAATGATTTTCTTTTATTCTGTAACCTACTGAAAATAACTCACCCAAATTCCAAGTCAATATATCATCATTTAGAGCATTTATTTATAAAAATGACAACTTGCCAAAACAATAAAAAAAAATATGTTGCTTTTATATGTGCTTTTTGATGCACTGTTAGATCAAATAATGCAAAGAAAACAAATTCATCTCCATTCTTAAACACTACAATACTCAAGTTTTAACTTAGGAAGAACTCAAATCTGTATTTGTGTAATAACTCTGATTTTTATTCACGACTTTTATCTGTCTTAACATGCTTAGATGATCATATAATCAGTACCTCCTTAAGTAGACTGACTTGTCCTTGCATTAGAATTCAACAGATACTCAAATTGAATGGCTGCCATATACAATATGTAGAGATGCTAATTTAGGAAAGATTTTTCAGTGGTCTCTTATTATTTTTTTCAAGAGCTGTATATATGCAGCTGATAGGTCAGTTTTAAAATTCGATAAGCTTCAGACCATAATTAGCTGGTCCAAGTAATTTATGTATTTTCACAATTAGATTTTTTGAGATTTAAAATTTGAGGGTTATAGAGTTTTAAAAGTTTGAGATTTAGCCCAATTGTGAAGTGTGATTAGTTTAAAGGGGTCATTGATGACATTTTTCCCACATTTTGACAGGTCCAATGAAAGGTTTGTGATATATTTTGGTCAAATTTTCTTTAATTTTTTAATTATTGTGACAGAATTGTGTAACATCTTTTGCAGCCTTACTCAGAACAGCTTGTTTTAGTGCAGTCTCTTTAAATACCCAAGAACAACAGTTAACTCTGCCCTCCCTCTTATGTCACTATAATTAATTTTAGCTGGATAGCTTTGAGCTCGGATCGCAAGCCAAATAACATATATTTGTCTTAAAGAATGAGTGAATTAATGTATCACTGGTGGACAGGGGTGTGTGGTTTCAGTGGGTGATAGAATATGATCAGTTCCTGGAGTACAATAACCATAGAAGCATTTGTGAATGAGTGACTAAACTGCTAGCTGCAGCTAGTTGCCTCGGGTTTCGTTTAGAGGAAATAACGCTTTGATGTATTATCATGACAAAACCAAAAGCCAGAATGACATGAGATATATTATCAAATGTGGATTAGTGAACCAGGTGGAAACAGGGATATCTATTAGGGTGAATGAAATCTAAAGAAAATAACAATATAAACTGTGCTAGGTACACTAGCTTCATAGCACTGTTAGCTCTGAAGCTTGGGCTCCCTGGCCCGCTTGACACCAAGACAGCTTAGCTGGTCAGTAATCGAGCAGCAGACGGGACAAACCTGGAAGAGTTAAAATGGCTCTTCAGAGACAGAAACTATATAAAGGCTGTTTTTTTAAGAGAAGTGAGTGTTTTGATATTTTTTTTTCAATAATCATATGACCAATAGATGCATTTCAGAAGGTTAAAACCTACAGAAACACAAATTTTCAGTCAGTGACCTCTTTCAAAGACACTAAAGCAGACCTCAGAGAGAGGAGGCAGGGTTTCTTGATAGTTTGTTTGGATGAGAGATATTGATACGAGTAGTAATCAACAGAGGCAGCTGGCAGAGTTGGCCAAAAATATAGATGACCTGTGACACAGGAAACAAGAAGAAATTCAAATGTCCATCATTAAAAAGGGTTAAGGTTGACCTGTTGAGTTAGTTAGTTAGTTAGTTAATCCCTTCACACCTGAAGGTGTATATGGGCGGCGCCTATCTCCGTTTCTCTGACCCTAGGCCACACAGCTACTGTAAGTAGTGAAAGCTACAGCGGGGGGTCAGTCCTCTGGTAGCTCTGTGTGTAACTTTACTTTCCCCATTCCATTATGCGGAGCACCACGCTAGAAGGCAGAAAGCACCATTTTTATATGGTCTTTGGTATGACCCGGCCGGGATTTGAACCCCTGCCTCCCGGGTGTGGGGCGGATGCTCTACCAACTGAGCCACCACTCCGGTGGACCTGTTGAGTAACTACCACTTTTTGTTGACAGACAGTTTGATAAGGACTGATGAGAAGAGCTGGGTAGAGGTGCTCTAATATTGATGTACAATGAACATCAGGTATGCAAGTCAGCAGCAGGTGTGGGGACTGTGTAAGCAGAGACAAACAGATTGGGTAACCAAAAAGACACACAAGGATGGGAAAGCACACAACTGATGCTCAGGGAGTGGAATAGATGTGCTCTTGTTTGAAATAGGTTGATGAGTAATCAGGCCTACTGAAAGTACATATGTGTCCTATACTGCAAAGGAAATACCCTGCCATGGTTAAGAAAAGATGGGAAAACATTTTAACTGTTAAAACGACAAAGAAATAACTTCCAAGTCATATCCATTGAATTCTATTACTGCAGACTTCTAAAGTAATCCAATATCATGCGTATTAACCTCCTTGTCAATCAGGCAGTTTGTGTCAAATAATAACATAATTCCCAGCTGGCAACTGAATGAATGGACTAGAGCACCCTTTGACAGCAGATTTTTTTTTTTTGAATTAAAAGTATTGACACTGTAAAACAATTCCTCAACAGCTTTAGCAGTACTAATAGATGGTTGTCCTAAAATTTTACTATTTGGAGCAACAGTCAAATAATCTGAAAGTTACTAAAGCTATTTTTATATGAATTTGCAGCCACAGAATCACATCACTAATTTTTGAAAGAAAAACTATTACCGCTGTATTATATGATAGATAGAGCTTTTAAAGTAGAATGCCGTGTAAGAATTCTTCAGCAACACATACAGAGGGTGTTGATTCAAACATTTCACTCAGTATGCATTCCATGATTTATCAGTGGTGACTTGTGAGCTAGAGTGAATGCGAGGGTTTACATGATGGTAGTGAAACCTGCTGTAATGTATGGCTTGGAGACGGTGACACTAACAAAAAGGCACGGGGCAAAACTGGAAGTGGCAGAGTTGAAGATACCAAGATTTTCATTGGGAGTTACTAAGACGGATAGGATTAGAAATGAGTATATCAGAAATCAGATGAGGTTGAGTGGTTTGGAGACAAAGTAATAGAGGCAAGGCCTCTAATATATCCTTTGTCTGGATATATTAGACAAAGGATGTTGAAGATGGAGCTACCAGGCAGGAGAAAAAGAGGAAGACTGCATAGAAGATTCATGGATGTAGTGGAGGAGGACATGAAGAGGGTTGGTGTTACAGAGGAAGATGCAAGGGATAGGGTGAGATGGAGGCAGATGATCCACTTTGACAATTTGCACATTGTTCATTTGCACATTGTGCATAGTCTCACCCCATCTCATGTCCATATCATCTTTGCTGCTAAATTATCATTGTACAGTCTACTGGGTATTATCAGGACATGTGGCTTTACACTGAGGAATTCTCACACTGGATGTTAATTGTACATTGTTCATTTGCACATTGTACATAGTTTTGTGCCATCTTACGTTCATATCATCTCTGATATCAAAATTACCATTGTACAGTCTATTGGGTATTATCAGCGACAAGTCATATTCATTTAGTGAATTTTTATTTTACTCAGGGACAGGTTATAGTCACCCAGTGAATTTTCATTCTTCTTTTTTCCTCTAGTTTTAACTGCTTTAACTGTCCTAATTGCTTTTAATGTGTATTTATTAGTATTAGTATTTAGTATTAATGATAGAAAAATTCCATATTATCCATATTATTATTATATTATTATTCTTATAATATTCCATGACTTTCCTATTTCATGTCTGATGTTTATATGTGCATTCCATGTAGAATAAGTTCATATATTCCTTTATATTATTCTTTCATGTCTGATATGTTTTTGGTGTGTTTCTGTGATCAATTATTCTCTATCTGTGGCCTTCAGTGGATGTGCGTGTGAGTACTAAGAATGCGGAGACGTAAAGGATGACCTAGATAAGCTCTTCTTGTTTTGTTAACCTGCTCTGCTAAGTTTCTGTGACCAGGAATGTGCTATAGATTAGATTTATAAACACATAAACTGTCTTCAGGAGATATCTCCAAAATGTCTCTGACGTCTCCCCCTTTGTTTATCTATCCTGAAGGGCTATAAATACCAGACTCAGAAAATGTATGGTCAGAGATTTGGTGTGTGTGGACTGAAGGCCATGCTCATGTAATCTCTCCCCCAGTGGCCATGGGGTAAATAAATATACTTACATTCAAATATTCCACCTGATTGTTAACTCAGAATGCTTAAGCTGAAAATTATTCTATCAATTAAGGTGTGTTTATTACCTTTATTAGTATTAGTATTGATGTGTATTTATTACCTTGGCATTTGTTGCAGACAGCAGAGTAAGTATTTCATTGCTCAGGAAATGTTGCATTTCTTATCTGTGCATATGATAATAAAGCCTTTGAATCTTGAATTTTGATGACCCCTAAAGGCAACAGCTGAAGAAAAAGAAGATATTTAATGTGAAGCAATAAGCCAGCCTATTTGTATAAAGATATTGTACGATAAAAACTTAACATTTGCGGTGTATTTGGTAGCGTCACTTTATATTTCTTTAAAAAGAAAAAAGGAGAAGAGATAGAACAAGGAGGAGAACAAAAGATGAGAGAATAAATAAAGATCAGTTGTCTGTTAAAACAGGTACGCAGGCCGGGGTTAAAAATATCAGTACTATAGCCCTGGTGTATTGTATTATCTGGTGTGATCACTCTCCGGGGAATCAAACCCGTGAGCCTCCCTCATTCTCTACTGAGATTTTACTGTTAATTAGAACCTGGTCTCTGAGATGAATCGCCACGACTGTGTTTCTGTGCGAGTGTGTAGCGGTGTGTACCTCAGTGTGCTTTGGCTCTCTTTTCCAATTAACAGGCAGATCAGTCATCTAAGGTCCTCCTCTCTCTCTCTCTCTCTCTCTCTCTCTCTCTCTCTCTCTCTCTCTCTCTCTCTTGGTGGAATGATATTGGTGCTCTTACATTTTCTTGAATTGTGCAATAAAGGCATTTTTTAAAACTCAAACACACTCTCTCCCGCCGCTACTACGGATGACGTTGCGGGGCCTTCCGCCGGTCCTGTTCTGGAGCCTGCCGCTGTGTCTGTGGACAGCCCAGCTGTGGCGCCCGCAGCCCAGCTTATGGCTGGGAGCGTCGCTGGTGATGGCGCCCAAACTGTCACTGATGGTGCGTCAGAATCTCGCTGTGTGACATCAGCGGCTGTGCTTCCAGAGGCTGCTACCGTTTCAGAGCAGGAGACAGAGCAGCGACAGTCAGCTGCTGTGGGTGGCGTCCAGGAAAATGTGGCCCATGATGTATCCACTGGCCCAGATGAACCAAACAGTCAGCTGAGTTGTGCTGACGAGGAAATGGAATCTGATCCCGACACTGTGTCTAATACTGAGTCTATTGAGGCAAAATGCAGTACAAACATGAGTTTGTTTTCACTGGAAGAAATAAATGCTTTTCTGGATGAAACCTATAACAAGGCCATTAAAGTCACTGACTACTTCAGTGACACTGATAAATTCATTAAGTCTGTTAATGTGCTAAGAAGGCAGGTTGGTCTTGACCTCCTGGATGAAAGGAAACGTTTTCGCCTCCAGAAACACCTCACAGCCCTGCGTAAAGCAGCAGGGGGAGGGGTCAAGCGCCCCCGACAGGAGGAATAAATGGCGGTCGTTCCTCTGCCTGTTTTACACATTTTTGGGATATTGTTCGATCAGACTTTTATATGGCATTTCTAATTGACTGTAATTGACTGTCACGGAACTGGATCTTTACCGGTCTCCTGCCGGCGTGCAGCAAGGACTTGGCCTGGCTTGAAAACGGGAGGCCTGTGGCTCTTCTTTGCACCGACTACAAGGGCATGCTTTACTCACCCTGCAGGGCATGGATGCCCCAACGTTTTCTTTCTACAATCTGGACGAGCCTGCTGCAAAGATGACTTGCTTGAAAATCCTGCATGGTCTAAGGACTACAATCCATCTGAGATGAGGAAAATGTCTCTGGGACGTACAACGGAACTGGCTGCAGGTGCACAGCGCTATCTCTGCTGCCGGAGGAAGGGGACTTGGCCTTGCTTAACAACTGGAGGCCTGTGGCTCGTCTTTGCACGGACTACAAGGAAGACTGGGACTACTGCCACTGGCAATGTGGACTGGGTGGACTGCAAGGAATACTTTGTGTTGTGTGGGAGAGGGAGATGACTTATGTTTGCACTTTTCCAATGTGAGACACTTGGTGGAATGATATTGGTGCTCTTACATTTTCTTGAATTGTGCAATAAAGGCATTTTTTTAAAACTCAAAACTCTCCCTCTCTCCCTCTCTCCCTCTCTCTCTCTCTCTCTCTCTCCCTCTCTCCCTCTCTCCCTCTCCCTCTCGCCCCCCCCCCCCCCACACACACTGGTATTTTCTGTCTTTTTGGCTCTTGCCCTTTTCCCTTTTTTTTTACATTTTTACATTTGTTCTCACATTATCATCTTGAATCCTCTCTACTCTTTTCCCAGCTCTTTCTAACCTGTATACTGCCATGATGTGCAGTCAAATAAAAAAAAAAAATCTAATGCTCAAGCTTTGCCTGACTAAGTACACTGCATTCACTGGGGATTGGTATTCCTGGACACACCAATGTTAACTGAGTCCCAAATTTGATCTTGGTGCAGTATCCCTGTGCCTTTAGTCACATGTTTTGATGAAGTTAGCGTGCAAAAATAATGTAGATATGTGCATGTTGAGCTAACATGCTAGCCCGAGTCTGCCTTGGTTTTTGCTTTACACAATGTAAAAAAAAAAAAAAAGTGAAAAACTCTCATTTTAATAATGGTTTTGTTCCTCCTCTAAAATCTGCAGTTTAGCTTAGTATATGTAGATAGAGGCATGTAATTACCCAAATTAGGGGTACATTGGGTGGTACTGAACTGTGCTCTCAACTAATTTTGTAATTATGTTTCTCTGACACTACCTCATCCTGTTTTCATCTTTCCTGTTTTTTTTATGTTAAGTAGAAATTTTAATATGTAGCCATGATTTTCACTCAGGTTGGGTGATTCTCTGAGCCTCACAGTTAAATAGCCTCCCATGAATTTTCATCAAACCAAAACTACTGATATCACCATCATAATACAAACAATGTGGGGGAAAGATGAAAGAAAACATCAGTGGAACTGTTGCTACTGTGTGTGTGATGTAAACCCAGTTACAATAGAATGTATTTTCCAACTTCCAGGATGAAAGGAAAATGGGATTTAGCTAATCATAACGTTCTACCCATCCTTTTATTAATCTAAACCACTTTCAAACTTTTTTAATCTGTAAGAAAGTGTCTCAGCTCTTTGTCCTCCATGGACAGTTTTACAAGTTTTACACAGACAACAACATAAAATGTGGAAATTAGAGGGCACTTAGAAAGCTGATGCCTCTGCCAAGGCTCCGTCCCTCCTTCCCCATGTTCCTCCACACTCCAGAAACAGCACATTCTTTGTGCTGTTTGGAAGCACCAAATACTGCAGAAAAAGTAAAATGGCTTGGGATGAAAAGAAATGTGGTCTCCATTTACATAGTATGTGATAAACATGCAGGTTAGGCTAATTGGAGACTCTAAAGTGGCCCTAGGTGTGAATGTGTGTGTGAATGGTTAAGGGATAGCGCCGTAACATGGCTGCTTCATCCATCCAGGTGGATGCCCTCAATTTCCCCTCTGGGGATCAATAAAGTATACAAAATCAAATCAAAATCAAATAATGGACTCTTTATTTCATCTGAAGATGCCAAGAAAAAGCAAGCAAAGTTTGTGGTTTAAGATGGGGTTTGGAGTACGTGCAGACGTAACTCCGCCAGCACCTTTTAAAGGGGAAGTACATGAAAAGCACATTATCAACATATAATTCATTTTATTTTAATTCCTGGATCTACACAGTAAGCCGGATCAGCACCAAAAACTAATTGTTTTTTCCTTGGACCATTTCCTACCTTCCCTGAAATTTTCACTGAAATCCATTCATTACCTTTTGAGTAATGTTGCCAGCAGACAAACAAACGCCGGCAAAAACATAACCTCCTTGGCAGAGATAACTAGAGGGTATTCAGAGAGTGCATACCTCTGCCAAGGCTCCGCTCTTCCCTCCCTTTGTCCTGCCCTCTGTCCCTTTGTCTTTCCATACCGCTATCTGTCTGTACATTGTGAGATAGGGCCTTGGCAGAGGTATGCACTCACGGATCACCTCCAACATCTAATAGGTTCATCTCTGGGCCAGGGAGCCACCTCTGGTGAAAATGTCATTTTCACCAGAGGTGGCCCCTGGCCAAATCCATCTAGGAGTTTTTGCGTGATCCTGCAAACAGACAGAGAAATGCCAGCAAAAAACAACATGACTACATTATAATAACAAGACTGTCATAATTGTATTGACCATACATTAGGGCAGGGCAATTTGACCTTAAATCAGCGTTATGGTTTCAGGTCGGTTTTCTTTTTTTAATTTTTTTTTCCTCCTCTCTTCTCCCTTACAGTTTACTGACAAGGTTCATAATTATTAAGCAATATTACACAACAGTGTGGTATCATATCACTGCTGTGCATAGTAAATGGGCATAATAGAACAGGCCTATTGTCATTTCACACACAAAAAATGAAACATTATCCAGTGCTGAAGTTAGTGTGTTTACATACAGTGTGGGTCATGTGGGTCACAATGACATCCTTAGCTTGTCTTCTGGCACGTGCCAGCGGAGTTACCCCGTCTTAAACTGAACATTTCACTCACATTTTCTTGGCATCTTCAGATGAAATAAAGAGTCAATCATCACATACTATGGGGATGGAGACCACGTTTCTTTTCGTTCCAGGCCGTTTTACTTTTTCTGCAATGTTTGGTGCTTTCAAACAGTGCTAGGAGTGTGCTGCTTTTGGGGTGTGGAGGTACTTGGCCACTCAACTCCGTGTACATGTTTTAAAGGGGAAGTACATGAAAAGTGCATTGTTAATACTGCATATGAAATTATTTTTTTTTTAAATGTTCTGGATCTACAGTGATCCACATCAGCACCAAAAACTAATTGTTTATTCCTTGGCCCATTTCCTACATCCATGAAATTTTCATTGAAATCTGTTCACTACATTTTGAGTAATGTTGCTAACAAACAAACGGACAAATGGTGGCAAAACATAACCTCCTTGGCAGAGGTAACAAAGACTGCGACAAGATTATAAGTAACTATTGCTAGAAATGTCAAGCTTTGGCGATGGCATGGCCAATGACATGATCAGAGTCCATTGGCACAACTCTCTCATTTTGACTACACAGCAAATCTTTTTAAGGCTCTCTTTTACTTTGAATCTCTTCTACTGTCTTTCTTTGTAGCTCGTACCTGTGGCAGTAATCTAAGGGGTCCCAGAGGGGTCATAACTTCTCCTAACTACCCGGTTCAGTATGAGAACAATGCACACTGTGTGTGGGTCATCACTGCAATGGATTCTGAGAAGGTAAGCCCCCTGTTATTGTTATCTTAATTAACCGAGACTTTTGATTTAGATAAAATGCTGATATCTTACATAAATGATCTGAACATAGTAGTAGTTGAACTGGGTGAGACAATGTTGAAGACATGTATGAATGTCTAGAGGCTTTCTGGGATAAATGGAGATTCAGAAGTGCAGCGTAGAGATTTTGAGAAAGTAACAACCAGAGCGCGACTCAAAGTTATGACCCAATATGTGCATTGTATGTGCAGTGTCAAGGATGTTGTTTGATTGTTATTTGGTTCTTTTTTTTATTTCCTGGCTGAATTGTGTTTCTTTTGGGGTCACCACACCTCCCCCAATTTTGTGAGGGCAACTTTGGCTGTTGAAGCACTTTTGAATAGACATGAATAATTCATCTACCTGTGGAACAGCATCTTAAGCCTCTCTATCTACAGCTTCTTTTGTGGTGTTTTTTCTTCTCATGTCTTTTTATATATCATGTCTTCACTTCCTTTTCACTTTCACTGCTTCTGCACTCTCCGCCCTCCACTCTCCTGTCCCTCTCCCCCTTACCCTCCACTTTTCTCTCATTTTGTCCCAACTTCCAAGACTTCTTTATCCTCCACTCCTTTCTCCTCGCCTGTCTCCTTCACCTACTCTGCTCTGCTCTCTTTCACTTCTTGGTTCTGTCATCCACTTGTCTCCTTTCACTTTGATTTGTTTAAAATGTTAAGTTTGAAGATAGTGAGGGTAGTGTGAGGGAAGAGCAAAAGGAGAATGAGATGGGACTGTGCTCACTGAAAACTACAGAGGAAAGGAGAGAGAAAGAGGAGAAAAATGGGGGGCTGAATATTCAGCAACTACTTGAAATCTGAAAAGTGAGCACAAGGAACAGAGAAAAGGAAAAAAAAAATGACGGAAAAGTCCAAGCAGGTACTTGACATGTGACAGAAGTTTTTCTCTGAAGATGGATGAAAATGGAGTCTACTCACCTTTGATTCTTTGAGGGTGTGGAGGATGAAATCAGATGAGACAGCGAGCTGGACGACACACAAACTTTATTCAATCCTCCATCACAAAAAACAGAATATCATGTCCCTGGATTTGTGGGCGCTCACCTTTATACGTCTTTATTCCTGCCTCACAGACCCGGGAACAAAAGACATTACACACAGTACACAAAGCATGTCTGGCCCATCAACATACAGAACACACAGTGCTACTTATTATTGTCTATTGCTCCCCTGCAAACTCCGGTGTGACTCCTGTCACCGCGGGGGTTGACGGCTCCCTTTTGTTACATCTAAAACCCTTCTGTCCTTTTATCCATCTCTTCCCCGACCACCGGCTCTAGGTGGGGAACTCCCTACTCTGTGCCCCCACACAGCCTCCCACCCCCCGAACACCCAGAAAGGACCCTAACCTGCCGGTCCTTTGGGCTTGAGCCAGCGCCTGTAGCGGCTGTAGCGGGGAACCGGCAGTCCAGTCAAAGTGCCCTTCTGGTGAGGTGTGTGGGAGGGAACGCTGGTCTATGGAGGGGAAGAGGGTGGGTAGGGAACAGGGTTAGTTTCGCGAGCACAGTTCTCTGCAGGGGGAAACCAACTTGCGGAAGCACTCTAGGTGGGCATCTGCGCCGGGGAGCTTGAGCTAACACCACCTGTTCATCTGCCAACACATAGGCGGGCTTCAGCCTGTCAATGCAGTCGGTTTCCTTATGCCCCCCCCCCCCCACAGTCTATCACAAAATGCTTTGCCCCAGTTTCCAGCACTCCGAACGGGCCATCAACGGGTTCTGTGTGCATCGTGCCTGACAAAAACAAACTTGGCCCTCTGTAAGCTCTTTGGCACAAAGGTGTGGGGAAAACAATGGTGTGCCGAGCCCAGCACGTTAGCAGCCCCTGTACTGTAAAAATTTTGCACGGGTGGATTGGTCCTGGATGCGGAGTTTTCCAGTAAAAATTCCCCAGGGATATGCAACGGCTGAGAAAAAACGAGTTCTGCCGGGGAGGCTGCCAGATCCTCCTTAGGCATGGAGCGTAACCCTAATAGAACCCAAGGCAGGCGGTCGACCCAATTTGCATTTGTGAGTGAGGCTCTGAGCACTGCTTTAAGCGACCTATGAAAACGTTCGAATAATCTGTTAGCGTGGGAGTTGTACGCGGTAGTGCAGTGGATTTTGACCCCCAAGCTATCGGCCATCACTGACCAGAGCTCTGAAACGAATTGCAGACCCCTGTCGGAAGTGATGTCCGACGGGGATCCGAACTGTGCAGCCTAAGGCGACAAAAAAGCATGAGCAACGAGGCCAGCAGGACCACATCAGGCCAACGTGTGGTTCAGTCCATGATTGTCAAAAGGTGTGTGAAACCTTGCAACAGTGGAAGGGGGCCCACCAAATCCATGTGGACGTGGTCGAATCTCCTGGCCGGAATTCGAAAGGGCTCGAGGGGGGCATTGGTATGTTTGTGCACTTTGGCCCGCTGGCACGCGATGCATGCTGCAGCCCATTCTTTCACATCTCTATGTAGGCGAGGCCAGACAAATTTCATCCCCACCAGTTTAACCAAAGTGCGCACGCCGGAGTGTGAAAGGGATTGGACAGACTCACAAATGCGGCGGTGCCAAGAGCTCGGAACCACCGGGCATGGGCACCCGGTGGAGATGTCACAGAGCAAGGGGGGCCCCCTTCTTGCACCACCCTGCTCTCCAGATTTAACCCCGTAGGCGCGGACTGGAGCGTTTAAATGTCTGCATCCCCGGTTTACTCCGCAGCCATGGTGGGGAAATCTATTCCCATGTAGACCGGGGAAACTAACGTGCACGACAGGCAGTCAGCCACGACATTAAGCTTGTGTTGCTGCATGCAGGATGATGCGGGCTGCTTCTTGCGCCAGCGTGCGGTGGTTCCTGGTCTCCAGCAGCGGTGAGTTAGCAAGGATCGCTCTCGCTGCAGCTGGTAGGTTCCTGAGGGAGAGGTGGGCGAACAGGAAGGATTCGTCATTCCTCCCCATCAATGCTAACATGCTCTCCATCAGCTCCACCGCTGATCTGTCACCTAACTCTGAGTGCGTTAGGAGTTTCTCTGCTCTCTCACTGGCCGACAGGGTATAACACTGAAGTAGCATCTGCTTGAGCACATCGTACTTCCCCCGGGCCGGCGGCTCCTGGAGCAGGCTTGTCTCTTGCTGAGTGGCACGCACATCCAGCGCAGCAACCACATGATAATATTTGGTGTCGTCCATTGTGATCCTGCGGAGTGTGAATTGGGCTTCCACATGTAAAAACCAAGCCGTCGGATTGTGGAGCCAAAAGTCCAGGAGCCTGACTGTGACAGTGCACGCCGCACTGGTGTGGTCCCTCTGGGGTGTCTCCGCGGAGGTGCTCGGCTTGTTCTCTATTGCATGTCTTAAGGTCACCAGTGTGGAGGATGAAATCAGACGAGACTGCGAGCTGGACGACACACGAACTTTATCCAATCCTCCATCACACAAAACAGAATATAATGTCCCTGTGTCTGTTGGCGCTCACCTTTATACCTCTTTATTCCCGCCTCGCAGACCCAGGGATAAAAGACGTTACACACAGTACACAAAGTATGTCTGGCACATCAACATACAGAACACAGAGTCGCTCCCCTGCAAACTCGGGTGTGACTCCTGTCACCGCGGGGGTCGACGGCTCCCTTTTGTTAAAACCCTTCTGTCCTTTTATCCATCTCTCCCCCAGCCCCTTGCTCTGGGTGGAGAACTCCTTACTCTGTGCCCCCACAAGGGAGCTGGATGGAGATATAGTGAGGTATAACTGTAGAGAGAGAAAAAAAAAATTACACACACACACACACACACACACACACATATATATATATATATATATATATATATATATATATATATATATATGGAATTTCCTGGAATTTCCCCATTGTGGGACTAATAAAGGCTTATCTTATATACAGTATATATATACTGTATATATATATATATATATATATTCGTCGTCCGCCTCCGTCGGTCTATGATGACCATGGAAGAGAATCTTAAACGTCTACTCTGCTGGAACAGCACCGCCTGTGGCTGAACAGGCCGATGCGCGAATGGCAGTCCCTGTCACACAGGTCGCACTTGTGGGTGGTCTCCGTGCTGCTGGGTCTGTGGCGGTTCTTCCTGCGGGTCCTTTTTTCATCTGCTGCAGCAGTCAGTCTCTCTTCACCCGCCTTGAGCTGTCTGGTCAGGGTGCCTCTCCATTTGGAGCGGTCCATTGCAAGGTCCTCCCAGCGCTCTGTGTTGATCTCCAGTTCCTTCATGTCTCTCTTGCAGACATCTCTAAAGCGCAGCTGTGGGCGGCCAACGTCTCTCCTGCCAGTTGCCAGTTCTCCGTAGAGGACGTCTTTGGGGATTCTGCCATCCTCCATACGGTGAACGTGGCCTAGCCAGCGCAGCCTGCACTGCCTGAGTAGAGTGAACATGGAGGGAAGGCCGGCGTGGGACAGAACTTCTGTGTTGGGCACTTTGTCCTGCCAGGATATGTCCAGGATGTGGCGAATGCAGCGCAAGTGGAAGGAGTTCAGTCTCTTTTCCTGCCGGGCGTATGTTGTCCACGTCTCACTCCCATAGAGCAGTGTGCTGATGACGCAGGCGTTGTACACTGCCATCTTCGTCTTGACAGAGAGTTTGGGATTCTCCCACACTCGTGTGGTGAGGCGAGCGAGTGTGAAGGCTGATTTACCAATCCTCTTGTTGATCTCTGTATCAAGGGAGAGGTTGTTGCTGATCGTGGACCCCAGGTACGTGAACTGATTCATGACCTCCAGCTCGTAGTCGTCGATGGTGATGGTTGGTGGTGCTTCCGTGCCTTGCGCCAAGACGTTAGTCTTCTTCAGGCTGATGGTAAGCCCGAAGTCCTTGCATGCCTTGGAGAAGCGGTCCATCAGGATATATAGTATATATATATATATATATATATATATATATATATATATATATCTTTGGTCGCCCAAGAAACTCTGTGATCCCTCAGCGAGCTCTCCTGGTCACTCAGTGGTCTCTCAAGGATCTTTCCAAGATCTCAACAGATGGAAATTGTATAATGATCTTCCAAACATTTACACAGAACAGCTTTTTTGAGTCTTTAGGAGATTGTTGAGAGATTGTGTCAATTTTTGACCTCACAATGGTCACCTAATGATCTCCGTCTGTCTAAAGGAGCCCTTATTCTAGTATAGATAAGGGTGGTCATCAAAAAATTTACTTTAGTAAGAGTAAAAATATATCTACTAAAAAGTTACTAAAGTAATAATGACATTTGCACTTCCGGTTATGGCGGCTACGTAGGAGGACACGTCTCACTCTGCTCTGCTCCTAGAGATAAAAAGTCGGCAAATAACTCTCTTATTTGGAACAGAACCTATCCCAGCGTTTGGGCGAGGATATACTGATGAAACCTAAGGCTGGGAAATCAGGTGGAGGAAAAATTGAACCACCGAAACAGTCCAAATTGACGGACTTTCACGTCTGTGACGCAGCAGAAAAAGCTCCAGATGTGGCGGAGGAAGCTAGCGGTAGTGCGGTGACTGCTGGCGACGGCACAGGTGCGGTGCTCGCTGCCATTAGCTCAATGAGAGCAGACTTTTCCGCTAAATTTGATGGGATTATAGCAGCGATAGAGGGAATGAGAAAGGAATTGGGTGATTGTGTGGAACGAGTGGCGCAGGTGGAGCTTCGAATCTCCAGTGCTGAAGATGACGTCACCAGCCTTCAATTAAAGGTGCGCACTTTTGAAAAAAAAAATAAACGTCTGGAAGATAATGTCCTGGACTTGGAGTCCCGGTCGAGACGGAACAACCTGAGGCTGGTGGGTCTACCGGAGGGAACCGAGGGTCGGGACCCATGTTCCTTTTTGGAAAAGTGGATTCCAGAAGCGCTGAACAACGCAGAGCTGCAATCATCAGTCGTTTTAGAAAGCGCCCACCGAACTGGCCCACTGAGAGATAATAAGGGACCACCGAGGACGTTAATTATGAAGTTCCTCAGCTACAGAGACAGGATGACGATCTCCAACGCGGCGCGAGCCAAAGGAGAAATTAAATACCAGGATCAACAGGTGCGGTTCTACCCAGATTTGGCCACAGGAATCCAACAATTAAGGAAACAGTTTGACCCCGTCCGTAAAGAGCTGCGCAACCTTGGGATTTGTCATGGAGTGATTCACCCTGCAAGACTGTTGGTCACGTATAAGGGCAGAACACACATCTTCAAGACCCCTGAGGAGGCGCAGGAGTTCATCAAGAAGATCCAAGAAGAGACTGGTGGGAGCTAAGCATGAACAAAATATAAGGTAGAATATTTAAGCATTTGCACAGGCATCTAACTGATCTGAAGCATATAGCAAGTTTACAAAATATAGATTGTATTACATATTAAAAAAAAAACTATGATGTATAAAGTTGCTATAAAATTTTGGAGTTAAGTTGGAAAACTACAGAAGAGAGTTAATGTTACGTCATTAAAAGCAGTAGAGTTAGGGTGATTGGGAGGATGAAGAAGGAGTGGCTTTGGCTGATCCTCGTGGGTGTGGAGCAGTCGATGGCTATATCGGGAGACAGAATTTTTTTTTTTTTGATTTTGGGGGGATTACCACGAATGTGGGAAGGGGGAATTTGTTTGTGTGTAGTTTGTAGGATGAATGTTCAACCACTCATGTTTTTGCTTCTCTGTATGAGCATGTTTATATTGCGAGGTAATCCCAAACTCCCTATTGATTATAGACCAAAGCGTTAATCTTAATTTAACTTCATGGAATTGCAGAGGTCTACAAAATTTAAAAAAAACTTAAACAAGTTATGAATAAAATAAAAGACATAGGTTCAAAAATTGTGTTTTTACAAGAAACTCATCTAATAGACGAAGATGTAAAAAGAATTAGGAGTAGATGGCAAGGAAGTGTATTCACCTCATCATTTTCATCCCGAGCCAGGGAAGTTATGACTCTCATACATAAATCAGTCCCATTTCAAGTGAAAAATGTAATTGGAGACAAATTTGGAAGATATCTAATCATTCAAGGATCTTTGCTATTAGAAAATATAAATCTGGTGAACTTATACGGTCCCAATATAGATGATCAAAAGTTCTTTGCTAATTTATTTCTTATCTTATCATCACTTACAGGGCAACATATAATAGCGGGGGATTTTAATTGTACATTGAATCCCGGTATAGATAGATCAACAGGACTGGACTGTACGCACAATGGATGCAGGATGATCATTAATCATTTTATGAAAGAATTGAGATTGCTAGATATATGGAGAGAAATGAAACCACAAGTTAAAGCCTACTCTTGTTATTCTAATACCTACAAGACATTCTCACGTTTTGACTATGTTTTGATCTCCACAGAATTAAGGTCCAAGATTCAAAACTGCTTTTATGATAATATTGTGATCTCTGATCATGCACCCTGTTGTCTCATATATGTAGATAAGAAATTGACAGAGGAACCAGGTAGGTGGCAATTTCAGCATAAATGGCTTCAGGATGAGGAATTTGTTAAGTACATAGAAAAACAGATAGATGAGTTCTTTGATGTCAATACTACACAAACATCAGCATGTATAAAGTGGGAGGCTTTCAAAGCTTTTATTAGGGGACATATTATTAGTTATACAGGTTCAAAATCTAAGAAGACTCGAGAGGAGAGAGTTCAATTGGAACATAAACTAAAAATTCTTCAAGAAAAAGTGTATGCAGGAAGTGACCCAAAGTTAGAGAACGAATTGCTGATTCTGAGAGCTGAATATGACAAAAAATCAGTGAATAGAGCTGCTTCGAGTCTTCTGAGATTGAAGCAATCTTTTTATGAACAAGGTGAAAAATCAGGAAAATTATTGGCATGGCAGATTAAACAATTAGAATTTGAAACACCAATTACCAGTATTATAAGTAACGGACAGGTAGCTGTAGATCCTTTAGAAATTAATAGAGCCTTTAGAGATTACTATGAAAAATTATATGATACAAAATATGAAACTGACTTAACAAAACTAAATGGGTTTTTGGATGGACTATCTATACCGTGTATTCCAAATGAAAACAGGGAGATACTGGAGTCTAAAATTAGTCAAGAAGCTGGGCTAGCCATTGATAATATGAAATCAGGAAAAAGTGCAGGACCAGATGGTCTTCCAGTTGACCTTTATAAAAAATTTAAGAATAAATTAATAAAACCTTTTTTGGAAATGGTTTTAGAAGCATTTCAAAATAGTAATTTACCACCATACATGAAAAATGCCTTAATTATACTGTTGCCAAAACCAGGTAAACCCTCTAATAAATGTGAAAATATGAGACCAATAAGCCTATTAAATGCTGACCTTAAGATAATCTGTAAAATTTTAGCAAGACGAATACAAGAAATATTATCAAATATTATTAACCAAGATCAGAATGGCTTTATAAAGGGAAGACAAGGCTTCCATAATGTAAGAAGACTATTTAATATTATTTATTCTAATAAAGAAGCACCGGATACAGCTCTCCTATCATTGGACGCCGAAAAGGCCTTTGATAGAGTCGAATGGCCCTTTCTTTTTGAAATCTTACAAAGGTTTGGACTTGGAAATAATTTCATAAAATGGGTTCAGATAATATATAATAATGCTACAGCAGAAATCCTAACAAATAGCAATATCTCAAAATCAATAAAAATCAATAGAGGATGTCGACAAGGCTGTCCACTTTCACCTTTACTGTTTACTATGGCAATTGAACCTTTAGCGATGGCAGTACATTTACATTCACAAATATATGGAATTAAAGTAGGACCAACAGAACATAAAATCTCCCTGTATGCCGATGACATAATTTTGTTTATGTCACATCTTAAAAAATCAATTCCGACCTTGTTGAATTTAATAAAGAATTTTGGGGAAATATCAGGATATAAAATAAATAAAACTAAATCTTCAATATTAATGCTAAATGGGACCCAGAGAAATCACCCAGCTCCTGAGGTAAATCAATTCAATGTTGTAAATCAGTTTAAATATTTAGGAATTCAGATTGTGCCTAAGCTAGAATTAGTCACCAATGCCAACTATGAAGCCTTAATGACAGACATTAATGAGTTAATTCAGAGATGGATGTCACTACCAATGTCGATGATAGGGAGAATCAATATATTTAAAAGTAATATCTTACCTAAAATACTTTATTTATTTCAATACATTTCTTTACCACCACCTTCAGATCTATTTTCAAGAATTAAAAAAAAGTTAGTGGAATTTATATGGAACAACAGGAAGGCTAGATTACGTCTGTCCTTACTATATTTACCATTTGATCGTGGAGGTCTGAAATGTCCAAACTTTATGTTGTATTACTTGTCGGCACAACTGAGGTCTATGACATATTAATTTTCATCAAATGAAAATCAATCGTGAAATGAAAATGAAATGAAAAATCAAATTTCATCAATTTGTGGAGATTTCAATATTGACTTACTGAATCCTCATCAACAAAATGTAGTTACAGAGTTCATGAACTCTATGTACAGCATGAGTCTATATCCCACAATAACACATCCCAGTAGAATCACAGTTCACTCTGCTACACTTATTGACAACCTGTTTGTCAATGTTTTCGATAAGAAAATAGAAAGTGGATTATTGATAAATGATATAAGTGACCACTTGCCAACCTTTGCACTTATCCATGGCCACACGGGGCCCAACGCAGAAAAAACTTCAAAATCGTTAAGACACAAATCACCAAATGCAATCAGTTCTCTTAAAGAGGACTTGCTGAAGCAAGACTGGACAGAAGTCTATGTATCAGATGTAAATGAAGCCTATGACACATTTATAAATATTGTAACCACTCTTTATGAAAAAAACTGCCCATTAGTAATAAAAAAGCTTAAACACAAATTTGCTAACAAGCCATGGTTAACCAAAGGACTACAAAAGGCGTGTAAAAAGAAAAATTTATTATATAAAGCTTTCCTAAAGAAAAGAACAAAAGAAGCAGAGCAGCGGTATAAAACATACAAAAATAAGTTAACATATATAATAAGATGTAGTTAAAGAGACTATTACAGTAAAGAACTGGAGAAAAACAGAGACAATATTAAAAATACATGGACAATACTCAACAGTATCCTTGGAAATAAAAGCAGAAATACAAGCTACCCAACTAACATTCCAAAAAATAATAAAACGACTCAGAGTGTGAATATTGCTTCACCTGCAGATGAATTTAATAATTTTTTTGTTAACATTGGACCTAAACTGGCCCGAGAAATACCCACTATGGTGCCAACAGGTGATACAATATGCAATAACACTGCTGTAAAAGACTCCATCTTCATAAAGAACACAGACGAAAGAGAGGTCATTGAAATTGTTAAATCGTTCAAAAGTAAAACATCTACTGACTGTGATGGTATTGACATGCTACTAGTCAAAACTGTTTTTGAATGCATAGTAAAACCACTGACGTATATCTGCAACCTGTCTCTCCAATCAGGTATATTTCCCAATGCAATGAAAATAGCTAAAGTAATTCCGATATACAAGACGGGCGACAGAGGGGAACTCTCAAACTATAGACCAATTTCACTATTACCGCAATTTTCCAAGATACTTGAAAAAATATTCTATGAGAGAATTGACAACTTCATACTGAAGAATGATTTATTATGTGAGCAGCAATATGGGTTCAGACACAAGAGGACAACTGCATATGCCCTAAAGGAATTTACAGAAAAAATATCAACAGCCATTGAAAATAAAGAGTATTCAGTTGGAGTATTCCTAGATCTTAAAAAAGCATTTGATACAGTAGATCATAATTTATTATTAAAGAAACTACAAAATTCTGGTATTAGAGGGGTAGCACTGTCCTGGTTAAGTAGTTACTTAAAGAATAGATATCAGTATGTATGTGTTAGCAACAAAAACTCAGAGTTGCTGAAGGTCACCTGTGGAGTCCCACAGGGTTCAGTTTTGGGACCATTATTATTCAATATGTATATAAACGATATATGTAAAGTTTCAGAAAAAATGGACTTAATATTGTTTGCCGATGACATTAATCTGCTATGCAGTGGAAACAATTTGGAACAACTTCTGGATACACTCGGGAAGGAATTAGAAAAGCTTAAACTGTGGTTTGATTCAAACAAATTAACGCTCAATTTAAGTAAGACAAAATTTATAGTCTTTAACAACCATCACAACAATCCAGTACCCAAACTCAGTGTAAATGGTGTAGAGATTGAAAGGGTATCTGAAACTAAATTCCTTGGAGTAATAATTGATAACAAACTGTGTTGGAAGTCACATATTAATTATATTAAAGGTAAAGTTTCCAAATCAATTGCAATATTACACAGAGTGAAATATTTGCTGAATCAACCCACACTATACACCTTGTATCATTCATTAATACTCCCATACATGACATATTGTAATGAAGTATGAGGAAATACATACAAAACAAACATATATCCACTCTTTATGCTTCAAAAGAGAGCTATTAGAATAATCAACAAAGCAGCTTACAGGGAACCAACAAACCCACTTTTTCTTAAACAAAAAACTCTCAAGTTGAAAGATCTGGTTGACTTTAAAACCGCAATAATAATGTTCAAAGTGAAGAATTTATCACTGCCCGCAAATATCCAAAAGTTGTTCCAAACAAGGGAGAAACAATATCACTTCAGAGGAACATGTATATTTCAAAAGCCTACAGTGAGAACAACCACCAAGCAACACTGTATTTCAGTGCAAGGAGTCAGATTATGGAACGATTATGGACCTGAATTAAAATCATGTACAACGCTTGGACAATTTAAACAAAAACTAAAGGAAGAAATACTCCAAACATATTTACAAGACGACATGTAAACTCACATAAGGATTGACATATCCAGCCTGTGTTGTGTTGTAGCTTAGTTTTTTTTTTTTTTTCTCTCTGTGACATTCTGTCTTAGATTTGTCTTGAATAGTAACTGCTCATCTTAGCTTAGCTTAGTTTTCCTTTTTTTTTCTCTCAGTCACACTTTGTCTTAGCTTTGTTCTAAATTGTAATCACTCTTGTCTTGTTTACTCTTTTTTCTTTTGAATTCTTGGATGGAATATGGGTGGGCAATATAAGCTGCGGCTTCAGCCATCACCCATTTCGGATAACTCACGTGGAATTGTTTAGTAGAAGGAGTCTTTGTCTAATTTGACCTTGTTGTTATATTATACAGTTTCTTTAACCTGTACTGTATTATCCGAAATAAAATTCATTCATTCATTCATTATCTCCCTCACTGGACTGAAATGGAATCATACAATTTACCTTTACCTCTTCCCATATTCATATACTCAGACTCGGCAAAAAAATTACAGAAACAAGTTAAAAATCCATTTGGAAAGCATATGAGCATATGGGCTGCACGGTGGTGCAGTGGTTTAGCACTGTGGCAGCACAGTTTACCCTCGGCCGGGGGATCGCGGGGATCGTGAGATCGTGGGTTCGATCCCAGCCCCCGACCAACAGTGAGCTGTGTGGAGTTTGCATGTTCTCCCCGTGTTGCGTGGGTTTACTCCGGGATTTCTCCGGTTTCCTCCCGCATACCAAAAACATGTAGGTTTAGGGCGCTCGCGCACGCAGCGACCGGCAGCCGGTGGCTTGTCACCAGACTGCAAACCAAATCTACCTATGGGTACAAATAAGTAACAAAAAAAAAAAAAAAAATATGATCAAAATATGGTGTGAAACTAAAAAATATTTAAAAGAACCACACTTATTGTCACAATTTAGCCCAATATGGGGTAATCAATATTTTAAACCAGGGAGAGCGGATGCTGTATTTAAAGTATGGAATTTAAAAGGGATTCAAAAGATTCAAGATTTATATCTGTCATGTTCAGATAACATAATGTCTTTTGAAGAGCTGAGGATCAAATTTAATCTTAATAGAACACATTTTTTTAAATATCTTCAGCTTAGGAACTTTATTCCATCAAATCAAAATAATGCTCTCACTCGACCTATTTATTCATCCTTGGAAAAAATTTTGACGAAAGATAGTAAGAGAAAGGGTATTATTTCAGAGTTTTATAACTCATTGGCACTATCCTCAAGTGAAAACTCACAGAAAAGATTGAATTATTGGAAAGAAGACCTGCAAACTGAAATTTCAGAGGAACAATGGGAATTGGCTTGTACAGAAGCTCAAACCAAATCAATAAATGTACGTCTTAAATTGATACATTTTAAATGGTTAATGCGGATGTATGTTACACCGGTGGAATTAAATAGATATAACAAAAACATACCAGATACGTGTACAAAATGTATGGAAAGTAAAGGAACCCTATTTCATTGTGTATGAAAATTATGTAGGAAAATTATGTAGGAAAATTAGAATATTTTGGGAAGAGGTGAGGGTAACAATTGAAAAAATAATTTCAAAACAAATCATATTGAATCCTAAATTGTTTTTGTTGGGTCTGTACCCAGAAAAGCATAACTTTAATAAAAGTGAAAGAGCATTCATAGACCTCAGTTTGCTTAATGCCAAAAAATGTATTGCACTATTGTGGAAAAAGACTCATAGACCAGTTGTGACTCAGTGGTTAAAACAGATGTTAACAAACCTTCCACTAGAAAGAATAACATACATATTGAAATCAAAGGAAATTGTGTTTGAGAATATATGGAGACCTTTCATTGATTATGTAAAGAATTTAAACATAACTTTTGAAGAAGAAGGTGAATGATGTGTGTGGACCTTGTAAATTCCAAACTGGTGAATGTATAATATGTATACTTATGTAATGGATTGCCTAGACTAAACAGAGGAGCATTGTTGAAGACCTGTCTTTTAGTGGTTGTTGGTGTTTTTGGTACATTTTTTTTCTTTTTTTTATTACTTTAGTGTTAGTGTTTGATTGTTTGTGTTTTGTTTGTAAAAAAAAGGTTCAATAAAAATATTGTGGAAAAAAAAATAATGACATTTGCAAGTTTACATGTTTTTTTTTCTTTTAAATGTTTGACACTCTTCTCATAAATTTGCATTTATTTTCTCACACATAGGACCTTTTTCCTCATGAATCTACAATATTATTCTCATGAATTTACAAGTTTAAATATGTGATTTTTGCATACATAAAATTATAAAGATGAAATCAAAAATTTTTACAAATTAGCAACTATTTATGTTACTCTTTTTCTGATATTTTTTCAAATAAATTGTGACTTTTTCAAGTATGTTTGAGATTTTTTGACATAAATTTGTGTGAATTTTCTTACACATTTCAGACATTTATCTTTTAAATGTATTAATTTTATCCTCTTAATTTTGTGACTGTTTTTATAATAATGTGTTGCATAAACTTTTAGCTGAGTAAAAGTAGTTTTTCCTCAGAAATGTACTCTAGTAAAAATATCCTGCAGTAAAACAACTCCCGTAATTACAATTGTGTCTGTTTCTGTTTATTTGCACGTGTTTGTGCAGTCCTCTTAAGTTTACTCTTTCATTTAGAAGAAGCTCTTTTGCTGGTTATGTTACTGTCACGATCCTGGGCACGAGTGGGCGCCATGCCGAGTCTTCAGTTTAACTTTAATCTTTTTCTGTTTGTTTCTCTGTTATTTTGTCCAGTTATTGTTACTCTGTATTTGTAGTTATGTTTACATGTTGGGGTTGTGTTGTTGTTTCATTATGGTTTCCAGGTTAAGTTTTATTTTGACAGCGCTGTGCCGCTTCCAGCTTTCAAACTGTTCGGAGTTGCACAGCTGTCATTCATTCTGTTATTTTCTCCATTCATGCATCCACACCTGTTACTCATCATGAAACCACATTTAAGGGGCACGACAATCTCACCCGGTGGTCGTGTCCTTCTGTCCTAAATCGCCCTTTTCAATTGCTAAACAGGACACCAAACGCTCTCTGTGAGTTTGCACATTTATTAATGTAAAGACACACAAAACTCAACACTACAAATAACACACACAAGTTGGTTCTGGGGGAGAGTGGGGCTCAAAGTCTACCGGGGGAAGAAGCCCGGGAACGCCGGGCAAGGGGACAGAATCAGCCGGAGCACACCCAGAGATGCGGGGCTCACGGCTGAAAATAAAGGGGAAACTAACCTGGACGGACCACTCCCGTTCTCCTTGGCACCAACCAAAATACACTCAGTGCCAGGCACAGCAGCTGAGGGAAACAGCATTGTAGAAGGACACGACAACCAGGTGAGACTGTCATGCCCCTTAAATGTGGTTTCATGATGAGTAACAGGTGTGGATGCATGGGTGGAGAAAATAACAAAATGAATGACAGCTGTGCAGCTCTGAACAGTTTGACAGCTGGAAGCTGCACAGCGCTGTCAAAATAAAACATAACCTGGAAACCATAATGAAACAACAACACAACCCCAACATGTAAACATAACTACAAATACAGAGTAACAATAACTGGACAAAATAACAGAGAAACAAACAGAAAAAGACTAAAGTTAAACTGAAGACTGGGCACGGCACCCACTCGTGCCCAGGATCATGACAGGTACAGTTTTGATTGTTCCATCTTTTGTGAAGGAAATGTTAAAGGTAGAATATGCAATATTTTCTACTTTAAGATATTCCAGAAATACCTAAAAATGTAATTATAGTGTAAAGAAACATCTCTTGTTGTCATGCCAAATATAATAAATTATGATATTGCAGAGCTGTGAATTCATTTATGATTTTTGCCGGGGTGACAAAGGGATAAATACCACTGTACACCAGCAAGGTGAATATAAGCCAGTTTTCATCTCAGTTAAAAATCTTGTTTTAACCCCTTGCACTCCGGTCAATTTCCCTAAAAACGCCAAAAATTAATGTGCCCAAATTAAATCCAAAGCTGTTCTTCAACCCTTTGCAGCATCTTCATGGGGTTGATCTCATTTAAAAGAAAACACTTTGAATTTTTTGGCAAAACAGTCATAATCTCTCTAAGTGCTCCGGCCACTGAGTTACAGTCATCTAAACATAGTGAACCTGAAGAAAATAAATTTGGCCTGGGTGTTTTTTTGGATACAAATGCTTGCAAATAACACAGCTTAAGATCCGGGCTGGAAAATGCAACAGAAATGTAGAACCAAGTGTTATCCAGCTGAGGTCCAAATTTTGTAACAATACCACAAAAAATGAATATATTACACAGCTTTTTCCTCAGGTAGTTCCCAGGCGTTTTGGAACTGTGCCAAATTGTGCCAAATGGCACAGTTTGGAAAAACGTCTGTAACTTTTGAATGCTTCAATGTAGAAGCTTCATTTTGGGCTCTAATGAAAGGTGACACTCAGGGCTGTGTCTCTGTGTGTGTGGGGGGGGGTTGTCCCCCCCCCCTCGCTACAGAGGATGGACATCACCCATCGCTACATGACGGATTAGCCTCATGTGGCGATGTGGGACAGCAGCGCAGTCACCGCGGCTTCCCCCCCCCCTCGCTACAGAAGAATAGCGGGGGGGGGGGGCGGCGTTCACGGTCTGGATGCAGCGAACGACCCCTTGTACCGCACAGTTGTAATTTACCGATCGGTCAAAAGTCATTTTGGATTACAATTTTCAGGGATAAAGAATAATTTAGCTTATAACACCTTACCTATTCACAGCAGCAGCGTAGCTGGTGAACTTCTCTTCCTCATTGTCAGACGAACGCGACGCTGGTCCGCTCGTGGTTCTGGTCTCGCGACCCGATCAAAATATAATTCCATTATTGTGGTTTTGTGCTTCCATGATTGCGGTTTTTGGTGAACGATTTTTCAAAACAAATAACAGTAGTAATTAAAAAAAGACTGGCGAAGGCGTGTGTGTCACTCAGCCTTCGTCGTCAGCCTCCGTCGGTCTATGACCATGGAAGAAATCATAACGTCTACTCTGCTGGAACAAAAACAAAATAAGCACCGCCTGTGGCCGAATATGCCGATGCGCGAATGGCAGTCGCTGTCATACAGGTTGCATTTGTGGGTGGTCTCCGTGCTGCTGGGTCTGTGACGGTTCTTCCTGCGGGTCCTTTTTTGATCCGCTGCAGCAGTCAGTCTTCACCCAGCCTTAAAAAAAACAGCTCGCGAACTTCTCTGCTTCAATTGGCTCACTGCATTCACAGCGTTGGTAGGCGGGTCCTTCTTGCTAGGTTTTCAGTCATTGGTTCTTCAAGGTTTCAGAAACCCAATTCAAGGCTCTTATTAGTCGAATGAGAGGTCAATCAGATGAACTAATCTGTTTGCAGCTGTGTCTGCAGCTTTTATTTTCAGTGCGCGCTTGGACGCCATCACCATCTCCATCTCCATCATGCATCCTAGAGCGCACGAGAGCGCCCTCGTGCGCTCTGGGACGCAGAGACTTGCCCGTCCGCGGTACAACGGAGTGCAAGAGGTTAACTTAATTATGTTAATTTTTAGAGTAGGACAGAACATTTAATGATAACAGGGTTCACTTGAAGAAGTCATAACTGGTCATCATTTAAAAAAATAAACTCAATTTTGCTTCAGCCTAGTGGATGAAGGTTCATTACTGTTATTTGGTGTTGCTAGTAATCACCTGCAATTTCTACATAGTCCACCTTTAAGCCCCAGTAACTCAGACCTGTGCAATATATGTAAATATCCATGGCTATCTTTATCCTCTTGCCATGCAGGGGGAATGTAGGTGGGTAGAGATGATGATGTGTAAATGCATATATATTTAAACATATCTCATGTAGACCCAAGTGTTATACAGGTGTTTGCAGGTGGGAAAAAAAAAGATCAAACTTTTGACATTTTTCTACCCACCCACACCTGCATATTTCCATACCACTTGGGTTTGCACTTGCTGCACTTCCTCGTACATGCATTCATGCATTACCACCTCTACCCACCTGCATTGCGGGAGCACAGAGGTATTCACCAGTGTTCACAAGAATTTGCTTGTGCAGGTCTGTGCAGCTGGGGCTTTATTGTGATTATCTTACAATAGTCAGTTAGTCAATCAACATAGCAGCAGAACAATAACATTACAACTGTGACAGATGGAAAGTCCTTCTTGAGTCTTGTGTGTGTTACTTGGTGTTTCAGATGGAATACATTAATATATACGTATGGATACACATAGCTTTGGTTTATGATGGATGAAATGCTCTTTATCTGCACTGCCTGTTGAAACCAAGTGTGTGTGTGTTTGTGTGCGCGCGCACGCGCGTGTGTGAGAGAGAGAGAGAGGTTGGGGGGAGAGTGTGTAAGCAAGGAAGCGAAGTTGTGTGTTTAAAATGCTTAGTGTTTGAGAGCACTTCAAGAATGTGCTATAATGACAGATTATCAGCTACCACAGCTGCTGGCATTTGCAGAGTATCACTATCTACATACACAAAAGGAGAGACAAAGACATGACGAGACAAACTACTGGATAAAGACAGTTATACACTATACTGAATACAACAGAATAGAGCAGAATAGAATGGAAAACTTGGTATTTGCACATATGTGCATGTTCATAACTAGTCATTCATCTTTTTTATACTTGAGAGACTTGCTAGTGTTTCACATTTGTATCTACATACAGTAAGTAACACAGGAAGTGCACGCCAGTATGTATTGGGAGGGGTCCCTTCTTAGGGTCCCTGGGTAAATTGTTTTCAAAAGTTGGAATCTGAAGGAACTGTAATTTGCAAAATAACCCTTCATTGTCCCACTGTCTTAGCGTACTTCTTGTTCTATGTTATTGTTTTGGGGTTTTTTTTCCAGTTGTAATTCTCGTTGTTTTTACTCATGTGTCTTGATCCCTCACCTGTTAAAGCTTGTGTTCTGGATATGATGGTACAGCGTCGGTTTGATCTTCCTTCTTGGGGTGTGTCTTATGTGGTTAGCCAAATAAAGATGTCCAGAGAGCATCCTAGAGCAGAGTCCACACATGATGGTTGGAGGTGGTCTTGGTTGGGGGAGGCATTACTTGTTTTTTTCTTTTCAGCTTCAGTAGTTTGTTTCTTCTCCAGATGTTTGGTTCAACTATGAATCTTCTACTTTCACATGCTGAAAGAGGGCTATTATTCCTCATGTTTTGAGGTGTAATTCAGCTTGTGTCATGGTTTATTTGTCTTGATCCTTATATCCGTGTTGATGGGATCCACAAGGTTGCTTCCCAGATGGAAGTTCACTGTAAAGGAGGATTCTTTATAGCTAGTGTTCTGGTTGAGATGATGAACACATCATCTCAACTGATGTCATGCAATAGTTGTAGTTTTCCATTTCTGCTTGTACCGCACATTGCTATTTGTCACTCTATTTTACCATTGGATGTTCAGAATCACGTGCAGCTTGCTATGGTGAAACGTTCAAGTTTTCTCATGTCTGTGGTAGAGGATCAGGGTTTCACATCCGTACAAAGGAACTGAGATCACGATAGCACAATAAACTCTAAATTTCATTTGATATTTGAGATGCTTTCTGTCAAAGACACTCTTAGGATAAGATAAGATAAGATAAGATAAGCCTTTATTAGTCCCACAATGGGGAAATTCCAGGATTGCAACAGCACAGGGATAGCAACACTCAGAGCAATAATTAGGAAGATAAAAAAAATAAAAATAAAAATAATAATAATAATAAGAGCAGTGAATATACATACGTACACATAAATACATAAATATACTGTATATACATAGTGCGGAGCATTGTAGCAAGATGGAATAAACAGCATAACCGTCTGCTTAGTTATTCTACATAGTATGAATATGTGCCCATACATATTGTCACCCTCCGTAGCGACTGATATTATCCTAGTTGTATACTGGAGGGGACCATTTGTGTAAGTCTGTTGCCTCTTTTGCATTCAATATCCTCCAGATACTACAGTGATACTACACAGATACTACAACTCAAACGCTGCACTTTTTGGGTTTCATCATAAAAGGTTGTGTAGTTTTTGAGGTTGTTTTGTCATCTTCTTTTGGCTGCTCCCTTTAGGGGTCACCACAGCGGACCATCTGCCTCCATCTCACCCTAGCCTTTGCATCTTCCTCAGTAACACCAACCCTCTCCATGTCCCCCCTTTACTACATCCATGAATCTTCTCTGTGGTCTTCCTTTTTTCCTCCTGCCTGGAAGCTCCATCTTCAACATCCTTTGTCCAATATATCCACTGTCCCTCCTCTGCACATGTCCAAACCATCTCAGCCTCGCCTCTCTTACTTTGTCTCCAAACCGCTCAACCTTAGCTGTCCCTCTGATATACTCATTTCTAATCTTGTCCCTCCAAGCCACTCCCAATGAGTTTTGTCATAAAGAAACTGTTTTGCAAACAGTTTTGTCGTAAAAGGTTTTAAACAGTTGCTATTGTTGACTACTTGGCAAACCAAAAAGAACTTTAGCGGCATGGATTATAACCGTTTACAAAGTGTCAAAACTGTTTACAACCATCTACAAATGCTTACAACTATTTTGCAAACATTTGGAACTGAAGAAAAAAACATGGTAAACCAATCCGTTGGCCATGTATGGCAACAAGAAAAACTGTTGGCAATCTTAAAAACCGTTGAACTGTTTTGCAACATTTAATGAACCTTGACAAAACCCCCAAAAAGTGCAACATTCACCAGCATTTGCCACTCTGTGAGATACAGGGCTTACATAGTCTGTCAAATTCAGCATGTGAAGCCCAGTTTTTATGGTCAACAACCAATTCTGATTCTCCTGGTGATGACAAGACGCTACCGAGGTACACATATGATTCAATAACTTCTGTTTGAATTTCAATAACTTCTAAATGTATGCAAAAAACTTTGCACATTTAGAGAAAAATTTGGCAGTTTTATAAGGAAAAAAATCCCAACAAATTTGTAAGGAAAAAGGTGCACAAGATTGAAAAAAAATTTAAAAAGCAACAATTTTATGAGAAAAAGGCTGCATTCTTACCTAAAAAATAAGAAATTTACAAAAATAGGCCAAATTTATGAAAAAAGCACAAGATATTTATACCAAAAATATAATAAATCTTTTAAAATATTTGGGGGTTTTTTTGTTTTGTTTTTGTCTTTCGGTTGCTTCCTTTCAGGGTCACCACAGCGTATCATCACCTTATATCGCGATGATCCGCATGTTGATTTAGCAAGAATTTTTATGCCAGATGCCCTTCCTTATGCAACCATGCCCATTTATCTGGGCTTAAGTGAGTACACTGGCTTGTGCACCCCCATTGGCTGGGTAACCAACTTTCCTTCTTCGCTTCTATTTTTGCTGAGCACCAAGCTAGAAGGCAGGAAGTACCATTTTTATATGGTCTTTGGTAGGGCTGTGTGATATGACCAAAATTTCATATCACAATTTAAATAATCTTATTTGACGATAACGATATATACACTACCGTTCAAAAGTTTGGGGTCACCCAGACAATTATTTTGTGTTTTCCATAAAAAGTCACACTTATTTACCACCATGAGTTGTAAAATGAATAGAAAATATAGTCAAGACATTGACAAGGTTAGAAATGATGATTTGTATTTGAAATAATATTTTTTTCCAGATACTCAACCTGCTCAAAGGAAGGTCAGTTTTATAGCTTCTCTAACCAGCTAAACTGTTTTCAGCTGTGCTAACATGATTGCACAAGGGTTTTCTAATCATCCATTAGCCTTCTGACGCAATGAGCAAACACATTGTACCAATAGAACACTGGAGTGATAGTTGCTGGAAATGGGCCTCTATACACCTATGTAGATATTGCACCAAAAACCAGACATTTGCAGCTAGAATAGTCATTTACCACATTAGCAGTGTATATTAGATATTAGAGTGTATTTCTGATTAGTTTAAAGTTATCTTCATTGAAAAAACAGTGCTTTTCTTTCAAAAATAAGGAAATTTCTAAGTGACCCCAAACTTTTGAACGGTAGTGTATATATATATATATATATATATATATATATACGTATATATATATATATATATATATATATATATACGTATATATACACTACCGTTCAAAAGTTTGGGGTCACCCAGACAAGTATTTTGTGTTTTCCATGAAAAGTCACACTTATTTACCACCATGAGTTGTAACATGAATAGAAAATATAGTCAAGACATTGACAAGGTTAGAAATAATGATTTGTATTTGAAATAATAATTTTTTCCTTCAAACTTTGCTTTCGTCAAAGAATCCTCCATTTGCAGCAATTACAGCATTGCAGACCTAACATGATTGCACAAGGGTTTTCTAATCATCCATTAGCCTTCTGACACAATGAGCAAACACATTGTACAATTAGAACACTGGAGTGATAGCTGCTGGAAATGGGCCTCTATACACCTATGTAGATATTGCACCAAAAACCAGACATTTGCAGCTAGAATAGTCATTTACCACATTAGCAATGTATAGAGTGTATTTCTGATTAGTTTAAAGTTATCTTCATTGAAAAAAAAGTGCTTTTCTTTCAAAAATAAGGAAATTTCTAAGTGACCCCAAACTTTTGAACGGTAGTGTGTGTATATACGTACATATACAGTATATATACAGTATATGTGCGTGTGTGTGCTTCGGGTAGATGGTGGCCCGTTAACCTGGGAAGGTAGCCCATCTAGGGGAAGGTAAACCCTGATTTCAAACCGCTGCTGCCTTATGGCATACCTGGTCACGGGAAAGGAGTCGCTAAGGCAGTTCTCTGTTGTGCTCAACATCGTTCTGGCAGCTCCTGTGATGACGCTGGTGCCAAACTGTAGCAGCCCTGCTGCTCCTTTGGATCCATCAGTGACGTGGAGAGGGGGGACATGCTGTATGGGCAACATCTTGTCTTCCATACCTTTCTGCCCAGGCTTGAATCCTACCAACGCCCAACACTGGAAGGTAGAACACCAGATTACTGGAGAGGACACTCCAGCTTCGCCTTTGGCGTAGATAAAACACGGGGAATGCAGTTACCGGTTATAAGCCACCGCTCAATTGGCGTAGAGCGTGGCGCCAGGGGTTGTTCCCGACGGTGGGAGGGATCATCTGATCTCACTGGACAGCTACCGCCCGCCTCAAGCTGGGCAGCCCCCAGCCAATAAGGTGTTGTCCCGCCACAGCCTGCTTTCCTCATTGGGTGCATGGGGATGAGGTGAAGTCCGAACGGCAGGCTGAGAA